>JAZKJV010001704.1:0-600000 GCA_037367405.1 Ottelia alismoides
AGCCAGCTGGGCCGGCGCACCGCCGTAGAGCCCCTGACTTCCACTACCCCTAGTTGCCTTCTACCTCCAACCATCATCGACAACCTCCGTCATCTCCTTCGTCTCTTCTGCCGCCAGAGCACCAGAGCATCATCAACGCCACCTCCTGCTCCAGTCAGACCATCGGAGCACCTCCCTCTGCCACAGCTCCTCGAAGTCCTCGCCACCTCCTGGCCGGAGCCAGGAGTCGCCTCCATCGACCGTCGCCAGAGCCGGCTCATCCACTTCGCCTTCGCTCCGCCGCGCCACCGGGGGCTGTCCCAAGACCCTCCTCACGTGAGGCGCACGTGAGGAGAGGGGACATCTTGCAAAGACACCCTTTGAAGTCCAACCAATTCCAAGGAGGACCATCCTCACGTGACACTCACGTGTCTGGAGGATTTTTTGCAAAGAACCCTCGCTACTTTGCCTAATTGCCATCCAGCCCGCCGACCAGAGGGCATGTGCCACGCACGTGCCCCTTTGGGATTTTTGTATGTTTAACCACCAAGGGTTTAAGTATTTACATTTCCAACCCTGATATGCATTTTTATATTTATTCAAATATTGTTTTTGCATTGACACCCATGTATTCCCCTTTGTTTGGACTTCTCCGTTACATTATTTTATTACTCAAAAATAGGAATTTGTTTCAAAAATGAACGTCTTTTTTGGAAAGACAATTTCAATAGATTTTTGACCCGGAATGAAGTGATGAATAGGAAAAGATCCTTCTTCGCAAAATGGCAGCGATGAATAGGAGAATTACCCTCTTTTCATGCCCATCCCTCTCCCATAGGTCGAGCATGCACCATGAACATTATGGCAAAGGTTTGACATTTTTGTGGTTTATGGTTAATTAATAATTAATTACTTTGTGAAAAATTGCATATTTTGCCTATTTTGAGCTCTAAAATTTATAATTAATTAACAGTTGCTTTAAAAAATTGTCGAAAAATCAAGAATTGTAGAAATAATTGTGATTAACATTGTGCCCAAAAAGAATTGCATTTGCATGCATAGTTTGCCTCGTAAAAATCATTTTGCATATTTTAATATTTGATTTTTAATAGGTATTAAATCTCATATTTTCGAGGTTTAGGATTTTCCTGATATCGATCACATGGTGATAGATCTTGGATAATTTTATCCCTTGAAAATAATTAGGTTTATAGAAATTCACTTTGTTTGCATTTAAAAATTCATGAAAAATTCATCTTGCATCCAAAAATTCCAAAAAAAAATAAAATGCACTCATTTCATCGTAATTGTCATCTTGGCCTAGTTTCATATTTTTCAGATATCGTTTGATCGATATTTATACTTTAGACCCTAAAATAGGACGAAATTGCATTGTGCATCCCTAACTGTGTAAAAATTATAAAAAAAAAGACCGCCTCGAAAACCACGCACGAACTTTGATAGAAAAAAATTCTAGGCTGTTCCTTTGCCTCCTTATGTTCGACCTTGGGACTTGCCTAAGTAAAATAAATATAAAACCATGTGATTAAAAATTGATAAAAATTTTGTTTGATTATTTCTTGACAGATTCCGATTGCCCGCCTACAACGAAAGGACACATTAATTTTAACGCACAACATCCACAGCATATATTTACCATCGGCAATTCCGAAACTGTCACCTACCCCGTCAGATGAGAAGACGCATGTCTTCTCCCATTTTTCTTGGGCCTCTAATCACTCAGATCTGAGTTGATCTTTCACCAAATTCTTCTCAGATCCTCCCTAATCCATGCCAACCCTCTAAACCTTTGTACATATCTTTGATTCTTCCCAAATCGATAGTCAATAAGGATACTTAGCTTTGTTTATAAATAACTCCCTCTTATTCCTTGCTTGATTTTGATCCCTCTTGGAGCTTCTTCCCGAGTCTTTGTGTGTGTACGTCGAAGGCCAATGACAGCGTGCCTTCCCCTGTGCTCAGAGATGACAGAGCGAGGAGAGGAGTGGATCCACGGTGAGCTTCTCCGACCGCCGTGCTCCATGCCCACTAACAGGTATAAGAGCTATGTTTTTTAAATTAATAGGTAGATTTCATTATTGCATTTTCAATTCTGCAATTAGATTATCTTTTAATCCATTAGGGTACAGATTTATTTCCCATTGTTCGATCGTTGGAGCCGCTAGGGATCCGGCCATTCAACTGTGCTCCCAACAATCTCCGACCGCCATGTTCACCCCCATTTCATTCCCCATCGCGTTCTTCATCTAACCACCCCATATGGACACCTCGATCCTCGTCGGATCGGCGAACCCCCCACCTCTACCTTTCATCGGAGCCTCTTTGCCCTCCTTCATCCTTATGCATCTCAGCTTCATTTTTGGTCGAGGAACATTGCCTCGAGCCCAAAACCATATCCATGCAGGTTTCTTTATTGAACTAGCCCTTCCTAGTCCATCATCGAACCTGGACGAGGGTCTCCAAACGCATGTACTTCTTCGACATGCCAGGACCCCATCACTGGGTCCTGGACCTTCTGGAGGTCACCATCAGCTGTGGAATCACCGGCCAGACGTGTAGAGCATTAGAACATCATAGGAGACCCCAAGAGGAGCGAGATAATGGCGATCGAAGGTCGGGGGAAGACATGTACTTCCCCGTTCTTCCCGAGCAGCAGCATCCATTGGTTCGACACCTCCGTCAAGATTTAATCTCGAGTGTTGATCTAGTGGCAAAATGAAGCGTGCCTCCACCGTCGGATGGAGTTGTGATTTGATCCAGATCGTTCTCCAGCGCGCAATAGGGGGTAAATTACCCTAAACCCCTCTGCCTTTTCTCTTTTATTTTTGGTATATAAACTATTGTCTAGAGTGTAATTATTTGTGGAAAATTTACAATAAAGTCCTTCATGTTCATGGATATTGCATATAAACCCATGCCAGCTCATCTCGCATGGGGTCCCCAAGTTAGTTGGGCATTTTGCATGCATATCCTCCTGGTTTTATGCATTTAATTTTAGTCCCAACTTTTGTATATTCATTATATATTTTCGTGGGAAATTTGTACAAAGGATGAAATGTTTAGTATATTTGCATATATGCCCTTCCCCAGTGTGTATACTATAATATATTATGTGAAAATATCATGTATGCCCCTAGACTTTGGAATGTTATTTTGAAATGCAAGTATACTTATTTTTTTATTTCAAAATGGTCCCTACCAAGCAACTTTAATTGTATTTCCTTGGGATTTTTGTTAAAAATACCCCTATCTTCTTTCTATTTCATAAAAATTGGCATGTATGCCTTGGATGATGTATTTAATTGCTATAATTTTTAATTCGATTTTAAGGAATTCATCTATTTATTAAAATTTGAATAGTGACCAAAATTTCCCTGTTTAAGTTTGAAAATCACAAAAAATATTAAAATATAATTAAAAATTATAAAAAATCACAAAAACATTATCAAAATATAAAAGTAAAAAAATCCATGTATTTTTAATCAATTTATATCTACATTTATGTATTATATACTATATATAGTTACGTATACATATTTATACTCTATACCCTATATTATTATATACTATATTATATATTAACTATTTTATTTTAAAAAATTAAAAAGAGACCAAAAATTGCAAAATGAAAACCCTAAAAATTTAAAAACCCTAAAAAAGCATTGTGCATATTTGTTTGTTCTCTTTATCTATCAATATATATTACTATGTGTGTGTATTATTTATATTTAGGGATTTTATCACTTGTGCCCCTCCGAGATATCGCAATATCAGTTATACCCCTATCTTTTTGGTAATATCAGTTGTGCCCCTAACTTCTTGCTCCGTCACCAGTTGTGCCCTTCCGTCAGATTGACCGTCAAAAAATTAAAATAACCATGGTTTATTCAAACCATGGTGTGGTTAAGAAGGGTATTATGGTCCATACCCTTCTTCATCTTCTTCCTCCTCCATTTGCTCTTCTTCCTTCTATTCATAATTTCTCTCTCTTACTAAACCTTCATCCATCCATCGAATCTCTAAAATTTTTACATTTCCACGGACATATCACTCGTTACGGATCAAACGATGAATTTTATTGAATTTTTGGACGACTTTTAATGAATCAATTAGTCAAAAATTTATCAAAATTTAACAAAAAAATCAACTTTTTATGAATCTTGGGGGTGACATGGGAAGAACATGTGGTACGGGAGGAGACACGAGGTAGGTCGCGGCGGCGCGGGGCGCAGGGACGGGGGAGGAGGGAGGGGGCACATGGGTCGCGGCGTCGCGGGGGCGCGGGGGCGCAGCGGCGGGGGAGGCAGGGCGAGGGCGCAGGGTTGCGGGGCCTGGGTCGCAGGGGCTTGGGGGAGGAGGAGGGAGCGGGGTCGCGGTGGTGCGGGAGGGGCGCAGGGGGAGGAGGGAGGGGGCGCAGGGGTCGCGGCGACACGGGGGTCGCGGGGCGCGGAGCGCAGGGGCGGGGGGAGGCAGGGCGAGGGTGCTGGGGCGTGGGACCTGGGTCGCAGGGGCTCGGGGGAGGAGGGAGGGTGCGGGGTCGCGGCGGCACGGGGGCGCGGGAGGGGCGCGGGGGAGGAGGGAGGGGACGCATGGGTCGCGGCGGCACGGGGGTCGCGGGGATGCGGGGCGCAGGGGCGGGGGGAGGCAGGGCGAGGGCGCAGGGGCACGGGGCCTGAGGCGTAGGGGCGGTAGGAGGTCGGGGCTGCAGGGGGCGAGGCTGGGAGGGAGGTGCGGGAGGTCGGCGCTGGGAGGGAGGTCGGGGCGGAGGGGGTGCGGGGTTGGGCGGCGCAGGGCAGGGGCGGGGGCTGCGGGCTGGGAGGAGGTGCGGAGAGCTCGAGGCGGAGCTGGGCGGCGCGGGGCAGGAGCGGGGGCGGGGCAGAGAGGGAGGAGGAGGAGGTGGAGGTGGAGGAGGAGGAAGAAGAGGATGGGGAGGAGGAGGAAGAAGAAGAAGATGAGGAGGGTGTAAAATGACCTCATAACTTTTTTTTAAATTTAATTCCGCCTATGTCCTCACAGTTAACGTCAGTTTGCACTGTGGATGGACGGTAACTAACCCGAGGGGCACAAGTGAAAAAATAACAAGAAGTGAGGGGCACAACTGATATTACCAAAAAGATAGGGGTATAACTGATATTGCGATATCTCGGAGGGGCACAAGTGATAAAATCCCTTATATTTATATTTATATATGATACATATATAATAAATCAAAATAAAATTTATAAATAAATAAAAAATAATTAAGACCACCTAAAAAAAGATAAGTGCACACATAATACCATTGATTAGCAATAATCATAGGCTACCTAGCTTGATCTTTGTGATTCGACCTCCACATGCTTACATGATACACATTTATTTATGTAGAGTTAAAAATAAATAGTGACTCGCAAATTTTGAGATTTATTTGATTCATTCATTGTGTTGTGGGTACTTATTAATTATTGGGCTT
Organism: Ottelia alismoides; assembly: GCA_037367405.1. Taxonomy (NCBI): domain Eukaryota; kingdom Viridiplantae; phylum Streptophyta; class Magnoliopsida; order Alismatales; family Hydrocharitaceae; genus Ottelia; species Ottelia alismoides. The sequence continues at coordinate 5,453 of JAZKJV010001704.1, forward strand.
TCGTGAGTGGTCGCCTCAGCGACATGTTATCTTCGCTTTGCTTTAGTGAGGACTATTTTAGACCCTTGCCAAAGTCATGTTCAACAAACGGTGCCATTAGCGAGGAGCAATGTATGTATCCTAATTTGTACATAATCATTTTATTATTATTATTTATTCATTCATTCATTTATTTGTATAAAATTTTCTCTCTTTTTTCTGACTTGTATATGTTTCATTTACTGGTACAATTATTTGATTATGTTCATCATTTGATTATATATGCAAATACACCTCTCTTTATGTATTTGTTGTGAGGGCCCTCTACACGAGGACGACTTCTTAGGAGGCTGATACAAGCAAGCTTGGTGGAGGCTGGTCTTCATGCTTTGACGAGTTGGAGAGGCAGCAAGTGTTGCAAGAGACTACCTAGCATAGATTTAGCTTAGATTTATTCATTGGAGAGAGAAAGAGAGATTTATTTATTTATTTATTCGATATTTTTGTAATAATTATGAACTTGGGCACTACTCCATCTACGAGGTCCAATACCTGGGTGATTGTTCACGTGGGGGCCACGTCGTGTTTTCTCGCATTTTCACCGCCTTGCTTTATTTTGTTTCTCGATGTTTAGAGTTTTTTTTCCTTTCTTTTTATTTGTTTTATGTATATGGAACCCCTAATTTTTAGGTTGCTTGAATTGGTAATTAGATCCAAACCCTAATTATAATTATGTGCATATAGTCTTTTACCGTTTGGATCTAGTCAAATTAATAAATGTTATTTATTTGGACTTATCCCCACGCGTCAAGAGAGGTATCATACAGCGCTAGTAGGTCCTGTGGTGGTGGGCATCGAGATGTCTCCAAGATCGAACTCTAGGTTTTATTTCTGAATAATTAACATATGGTTCTTCACTCATAATAACAGCTATTGTCTATTGTGATTTTGTCGATTGCACACTGTCATGTAGATAGATTTAAAAGTTATGTTTTGCATACCGCAAGGAGAGAGTTGGGAAGCACTGTAAGTCCTCTAACTTTACATGCATCATTAGGTTCAATTATGAGATTTCCATCATCAAATCGACTTGCATGGCTTTTTCGCTATCTCACTCTGATTTTGAGTACCTAAGACTTAAATGAGAATCTACAAAATCATTAAGGCTAGTATGCAAAATATCCAAAAAAAAGTGAAAACCAAAAATCTAAAACAAGGGGACTGCTAAATAAACTTTGACCTTAATTAAAAATTTGTGATGAACTTCATTACCTTGAATTCATAAAGCCCTCATTATTTTTAGGTATTTTAGGAGGGGACCAAGCCCCTTCCATGAGCGAGGCACAACCCGCTAAGGATTAGAGCCAAAAACCTAGTATGTAACTGCCTTGTATCGCCTTGATTTCCGAAGTATTGGTGCTTCTATCGTACATGATCGAGTAGGGCCATGTCATAGATAGTGTTCCTGCCTTGTGTGGAACATCGACTTAATCCGAAGTACTGAGCTTAGACCATGCTCTCACAGGTGTGTCTGTCTCATCTATTTGCGTCCGAGTAGGTCCTTGCATGCTTACAGGTGATTTTGTTGCGAGCGAGGTCCGAAATAGTGGTTTCTCCTAGCGGTTTACTCCCTTTATTTATTTGGCTGAGTAGGGATCTAGTAAGGTTACAAGGACCTCAAAAAGTGTAGACTATAGGTTACAAATGAGGAGGACAAGTACATGATACTTTTCTGGCAGTACTCTCGCTCCTCTAGGGTTAGCGTGCTAAGGGCTTGTTATAAGATATGCTTAAAATAGCAACTCTAAAATTGAAAAGATAAAAGTAGCTGATCCTTTACGGATTCACATTGTGTTGGGTTGATGAACCCATTTTTGTATTGTGTTCGTATGGATCTAGATTAAGGTTCAAAGATCAAGTCCTACGCACCTGCGCAAATTTTATCATGTTTGTATTCTCTTTGACCTCCTGCTCGTTTCGAGCCTTTCTACTGTTTTACACTCCTTTTTATTCCTCGTTGACCGCCATATCCTTCTTCCTGCATTGATCATCTCTTTCTCCTTAATGTCGATCCATGGATGGTTTAGTCAGAACTCCGCTAACACATGCATTGATTCCATGGATGCAGCATCGTCAATAATTCGAGGCGATTCCCGAGAACCCAGTTCGGATTTTGCGAACCAATCTTCAGACTCCTCGTCTTCTTTCCATCCTCCTTTATCCACCAATAATCTAGGGCTACTCTTATCCCACTTCCGCCCGTCACGAATTGAGGTCGATTGCAATCTACATCTCTTACTCCATTCACAACCATCTGGGATTGACCGTAATCCCAGATTCATCATGGCGTCTAGAATTCGATTTCAAATGGGCTGATTTGGATTCTCTCATATTGTATATAGAAGTCCATCCTGGATCCCAATCCAGAACTCATTTCCTCAAACTCATACCAAGAGATGGCTCCTCAAGGAAAGGGCAAGGGGAAGCAGCCACCCCAACCAGAGCAAGGTTTCCCACCATACCAGAATCAAGTGAATGCTCAGTTGTTGGCTTCCATCCAAGCCATCCAGTAGCAACTGACGGAACAAGCCCTCGTGCAGACTGCTTTCCAAGATATACTAAATGACATGAGGAACATACTAGCAGGAGGAGGAGGGGGTAGAGAAGGACCCCATGATGATACAGATCAGGAAGAAGAGGGACCGGGACCAGGGAATGGGAACCCAAAACTGACACTAAAGGATACATATAATCCTGGAGACAGTCAGATGATAGAGTGGATCCGCATCCCTCCGATCCATGCTCACTTCGAGCTCAAGTCCTAGTTACTTGCGCTTTTACCATCATTTCACAGGAATACCAACGAGGAGTTGTACATTCACCTACAGCAGTTCTCTCGCTTCTGTAGAATCACCCACTACCCTAACATTCTACTAAGTGTAGTCAAGATGGCTGCGTTCCCCTTCAACTTGCAAGACAGTGCCCTGTATTAGGTCAATCATTTGGGAAAGGTTGTGACGTCCTAGGATGAACTTAAATATATGTTCCTTCACAAGTTCTACCCTCTTGATCGGCTCAACCAGATGTAAGCCAGGATAAGAAATTTTTCTCAGGCAGCCCACAAGTATATACATGAGGCTTGGGAACGATTCACTAATCTGCAGGAAAAGTGCCCCCACCATGACATATTGAGGACCATCTTGATCCAACACTTCTTCAGGGGCCTGAATATAGAGAGCCAAAGATTAGTTGATGTTGCCTTTGGAGGATCCCACTTTAACAAAGATGAAGATGTGGTATGGCAAATCTTTGAAGAAATGGTCGAAGAAGAGTCATCACATGCTTATCAAAGACAGTCTTAGGTCCTCCACATGCCAGTCCAATTGGCAACATTCCGTGAGGCGGAGAAAGATGATATCTCCAACCTCGGTATCATTGGGGTCCATCTTTCTAAGGTTAACATTATCGAGAAGCGGTCACAGGACCTTGAAAATAGCTTGATGTGATCGAACAGAGGACGTAGAACTTGGATAAGCTGAACCAAATCACCAAGCAGTTGGAGCTGCTGTGAGCACCATCAGTTCATGTCAGTTAGTGACACCATCATCAGAGACTCTTGTTGATGAGAAAGATGAACCATCAGTACCACATTAGCCTCAGCCGAGTCAGCAGGAGTCAGCGATCCAGCACGTGTACTACATGCAGGCACCCAAGCAGACCCCACCACAGCAACAGATGGTGGTTTACCAGCCAGACTTCCTCCCAATCTTATGATCCAGCATTCCCGCCACCACCCCTGATACATGAAGTAAATGGTGCATGGAGCAACGATGCGCAGCTGGCCCGTCCTACTGGACAACCCCAAGGCCAACCACCAGCCAACCGACCTTACCACTAACCTCAGGGTGGTCACTTTGCACAGTCCTCTCAACCTTAGCCTCAATATCTGCATCACTAGTCTCCATAATATCACAATTGGAGATGGTCAGAGCAATACCCTCAGCAGCAGTACTGTCTGCACCCGTAGTACCACCAGTACACGGATAGACATCAACAACAGTATCCTCCTCCTCCATACCAACAGTATCAGCTTCCTCCACCTCCACAGCATTACCAGCAGTCTCAGCCTCAGCCTCCCCATCAGCAGGTACAGTGTGGCCAGCATGTTGAGTATCCTAAGGTAGTTCCTGTGAACCCCAACATTGATTGCTTGGACCAACTTGTAAAGGGTCTAGTGATGAATCCACGATTCATCATCGTAATATCTTGATATTAGCAAAATCCCCAAGTAAAATCCCAAATAAATGTCCATAAAATCCATAAAATAACAAAATGACTCTTGTAAATAAAATACACTAATTATTGTATATAAGATTGTACAAAATGCATTAACAATAAAAGCAAAAATAAAGGATTTTATACTTGTAAATAGCCCAAAACTTCATGTATTTTTAATAATTTCATTTCAACTCCTTTTTGCCTAATTCTTTCTCTAACTTGTTTATAAAAATGTATATAAAAATACAAAAATATAAAACAAATTTCACCTCAAATAAATGATCCTAGATCCCAAAGAGAAAAGGCCGTAAAGTCCAACTTCCAAGCTAAATTCTCGCTCCGTATGAACTCCAAATTCACCATTTTTAAAGTTCAAGTTAGAAAATTATCTATCCAACGGAAGTGGTTTCATTAAAATCGGAGCTCATTTGAAAAAGTTGGATTTTGGGACTTAGATGTACATTGTACATTATGTATATATTCATTCTTTCTTCATTTTTTATTTTACCTTTCTTAATTACTAAAAATACAAAAAAATCATACTTGTGTTGTATTTTAATTGTAGTATTTTATTGTATTTTTTTCTATTGTAAATATCTCTTATTAAAAAGAAAAAAATCACATATTAGAAAAGTAAAAAAAATGTACATGGTGTTTTGTCTTCTTTTGTAAATTCTAAACTATTTATTTTCTTCTCTTTTATTTTATTGTAATTAAAGTAGCCTACTTTATTTTATATTATTTATTTATTTATTTTATATTTTCTACAATAACCACCAATCTAACTCCATTATTCCACCATTTTTTCCAACTTCCCATTCAACTCCATTAATAATACAACCTCCCATTCAACTCCACCACTTTAATAACCTCTCATACCATTCTCTTTCTATGCATGTAATTCTCCTCATTTTTGCCTTTGATCCATCTTTATGTGAGGAGAGCCTAGTTCCTAGTGTTGAATCGGTGATAGCGACGCAACCGCGGTCGAGCGACGACGTCCCTCTCTCCGGTGAGATTCGTTGGCTTTTTGGCCAACATCGCAGCCGCCTCAGCGTGCTGCTCGAGCTCATCGCTCGCCGGTGATTTGAGCGAAGACCGTGCTCTCGTGAGCACACCATAGGCGATCGTCTTCATCATAGGTAATTTTTCATCTCATTTTATCATATTGTCATTTTTGCAAATTTTTTTAGCCCTTCGTATCACCATCATTTTTTCCCCATTTATTTAGTTCATTATCACCACCAATCCATCTTGTTTCTTTAATCTTATTCCCTGTTTAAAAAAAATTAAAAAAATAAAAAAATTAAAACAAAAAAAAGTTGTTATTACAGCAGAAAAAAAGAAATTCAAAAAATCAAAAAAAATTAAAAAAAATGGAAGGAGCAGCTGGCGCAGGTGACGCACACCGCCCCCTCCTACTTCCCACCGCCGCCAGCCAGCGACCTTAGCCAGCCGGTGGTCCCCTCGCGGCCGCACCGCCTTGACGCCGCACCCCCCAGCCGCCGCGACCGCGCGCAGCGCAGCCGCCAGAGGCGGCGCTGCCCCGTGGCCCCCTCTTCCGCGGCCGTCCTCCGTCCGCTGCAACCTGCCACCGCCACTCCGAAGCCTCCTCCTCCCACCACCGCCCCTCCGCCATGAGGCTCCGCCGCCCACGAGCTCCACCACCGCCTCCTCGCGGTCGCACGCTGCCGACGCCGCCCAAGACCCCTTTTGGGTTCATCTCATCGGGTCCAGGAAGAAGAAGGTAAAGTTTTTTTGTTTTTTTTATTTGTAAAAATTGTGTAAATTTTGTATATAGTTTCAGGAATTGCAAAATAGTCCTTGTGTATTATCTTGTTGTAAATATTGTCTTTCTGTTTTGCAAGGACAACCATGTGTTCATGCGTTAATTTGGACTTCATTTTGGCATCCTTTTATTTAAAGAAAAATAGCATTGTGTTGAGCAACTAATTGTCTACATTTTGACTATTTATTTGTATTTTTGTGAGTTGTGGGTAAATAACTAAAATTGTCTAACTGAAATTCTGCATATTTTACCCAATCAGTGATCTTAAAATTATATCTCACACACGGTTGCTCTAAAAATTCCACAAAAATTAGGAATGATGTCCTGATATATGATTAACTTACTATCCAAATTTCATCCAAAATGGAGTTGTCTTGTGCCTGGAATAATTTGTAGAGTGAATTTAGTGTTTATTTTTAATTAAATCCACGTATATCCTTTTTGCAAAATTTTAAATCTCTGGATTCTACATGAAAATATCTATTTGAGATAATTTGCTCTCTGACTAATTTGATAACGTGGATTTAATAGAAATTAATTACTCATTGCCACTCTGTTTTCACTAAAAAATCCATAAAAAAATTCATATGTTGTCAAAAAAATCCAAAAATATTACTATAGTCTTCTTGCATCATGTTTTCATTCCAGTAATGTTTTCATAATTTTTGTTTACTGTTTGTGTGAGAAATTGCAAAAAAACCCATAAAAAGTGTACATTTTTTATTTATTGCAATTTAACCCATAAAATTCCAAAAAAAGTACCTTGCATTCATCTCTAGATTAGGACTCTAGGAAAAATATAATTTGGCTAAATTTGACTAATTTGACATTAAAATTAATTTGGCCTTGTTGTGTGTTTTCTTAGTGTTGTAATTCACTTGCATTTGCATTCTATTTGCATAAAAAATTATAAAAAAAAACCGCACTGGAAATCTAAAACCTACTTTTCAAATTAATCCAAAGTTGTTCCTTTGCCTCCCTGTGTTCGACCCCGGACTTGCCCGGGATATAAATTAAGCCGAGACACTCTTCACGGAGATCTTCTCTCGGTTCTGACTGAATCGCTAAGTACACGTGCTACAACGTGATCGAATTATTTATAGTATTTAGCGACTCATCAGATGGTGCCGTTGTCGGGGAGGCAAACGGCTTAGGGACTAATTTAAAATTTTGGATTTAGATTTTCTCTACTCGGGTAGTCTGACCCCCGAGCCACTTGTATTTATTCCATTTTTTGCAATTATTTCTCTTCATATTCTTGTATATATTTTGTTGTTTATCTCTCTCTAATATAAATCTCATTTTCCTTGCGAGGGTACGGTGGACTTGGAGTACATCGGAGGTCGACGGACGCGACGCGCGCCAATTGCTGAAGGGGTAGGAAAAGCAATTTATTTTTTGAGAGAAATTTTGTAAATTTTTGTAATTATTTTATTGTAATTATTTAGGTAGTTTTCTTCTTTATAGTAGCTCTTTATTGAGAGCTCGCACATGTAAAAAGACTTGGACATTATTTGTGGTGTGTCGAGACCTGTTTCACTCTCCGGTGAGGGTGGGGTCTCAACTTGAGTGGCGAACTTAAGGATTAGGCACACGGTAATATAGAATCAAATTTGTTTGTGCCCATCGTAAATTAGGCCATACATATCTTTGAAGATTCACATATCTTATAAGATTCATAATGAGACACACATAGACGCGTACTACTTAGCTCAAATTCAATCAATTCTTCCCCGCTAATAGTATACTGTTTAGGTGTGGTTTTCTCGATCTGCGTGCATTTAGTGTAATATTTATAAATTTTGTTTTGCATAACGCATGAAGAGTGATGGGATTCACTATAAGTATACCTTCTTCTTGGCATGCATCATCGTTTCTCGTTTGCATTCTGATTTTCGATTCCCCTCTTATTTTACAACTTAAGGTAAAAAGGAAATTGGGACTGAACGGTAGGCGTGCTTGTGTGTTCACATAAAATTCAAGTGATAACCTAACTCTAAAATTGGGACTGAATTGAGCAGGTCGATTTAATTAATTGGAATAAAAAGAACCCTTGTTCTCGGGTGCATAAAGCCCTCATTGTTTGTTTTACTTGCATGTGAGAGAGAGACGACCCTAGGATAGAGCCAAGTCTGGATTTCTTACTTACTACTGGTTCTTTATTTTTTGGTGATTAGCTACTTTTCAGTGAGGATTTACGGGTAGCCGGTAAACGGTACGGACTTCCTTAGTAGAGTGGGAGGTTTAGAGGACGCCTTAGTCCTCAAGGAACGGGTAGCCGTATTTATACGGTCCGTACTTTCTCCTATACTGGTTGAAAGTAGGTCAAACTAGTCGTAAGAACCGGGCCAGTCTGTAGGAAAATATGGGCGCCTAACAGCTCGTTAATCTTTCCAAGATTGTATTCTCACCAACTAAAATTGACCAGATAATTCGGCCGAACTCTTACGCACAACACGTGTTGAGTTGGTGAAATTGAGGGTTTGAATTGTGTTTGTATTGTGTGAGTTCACTCCGCACATTTACGTGCACCATAGAACTAGTGCCTCATTGACTATCGTGATCTAATCGGTTCTTTTGACATCGAAGATGACTGATTGGGGGTATATTTATTCAGACTGTGTGAATCTCTCGTTGAACCCTTCAAAAAGTACGTCTTCAAAGGTCCAAGCGCAACTTGGACCAACATGGACTCATGACCCTCTTGAGCCCAGGATCACTCACTCTCGTAATGGTTACTCTCAAACCATTCCCTTTCTCTCTTCCCACCTCACCGAGGAAGACCATCGCCTTGGTGAGAATATCATGATTCATAAATCCTCTTCTAATCAAGAAAACATTGCTGATTCAGGACATAAAGAAGATTCGAGTAAAATGCCAAAGAAGAAAGAAGAGGAAGAAGAGAACCATGAAGACCCGATGAGAATGATACTAGCCCGATTAGCTGCATCTGAGCAGCAACATGCATTACTGAGAGCTCAGTTAGGACAGTTAAATATTGGGGTCCAACTACCAATGGATGCGGCGTATAACCCCGGACAATATCAAATTCGTAACTACTTGAGTCCGGCTGAACCCACTGTTGACTTTGAATTGAAGCCGCATTTTCTGAACATGCTGCCACATTTTGATGGGAATGCTTCTGAGGAGACATATGCATTCCTAAGGGACTTTGAGCTCATCTGTGCTAACCTCAAACATAATAATGTTAGCCAAGATTATATTAGGCTCAAAGCCCTTCCATTTGCCTTGGGTGGAAAAGCCGATTACTGGGTAAAGAATCTTGGAATCATCATCACCACTTATGCCCAGTTCAAGGACCTATTCCTAAAGAAGTTCTACCCGTTGAGTAGAACTAACATGATGAGGACGCGAATTACGAGTTTTTCCCAGTTACCCCATGAAGCCTTCTGTGATGCTTGGGAAAGATTCAAGGACATCCTGCAAAAGTGTCCTTGTCATGGATTAGATGACAACATCTTGGTCCAATCCTTCTTCACTGGTCTCAACCTTGAGATGCAGGGTTTAGTGAGCGCTGCCTGTGGAGGAAGCTATACATCACGAGGAGCGGATACCGTCTGGAGGGTATTCGAGCAGATGGCTGAAACTAGCCACTCATAGATGGCCAGCAGGGCCTATACACCATCCCCCAGTTCACTCTCATCTGGAGGGGGAAAAGCAGCTGTAGTCGATCTCTCTCAGGGCGTGATCCCTAGCATGGGATCCTTGCTGACAAGCTTACTGTAGTCGAGAGGATCGACAGGAGGATTGATGAGTTAGACCGGAGCGTCTCCAAACTTCCAAAACAGATGGAGGAGTTGACTGAGAAGGTATCTAAGATACGGATACCCGCCGTGACTGCACCCTCTGCTCCTGTATACCGAGTTCACCATGTTCAGGAGCAGTTGGTGTCAGGGCAACCCCAGCCGTGGGAGCAGGACCAATCCTACACCCACTCTTTCCAGCAGCCACCTCCAGTAGCAGAGACAGTCCAGGAGGAGCCTCCACCAGTTTGGGAGGTGAATGGGATATGGTATACTCAGGACCCTGCCAGGCAGTGAAGTACGGGAGACCGACAGACCTATCAGCGTCCCCCAACCTTTCAGAACACCGCATTCACCTCCGCACCACCTCCTTCATAGTAGAGCCCTAGATTCCATCCACCCCAGCAGCATAGGCAGCAGTACCAGCAGTATGGCCAACAGGGCCATTACCAGATGGGCTAGTAGGGCCCGCAACCCCAGCAACAGCAGCAGATGCAGTACACTGGCCAGCAGGGCCAGTCTTCCTGTTCTTCCCAGTCTTATCCACTTCCTTCATCGTCTAGTCCCGTAGATATTCAGCAGCAGATACTCGACGAGCTACGTTCCTACAGGAACGAGATTCAAGACTTGCGGGTGGATGTCAACCGCCTGTCCAGATGGCGAGACGAGCAGACTGCACCCTCTACCTCTATCCCAGCCCAAGTTCAGGCTAACCCAAATAGCTTGAACCGTTCTAGTTCTCAGCAGCACTTTGGTCAGGTATACTATTCAGCATCTCCTAAATCTGAACATGAGATTCTTTTGTGTGACGAGGCTAACCATATGTCACTCAGGAGCGGAAGGACCGTGGTCGTACCTGACCGGGCGAGGGACACAAGGAGGGGCATCTCTAGAGATCTACCTGAGGAGTCTTCAGAGGACGAGGAGGAGAGGCATCATATTTTAGAGCCCCATCAGCACCATTCGAGGATTTCCACTCAGGGAGTCGAGAGGAGGAGGACAGTGCGTATGCAGCATCGTCAGCATGGATATTCTTCTGAGTCTACGGAGGACCTTGCATCTCCGGTTGTGGCGGATACCACTCCATCTTCTATTCCACAACCTTTAGTAGATAGTCTAGATTTTGAGTCCATGTTGCATCAAAAAGATTCTTGTATGAAGAACTCTGCTTCCGTTAATGTAAAGAATGATCTTTCAGTTCATGATTCAGACTCTTCATCCTCTGTTTCCCTAGATTCAATCCTTTTCCCCCGTGCTCTTATGGCAGGAAAGCGCATCAAAAAGATTCAGAAAGATGACCCTGATATGGCACGGTTTTGTAAAGAAAACATCACAGTTAAGGTGTCATTTGATGAATATGTGGCTAACCATCCTGAATTCCAAAAATACCTTAAGGTGAGATGCACACCTACAAGGGTTAGCAGGAAGAAAGATAACCGAAATATAAAGACACATGTCTTATCAGTAGCCACAACCTATTATCTCAAGAATCAGACTTTGCCAAAGAAAAAGAGAGACATGGGTGCTCACTATGTGGAGAGTCGTATTGACGACATTGCGTTTGCACGCACACTCTTAGATAGCGGTTCTTCGATCAACTTACTTCCCTTAGTATTATATCAGAAATTGGAGTTGGGACCACTTCGCAAATCTAGAGCTTTACTCCAATTCGCATATCGTTCAGTGAAGAGACCTAAGGGAGAAGTGAAGAACGTAGTCATCTCGATTGAGGGGCAGAACTATCAGGTGGACTTCACAGTCTTGGACATGGAGACCCCCAATCATTGGAGAGAATCTCAGATCATTCTCAGGCGACCCTTCCTTAGGACCGCAGGCGCAGCTTTCGATTATGGTACAAGAATGATGAAGTTCTATTCTCCATGTGGAGAAGTGAACCTTGAGATGAAGCAAACCAAGTGTCAGCGACCTGATTCAGAGAGTAGTACATAGTACTCATCTTCAGAGGCAGATTGCAGTATGATTAGCACAGTTGGGATTTGGGGACAGATTCCTTCAGGACAGAGCGAGACCCTTTCATCTGGAGAGGATATAGTGCATGATGCAGTTTGCCAGGTGTTGTCTGATCTTGCTAGAGATGCATCAACCTATTCTCATGATGACTTAGAGATCCATCCAAATCTGTCAGTTCCATCCTCTTCGGAACAATCATGGGACATAGATGACGAGTCGGACATGGCTTTTGCCGATTGTTTGGATATTTTTGACGATCCGACTCCCGATACTTTCGATTTTGTGGCGAGTACTACTCAGCTTAGCCCACCTTCATACAGCACGGAACCAGATTCAGATTCAGTTCAGCCAGATTTGATTGATGATACCACATTGCCAGAGCTGAAATCACTACCTCCTACACTCAAGTATGCCTTTCTTGCGGGACCCAAAGAGAGATATCCTGCCATCATTAGCTCAGACTTGACTTTAGAACAGGAGTCTAGGTTGTTAGAGGTCTTAGAGAGGAACCGCAAAGCAATAGGCTGGACAGTGTCGGATCTCGTGGGCATCAACCCCGCTCTCTGCTCGCACCACATTTTTACTGAGGATAACGTGAGACCTTCCCGTGAGTTTCAGAGGAGACTTAACCCCAATCTACGGGAAGTGGTGAAGAAAGAAATTGAGAAATGGTGTAAAGCAGGGTTTATATATCATATTTCTGACTCCAAGTGGGTGGCCCCGCTTCATGTTGTCCCGAAGAAGTCGGGAATTCAGATGGTCACCAACGAGGAGGGGGTAGAGATCACGACACGAGTACCCACGTCGTGGCGCGTCTGTGTTGACTACAGGCGCCTGAATGCTGCGACCAAGAAAGACCACTTTCCATTGCCTTTTATTGATCAGATCTTGGAGAGACTAGCAAGGAAAGAGTTCTTCTACTTTCTTGACGGGTACTCAGGCTACAACCAGGTGGCCATAGCCCCTGAGGACCAGGAAAAGACCACATTCACATGTCCATTCGGTACTTATGCTTTCAGGCGCATGCCATTCGGGCTCTGCAATGCCCCGGGCACATTTCAGCGGTGCATGATAGCCATATTTGCCGAGATGGTGGGAGATTTCTTAGAAGTATTCATGGATGACTTCTCGGTCCATGGTGATTCTTTTGATACATGTTTAGCGCACTTAGACCAAGTCCTCACGAGGTGTAGAGAGGAGAATCTGGTACTCTCCTGGGAGAAGAGTCACTTTATGGTGACGGAGGGTATCGTGTTGGGGCATGTCATCTCCAAAAGGGGAATGGAGGTTGACCCTGCCAAGGTGGAGGTAATCAAGAAACTCGATCCACCTACCAACGTGAAGTCAGTGCGGTCATTCTTAGGGCATGTTGGATTCTATAGAAGATTCATTCAGGATTTTTTAAAGATCGCCCGCCCACTGACTGAGCTCTTAGGGAAAGACACAGAGTTCGTTGTAGATCACAGGTGTCTGGAGGCCTTTGAGCTCTTGAAGAGGAAGATTTGTGCCTCGCCTATCCTACAAGCTCCTGGCTGGTCTCTCCTCTTTGAGATCATGACCGATGCTTTAGATTTTGCTATAGGAGTTGTGTTAGGACAATGGCGAGAGGGGATTCTGTTTGTGATTCACTATGCGAACAAAGTATTAGATCCTACACAGAAAAATTATACAGTGACTGAAAAGGAAATGCTCTCAGTAGTATGGGCCCTCGAGAAGTTCAGATCATATATTTTGGGCTCTAAGGTGACAATTTATACTGATCACACAGCTACTCGATATTTAATGGAAAAGAAGGATGCGAAGGTGCGTCTTCTTAGGTGGATTTTACTCCTCCAGGGATTTGATTTGGAGATTAAAGATAAACCTGGAGTGAAGAATGTTGTGGTTGATCACCTTTCTCGGATTGAACTTAAGGATTCTCCTTATCATGAGCGGATTAGAGAGACCTTCCCAGATGAGTCAATTTGTGTTATTGACTCACTCCCGTGGTATGCCAACATGGTGAACTATCTTGTCTCCAAGCAGGTTCCCCATGATTGGACTAGGAGCAGCATTGATCGACTGAAGTCGGATTCGAGGAGATACCACTGGGACGATCCTTTCCTTTTCTTTGAAGGACCAGATTGTGTTTGGAGAAGGTGTATTCCTCAGAAGGAATACCAGAGTGTCCTCACATATTGTCATTCACTTGAGGCTGGAGGACACCATTCAGGAAAGAGAACCGCTCACAAAGTACTTCAATGTGGATTGTATTGGCCGACCTTATTTAGAGATGCCATTGATTTTGTACGATCGTGCCCAATCTGTCAAAGGATGGGAGGGACAGTTGGACAGAGAGATGAGATGTCCATGCAACCGATGATTATTTGTGATGTTTTTGATGCATGGGGCATAGATTTTATGGATCCCTTTCCCAACAGCCAAGGACATGAGTACATATTGTTGGCGGTTGATTATTTATCCAGGTGGGTGGAGGCTATCCCAACCCAAACCGCAGACAGCAAGACTGTCTGTAAGTTTGTGAGAGACCATATTATTGCTAGGTTCGGGGTGCCAAAAGTTTTGATATCTGATGGGGGTAGCCACTTCGTGAATCGGGAAATGAGATCTTTAGCTAAGGACTATGGATTTGAGCATAGAGTTACTAGTCCTTACCACCCACAGTCCAACGGCATGGCAGAGGTTTCGACCAGAGAGATGAAGAGTATTTTGCAGAAATTGGTTCGTCCTGATAGGAAGAACTGGTCTCAGCTCTTGGACCAAGTTCTATGGGCCTATAGGACAGCCTACAAGACACCATTGGGTATTTCACCATTTAGAATGATCTATGGCAAGCCATGCCATTTGTACGTAGAATTGATTCATAAATCCGAATGGGAAATTAAGAAGATTAATTGGAGTTGTCACATAGGGAAGCTTTGCCGAGACTTGAACTTGAACGAGCTCGTGGAAATCCGAAACATGGCTTATGACAACAGTTTGATTTATAAGGACAAAGTAAAGAGATTGCATGATCAGCACATTAGGTGCAAGGACTTTGTCCCTGGGCAAAAGGTATGGTTGTTCAATGCCAGGTTAAAAATGTTCCATGGGAAGCTCAAATCTAAATGGACGGGTCCCTTTGTGGTTAAGAAAGTGCACGAGAATGGAAGTGTAGAGATAGTTGATCTCACAGATGGTACACAATCTCATGTGGTGAATGGACAACTGTTGAAGCATTTTGTTGATTCGAAAGAGCAGTTAGTCCAAGTCGAGGTCATCAACTTCATACAGAGTGAGCATAGAGCAGATACATCTTATTACTCTTCATGAAGATGCAGCATCAAGATTCAACATCTTAGAAGATTCAATCACTCTTGTACATATTCTCCCTTCTTTGTATATTCTCGAGATCACATCGGTTCTCACACTTACTCTTGTCCTATACTTAGGCTGACCAAAGCCTAAGTATAGGGGGACCGATGCCCGCCATGTGTATTTACTCATCATTTCTCCTCTTGACCTCGTCTGCCCCATTTTTGCTCTTCTTCTACACTTAATCTTTCCAGAGCCTAAGTATAGGGGGGTGGATCGACTCTATACTATTTATTATTTTAGCCATCCTACGCTTAGCACGAGCTATCTTTTTCTCGCTTCTTGTGCCATGAGGACATAGCACATGCTAAGTATATGGGGGGCGTGTATATATTACATATATACTTTACCCATAGCTCGTACTTTCACGTATTTTTGTATATATTATACAATAATTATGGGGTGGGTAAAAAAACAAAACAAACAAAACAAAACAAAACAAAAACAAAAACAAAAAAACTTTTTCCTAAAAAAAACTCTTTTTCCTTATTTGCTAAAAAAACTTTTCAAAAAAATCCTCTTTAAAAAAAACTTTTTCAAAAAAAAGTCTTTTCTTGTTTACCTATCTTTTTCAAAAAAACTCTTCAAAAAAAAGCAAAACTTTTCTAAAAAAACTTCTTCTTTGCCTTTGTTTGTCAAAAAAAAACTTTTTCTAAAACTTAAAAAAAATCAATCATAAAAAAAACTTTACAAAAAACTAACTAACTAATAAGTTGGTTTAATCCCTAACACAATTCACTTTCACACAAGACTAGTGATGTTCAAGAACACTTGGTTAATAAGGTATTGAGATTTTGAGTTAACCAGCCTTAGTCATTAAGGTCCTTGACTTAATTATTCACATTTCCCTAGTTTGAAAGATTTGTGTGCTATATTGCATGCTTAGTCTCTACCTTAAGAATATGATCAGCACCTCACATACACGACTGCAATTATGATGAGATGAGTTGAAATTTCACTTGAGGAACTGGGATGAGAGATTTGAGTTTGGACTTGATTTAATGATGCTCGAGGATGGGATAAAATCAATGAAGGCTTCATGAAACCAGAGTGTCAGCATCTTTAGCCAGTATGAGAACATGGTTCTTGTACTATCTCTTGACATTTACCTATGTGCCAGGGTGTGATAAAATAAAAAAATTGTTGATCAGTGTGCGCCAACTCTTGGTAAAAGCAGTGGAGCTAGCCACAAATACTACAAAGCAATGAAATGTCAAAGAAAAGCTCTCATTCCACAAAGTCAATTATCAAAAGAGCTTCCACCAAAGGCGAGCGCTCCCAACCATTTCAAAAGTGTCCACTTGGACCACCGCTATTAGGATCAAGAGTCGGGCTTGCACCAAAAAAGGGCTCTGCATCGTAAATGCTACAAGTCTGGGTGTAGAAGGTACGATAGGTACTCAAAAAAGGCACACCCCGGTGTACTCCCAGAAAAACAAGTGCAGACGGCTCCAACTTCTCTTGACGGACGCACTGATCAACACCAAAAAAATGCATTGCGTAATAAGGCACTCGAGAGGATCCTTGTTCCAATGAGAGGGAGAGAAGAAATGACACAATCCTATGCCCTCCATCAACTGGCCTTCCATCTACACTTTTAAGTCTGACAACTAAAGAGACAGTGGATTGGATGCAAGAAATGGTTTATTCCCTAGTGTTGAGGATCGGGTTCTTAGGAGAGTCTCTTGGACTGGAACCTTGGGTGACGTGGTGACTCTACTCTTGTAACTGCGGTCAACACTTAAAGTCATATCCCTTATATATATATGTATACAAAGAGAGTCTGATGATTAAGGAAATTGGGTACCTTTTGACTAGAGCTTGGTTCAGCTTAGAATTTTAGGATCTCTAAAACTGAGAGTTCTTGAATGGATCAAGTCTTGTATTCACATGCACAGTCAGGGGTTAACCCAATTTATTCATTCTTTATTTGCTCGAGGACTAGCAAAGTTTAAGTATATGGGGGGTGATGAATCCACGATTCATCATCTTAATATCTTGATCTTAGCAAAATCCCCAAGTAAAATCCCAAATAAATGTCTATAAAATCCATAAATTAACAAAATGACTCTTGTAAATAAAATACACTAATTATTATATATAAGATTGTACAAAATGAATTAACAATAAAAAGCTGCAAAAATAAAGGAGTTTTATACTTGTAAATAGCCCAAAACTTCATGTATTTTTAATAATTTCATTTCAACTCCTTTTTGCCTAATTCTTTCTCTAACTTGTTTATAAAAATGTATATAAAAATACAAAAATACAAAACAAATTTCACCTCAAATAAATGCTCCTAGATCCCAAAGAGAAAAGCCGTAAAGTCCAACTTCCAAGCTAAATTCCCGCTCCGTATGAACTCCAAATTCACCAAACTCACTTTTACAGTTCAAGAAAGAAAATTATCTATCCAACGGAAGTGGTTTCATTAAAATCGGAGCTCATTTGCAAAAGTTGGGTTTTGGGACCTAGATGTACATTGTACATTATGTATATATTCATTCTTTCTTCATTTTTTGTTTTACCTTTCTTAATTACTAAAAATACAAAAAAATAATACTTGTGTTGTATTTTAATTGTAGTATTTTATTGTATTTTTTCCGTTGTAAATATCTCTTATTAAAAAGACAAAAAAAGTACATATTAGAAAAGTAAAAAAATGTACATGGTGTTTTGTCTTCTTTTGTAAATTCTCCACTATTTATTTTCTTCTCTTTTATTCTTTTGTAATTAAAGTAGCCTACTTTATTTTATATTATTTATTTATTTATTTTACATTTTCTACAATAACCACCAATTCAACTCCATTATTCCACCATTTTTTCCAACTTCCCATTCAACTCCATTAATAATACAACCTCCCATTCAACTCCACCACTTTAATAACCTCTCATTCCATTCTCTTTATATACATGTCATTCTCCTTATTTTTGCATTTGATCCATCTTTATGTGAGGAGAGCCTAGTTCCTAGAGTTGAATCGGTGACAGCGACGCAACCGCGGTCGAGTGACGACGACCCTCTCTCCGGTGAGATCCGTTGGCTTTTTGGCCAACATCGCAGCCGCCTTAGCGTGTTGCTCGAGCTCATCGCTCGTCGGCGATTTGAGCGAAGACCGTGCTCTCGTGAGCACACCATAGGTGATCGTCTCCATCGTAGGTAATTTTTCATCTCTTTTTATCATATTGTCATTTTTGCAAATTGTTTTAGCCCTTCATATCACCATCATTTTTTCCCCATTTATTTAGTTCATTATCACCACCAATCCATCTTGTTTCTTTAATCTTATTCCCTGTTTAAAAAAAATAAAAAAACAAAAAAAATAAAACAAAAAAAGAGTTTTATTACAGCAGAAAAAAGAAATTCAAAAAAATCAAAAAAAATAAAAAAAAAATAAAAAAATTGAAAGGAGCAGCAGGCGTAGGTGACGCCCGCCGCCCCCTCCTACTTCCCACCGCCGCCAGCCGGTGGTCCCCTCGCAGCTGCGCCGCCTTGACGCCTGATGAATACTCATTCATCACTCTTTATTCTTATATTTTAGCTACAAAAACCTTTGCAAATGCATGTAAATATGTGTAAATACAAATAATTACCAAAAGCATGCATTGTGTAAAAACCTACAATTAGCATGTTTTTGTGCAAAAATAAAAGAATAAAGACTAAAAAGAAAAAGAGGGAAATATTTAGAATAAATACTGAGCAACCTAACCCAAGGGAGGGCTCAGCATGGGTCTGACCGCATAAAAACCAAAGTAGAGGGAGATATGGGCTCATGTGTGTAAATATTTATGTAGATAAAATAAAAGTATTTTCCTCAAAAAAATAGCTTAAAATATGCTTGTAAATATTTGTATATATTTATAAGTATAAAAACAAGATAAAAATATAAAAATTAAAAAGAAACTAAAAACATCACTCATCATGTACATAGACCATTCATCTTTATATTTAGCCTTATAAATAAATAAAATTAATTTCCAAAATTTTTGTAAATATCCTATATTATATAGTGTAAATAAATAAAATAAAAACAATTAAAACAAAAACAAAATAAACAAAATTAAAAACACAAAAATATATTGTAAATATACCATGTATATAAATGTACATATGTATTTATTTCACCTATGTATATAAATAATAAAAATAAAATAAAAATATCTTTTTATTCCTTATTTTATAATATAAATAAATAAAATATAAAATGGGAATAAAATTATATAGAAATAACAATTAAAAATCAAAATTAAAAATCCTAAATATTGTATATATACCTATATATAACCCTACTATGTATATACCTTATTTTTATTTTGAAAAATTAATTAAAAATCACTAAAAAATAGAAAAAAATAAAATAAAAATATTTCATGTTTTAAGTTTTTAGTAATTCAACCTTTTTCTACCCTAAAATAAATAAACAAATAATTAATGCTTGGCGGCTCCTGATTGGTCCACGGGGGTTTGTTGACCCCGGTCAACTTCCCCCGCGGACCCTCTTCCCCGCGGATCTGGGTGGAAGACCCGATTTCTCCATTTATCCCCCACCTGATCCGACGCCAATTCCACTTAACCCCGGGCTCCGATTAATCTTCGATCATCCAGGACCCTCGCCCGGGGTGGGTTTGATGGATCCGAGTCCTGAGATTCTCGCCCCGACCTTCACCTTCTCGGATCCATGAGCATATATAACATCGTCACCGGTGACCTAATCTTCTATCTTTGGATCTTCCCCTCGGTGCCTGTGACCTCCTCCGGAGTTCTTGAGTGACAGCAGCATTCCTCGGAGTAGCAGCGAGGCCTGGGAAGCCGGGAGCCACTGATCCGGTGGTCTTCACCGTCGTGCGCCGCCGTGAGCACGCCTAGCCTTGGGGAGTCGACGGCCCCTTGCACGCAACGACCGGGAGCTCCCTGAGCTCCAGCACAGTCGGCAGCATCCGCCAGGTTCCCTTCTTAGCACGTAGATTAGCGTAGGATTAGATTTTTCGATTTCTGGTAGTTTAGCTCCGCCACCTCCTCCTGTCGTCTCCGACCACCCATTCTCCCTTCCGACACCGCTACCACCTCCGCCTGACCTTTCTCCACCTTCTCCGACCCTTCACTCCCCCTGGCTCGCCCCGGAGCAGGGTATCGGCTCTCACCCTCCGCCGCTCGCCGGAGAGCCTCCATCTCGCCTCATCCTTCACCTTCCACCCGCTCTGACGGGTCGAGGCAGTTTTCCCTCGACCCAGCTCTCTTCCTGTGCAGGTATCGCGCCCATTCGACCTCATCTGGAGGTCGAGTCTTCAGAGAACAGGGGCTCCCGTCCGTCCACGTCGCCGGAGCTCTCTAGAGCTCCTCGCTTTCATCGGAGCAGCGCATCGGGTGCGGAGCTTCACGGCGAAGCTTCCTCGCACCTCAGGAGCATCAGACGAGGTCCACCGTGCATGCAGAGGGCCGGCGAACATCGTCGGCCGCCAGTTCTTCCAGGAACCTCGTCGACCGTCAGATCATCCTCAGCGCCCCAGTTTCCATCTGATCCATCCATCTTAGGCGTTGCGTCACCGTCCGATCATTCCGAGGATAGATCTGGACCACCCGCTCGGAGGAAGAGGCACCAGCAAGCCTCCACCGTCAGATCTGCCACGTGCCCTCTTCTCCTCCGTCGATCCACCGAGGGCTTAGACTCCAGAGCACCAGCACCGTCCGATCTCCACGTGGAGGGCTCTCAGACGTTCGATCAGGCCAGGCGTTTCAAGGTCAAAGGCGCCATTGTTCTCGTTCGTTGGATCTGCCACGCGTCACACATCCGGCCATCGACATTAATAAAAGGGGTAAATAACTCTTAGGCCCCTTTAGTTTCTGTCTTTACTATTTAGTACTGTAAATACCTAGTTCAGTTCTTTTACTTTTGTAAATTTTGCACTGAGGACCTTATCTTTTATGTGAATTGCATTTATACCCCTGCCAGTGGTGAACACGTGCATCGACACGTGGTATTTTGGTACATTTGCATTGTTAACCCTGCGTTTTTGGCTTGTTAAGATTCGCATTTATAGGAATAGGAATTGCAATTAGGTCCCCCCAGGCATGAGTCACGTGTATCGTGCGTGGCCCGGGGGGTAATTTGCATTTCTACCCTTGTACTTTCCAAGCGTGTTACTCTAGGGACCCAGACCTTTGTTATATTTGCAGAAAGGTCCCTGTGCACTGTTGCTTTTTTTTATTTTTGAATAAAATAGCAAAACTACTCCAAATCCAACGAAAATTGGACATGGCTCCTGCCATAGTGTAAAATTTTCGAGGATTTTTGGAGACATTTCTGAGTTGATTTGATATTTTTAAAAATTCAAAAACCTTTAATTTTGCTACTGTCTAACTTTAAAAATCACAAAAAAATATTAAAACTCCTTTAAAAATTACAAAAAAATTGTCTACTGTCTATTTTGTTGTGCTTGATTTTCTAGCCAATTTTGGTTATTTTTCATTACTGAAAACCACTAAAAATTGAAAAACACTTAAAAACTTGTAAAAATTCTAATAATTAAACCAAAAATCCAAAAATAACAATATAGGTGCCTAAATTTTCCTTGTTTTATTCTCTTTACAAGAAAATTACCTCCCAGCTAATTTAGGGCCTTTAGATATTTTATCTAGGCCCTTTTAGCTCGGCTGGACAGTACCTCTCATTTCAGTCCTTGTTTGATTTTTAGAAAATTAAATAAATATCAGAAAAATCCCAAAAATTCACCAAAAACACTAAAAATTATAAAACACATAAAAATATTTTTGTTAGAATTTTTGGTTGATTTTTATTACCTTTAATAAATTGTTGAAGTGTGTAGTTTCTTTGCTTTTCCTATTTTCTTAATATATCAAAATCCAAAAAAAATATAAAATAATTAAAAACCACCAAAAATATTTTCTTCTTTTATTTTATTTCCTTTTTGACTACTTCGTAGGCCACAAGGCCAATCCGTGCTCCTTGTGTTCGACCCTGGTCGCTATACCAGGTTAAATTAATAGCAGGACCGCTATCTTGTTTTTGATTGATTTTCATCTATCTTGGTGGTCTATTTTTCTTGATTGACCTAGATGAGTGATTGAGGTCGCGACGACCGATTGATACCTTTACCTTGGTCATTTGGCTGGTTATCAACGTCGCACCCCCCCAGCCGCCACGAACGCGCGCAACGCAGCCGCCAGCGGCGGCGCCGCCCCGTGGCCCCCTCTTCGGCAGCCGTCCTCCGTCCGCTGCAACCTGCCGCCGCCACTCCGAAGCCTCCTCCTCCGCGCCACCGCCCCTCCACCGTGAGGCTCCGCCGTCCACGAGCTCCACCGCCGCCTCCTCGCGGCCGCACGCGGCCGCGCCGCCGGCGCCGTCCAAGACCCCTTTTGGGTTCATCTCATCGGGTCCAGGAAGAAGAAGGTAAAGTTTTTTTATTTTTTTATTTGTAAAAATTGTGTAAATTTTGTATATAGTTTCATGAATTGCAAAATAGTCCTTGTGTATTATCTTGTTGTAAATATTGTCTTTCTGTTTTGCAAGGACAACCATGTGTTCATGCGTTAATTTGGACTTCATTTTGGCGTCCTTTTATTTAAAGGAAAATAGAATTATGTTGAGCAACTAATTGTCTATATTTTGACTATTTATTTATATTTTTGTGAGTTGTGGGTAAATAATTAAAATTGTCTAACTGAAATTCTGCATATTTTACCCAATCAGTGATCTTAAAATTATATCTCACACACGGTTGCTCTAAAAAATCCACAAAAATTAGGAATGATGCATTGATATATGACTAACTTACTGTCCAAGTTTCATCCAAAATGGAGTTGTTTTGTGCCTGGAATAATTTGTAGAGTGAATTTAGTGTTTGATTTTTAATTAAATCCACGTATATCCTTTTTGCAAAATTTTAAATCTCCTAGATTCTACATAAAAATATCTATTTGAGATAATTTGATCTCTGACTAATTTGATAACGTGGATTTAATAGAAATTAATTACTCATTACCACTTTGTTTTCACTAAAAAATCCATAAACAAATTCATATTTTGTCAACAAAATCTAAAAATATTACTGTAGTCTTCTTGCATCATGTCTTCATTCCAATAACTTTTTCATAATTTTTGCTTACTGTTTGTGTGAGAAATTGCGAAAAAACCCATAAAAAGTGTACATTTTTTATTTATTGCATTTTAATCCATAAAATTCCAAAAAAAGTACCTTGCATTCATCTCTGGATTAGGAATCTAGGAAAAATATAATTTGGCTAAATTGGACTAATTTGACATTAAAATTAATTTGACCTTGTTGTGTGTTTTCTTAGTGTTGTAATTCACTTGCATTTGCATTCTATTTGCATAAAAAATTATAAAAAAACGCACTGGAAATCTAAAACCTAATTTTTAAATTAACCCAAAGTTGTTCCTTTGCCTCCATGTGTTCGACCCCGGACTTGCCCGGGATATAAATTAAGCCGAGACACTCTTCACGGAGATCTTCTCTCGGTTCTGACTGAATCGCTAAGTACACGTGCTACAATGTGACTGAATTATTTATCGTATTTAGCGACTCGTCAGATGGGTCTAGCATGGATGATAAAGAAGCTAGACGACCTGATGACCACAAAAAATCCTATCTCAGCCAAGGTCAAAGCTAATCCCAATAATTTCAAGAGGAAAGAGCAGGCAAAATGAGATGTCTTGTATGTGCCTGTGGAGTCAGATGATTGTAATTTTGCTTTGTCTAATGTTTTTACTCTCAGGAGCAGTAGGACCTTGCATCCGCCTGCTAACATTAAAGGGAAGGATAAATCATCGATAGGTGAATCATCATCTTCTGCATCAATCGTGCTAGCTTCATATTCAGGTGAGGAAGAAGGAGGAGGAGCCATACCATCTGCTAGTTTCCATCACCTTCATCCACAAACAAATAAAAAAATTAAAAAAAATCAAAAAGACCAAAAAGAAGATAGCAATGGAAGTGAATCGGTGCCAGCCATGGAAGAGGCAGCACCAAAAATCGGTCCAGTGCCAACCGATAGAGCGGAGACCGCACTTTTTGCATGTTCACCAACAGTAGCACCTTCATCTCCAGAATGTACACCTTTTTGAAGATCGGATGTATAGACTAATGTGGACAAGAATTTTGTTGTAAATAGGATCACTACTTTTTATTTCAGTTCTGTAAATATTCTGTTTTTTGATGCAATACAAAAATCTAAAAAATGCAAAAAGTAATTATCTGATCCATATATTGTGGATATTCTGAAAAATTAAGTGTTGAGTTTCCATTAATGCAAGCCATGGAATATATGCCCAATGTAAAGAAGGACTTGAAGGAAGTGTTTATAAACAAGTGTAAGTCAAACCGCAACAACAGTCGCCAGCATATCGAGAAGCACATCCTTACCATGGAAACAGATGTAGCCATCGACAATCCCCTTAGATGAAGCAAGACAAAGTAACACCTATGATCAGATGCGAGATTTTTGACCAAGTCTTCGGGCAAACCTTTCTTGACAACGGCTCTTTTATCAACCTCTTGCCCTCATCACTACTGCAATAATTCGGGATGGGTCCATTGAAGAAGACATGCATGATCCTTCAGTTTGCTGATCGATCCATCAAATGACCTAGAGATCTGCTGTAAGACGTTGTCATAAAGGTACAAGACATGTAGTTTCTAGTTGATTTTGTAGTCCTTGATATGGACTCTCCTGCACCATTACTTCAGACCCCAATTATCCTTGGACGACCATTCTTGCGCATCACAGAGGCCGTGGTTGACTATGGGTCTAGGAAGATCACGTTCAGCTCGAGCAATCATAGAGTTACCATATACATGGTCAGTGAGCCAAAAGTCATATCTGATGGAAGTCATGCAGCAATGTCTGAAGCAGACTGTGACGTTATTTCATATATCAGAGATACATAACTCTCTTTACACATGGACACTAGCTATCCTCTCTCCGGAAGATGACCAGGAAAGCGTAGTCGACTCAAGCTCTAATGTCATTTGGGAGACAGAATCAAATTTGTTGATACATCTCTTTGATTCAGAAGATTCATGTCGGTCTGAACATGATGAATTCATTGCAAATCTGTTAGGCACATTGTCTGTCGAATAACAAGCCACTGAGGTGAGCTCTACCTCTAAAGTCATGGCAGATCATCCACCTACCATCACTATTTCTGACGTGATCAAGAAGCAAGCCAGATCAGAACCTAAATTAAATCCACTTCTGGCAGGTCTTAAGTATGCCTTCCTTACGGGTGCATAGAAGATGTATCCGGTCATCATCAGCAGAAGGCTGACCCCGTATCAAGAATCTCGACTTCTCGAGCTTCTAAAGAAAAACTACAAGGCATTTGGTTGGCACGTCTCAGATCTCTACAGAATAAATCATGTCATGTGTTCACATCATATCTATTTGGAAGAATATGCCAAGTTGTCCATAGAATTTAAAAGAAGACTGAAGCCAAATCTGCAGGACGTCGTCATGAAAGAGATTGCAAAATGATGTGACACAAGCTTCATTTATCCCATCTCTTATTCGAAATGGGTGAGCCCTCTACATGTAGTTCTGAAGAAATTCAGGCTCACCATGGTTACAAATGACAGAGGAGAGGAGATTTCTACTCGGGTACCAACATCCTAGCATGTATGTGTAGACTACCACCGTCTCAATGCAGCTACAAAAAAGGATCACTTGCCCTTGCCATTCATCGATCAAGTTATGGAGAGTTTAGCAGGCAAGGAGATCTTATACTTTCTGAATGGGCACTCTGGGTACAACCAAGTGGCAATCGTCAGAGGACCAAGAGAAAACTACCTTCACTTGCACGTTCGGCACCTATGCCTTCATTAGAATGCCCTTTGGTCTGTGTGTTGCTACACTTTTCTGGGGATTTAATTATTGGAATTATGCACAAGTCATTGCAACCCAATCAAGCATCAACAGACAAACATTTTTTTCTTCTCTCGCTGCAAAAATAATTACAGAAAATAATGTGGCGCAAGAGAAATGTTTTGCTACTTATTTACTTGTATATCGGACAAGATCGAACTCAGGGAGGCTACAATTCTCGTGTGTTATTCAAATAATCGATGGAAAATCAATTAAGAGAAAAACAGGAATCTCAAAGGCAAACTATCCTTTGTTTTTGTAGATTTGTTAAATTTTTTATTTTTTTCTATTTTTTATTTTCTGATTTTCAATTTTTTAGTGATTTTAATTTCACAAAAAAAATTAGATTTCAAATAAAGAACAATAAGCACAAGATAAGAACTACGCATACCAAACTCTTTTTATATTTTTCAATTATATCAAAAATGATCAGAAAAATCCAGAGAAAATATATTTGGGTTTTACAGACTTTGAAATGTTTTTGAGAATTTTTGTAGAGTTTCAGATGTTTTTGTATTTTTCTAAAAATCAAACAGTGACAAAAATGAGAAACAATGCACAGCTTGGAGTAATTTGCAACTTAAAAATATTTTAAGTGCACAAAACTCCTGGCAATTATTTTATGATGAAATATATCCAAATATCCACAAAAAAGACTGAAATCACGATTTTTATTTTTGTAAAAATTTTTATGATTTATATGATTTTGATGTTTTTTCAATTTTTTGGGTTTTAAAAAGAATTAATGCATGAAATTTGGATAGAAATTAAAAGACAATGAAATACAATTACTCTAATTTTTAAAACTTTTTAAGCAATATTCAAATTTTTATGGATTTTTTGAAATTTAGAAAAAGAAAAAGAAACTGTTTTTTATTTTTTATAATATTAAATAATGATAAAATGCAATGAAAAATTTATGCTAAAAAGATAAACATATCAAGAACATAGCATGATTTTTGAGAATTTTATTGACCAAAGAAAACATTTATTTTAATAAGAAAAGAAAGCAAAATCAAGTATGTAAAATAAGGACTAGAATGTAGTTATTCAATGTTTGTTCATCAAATAAATAATAGAATAAAACAGAGGGAAATGTTTGTAATTTACCCAGCAAAAGTGTGCCAAGCACGTGATTGAGTCTCTGGTGATCTTCTTTGCAATATGTAGAACGTCTAGGGGGATAGTTGCAGTTTTTCCAAAAAAAATACTTTTTGTATCTAGGGCTCCCTTTGTTCCCAAGTTCGTTCTTTCAAGAGGGGGAGGGCCAAAGAGTGCCGCCCCTCCCTTCCTTCCTTTTCCTCGCACATGCAGCTGGGCGGCAGATCGGCTCTTGCGGGGTCGGAGGCGATGGCGTTGGGTCCTTCCTCTTCCTCGTGCGGTTGCGCGGGTCGGCGGTGGCGCTCTTAGGCGGAGTGAAAGGCGGGCATACGACGCATTGGGTTTACTTCGGTGGGCGGCATGGTGCAGTTGGGAGCCTCGCGCGAGTGCGGCCAGCATTGAGTTTCTACATATGAGGTGGAGGCGGGTTGTCGGAGCAGCTTCTGTGGAGATGGACGGAGGACGCCGCACGCAGAGGTGATTATGACTGGGCCACGGTGGTGGATGACGGGCGGCTAGCGCGCGGGTCTAACAGTGGGGGTGTCAGATCGGAGGTTGTCGGTGGCAACGGCGGTGCCCCAGGAAGGGTGATGGCGGCAGCGGTGGAAGGCGGCAGGCATGGGCTGCCCGCGGTGGGGCGGTTGTTGTTTTTTTTTATTTTTTTGATTGTAAACAGTAATCAAAAAAACTTTTTTTATTTTTTTTGTAAATCCAAAATAGAGAAATTAAAACTGAAAATAAAAAATGTTTTTTATTTTTTATTTTTATTTAATTTTTTAGATGATCATGCAAAACAACGGTTAGAGAGAAAGAATACAAATATATTTTTTATTTTTTATTTTTTATTTATAAATAAATGAGGATGCGAGCACGACGGCTCGGTCCCGAAATCAAAATGAGGAATGGATCCGAGTCTCCGTCCATCATACACCGCCAAAGTTGAGAGATCGTGATAGGTAGAAAAGCACGTGGAGAGATTGCGGTGTGAGACGAAAAATCGGGTTGGTGGTAGATCAAATCATGATGGATTTTTAAGATCTAAATAAAAAATATGACGATGAAATTAAAATGCAACAAAATAAAACTACGATTAATCCTAGATTAAGAACAATAAGAAAATGATGGATCTTACCTTAGGAGCGGAAAATACCTTGATCACCTCGACGAAGGCTGAATCGCTGTCACCGGACGGCTCGGAGGCTAAGCACCCTTCTGCGACAAGAAGACTCTCGGAGATCGGGCTCCTCTCACCAAAGATTGATCAAGTTGAAAAGATAGAGAAGGAGCCTTATTAATAGATAGAATGGGATTGACATTTGAGTTTTTGGATGAAGATAAGATATAAGAGAAAAGAAATTTTGAAATGAGATAAGGTAGAAAGATAAGTGTTAAAAAAATATTTACAAAAATTAACATTTTTTTAATTTTCGTCAATTTATTTATTGGAAAATTAAATGTTAATTTTTTTGTTTTTTTCTGATAGTTAGTTAAGAAAATTGAATATATACATATGGTATATACATATATGACATTATATACAAGGGTAAGTAAGCAAATTAGTTTTTTTTTATTTTTTATTTTATTTTTTATTTTAAATAATTAGTAAAAATATTTACAAAATACAATATGTACAAATACATGGAAAAATTGCACAAACCACCCCAGAAAACCAACTTTTCACCCTGTAACTCCAAAAATTATGAAATCATAGCCATTTTAAAGATAATTTAATTTAGAATACAATGGAAGTGAGTTTGGTTCAATTTGAGTTCATATGGAGCCAGAATTGGTCTTTCAATTATCGCTTAGTGGCTTTTTCCAAGTGTGGTTGCTTTTATTCTGTAAAGTTTTGATTGTGCAATTATTTTTATTATTTAGGACACAATTTTTTTACAACTTTTGTTTTGAAAAGTATTTGAATTTAGGTCAATTTATGTACAAATAAAATAGTGTAGTATACAAATATACACAACACGTAATCTTTTTTTTGGATTTTCTGAATAAAGACCCTATCTCCCCCTACTTTATTCCTGGTCGATCAAGTCAAGTCTTGACCTTCTCTCGGGGTTCAGGTCAGCCTGTATTTATTACATATATACAATCTTCTTTTTTATTTTATTTTCTTTATTTTTCCTTTCTTTCTTGCTTTATTTATTTTATGTTAAAATGGTAAGAAGTGTACAGTATTTACACACAAATGCAAGTTAGTAAGAATATGGAGTTAGTGTTATATACATGTGTTTTATAAGAAATTTTAAGCTAAAATAAATGAATAAAGATGATGAAATGCATATTCATCACTGTGCAATGCACCAGCCACATTCCAGAGATGCATGCTTGCGATTTTTATTGAGATGGTTGGCAGTTTTCTTGAGGTGTTTATGGATGACGTCTCGATTTATGGTGTCGGTTTCGATGTCTGCCTTGAGCACCTGGACTGAGTACTTCAGAAATTCCGTGAAGTCAATCTCGTGTTATCTTGGGAAAAGAGCCCATTCATGGTCACAGAAGGAATTGTGTTGGGTTACGTTGTTTCCAAGCATGGCATGGAAGTCGACCCGGCAAAGGTGGATGTTATCGGCAATATTGAGATGCTTTAGAACATCAAACATGTGAGTCCATTCCTGGGGCATGTGGGTTTCTACAGGAGATTCATTAGATATTTCAGTCGCATTGCCCGACCTCTTACATAATTGTTGTGCAAGGAGACCGAGTTTAATGTTGATCAACAGGTTATCCTTTCATATAATATGCTGAAGGAGCTTATCACTCAAGCTCCAGTCCTATAGCCACTAGATTGGTCTCTTCCTTTTGAGATCATGACGGATGCGTCAGACTTTGCAGTTGGAGTTGTTTTAGGACAAAGAAAAGACAAGGTGCCCTATGCCATTCACTATTCTAGCAAAACGCTAGATGAAGCTCGGAGAAATTACACTATCACAGAGAAGGAATTGATGGTTGTGGTATTCACCCTTGAGAAGTTCAGAACCTATCTACTTGGATAAAAACACACCATCTACATTGACCACTCTATTATCTGATATTTACAGCAGAAGAAGGATGCCAAACCTAGGTTGATCAAAAGGATACTTCTCTTCTAGGAATTCAAGTTGGAAATCAAAGACAAGCCCGAGGTTCATAATGTGATAGCAGATCTCCTCCAGAATTGATCAACGAGAACCTCCATTGAGCAGTTCATAACTGAGAATTTCCAAGGGTCGTATTAATCCACAAGGTGGGTCAATAGTCGATGTGTTGACCGCTCAAAAATCCTCAATCAATCAGCAATTAACCCACGATAAGAAACAAACAATTAAGTATCAAAAATGTGGAATTAAAATTTATTATAACTCTATATGAAAATGTGTATAGGCGTAAGCACAAGTAGAGGTCGAACACTGGGAGCAAATGGTTAGGGGAAAAAATGAATGCACTTAATTATTTAACTCTTTTCTTGTCCATGTTATTGTTTTTATGGGTTTTTTAATTCTATATTTTTATTTTTTATATTTTTGGTTATGTAATTTTTTATTTGATTTTTAGTTTTCTGATTTTATACTTTCTTTTTATATTTATATTTTTTATTTTCTTTTTCTTATTTTTAGGGGTTTTTGTTTTCTCGACTCAATAGATATCAAAATATACCATATATATTTTTCTTAATTTTTTTAAAACATTTTTATATTTTTTGGTATTGTGTAATTTAGATATGGATTATTTAGGCTCCTTTTTAATTTTTATAAATAGATTAAATGAAAAAAATACAAAGTGGACATGTGGCTTGTAAATACAATGCATGGAGCATTTAATCCTATTTTTGTGGAAATTTAGGAGCAAGCTAGCTATTTTTAATAAATAAATGAAAGTCAAAAAATACATGTCCTAGCAAGGGAATAAATGAAAGTCAAAAAATTACAACCCTCACGTGGGAACGCACGTGAGGATGGGAAGGACCAGATTGTAATTACAATAAAGTACGGGGTTCCATTTACAAAATTCCCAATTCTATTTACACGTAATATTTTATTTACAATATCAAATAATAAATACAAAAGTAGCAGGGAAGATATGCAGTTACCCAAAATTGTGCGCGGGCGGACGGTCTTGATTTCTTCACTAAAACACATGGCGGCACTTGATGGCACGATGATTCTTCGTCGCTGGATAGTGTTGATTAGGTCGCGCTAGGCAATCCGACGGTGGTGGCGTAGCTTCATCCAACGGCTGAGATCAAATCTAGGGCTCCTTCCAAGATCTGACGGTAGCTTCTCCTTACGAAGAACAGGGAAGAACTCGTCTTTCGATTCCTCCCTCCGCTGGCACTCTTCTTCTATCGTCAATGGCTCTACATGACCGGCGAGGACGTCCGTAGCTGCTGGTGGTCTAAAGAGGCTCCAAAACCACGTAGAGAGGCCCGACGAGCTCAGTGAAGAAGGGACCTCCAGGTACCTGCAGGCGGATGTGATTCGATCCCAGGAGGACTCCGTGGGGCGCATGACCTACACAGAAAGAATGAGGGGCTCGAGGGGTTGCTCCTCGGCCAAAAAATGAAGCTATGAGCACGAAGGATGAGGTGGGTGACGAGGTCTTCGGCGAAGCAATGGAGCGAGACCTCAATTCGCATAACCAGGAAGGTTCTGGTTGGTCAAAGGTGGCTGGGAGGTGGAGAACGTGATTGGGAAGGAAATGGGGGCAAAGTGGTGGTCAGAAGACAAAGGAAACACGGTGGAGATGTTCGCCGGTGGAGCTCCGACGAACTACAAAGGGGCTTTTTAACGCTAATTACCTACAATAATCACTAAACTAATGACATAAATGAATGGTATGAATTAAAAGCTGCCTAAAGAAATAAAAAGCGCATCTCTTACCTGGTCGGATAGCCAAGGAGCAGAGGTCGTCGGCGACAGCGGCCTTGGGCGCACCTCCTCCTCCATGCTTTTTTGGCCATCTTCAAGCCCTGAGTTCCCCCATTTCATCACCTTTATTCTATCTTTTTGGTTTTAAAAACCTCAGCAAATGCAGGTAAACAACAATACTTTGCACATAATAGCATCCATTGTTAATTGTATTTATTGTACATAAAATAAGGTTTTTTATGCCAAAATTATAGAATAAAGAGAATAAAAGAAAAAGGAATAAAATATTGCAAATATTTTATGACCCTAACCCCGAGACCAAATCTAGAATGGAGTTGGTCGATAAGGAATAAAGTAGGGGGAGATAAGAGCTAGAAATACAATAAATACCTCATTTATTTATGCATTAATTATGCATTTTTGACTCCTATTTTATTCATTATTATTTATTCATTAAACAAATAAACTTTGTACATGAAAGTTGTATATAATAATATAAATAAAAATACAAAATTGAGTTTGTACAAAAAAAATATACAGTGTACATTTTATAGCCAGAATAAAAAGCCAAAAACCAAACTTCACAGACCCATGTCTTTCAAATAAAATCTCAAAATATAGAAAAATCTCCTCTAATTGTTTATAACTTTTCAAGAGCTATTTAATGGTGGTGGTTTTATATTTTTTGGAGTTACTGTGTAAAAGTTAGGTTTTGGGCCCCTATTATACCTAATACCAATTAAAATATTCAATTTATTCATTATTTGTGATTTTTGCAAATTCATATTTTTATAATGTTGCCAATATCATTAATAACACATGTACATATTAAAATTAGAATAAAATCAGAAAGAATAGGGAAATAAAATAAGTTTATGTAAAATACATAGACAAAAGACATATGATTCTACATGTATATAAATAAAAGAAAATATATTCTTTTATTCTTTTATTTTTTATAATTTTCTAATATTGTAAATATTATACATATTCTATTAAAAATACAAAACTAAAATAAAACTAATTAGAATACAAAAAAATAAAATCATGTACATAAAACATAGGTAAACTACCTATAAATAAACCAATATAATATACCTACATATTTATTTAAGTATATGAATAACACCATAAAAATATAACAAACATATAATCATACTCACAAAAATAAGTTATAAATATAGAAACTAATGGAATAAAATAATAAAATAAATTATACAAAACAAAAAAATGTACAATATACAGGTATATATACCTATAAATAAGCCATTAAAAAGAAATTTTTCATAAAATACATCAAAAAATAAATAAAAATCATAATAAAATACTACATAAAATAATAAACATTTTTTATTTTATACTCAAAAATTAATAAAATCATTTTCTATTTATAACTAATTATTCTTTAATAAACTAGGTTGTTTTATCACCTAGCAGCCTAGGTGGCCCAATCAGGGCGCGTCAAGAGTTGACCTAGGTCAACTCCTCTGCCCCCAGACGTCTGGCGTGACAGACGTCCATAAAGCCATCTTCTCCCAATTTTCTCTTCCTAACCGTTGACGATCTCTCTTCGATTCCTTCACGAAAACCCTCTGTCTGTCATCCCTCAATCACGCCATCTAATCGAATCGCCCAGAAACCCCATTGATTATTTGATTCACCCCGGTCAATAAGGGTACACCGCCATGTTTATAAATAAGTGCACCGGCCTCCGCAAATTTGGTCAACCTTAGCCCTTATTCTGCCCTAGTCTTCGATCTAGTAGGTTCCTTGTGACAGGAGGAAGCTCCTAGAGGCTAGCATCGGTCACAGAAGGCGGGACTGCACCCACGGCAGCGCTCCGGCGTAGCCCTGCTCCCTGGTGTTCCACCAAGTATAAGAGTTGTTTTCTTGTTTGTTTAGTTAGGTTTTAATTCTAGCATTTCATTTCTGTACGTAGTGTAGTGATTAATGTAGTGCTTAGCTTAGGCTTAGTGAAATCGAAGTTTGCCGGAGCTCCGCTCCGGCGACGATTTATTTGAGACCCATCGGTGCTCCGACCCCCATTTCACCTTCATTTCGTCCCCTCTTGCGTTCTTCATTTCCTGATCACCTAAGATCAACCAGAACCCTCTCGGTTCTGTAAATCGAGGTTCTCCTCCGCCCTTCATCGGAACCTCCTCCGCCCATCTCATTTTTTCATGCAGCAGCTTCAACTCCTAGTCGAGGTTGAAGCCCTCGAGCTGCCGGTTCTTTCTGTGCAGGTTTGGCGATCAAAGAAGCCCTCCTGGGCTCACTGGGACCTGGAATGAGGTTCATCGAGGTCCCCTTCTTCTTTGAGATTGCCGGACTTCTGGGGACCTCTAGGATCCCAACTGAAGACATCATCAGATGCGGGAAGCTCCCATGAACGTGAAGAGACCAACGGTGGTGCGAGAGGAGGCTGGAGGAGCTCGCAGTGCCCAATCGAAGCTCGCCCATGGTGAGCCCTTTCCCTGTTATTCCAGCATGCCTCCCAGTCGTTCGATCAAGGAGGAGGGCCCAGTTCTAATCCCAATCGTCCGATGAAGCCTTACTTTGACTGTTGGATCCTCTGCTTGGACCTAATCCCGACCGCTCATTGGTGAAGCGTCATCAGTCGTTGGATGGACGCCACGTGGCAAGTGAAGCATATCCAGCCGTCCGCCAGCGCTCACGTTTAGGGGTAAATTGCACCTATACCCCTCTTCTTTTTGTATCTGTTATTTAGTTCTGTAAATTAAATATAGCGTTAAAAATAAAGTGGAAATTTTGTAAAAAGATCCCGGAGTTTCTTGTAATTGCAAAAAGGTCCATTCTGCATCACCTCACGTGATGCCCCATATGAGGTGGAAAAATTGCAAGTATACCCCTGCCGGTTCTTGTATTTAGAAAAAGTCCAATAAAATGCAATGCACGTGTTATATTTTTATAAAATTTGCAAGCAGACCCCTGGATTTTTAGTATTTGCATTTTGGTCCCTGCCTGTAGAAGTCACGTGCCGTCCTACGTGGTGGGTAATTTGCACATTAACCTTGGTGGTTTTTGAAATTAGCATTTAACCCTGAAATGTTAAAAACACGTGTAAAACTTTTGGATAAATTGCACAGACCTCCTTGAACTTTATTTTATTTGCAAAAATGCCCCTGTTAGGACGTATTTTTGTAGTCTCAAGTATCTATTAAAATACCTATTGGGATAAATGTTGCATGCTATGTATTTTCACACGCATATTTTTGATGAGCATTTTTTGCATTTTATCTATTTTTAAAAATTAAAAAGGAGCCTAATTAGTCCTTGTCTAATTTATAAAATACCAAAAAATATAAAAATAATGAAAAATTCCAAACAAATTATATATTATATTTTCATATTTATTGAGTTCAGAAAACAAAAAAACCTAAAAAAGAAAAAGAAAATTGAAAAAATCAGAAAGCTCCAAAATCCAACAAAAAAATGTAAAAATTACACAAAAATACCAAAAATATGTTTCTATGTTTATAATAACATATATATTACTATGTATGTATTAAAATAAATTTGGGTAATTTTGGGACTTATTTATTATTTTTAAAACCCAAGTTAAGTTCAGATTATGTATTAATCCCAATATTGACTTTAAAATATATAAAAATTAGCAAAAATATTGAAAAATTACATAAACATTAGAAAATTATAAAAAGCACAAAAATATTTTATTTCCTGAATTATACTTATTTTTACCTATTTTTATAAATACATCATCTCTCTTGCCCTTAATATATATATATATATATCTTATTTTACATAAAAAAGAAAACTTAAAAAAAAAGGTATATAAAATATAAAATGAAAATACAAAATCAGAATATTAAAAATAAAAAAATAATAAAAATTAAAACCCGCAAAAAGCATTATTTGCACAAATGATTTGGTTGTACATAGATAACCATAGGCTACCCATTTTGCTCTCTATGATTCGACCTCTACATGCTTATACACTATGCAATTTATGGTAGAGAAAATAAATATTAATTCCACATTTTTCGGGTTTTATTGTTTTATTCAATCATGTGGGTTAATTGTTAATTAACAGAGGGATTTTTGAGTGGTCATTTCAGCGACTGGATATTTATCTAGACCCTCGGGAATTTACCGTTATCAGATGGCACTGTTGCCGGGGAGCAATGCGCGTAGTCTATTTTCGCCAGTCATTTTGTAAAATAATTACATGATTTATTGATTCTTTCACCTGCCAATTTAATTCTTTGATATTTCTTATAAATATTCATTGGTTTTGGTAATTTCCTTGATTATTTATGTTAATGCCAATTTTCTTGCAACTTTGATGTGTGGTCCTCCACGCGAGGTCGTCTAGGAGGCCGATGCAGCCAAGCATGAAGGAGGCTGGTCATCTGTCTTGGAGCGGCTGAAGTGAGCACCAAGGAAGAAGGAGGAAGGATTAATTTAGAAAAAAAAGAAAAAAAAAACAAAAATGTAATTTTATGTGAGAGAGAGAAATTTAGGCATGTAATATAATATGGCCTCTACTCTTCACAACGGGGTCTGATAAACACAGGATCGAGAGCGGTCGTATTGACTTACAAGGCGAGTCAACAGTCGGTGTCGTGACCACTACAGAATCCTGTATTTAATCAACAATTAAACCACACTATAGATCAAGCAAAAAGAAATAAATATGAAGTTAAAATTTATTTTTAACTCTACATAAATGGTGTATAGCAAGCAAGTACGTAGAGAGTTCGAACACAGGGAGCAAACAGGGTGGATCAAACAGGTATGTGTGTGTGAGTGTGAAGTGTTGTCTACACTATGCAATGCAAATATGTTTGTGGGTTTTTAATTTTAATTTTTTTTATTTTAATTTTTAATTTTGTATTTTGATTTTTAATTTTCTGATTTTTTTTATATTTTTATATTTTTTCTTTTTTATTTTTTTTTCAATGTTGGAATATATCAACTATGTGATAAAAGAGAAGATAGAATATTTATAAAAATATGCAAAAATAATCAAAAATTCAGAAATAAAATCTTTTTGGTGTTTTTATAATTTTTTACTGTTTTTGTGATTTTTGGGTATTTTTCAAAATGTTTTTGGTCTTTTTAAAAGACAAAATAAATGAAAACAGTGAGTGAGCTACTGGTTGTGAGTAAAACTATGAATGAAAATTATCAAACAGCCACCAAAATTTTCCAAACCAATTTTAAAAATAAAGATAATGAAAAGAGGAAACTACAGAACCTTAGTTTGCAATTTTTAGAGTTTTCTAGAATTTTTTATATTTTTTGAAGTTTTTAGTTATTTTCAAATTTTTAAGGTTTTTCTTTTGAGATTTTTAGTGATTTTTGGACTGACACTAAAATAGGTTAAAATAAACAGTAGGTACTTTTTGGAATTTTTTTATGAGTTATAATATTTTTTTGGTATTTTCTAAGCTAGACAGCAGTGAAATGGCAAGTTTTTTATTTTTAATAAATGCTAAAATGTGACAAAAATGAAAAATAAAAATATGGCATGCAAGTGAAAGTTAACAGGAGCTTAACTCTATTTTTTTGAAAATTTTTGGAGTTTTATATATGCATGCAAAAATTATAGCAACAAAAGGAAACTACATGCTGGCAAGGGCGTTTTTGTAATAGGAGAAACATGTGAGGGCCTATATGTAAAATTTCACAAAATTTTATAACTTGAACAAACAATTTCTGGACCACACACCAATAGCAAAAGTCACAAGGGTATGCTCATAAAATCTCCCAGACGCACGTGCGTTACACGCGCGCCTAGCAGGGGCACGGATGCAATAACACGAAAGTATAAGGACTAGCTAGCAATATGTCCAGAAAGTTTACAACTACAAGTTGGATTTTGAGGACTAAAAACACATGCCAGAACACGCAAGGTTATGCACGTAAAATGTCCACCCACGTACGTGCAAAGCACGCGCCTGGGGAGGACTAACGGGCAATTCTCAAAAGCGTAGGGGCTATAGTGACAAATGTTACAAAAATTGATAAAGCTAGATGAAAGCTTAGAAGTTATTTAGAAATTACACAAAACGAGGGGGCGTGAGCGCAAAAGTTCCCACTTATCCACGTGGTATGCGTGGATGCGCGTTGATGAGGGAGGATCGGACGGTTGGTATCTCCTCAGACGTGGACGGCCTAGATCAAAGGGGAGGGGGGAGATGGACGGTAACTGTAGCGTGCCTCCCTCCCCTTTGTTCAGTTCTGCACAGCATGAGTAGGGCAGCAATGCGCGCGGGCGGCCGTGTCCTTCTTCTCTGGCGAACTCGAGGTACCCCCCAGGTGGTTAGGTGTGGATGCTCAGTACCTGCGAGATAAAAGGGCTCAAGAGTGACGTCTCGGTCGGCTCGTTAGGTGCAGTGGTGGATTTCACGGAAGGTGGTGGTCACCGGAGCTTGGGAGCTCCGGCAACGTGATTGCGGATGGAGGTGGATGATTTCAGACAAACTGGAAGGTAGAAAACGGAAGCTACAGCTACTGTGAAGGAAAATACGCAAAGGAAAATGCAATAAAAATAGACCTCAGGGCCGGAGATGCCTGAGATGAACCTCGATGGCCAAATGGCCGGAGGTGGCTTGGAACACGCCCAGGAGCGCCTGGGATACACCTCAACGTGGTCGAAGACCACCCTCTATCACCGGAGATCCACCAAATATCCCTCAGAGGTCCTGGCACTGGCCAAAGGCGGTTCAAAGTCAAATGAAAGGTGGCTGGGATAGTTTTGAAAGGTGGACGAGGGGCATGAGAAATGAGGCGTCAACGAGAGGAGCAACACTCCAATGCCCGAAAACAACCCTAGGCGTGAATCATGGGTAGATGGGAAACAAAAGCCATGAAGGGTTCGACATCAAATGGTAAAAGGACAAGCCTCGATAAATCCACAAAAGCGGACAAAAACCACTCTGACACAGGGGCAGAGGAGAGGTCAGACAGTTGACCGGAGGTCAACTGTCCAGGCCTCCTGGTTGGTCCACGTGGACCAACCAGAAAAATCATCTGGAAAAAAGATTTTGAAAATGATTTAAAAATAATAAATGATATTATTGTATTTATGTTATTAAATAAAAATGTTTATAAATTTATAAATTATTTTATTATAAATTTTAATTATTTTTATGAGATTTATTTTTACTAGTTACTTATTATAGCCTATATAGGTATAATATCTATATATTTTACCCTTTTATTTTTATTTTGATATTTTAATTTCTTTAATTATATTTATTATTTTATAAAATTATAAAATACTTTTATATACACAAATATATTTTTATTTTATTTTATTGATGTGTTTTGTGTATTTAATAAAATATAAGTATAATTTATATAGGTCTAAGTATAGGTAGTATACCTATGTATGATATATATACATATATTTTATCTTGAATTTCTTTTGAGTTTTATTCTAATTTTAACACACAGATACATTATACATAATATTTACAAAATTATAAAAATATAAAAATAATAATAAATAATAAATTGAATATTTTAATCAGTACAATTGTACAATGTGGGTCCAAAACTCAACTTTCAAACCGTAGCTCTGCCAAATGCGAAACCACCGCCATTAAATAGCTTATTTTATTCTATATATAATTAAAGGTGAGTTTGCTGCATTTGGAGTTTTCAGTTGTGAGATACGGGTCTGGGAAGTTGGGATTCTGGATTTTTATTCAGACCGTAACTTTTTATTTGTACATTATTTATCAGTGAAATCAATTTTTTGTTTTTATTTATTTATTTATCTACAACTTTCATGTAGAAAGTTTCTTTATTTGATGTATGAAAAGTGGAACCAAAAATAGGTCCCAAAATGAATAAAGAATGGATAAAATGAACAGGTATTTTCTTGGTCTTTTTACCCTTATCTCCCCCTACTTTATTCCTTGTCGACCTATTCATCAAGATGCCTAGGTCTCGGGGTTTCGGGTCATAAAATATTTACAATATTTTATTCTTTTTCTTTTATTTTATTTATTCTATAATTTTGGCTTTAATTACAGTATTTTATACACTAATTGGATGCACATGCATGAATGCTAAGATGATGGAATTAAGGGTATTTACAGGCATTTGCTAGGGTTTTTGAGGCCAAAATGATAGAATAAAGATGATGAAATGTGGATTCATCATCCCCCTATACTTTATCTTTGCTAGTCCATAGCAAACACTTATGCAATAAGTGCAAAAAAAAAGAAAGAAAAGAAAAAGAAGAAATTTGGATTTTATTTGATCATCAAACTTGTCTTCACAAAATCAAAGTTTGGAGCTTAAGTCGGACCTTTGGAGTTTTAGTGCGGGCGGAACCTTAATGAGAACCGAATTTTACATCCAACAGTCCTTGAGAATCCCAAAACTCTGTTCAAGTCTCCTCAAGGGCTAGGTTAGAAATATTTCAATTCATACGCAAACTCTTATGACTATGAATCTGACTCGTACAGTGTAAGTGATAGTGGCTCTCCCCAACTAGAATGACAAAGAGACTGACTTCTCCAGTACGACAACCCAATGATTCCCCAATCCAATAACTCCATCCTCGAGGAGCGGGGTATTCCCTTCTAAGTTCAAGTGGCAACCAGCTCAAGAAGAGGGGGTGAAGAGAAGAATGGATGGTAGCCAGTGTAGCTACCTATCCTAGGATGCAAGACCTGTGTAGTCAAGTCATCCAGCTGCAGGCTCACATGATTTGACTTTGGAACTCAAGCTTTCTTATTGACTTTACAACATTTGTACATACTTTGCAGGCTTTTTATTTTTGTACATGCCTGAACTCCTTTTTTTTAATACTATATACATCAGCATTTATATAAGGAGTTTTTCCTCTTGAGCCAGTAGACTATCCCTTTTTTGAAGCTTTATTGCAACCCACACTCTCCTGTCTTTAGACTTCCTCATCACTGGACGGGCTGGGGTGCACTTCCCTCCCTAGAGGAGGACAAATGTTTCCACTTGTGTGCGTCTCATACCGGCAAATCCAATCCCCTCACAACTCCAACTGAGTTGAGCCATGTGAAAGGTGCAGGTGTCCAAGTTAGGTCATTATCAACAAGAGTCATGCGTGTGCTTCGAAATACTCTACTTAGGCAGTCGAGAATCCATTGAACCAAGTCCCGGGATCCTCAAAGAATTAAGTCAACTAGACCTGAAGTACCTCAAACCCAGTTCCTATAAGGCTACTGTTATTAGGTAAATTTTTAAGGTCCAATCAAGCTCCAATCTTCGGATTTTACTTAGACTCGTTCAACTATCAAACTCAATCCGAAAAATGCGAATGCTATGCAATGCTATGCAGAAAATATTTTTGTGATGCAATTTTCAAGGATTTTGAACTTTTTATGGATTTTTGAAAAGATGATGATGATGCATATGCATTTTTTTGTATTTTTCGAAAGATTTTTCAAATGTTTTTGGATTTTAATTTTGCAAATGTTTTTGGAATTTTTGAAAACAAAAAGTTTTGGCTAAAAACTAGGTGAAAAATATGTACACGGGAGTGCTTCTTATACATACAAGAAGTGGATTTTAAGAATTTACACGGGTAAGTGATCAATTTTATACATATACATATAATGGATTTTTGGTGAGATGTATGTATTCCTCAAATTTATTCGACACAAGCTTTTCACACTATTTTTGAAAACTATAGTCCAAAACAATTTTTACAAACATTTTACAAACATATACACACATTTGAAAATCATTTTGCAAAGGTTTTCCAAACAGTATATATAGATTTTTCAAATATTTTTGCAACCATTTTTCAAACCTTTTGCAGATCATTTTTTTCACACATTTTATTTCACACAGAGAAAATAGATTTTGCAAACCACACATTTTTACACAGGTTGAAAACATGTAACACAATATTTTCAAAATAGTTTTCAATAGATCTTCTCAAAGATTTTCAAACTATTTTTCAAATATTTTGCAAAAAACATTTTCACCTGATTTATTAATCAGTAAATACAAAAAGAATTTGAGGAATGATAACATCTTTTTTTAGGTATTTTAATGAATTTTAAAGAATTATTAGCCATATTATTAAGAAATTTGAAAGTACGAGTTATGACTAAAGTATATACACAGTATATACGACCCCCCTATACTTAGCTTGAGCTATGTCCTCATAGATCGGAGAGAAAAGAGAAGACATAACTCGTACTAAGTATAGGCAAGTCTAAAGAATAAGTAAATGAACCAATGAGAAGTTGACCATCCCCCCTATACTTAGGATCAAATAATCTTAAGTATAGCAGACTGTACACAAAGCAGGGAGAGTCAAGGGTGGGAATGAACAGATCGTACTCAGATTGTCTCCCCCTATACTTAGGGTAAAATATCCCTAAGTATAGACACGAAGAGGAGACAATGGAGAGGATCGAAAAGAATAGAAGAAACTCGGGGTGCACACCCCCCTATACTTAGGACAAAGTACGTCCTAAGTATGGAAAACTGTCTACAAGGGCAGCACCTTTTTG
Source organism: Ottelia alismoides (assembly GCA_037367405.1). NCBI lineage: Eukaryota > Viridiplantae > Streptophyta > Magnoliopsida > Alismatales > Hydrocharitaceae > Ottelia > Ottelia alismoides. The sequence continues at coordinate 47,949 of JAZKJV010001704.1, forward strand.
ATAGATAAAGAAAATAGAAGAGGAAAAGAAGAAAAGAAGAAAGGAGAGCAGAAGATGAATCCTTGTATTCAACAAGAGGCCTGAATATATCAAAATAAATGGCAGCATCATAACCGACCTCAATCATTTTTACTTGTGAGTGACCAGGAACGGACCTATCAGTGGAAGTAGTCAAACTAAGTCTGTCCTGTCTAGTCTTGGTATCTGCCCTCCGCTAAATTGGATCAATCACGTAGATACTTTGGATTTGATCAACACATCGCCACACACCAGGAGGAGGAACTGTGAGGTCTATGCTTTCCGATTTCCTCCCCTTTCGGGGGATTCGTCGGGTCTCATCAGTGGACGCTAAGCAAACATCTCTAGTAGCATCAGATCAGTCACAGGCCTCGGAATCAGCTACAATCGGTGAAGGTGCATCAGGTGCAGGTCTCTGGTCATCTGTGGGTGCGGTGATCGACACTTTGCTCTCGTCAACAGGACGGAAGCGAATCTCTCCTGATCCATAGTCAATAACGACCCTCGCAGAGGCGAGAAATGGTCGTCCCAGGATGATTGGAGATGGCTCCCCTGTGGAGGTCTCCATGGGCAACACGACAAAATCAACATGGTGGCTCATGCCCTGAATAGAAATGACGGTATTTTCAAGGATACCCTTCAGCCTCTTGATAGATCCATCAGCAAACTGTACAATCATCTTGGTTTTCTTGAGAGGCCCTAAGTGAAGAGACTATACCAGCGAGAAGGGTAATATGTTAATAGAAGCACCGCCATCTAGGAGAGTGTGATCACAAGTATAGTCAGAGATGGTGCAAGTGATGAAAGGTGTAGATGTGTTCTTCTTTCTGGGAATGGGACGGTGTGTGATGGCATGGGCAGTGGCCATGGTCAGAATGTAACGCTCAGATCTGCTCCTCCGCTTTCTCTTCTTAGGAAGAGGAGCAGATAATTAGGTCATGGCCTGCTGAAGTGGGGAACGGATAATCTCATGAATAGTAGCCACCACTTCGGGTTCAGTCAACATTTTTTTGAATTTTTGGACTTCCTCCATACAAGGGAGGAAGTCGGAATCAGCATATACACGAGGCATGCCAAGAGCAGTCTGTACAGCAGCATCCTCGGGGTCAAAGGTGGGACTAGGTGTGAATGGATGTGTGGTCAAGGGTTCTGGCAAGTGGACTCTCTCCTCACGGTCTGAATCAACCAAAGGTCTCCCGAACCCTTTTTGCATTTTTAAATTTTTCTCATTTTTTTGTATTTTTGGCGATTGCAAGCTCCCATGATCACCGACAAGTAAATCCGTATCCCCGACGAAAGGAGCATTAATCTGATTATTCCTCAAGATCGCAAGATTATCATTCATCAAATCAATGCGCACCATCAACCGGTTCAAGATATCACTCACAGAGATCGAGGGAGGTGACTCCATCAGGTCAGACTCGGGTGGATGTGAAGGTGGAGGTAGATAATATACAGGTGGGGGTGGAGGTGGGTAAAACTCCGAGTCGTGATACTGTGGCTGAGGCGGGTATGTACAAAAATCAGAAAAAGTAGGAGGAGGATCCTCCTGATAAAAGGGAGGTGGACCGGCTGGAGCGAGCGAGGAATCTGCAAAGTTCGGATAAAGATTACTCCAGGGTCCATCTCAAAATCAAAAGGAAACGATCGGGAGAGCACGACGGTCAAGTCAAAAGAGTGAAGAAAAGGCGCAAATGTGCAGAGATGATCTAGGACACACACAAAACAATCACAGACAAAAATGAAAAGAATACAAACCCTCAATTCACCTACTCAACTCGGTAGAGACCGCAAAGAGCGGTCTTTTTATCTTGTTTGTTTTAGAGTTAGGTGAGAAGTCAAAGATTGCACACACACTTAGGGGGCTGAAATGGGATTTGGGCACTAATCCTTAGCGTGTGCGCGAGCAATGTAAAATGAAGACAATGAGGGAATTACTCGCCCCAATACAATATTTTTCTTTTTGGTGGATTTTAGGGTCAAGTAATATTAGCAGTCTCAATTTTATTGATTATCACTTTTTTTGGATTTCAGTGAGCAATGCACACGCCTAATGAGGATTCAATTTTCTTAGCACCTAGGTTGGCAAAATTAGAGGGAGAGTCGGAAAAGCAATGCAAGCGGCAAATCAATGATGCATGCTAAAGAGAAATGCTCACCTTGCCTCCAGCACTCTACATGCAAAAATTCTCAGCAGAATTGAAACCTATCTATATTCAAATGCAAAGCCGATGAAATCACCCTAAGTTTCAAAAATTGCTATTATCGTGAAGAACCACAAGTTGACCACAAATCTTCAATCCTAGAGTCCGGTCTAGGCTCACCCCTCCTCCTCTCGACAAATCGAGTTCAGGAGAAGCGCTTGGCGGGATGAGCTCGCGGCGTGACGGATTGAAGACGATGAATCAACTGTTTAATGATTTGACTAAGTCCAAACGATACTATAGGCACATGCAAAGGTATTAGGTGTTTGGCCTTAACCTATCGCAAGCAATTCCTAAAGCTAGGGGCTTAATCACATAAAATAAATAAGATCGAAAAATAAAACAAAATAAAAAGAATGCGAAGAAAGCCGATAAAAACCGCGGCGAGCCTCCAAGTGAACAATCACTTAGAAATTAGGCTCGAATGTCCAAGTGTCCGAGGGTACCTGTATTATTACAATTAAATAGTCTCTCTCTCACTACAAATTACAAAATAAATACAATAGAAAAATGCTCAAAAATACGACTATCTTCTCAAGTTCTCCATGCCTTCTTTGATGCTAGGTCAGAAGTCTCCTGCTGCCTTCTCGTGGGTGCACCGACGCCCAAGGTAGAGCGTCTCCCTCGATCCGCGGTTCCTCGCACAAAGTCAACAAGGAAGAGTGATTAGACAAGTCAAGCAATGATATCAAATAAGTGAGCAAATCAAGAAAGCAAAAATGTAGACAAGTATCACAATCACGAAGCAAAAATGATCTACGCGTTGTTGCTCCCTAGCAACGGCGCCATTTGATAAACACAGGATCGAGAGCGGTCGTATTGACTCACAAGGCGAGTCAACAGTCGGTGTCGTGACCACTACAGAATCCTGTATTTAATCAACAATTAACCCACACTATAGATCAAGCAAAAAGAAATAAATGTGAAGTTAAAATTTATTTTTAACTCTATATAAATGGTGTATAGCAAGCAAGTACGTAGATACTTCGAACACAGGGAGAAAACAAGGTGGATCAAACAGGTGTGTGTGTATGTGTGTGTGTGTGTGTGAAGTGTTGTCTACACTATGCAATGCAAATATGTTTGTGGATTTTTAATTTTAATTTTTTTATTTTAATTTTTAGTTTTGTATTTTGATTTTTAATTTTCTGTTTTTTTATATTTTTATATTTTATATTTTTCATTTTTTTAATATTGGAATATATCAACTATGTGATAAAAGAGAAGATAGAATATTTATGGAAATGTGCAAAAATAGTCAAAAATTCAGAAATAAAATCTTTTTGGTGTTTTTATAATTTTTTACTATTTTTTGTGATTTTTGGGTATTTATCAAAATGTTTTTGGTATTTTTAAAAGACAAAATAAATGAAAACAGTGAGTGAGCTACTGGCTGTGAGTAAAACTATGAATGAAAAATATCAAACAGCCACCAAAATTTTCCAAACCAATTTTAAAATAAAGATAATGAAAAGAAGAAACTACAGAACCTTAGTTTGCAATTTTTGGAGTTTTCTAGATTTTTTTATATTTTTTGAAGTTTTTAGGTATTTTTGAATTTTTAAAGTTTTTCTTTTGAGATTTTTAGTAATTTTTGGATTGACACTAAAATAGGTTAAAATAAACAGTAGGTAATTTTTTGGAATTTTTCTATGATTTTAATATTTTTTGGTATTTTCTAAGCTATACAGTAGTGAAATGGCAAGTTTTTGATTTTTAATAAATGCTAAACTGCGACAAAAATGAAAAATAAAAATATGGCATGCAAGTGCAAGTTAACAGGATCTTAACTTTATTTTTTTGAAAATTTTTGGAGTTTTATAGATGCATGCAAAAATTAGAGCAACAAAATGAAACTACATGCAGGCAAGGGCGTTTTTGTAATATGAGAAACGTGCGAGGGCCTGTATGTAAAATTTCACAAAATTTTATAACTTGAACAAACAATTTCTAGACCACATACCAATAGCAAAAGTCGCAAGGGTATGCTCGTAAAATCTCCCAAACGCACGTGCGTTACACGTGTGCCTGGTAGGGGCACGGATGCAATAATACGAAAGTATAAGGACTAGCTAGCAATATGTCCAGAAAGTTTACAACTACAAGTTGGATTTTGAGGACTAAAAACACATGCCAGAACCCGCGAGGTTATGCGCGTAAAATGTCCACCCACACGCGTGCAACGCTCGCGCCTGGGGATGACTAACGGGCAATTCTCAAAAGCGCAGGGGCTATAGTGACAAATGTTACAAAAATTGATAAAGCCAGATGAAAGCTTAGAAGTTATTTAGAAATTACACAAAAACGAGGGGGCGTGAGCGCAAAAGTTTTCACTTATCCGCGTGGCACGCGTGGATGCGTGTTGATGAGGGAGGATCGGACGATTGGTATCTCCTCAGACATGGACGACCTAGATCAAAGGGGAGGGGGGAGATGGACGGCAATTGTAGCGTGCCTCCCTCCCCTTCGTTCAGTTCTGCACAGCGCGAGTAGGGCAGCCAAGGCGCGCGGGCGGCCGTGTCCTTCTTCTCCGACGAGCTCGAGGTACCCCCCCCCAGGTGGTTAGGCATGGATGCTCAGTACCTATGAGATGAAAGGGCTCGAGAGCGACGTCTCGGCCGGCTCGTTAGGTGCAGTGGTGGATTTCACGGAAGGTGGTGGTCACCGGAGCTTGGGAGCTCCGGCAACGTGATTGCGGATGGAGGTGGATGATTTCAGACAAACTGGAAGGTAGAACACGGAAGCTACAGCTACTGTGAAGGAAAATACGCAAAGGAAAATGCAATAAAAACAGACCTCAGGGTCGGAGATGCCCGAGATGAACCTCGATGGCTAAATGGCCGGAGGTGGCTTAGAACACGCCCAGGAGCGCTTGGGATACATCTCAACGTGGTTGGGGACCACCCTCTGTCACCGGAGATCCACCAAATATCCCTCGGAGGTCCTGGCACTGGCCAAAGGCGGTTCAAAGTCAAATGGAAGGTGAATGGGATAGTTTTGAAAGGTGGACGAGGGGCGTGAGAAATGAGGCATCAACGGGAGGAGCAGCGCTCCAATGCCCGAAAACAACCCTAGGCGTGAATCATGGGTAGATGGGGAACAAAAGCCATGAAGGGTTCGACATCAAATGGTGAAAGGACAAGCCTCGATAAATCCGCAAAAGTAGACAAAAACCACTCTGACACAGGGGCAGAGGAGAGGTCAGACAGTTGACCGGAGGTCAACTGTCCAGGCCTCCTGGTTGGTCCATGTGGACCAACCAGAAAAATCCTCTGGAAAAAAGATTTTGAAAATGATTTAAAAATAATAAATGATATTATTGTATTTAGGTTATTAAATAAAAAATGTTTATAAATTTATAAATTATTTTATTATGAATTTTAGTTATTTTTATGAGATCTATTTTTACAAGTTACTTATTATAGCCTATATAGGTATAATATTTATATATTTTACCCCTTTATTTTTATTTTGATATTTTAATTTCTTTAATTATATTTATTATTTTATAAATTATAAAATACTTTTATATACACAAATATATTTTTATTTTTATTTTATTTTATTGATGTGTTTTGTGTATTTAATAAAATATAAGTATAATTTATATAGGTCTAAGTATAGGTAGTATACCTATGTATGATATATATACATATATTTTATTTTGAATTTCTTTTGAGTTTTATTCTGATTTTAACAAACAAATACATTATACATAATATTTACAAAATTATAAAAATATAAAAATATAAAAATCAGAAAATTAAAAATCAAAATACAAAATTAAAAATTAAAATAAAAAAAATTAAAATTAAAAACCCACAAACATATTTGCATTGCATAGTGTAGACAACACTTCACACTCTCACACACACACACACACACCTGTTTGATCCACCTTGTTTGCTCCCTGTGTTCGAACTCTCTACGTACTTGCTCGCTATACACCATTTATGTAGAGTTAAAAATAAATTTTAACTTCACATTTATTTCTTTTTGCTTGATCTATAGTGTGGGTTAATTGTTGATTAAATACAGGATTCTGTAGTGATCACGACTTGTGAGTCAATACGACCGCTCTCGATCCTGTGTTTATCAAATGGCGTCGTTGTCGGGGATCGAACCCGGGTCACCCGCGTGACAGGCGGGTATACTCACCACTACCATGTGTTCATCAGGGTCCAGTGCCCGGGTGTCTGTTTACCTGGGGGCCTCGTCGTGGTTTTCCATGTTTTATCGACTTGTTTTCTTTGTTTTCCGTTGTTTTGAGTTTTTCTCCTTTTTTTACTTTGTTTTGTGTGCATGGAGCCCCTAGATATAGGATGCTTGACTCGGTAATTAGATCCACACATTAATAAGAATGCTTGTTCCAATAGTCTTCTACGTACAGATCTAGTTAAATTAATAATGCTAGTAATTCAGATCTGAGATCGTGTGCTGCTAGAGGTTGTATACAGCACGTGCAGGACCCGTTGTGGCAGGCACCGATCGGCATCAGAGACTGGACCTTGGTCTCATTTCTAAATAACTAGCAAATGGTTCTTCACGATTAATAGCAGCTACTGTTTGAGGTGATTTTGTCGATTGCACACCGGCATGTAGGTAGGTTAATTCTGTTTTGCATACCGCATGGAGAGAGGTGGGATGCACTTTAAGTCTTCTAACTCAGCATGCATCATTAGGTTCAATGGTGAGATTTCCATCATTGGACCGACTTGTATGGGTTTTCCGCTATCTCCCTCTGATTTTGAGCACCTAGGACTTAAATGAAAATCTACCAAAAATGTTAGGCGTTGGTATGAAAACATACTCAAAAAAGTTAAAACCCAAAAAAACTAAAACAAGGGGATTGCTAAATAAACTTTGACCTTAATTAAAATCTGTAATGGGCCATCATTGCACTGGGTTCATAAAGCATTCATTGCATTCTAGTACCTTAGGAGGGGGACCAAAACCCCCTCCCATGAGCGAGGCACGTCCCATAAGGAGTAGTACCAAAATCCCAGTCTGTAATTGCCTTGTGTATCGCCTGGATTTCCGAAGTGTGCTTCTATCGTACGTGACCGAGTAGGGCCTTGTCAACGATGGTGTTCCCCGCCTTGTGTGGAACATCGACATGGTCTGAAGTACTGAGCATAGGCCACTCCTTCACGGGGGTGTCTGTCTCATCAATTTGTGTCCGAGTAGGTTCTTGCACGCTCATGGGTGATTCCGTTCCAAGCGAGAACCGAAGTATTGGTTTCGCCTATCGGCTTCCTCTCTCTATTTCTTCAGCTGAGTAGGGATCTAGGAAGTGTTACAAGGACCTCAAAAAGTGTAGACTACATGTTACAAAGGAGGAGGACAAGTACAGGATTCTTTTCTGGAAGTACTCTCTCCTATAGGGTTAGCGTGCTAAGGACTTGTTACAAGATATGCCTGAAATCACAACTCTAAAACCGAAAAGATAATAAGTAGCTGAACCTTCACGGCTTCACATGGCGTGAGTTGGTGAAGCCAATTTTGTCTTGTGTTTGTATGGGTCTAGATTAAGGATCAAAGATCAAGTTCCGCATACTTGAGCAAATTTTATCATGTATTTCTCCCTTTGACCCCCGCTCAGTTCGAGCCTTTCTACTATTTTGCACTCCATTTTTCTTCCTCGTTGACCACCGTATCTTTCTTCCAAAATCTATTCCTTTCTTGCTCCACAAGGGTGATCCATGGATGGTTTGGTCGGGATCCCGCAGACACCTACATCGATTCCATGGACTCAACCTCGCCAATAATTCGAGGCGATTCTCGAGAACCCAATCCGAACCTTGCGGGTCAATCTCCAGACTCCTTGTCTTCTATCTTCCTTTTTGACCACCCAATAAACCGGGACCACTTTTGTCCCACTTTCGCCGTTGTGAATGAAAGTCGATTACAACCTACATCCTTTTCATTCACAACATTCTTGAATTGACCTTGATTCCATATTCATCATGATGGCTGGAATTCAATTGCAAGTGGTCTGATGGGAATTCTCTCATCCTGCAGATAGAAGATAAAACAAGCCCTGGATTCTAATCCAGAATTCATTTCCTTAGACTCATCACTTGAGATGGCTCCTCAAGGAAAGGGGAAGGGTCAGCAGCCACCTCAGCCAAAGCAAGGATAGATGCCTGATCAGATCAGGTCAATGCATATTTGTTGGCATCTATCCAAGCTATCCAGCAATAGCTGACAGAGAAGGCCCTAGCACAGACTGTATTCCAGGAGATGCTTAATGATGTGATGAACAGACCAGAGGGAGGAGGAGGCAGGAGAGGAGGTGGTGGACCACCTGATGACGAAGAAGAGCCAGACCAGGGGAGGCCCAAACCTACACTGAAGGAGACCTATATTCCTGGAGACAGCCAGATGACCAAGTGGATCCTCATTCCACCAGTGCATGCTCACTTTGAGCTGAAGCCCCAGTTTCTTTCTCTTCTTCCTTCTTTTCATGTAAACGCCAATGAAGAACCTTATATCCATCTGCAACAGTTTTCATGCATCTGTCGTACTACTCACTAACCAAACGTCCCCTTGGACATTGTCAAGATGATGGCATTCCCCTTCAGCCTGCAAGACAAGACCCTCTACTGGGTCAACCATCTGGGGAAGGTTGTGACAACCTGGGAGGAACTAAAGTCAGCTTTCCTGCAAAAGTTTTACCCTCTCGGTCGGCTCAACCAGATGAGAGCACGAATTAGCAACTTCTCTCAGGGAGCACATGAATCCATCCATGAAGCCTGGGAGAGATTCACTGATCTGCAGGAAAAGTGCCCTCACCATGAGATTCTGAAGACCAGCCTAGTCCAACACTTCTTTGGGGGCTTGAACATCGAAATTCAAAGGCTCGTTGATGCAGCATGTGGGGGCTCGCACTTCAATAAGGATGAAGACGTAATCTGGAAGATATTCGAAGAAATGGTCGAAGGAGAGGCCGCCCTCTCTTCATCTAAGGCATACAAGAAGCAGCCCTAGATCCTTTAGAAACAAGTATGCATGGCAGCGTCCTGCGAGGCAGAGAGAGATGAGAGCTCCAACCTTAGCATTATCGGGGGCCATCTCTCGAAGGTTGACATCATCGAGAAGCGATCACAGGATCTCGAAAAACTCGTTGTGATCGAAAAGAGGACTCAAAACCTTGACAAACTGCATCAGGTCACCAAGCAGTTGGAACTGCTGGTGGGTACCATCAACTCTGTCCAGTCGGCACCACCATCTTCAGATGCTCCAGCTGAGAAGAAGGACGATCTATCGCCGCCACACCAGCCTCGGCCGAGCTAGCAGCCACTGACAGTCCAGCACGTATACTACTTACAGGCGACAGACCAGGGCCAGCCGCAGCAGTAGATGGTTGTGTACCAACCAGATTTCTTGACAGCATCCGATCCAGAATTCCCACCACTACCCCTGATTCAAGAAGTCAACGGGGTTTGGAGTAACGATACACAACCGGCCCATTCTACTGGACAACCTCAGGGCCAGCTATCAGCCAATCGGCAATGCCACCAACCTCAAGGTAGTCATTTTGGGCAGTCCTCACAGCCGCTGCCATAGTACCATCAGCCTCCCCAATATGCCAATCAATGGAGACAGAATCAGCATTACTAACAGTCGCAGTACAACCAGCCACCGCCATTCCATCAGTATGTGGCTGCTCCACCTCAGCAATACCAGCAGTATCCTCCTCCCTCTTACCATCAATTTCAGCTTCCTGCACCACCACAGCACCATCAGCAGTCATTGCCTCAGCTCCCACACCCGCAGCAACAGCGTGGTCTGCACACTGAATCTACTGAGTCCACTCCTGTGAACCTGACCTTGTATTTCCTGGCCCAACTTGTCAAAGGGCTAGCAGATATGACCAGGAAGCTAGACGACCTGACTGCCGCTAAGACCACCATCCCAGCTAAGGTCGAAGCTAACCCCAATAGCTTCAAGAAAAAGGAGCAGGTAGAACACGATGTCCCGTCCATGCCTGTAGAGTCAGAGAATTATAATATTGCTTTTTTCTAATGATATCACTCTCTGGAGCGGTAGGGCCTTGCCTCTGCCTGCCATCAAGAAGGGGGAGAATAAAGCTCTAGGTGAATCGTCATCTTATGCATCAACCTTGCCAGCTACAGGGACGGGTGAGAAAGAAGAAAAAGGAGGAGCCATTCAAGCAGTCATCTACCACCATCCGCAGCAACAAAAACAACAAAAAATCAACAAAAACAAAAAGAACAAAAAGAAGCTCGTAGCTGAAGTGAAGCCGCGCCAGCCTTGGAGGAGCAGCTAGCAGCAGCCGATCCCTTGCCAGCTGATGGAGAAGAGGCGCCACTTTTTGATCGTCCACCAGCACCAGTACCTCAGCCTCCAGCTTGTACTCCTTTTTGTAGTCTAGATGTACAACAATTTGTGGACGATGGTTTTGATGTAAATAAGAACTCTAATTTGGATTCCATAAATGTAAAAATTCATTTTCCTGATGCAATAGAAAAATCCAAAAAAATGCAAAAAGAAAAAGTGCATTATCCGATCCTGGAGTTGTGGACATACATGGTAACTTAACTATTGAGATTCCTTTAATGAAGGCCATGGAGTACATGCCAGCTGTCAAGAAGGGTCAGAAAGAAGCATGTACAAGCAAGCGTCAACCTGCACGCAAGAACCGATGCAATCAGGTTGAGAAGTACATTCTTACCATGGCCACTGTTGTAGCCATCAGCAATCTCCCTCAGAAAAAGTAAGACAAGGGAGCACCTCTTATTAGTTGTGAGATTTTCGATCAGGTCTTCGAGCGCACTCTCCTTGACAGCGGGTCTTCCATCAACCTTCTGCCCTCAACACTAATGCAAGAATTTGGGTTGGGTCTGCTCAAGCAGACACGAATGATCCTTCAGTTTGCTGATCAATCCATCAAGCGACCTAGAGGTCTTTTGGAAGACGTTGTAGTAAAGGTGCGGGAAATGCAATTCCCGGTTGACTTTGTAGTCCTTGATATGGACTCACCCGCACCCTTACTCCAGACCCCTATCATCCTTGACCGACCATTTCTGCACACCTTAGAGGCCGTGGTTGATTACGGGTATGGCAAGATCACCTTCAGCTGGGGCAGCAAGCAGATCACTATAGACATGATCGGCGAGCCAAAAGTCATGACTGATGAGAACCGTGCAGCATCAGAAGCAGACTGTGACTTTATTGCAGAAATCAGAGATACACTACTTTCTTTGGATGACCCATGGACCCAAGCAATCCTCGCTCTAGAGGAGGACTTGGAAAGCACAGTCGACACATGCTCAGACGATACTTGGGAGACGGACTCCCAGTTGCTGATGTGCCTCTGTGACTCCAAGAATTCACTCCAGCCCGAACATGACGAGCATAGTACAGAACCATTCGGCACATTACCAGGATCTCAACAGAGTACTGAGGACAGTAGCTATGTCAACGTTCATGCAGTACATCCCACCACCAGTACAGTTTCTGAAGTGACCAACAAGTTGGCCAGATCAAGACCAGAACTCAAGCCACTTCATGCAGGCATGAAGTATGTGTTGGACATGCGAGCCCACGGCGAGCCATTATGCAATAAATGTTATTGCAATTCACTCCTTAATCTGAAATAAAGAGTACATAACTTGCATAATAGGTCCCTTAGTACAATTAGGGTTATGTACCATGGCCATCTTAATAATCATACAACTGTTGATTCAATTATTGAACCATAGAGGCTGGTGCTTAGATGAATATCTAATGAGTTAGATTGAGGACTCATCAAGCACCGTCAAATGATTATTAAGAGATGATCTCCAGCATGAGTAGGAGATGGCAATCCTATCTCATTTAGGTTAATATCTGACCGACCTCTTGATGCAGGTCCTCTGCATAGGAATAGAGATTCGGAGGTGTCAGATGAGTTAGGTCAAAGAGTTGACTTAACGAGGTCGAGATAACCTAAGTCCTATATCATAAGCTGTCATGATATAGGCACACATCCTCTGACCGGAGTCAGATGTGTTACTATATGTCTGAGTATGTACATTTGGCAGACCAATAGGTTGATGACCTAATCAAGGTCTATACACCGGCGCGCTGGAGTGCATATAAGGGCATATGAGTAATACGATCTCTCAAAGGGATCATACAGGTTCAGTTACTGAACCGGAAGACATGAGCTCACTCATGAGATATTGGGAAGAATCAAATTCCATGTGCATGGTCGTCTCGCTTTGGAAGCTTGACTGAATTTGTAGGTTTGATATATACTTTTGGAAAGTATATGATCACGACCTAGGTATGATATATGCTTTTGGAAAGAATATGATCGATATCGACTCCCAATGATCGAATGAGAAACTTATTGATAAAACCCTGAAGTAGACTGTGCAAAGTTGATCTAATACTTCAGGTTTATTCTGAGTCTTCCAGTATGCAGGATGAACAGGTATCGGGAATGCCTGAGGGTGATGTGATCATAAACGATTGTATAACCATGACGCTTCCATTCCTAGGGAGTGATGAAACGGGTCTGTATTTTAGTGACTCCTCTCAGTAGAGGAAGTAATCTGATTTTAGTCCAAATGTTGGACATTGATCTGAATGTGAATCAGATGCAATGAGAAGATTAGATTTGTGGTCTTGATTTAATCAAGCATCTATGGGAGGCCCGAGATCTGAATATGAGATATAATCTCAATATCCATGTCACTATATGTGGAACAATACAATCGTCATGTCCTTATCTCCAAGTATTCGCGGAGAAAGCACATTATCCTTGAAAGAGTTCATGGATAATTCTATTGTTGATATATGTATCCGAGCATTGAGAAAATGGATAATTAAATGTGATTTAATTATCATGAATAATATGAATTTGATTCATATTATAAGGAGAGTTATATTAGATAATTAAATGTGATTTGATTATCAAAGATGTAAATAATGTGAATATGATTCATATTATTTGAGCACATGAGAATAAGTTATCCAATATAATTAAATGTGATTTAATTATTATGGATAAGAATAATGTGGATAGTAATATCCAATTATTCATAATATATTATAAATGTGATTTATAATGTACTAGAGAAAGCTAATTATAATTTATATGTGTTGATTAATTATTATGTGTATTGGATACACATTGTGTAATTAATTGACAATGTAAATTATATGTTGTTTTGGGTTGTGAATATGATTCACAATTTTTTTCATGGCAAGATTGCAATATTCTCAAATATAATTGTGAATTATTTTTGAAGAATAAAAATCCCAACAAATAGTTGTTGGAAATAAGTAGAGAGAAAATCAAGGAGATGTGCAATCTCATGGAATCCATGAGATTGTACTCCCCATTAGGAATAGAAGGGGCAGCACCCAATTCCCTTGGGGAATTGGTGGCCGTCCCCTCTTCTTTATGGGGAAAGATCTCTCATTTGTATTCTCTCTCCTTATTTGATTGATTTAATTTGGTATTAATATTTATTTGATTTATCAAATATATTTTATCAAAATTAAATCACAAGTTGTTGGTTTTTACCAACAACAATCTTGACCATTGGATTGACAAAAATCAATCTCATCCATTGACTTTATATGTCACGTGGATTGAGATCCATGGATCCCAAAACCCTATAAATAGAGAGGCATACCATGCTCTCTATTTTACACACAATGCTGGAGAAGCATCTCTCTCTCTCTTTTCTCTCTACTCGACAACCCTCTCTCTCCCTCTCATGTGGTCGTCCACCATGGATGACCTAGAGAGGTTCTCCATCGCCGCGGCGTCGTCGTTATGTTGCCCGATGGTTTGCTCGTGGATCTCTGTCTCCTTCGGGGTGCCTCGCTCGTGAAGAAGACGTCGGATCTCATGTGTCGAGATCAGGAGATCCGCCGCTTGGATCATCAACATGGATTGCGATAAGCACGCGGTTCATCCTCGCGCTCGCAAGCGTCTCCTCCGTCGGATCGGACTTGAGACAGGAGGTCTCTTTGTTTAGAGACTCGATCGCAACCACGCTTCAAGAGGTAATCCTATTACTTGTTTGTGGTTTAGACGAAACGATCCGAGAAGTGTTCTTGGATCATGTAGTTTCGTCGTAAGAAACTTTTTTTAAATTCCGCTGCATCGAGCAACTAGTGCGACTAGTCGCTCCTCGTCGTATTCGATACGATGCTCACGCTTCCGTGATGCGCTTGAGGATCTAACCATATCCTTCAAGTGGTATCATAGCCTTAGGTCGACGGTTTCGAATATGATTCGCTAACCGAGGACGACTTGGGTTCGTTAAGGTCGCGAAAGTTTTCATCGCATTTGATTTCGCAGATCTGTTTAGTAAATAAATTCGGTACTGTTTAAATTGTTTAAACACGAATTTAATACTTGGATTTCGTTCCCCATTAAATAAGGAAACCATAGGATCTGAGTTTGCATAAATCGGATTTCGTATGCTCTAGATATGGTAGTTTTAATGAACATGTATTCACTGTTACGGGAACTGCGAATCTTAACGTAATTAAGGAGTTAATTACTGTTTAGAGACGCTCGAAATGCGTGCAAAACACATAGGTTCTGTTGTAAATCAAGTTAGCAAACTATGGAAACTTACTTTGCTTAATTTGGATTTAAATTGATTGAGATATGCTAATTTTAGTAAGTAGGGATCACTGCTGAAATTACTTTCCTAATCAAGAATCATGTGATTGTCAATTAGTGAAATTAATTGTTAATTTCATGAAATAATTAGGGAAAATATTTGAGAAATATTGGAATATGATTATTTCCTTAATTGACTTGGCCTCAATCAATTAATTGATTAGATTTGATCTAAATCATAATTGGAATCACAATCATCAAACTCCTTGATTGAATAGGATTGGGAATTTGTCTAGCAAATTTCCTTATAATCAAAATTGTTTTGATTACTATATGGTATAATTTTGGTTGAAGAACTGATGATCATCTCAAGTATAAATTAATCAATTTGGCATTATCCTTTCCCGAGGCGGATATGGTGTCTAGTCGGGGATCGCTGGGGTAGAGGGTTGCAACGTATGTGGTCCGTCCCACTCCCGCCGGTACTGGCCATGACAGTGGGTAGGGTTGGGATAATGTCTGAGGGATTAAGATGTATTTTTCTAATTATTAAAATACGAATTAATACGTACTTTGAGAATAATACCATATATACTCAAGTAAGACAATCAAGTTTGATTGATTGAATTGGATTAATAATTAATTTAATATGATTAAGTTAATTATGTCTAATTAAAATACTCTAATATGATTAGAGTTGATAATTCCCTTGGAAGAATTAATTATATGAATGTGATTCATAGCAATTAATTAAATTTGAATAAGATATGGAGGATCACATAAGTGACATCCATGATCTCCCGTCAAGGCAAAGGGTTTCGTCGCCAGATATTATATGTGGGAGACGCCTGTCCGAAGTGACAGCTCCTGCATATGATCCATTTGGATCGGGCTCGTCGCTTCTCGAAAGAGTAAGGACGTATGCGTATTGACCCCAATATCGGGTCCTCATATTATTGGGGCGATATTGGATTGCGCATAGCGAGTTGTATTCCTGTTGACGGTTGGTTCAATTAATGACAGGTCAACATCACCTTAGGGGTGGTGGGCCCGGGTGTTAAAGACCGAATTGGGAGATGCAAGTTGGACTTGCAAGGCAGAATGTGTTCCCGCTTCTTTTTATCCGAGTTGTAGGTTCTCATATTATTGGGATCCAACAAAGATAAGGAAGGAGATCCCAGATCTTGCTTGAGATATAATGGTAAGTATATCTCTTACATTGAAAGTGATTAAGGGAATGAACTTTCATTGTTGACATGGGCAGACAACTTTGATATAAAATTCCTAAATCAAAGTAAATTATATATTTATATAAGTTTATGCAAAAAAAATTCTTATTTCAGATAATCCTTCATTAAACCCACTCAATGATATACTCAATAATAACCAGTAAAATATCATGGATTGGACCCATGATCCAGATATTGTACTTGCAATTGGACACATAATGTATGTGGTTGCAATGTGCAAGTTTCCTCATAATAATGAGAAGTGATAATTAAATAAGACAATAGGACTAAAACCCTAGGGTTTGTATGTCTCTATAAGTTTTGATCTCATTGAATGTACTTTGGAAGTGACATGTCGATGATGATCGTAATTATCAAATAATCCTTATAAAATCAATAAAGATTTTCTGGCATACATATGTACTCTTGACATTTAATCATGAATGACATGGTTCTCTGCATCATGTAGAATGGTAGCTCTATAAGAGATGGTGTATTCAATTTATTTGAATACCTACCTGAACCTATGTTTTAAGAGTTTAGATGGATGTAGATGATGAGTGTCATCATTCTACTGTCTATACTCTAGTCATTCATAAAGTTTCATAATATTCGTATTGTATGAATTAGGTGAAGCATGTAAAAATGTCGAAATGCTCTTACATTAAATTCTTTTGAATTTAACATAAGAGGTCCTTAGTCTTAAACAATGGTTGTTTATAGATAAAGGGAGCGCAGTGGAAGCATGGGTTGGACCCAAGCAAGAAGTATAATCAAAGAGTTGATTGTACTTCTGTGACTTCCATATGACATCCAAAGAGTTGGATGAATGCCAATACTGCAATATGCTGATGTGTTGATAGTATGACTATCAAATTTATCTAGAATCTTTAGAGAAGGAATCGGATAACACATCAGAATAACCTACATATAATCATTGAAATTGACTTACTTATTTGATAAGGTAAAGTCTAATAATTGTATCTCAATCTTCTAATAACACTTGCAATTGGTTGCATATGTATTAGAATATTAGAAATTTGATTTTAAGGTTTAAGTGTTGGAATTGATGCAATTGTTGCAACAATTTCCACCGGATGAATATACTTCATATTTTCAGTGGGAGCCCTTAGTCTTAGAGAATGTCTCTATGACCTAGATATTAGAATACACTCATTGTTTATTTCTAATTGTTGGATATAAACGTGAATTCTGTATTAAATCTATCATAAAGAGTTATGATGGAGATATTTCAGATAGTAATCTAAAATCTAGTGGACTCTACTAAATTAGAAAATTAATGAATGGTTCATTAATATTTCTAATACTGAAAATTAAACTTTTAAAGATCAGTAGGATGATAAAGATCATTTGACAATGATCTGGCATCAAGTTTTGGGCATATGTCTGTTGATGAGATCAATGGACTAGTAAGACATGAAACTTTAGATTGTCTAAAGATTCAAATCTCACATACTTATGAATATTGTATTCAAAGTAAAAATGTCCAATACACCCTTCCTTGGGAAAGGTGTAAGATGTTAAGGTATTCAAGATCTCATACATATTGATGTATGTAGATCATCTATATCATAGTAAACATTATGGATATGTGATATCTGTTAATGATTATGTATGATATGAGATTTCTTCTCTTCACCTAAGAAACCTTTGAATTGTTCAAAGATTTCACATTTTTGGTTTAGAACCAAAGTTTGAAGGAAAATGAGATGAATTTGATCTAACCAAGGTAGCTTGCACCTATTAGATGAATTCATGGAATACCTTATAGAGATATGAATATCATTTCTATCTCACCCTTCCTAATGAACCTTAACTCAATGGAGTTGTAGGGAGATACAATTGATCATGTGTGACATGATTTGATCAATGATTAATCTTAGCATAATTATCTCTTATTTTCCAAGGTATATATGTAGTAGAGACTACATTATATACTTAACAAGGTTCCATGCATGTAAGCTGGAATCTAGCACTAGAAAGTGCTACTTCATTAGGAAAATAAAGGATGGTATTAGATACCTACTTTATGACCTTGAGATTCTTAAAAGATCACATCTTTGAGAATATGATTCTTATAGGATGACTCTCTTGAGAATCAAGATGAAAATGAAGTAAAGGAACTCATTTAATCTTGAAAAGATAATGAGGCTCCTGAAATCGGAAACTAAAATAGATAATTAAAGATGAAACATTAATACCTCTTCAAATAAGTTTGAGGATGGATTCCATGTGTCAATTAAATCTGAAAATGATCGGACTTCATGTGATGAAGCTCCTGAGGATCATGACATGGAAAGATGGATGTTAGCAATAAAAGTCTAATGTAGACTTCATATACAAGTGTTGTATATGGACCCTCGAGGATCCACCTATATGGGTCAGACCCATTAAGATGAAAATGGATCTTCAAGAGAAAGAGGGAACCTGATGAGAAGGTAGAGACCTTCAAAGCACGATTCGTAGTCATGAGCTACACACCAAAGAGAAGACATCGCTCGCGATGAGACTTGCTCTCCAGTGACCTTGCTTTAACCCATCAGAATATTGCTAACTGTAGCTGCACAACTTGTCTATGACTTCTTCATGATGTGAGTCAAGATTGCATTCTTCTATGAACACCTCTCTCAGGATATTCATATGAAGTAGCCCTAGGGCTTCAAGATTGAGGAAAGCAAGATGTGTTAGCTGAAGAACTCCATCTTTGGACTCCAATAAGTTTCTTGTAGTTGGAACATAAGATTTGATGAAATTATAAATGTTGTGATTTCAGATAAAATCTTGATGAACCATGTGAAGCTTAGTGGGAGTGCCATTGTGTTCATCGTGCTAAATGTAGATATTATTCTAATCATTTAGAATGATATAAGAATAAATAATAAGTTTTGGTTGTTCCATACCTTGAGATACGATCTCAAAGATACCTCTTAGATCTTAATTCTGAAGTCGTTCAGAAGCAAAGAGAAGAGTGTATTGGGACCGTCACATTAGTAATACACCTTGGACTTATTCCATTTTCTGGAAAATTCCAAGAAAGGCTTCCTTCCCTAAAGATGTGGTAGTGACCTGTCTAAAGGGATAGCACCTCAAAGAGTTGAGGAAGTGAATGCTAGAACTGCTTGCACTTGTGCATCAGTTATGAGAAGCTGGGTATATGCTAGATGTGTACAAGAACCAGATGTCTGCCATGCAGTGGGAGTAGTAAACTGTTACTAATCCTGCTATGGAGATAAAACACTTGATTGCAGTAATAATAATATCTTCAAAGATGATAAAACTTAGACATAGTGATCTCAAAGTCTTATCTTCAAAAGTTTAAGATCTTGTAGATAGTGATCTATAAGGGTCTTGACTGCGGATACCTTAGGAGATAGAGATCTCCAGGATGAAGGTATTCTAAAAGGATTATGGGATTACTGGTTATGATAATTAATAAGATGTAGTGTCAATGACACTATAACCGACAAAATTGAGTATTGGTTGCATAGGATGCAACATTCGCATTGGATGCAAGCACTGTTACTAGGAGATATGCAAGTGTCGTAAAAGGACTTGGCGTAGTCTCTTGGGAACAGAGTGACTGATCAGCTTACCTAGCTATTTTCTAAATAGCCTATGATTGTCACATGAGTGTGGGTTTAAATGATTAGCCCATTAATGGCTCTTTGGGCTAGTGGGAGATTGTTGGACATGCGAGCCCACCGCGAGCCATTCTGCAATAAATGTTATTGCAATTCACTCCTTAATCTGAAATAAAGAGTACATAATTTGCATAATAGGTCCCTTAGTACAATTAGGGTTATGTACCGTGGCCATCTTAATAATCATACAGCTGTTGATTCAATTATTGAACCATAGAGGCTGGTGCTTAGATGAATATCTAATGAGTTAGATTGAGGACTCATCAAGCACCGTCAAATGATTATTAAGAGATGATCTCCAGCCTGAGTAGGAGATGGCAATCCTATCTCATTTAGGTTGATATCTGACCGACCTCTTGATGCAGGTCCTCTGCATAGGAATAGAGATTCGGAGGTGTCAGATGAGTTAGGTCAACGAGCTGACTTAACGATATCGAGATAACCTAAGTCCTATATCATAAGCTGTCATGATATAGGCACACATCCTCGGACCGGAGACAGATGTGTTACTATATGTCTGAGTATGTACATTTGGCAGACCAATAGGTTGATGACCTAATCAAGGTCTATACACCGGCGCGTTGGCGTGCATATAAGGGCATATGAGTAATATGATCTCTCAAAGGGATCATACAGGTTCAGTTACTGAACCGGAAGACATGAGCTCACTCATGAGATATTGGGAAGAATCAAATTCCATGCGCATGGTCGTCTCGCTTTGGAAGCTTGACTGAATTTGTAGGTTTGATATATACTTTTGGACAGTATATGATCAAGACCTAGGTATGATATATGCTTTTGTAAAGTATATGATCGATATCGACTCCCAATGATCGAATGAGAAACTTACTAATAAAACCCTGAGTGTAAAGTTGATCTAATACTTCGGGTTTATTCTGAGTCTTCCAGTATGCAGGATGAACAGGTATTGGGAATGCCTGAGGGTGATGTGATCATAAACGATTGTATAACCATGACGCTTCCATTCCTAGGGAGTGATGAAACGGGTCTGGATTTTAGTGACTCCTCTCAGTAGAGAAGTAATCTGATCTTAGTCCAAATGTTGGACATTGATCTGAATGTGATTCAGATGCAATGAGAAGATTAGATTTGCGGTCTTGATTTAATCAAGCATCTATGGGAGGCCCGAGATCTGAATATGAGATATAATCTCAATATCCATGCCACTATACATGGAACAATACAATCGCCATGTCCTTATCTCCAAGTATTCGCGGAGAAAGCGCATTATCCTTGAAAGAGTTCATGGATAATTCTATTGTTGATATATGTATCCGAGCATTGAGAAAATAGATAATTAAATGTGATTTAATTATCATGAATAATATGAATTTGATTCATATTATTAGGAGAGTTATCTTAGATAATTAAATGTGATTTGATTATCAAAGATGTAAATAATGTGAATATGATTCATATTATTTGAGCACATGAGAATAAATGATCCAATATAATTAAATGTGATTTAATTATTATGAATAAGAATAATGTGGATAGTAATATCCAATTATTCATAATATATTATAAATGTGATTTATAATGTATTAGAGAAAGCTAATTATCATTTATATGTGTTTGATTAATTATTATGTGTATTGGATACACATTGTGTAATTAATTGACAATGTGAATTATATGTTGTTTTGGGTTGTGAATATGATTCACAATTTTTTTCATGGCAAGATTGCAATATTCTCAAATATAATTGTGAATTATTTTTGAAGAATAAAAATCACAACAAATAGTTGTTGGAAATAAGTAATGAAAAAATCAAGGAGATGTACAATCTCATGGAATCCATGAGATTGCACTCCCCATTCAGAATAGAAGGGCGGCACCCAATTCCCTTGGGGAATTGGTGGCCGTCCCCTCTTCTTTATGGGGAAAGATCTCTCATTTGTATTCTCTCTCCTTATTTGATTGATTTAATTTGGTATTAATATTTATTTGATTTATCAAATATATTTTATCAAAATTAAATCACAAGTTGTTGGTTTTTACCAACAACAATCTTGACCATTGGATTGACATAAATCAATCTCATCCATTGATTTTATATGTCACATGATTGAGATCCATGGATCCCAAAACCCTATAAATAGAGAGGCATACCATGCTCTCTATTTTACACACAATTCTTGAGAAGCATCTCTCTCTCTTTTCTCTCTACTCGACAGCCCTCTCTCTCCCTCTCATGTGGCCGTCCACCATGGATGACCTAGAGAGGTTCTCCATCGCCGCGGCATCGTCGTTATGCTGCCCAATGGTTTGCTCGTGGATCTCCGTCTCCTTCGGCGTGCCTCGCTCGTGAAGAAGACGTCAGATCTCATGTATCGAGATCAGGAGATCCGCCGCTTGGATCATCAACATGGATTGCGAGAAGCACGCAGTTCATCCCCGCGCTCGCAAGCGTCTCCTCCGTCGGATCGGACTTGAGACAGGAGGTCTCTTCGTTTAGAGACTCGTTTAGAGACTCGATCGTAACCACGCTTCAAGAGGTAATCCTATTACTTGTTTGTGGTTTAGACGAAATGATCCGAGAAGTGTTCTTGGATCATGTGGTTTCGTCGTAAGAAAATTTTTTAAATTCCGCTGCATCGAGCAACTAGTGCGACTAGTCGCTCCTCGTCGTATTCGATACGATGCTCATGCTTCCATGATGCGCTTGAGGATCTAACCATATCCTTCAAGTGGTATCATAGCCTTAGGTCGACGGTTTCGAATATGATTCGCTAACCGAGGACGACTTGGGTTCGTTAAGGTCGCGAAAGTTTTCATCGCATTTGATTTCGCAGATCTGTTTAGTAAATAAATTCGGTACTGTTAAATTGTTTAAAACATCAATTTAATACTTGTATTTTGTTCCCCCATTAAATAAGGAAACCATAGGATCTGAGTTTGCGTAAATCGGATTTCGTATGCTCTAGATATGGTAGTTTTAATGAACATGTATTCACTGTTATGGGAACTGCGAATCTTAACGTAATTAAGGAGTTAATTACTGTTTAGAGATGCCTCGAAATGCGTGCAAAACACATAGGTTCTGTTGTAAATCAAGTTAGCAAACTATGGAAACTTACTTTGCTTAATTTGGATTTAAATTGATTGAGATATGCTGATTTTAGTAAGTAGGGATCACTGCTGAAATTACTTTCCTAATCAAGAATCATGTGATTGTCAATTGGTGAAATTAATTGTTAATTTCATGAAATAATTATGGAAAATATTTGAGAAATATTGGAATATGATTATTTCCTTAATTTACTTATCCCCAATCAATTAATTGATTAGATTTGATCTAAATCATAATTGGAATCACAATCATCAAACTCCTTGCTTGAATAGGATTGGGAATTTGTCTAGCAAATTTCCTTATAATCAAAATTATTTTGATTACTATATGGTATAATTTCGGTTGAAGAACCGATGATCATCTCAAGTACAAATTAATCAATTTGGCATTATCCTTTCCCGAGGCGGATATGGTGTCTAGTCGGGGAATGCTGGGGTAGCAGGTTGCAACGTATGCGATCCGTCCCACTCCCGCCGGTACTGGCCATGACAGCGGGTAGGGCCGGGATAATGTCTGAGGGATTAAGATGTATTTTTCTAATTATTAAAATACGAATTAATACGTACTTTGAGAATAATACCATATATACTCAAGTAAGACAATCAAGTTTGATTGATTGAATTGGATTGATAATTAATTTAATATGATTAAGTTAATTATGTCCAATTAAAATACTCTAATATGATTAGAGTTGATAATTCCCTTGGAAGAATTAATTATATGAATGTGATTCATAGCAATTAATTAAATTTGAATAAGATATGGAGGATCACATAAGTGACATCCATGGTCTCCTGTCAAGGCGAAGGGTTTCGTCGCCAGATATTATATGTGGGAGACGCCTGTCCGAAGTGACAGCTCCTGCATATGATCCATTTGGATCGGGCTCGTCGCTTCTCGAAAGAGTAAGGACTTATGCGTATTGACCCCAATATCGGGTCCTCATATTATTGGGGCGATATTGGATTGCGCATAGCGAGTTGTATTCCTGTTGACAGTTGGTTCAATTAATGACAGGTCAACATCACCTTAGGGGTGGTGGGCCCGGGTGTTAAAGACTGAATTGGGAGATGCAAGTTGGACTTGCAAGGCGGAATGTGTTCCCGCTTCTTTTTATCCGAGTTGTAGGTTCTCATATTATTGGAATGCAACAAAGATAAGGAAGGAGATCCCAGATCTTGCTTGAGATATAATGGTAAGTATATCTCTTACATTGAAAGTGATTAAGGGAATGAACTTTCATTGTTGACATGGGCAGACAACTTTGATATAAAATTCCTAAATCAAAGTAAATTATATATTTATATAAGTTTATGCAAAAAAAATTCTTATTTCAGATAATCCTTCATTAAACCACTCAATGATATACTCAATAATAACCAGTAAAATATCATGGATTGGACCCATGATCCAGATATTGTACTTGCAATTGGACACATAATGTATGTGGTTGCAATGTGCAAGTTTCCTCATAATAATGAGAAGTGATAATTAAATAAGACAATAGGACTAAAACCCTAGGGTTTGTATGTCTCTATAAGTCTTGATCTCATTGAATGTACTTTGGAAGTGACATGTCGATGATGATCGTAATTATCAAATAATCCTTATAAAATCTATAAAGATTTTTCTGGCATACATGTGTACTCTTGACATTTAATCATAAATGACATGGTTCTCTGCATCATGTAGAATGGTAGCTCTATAAGAGATGATGTATTCAAATTATTTGAATACCTACCTGAACCTATGTTTTAAGAGTTTAGATGGATGTAGATGATGAGTGTCATCATTCTACTGTCTATACTCTAGTCATTCATGAAGTTTCATAATATTCGTATTGTATGAATTAGGTGAAGCATGTAAAAATGTCGAAATGCTCTTACATTAAATTCTTTTGAATTTAACATAAGAGGTCATTAGTCTTAAACAATGGTTGTTTATAGATAAAGGGAGCGCAGTGGAAGCATGGGTTGGACCCAATCAAGAAGTATAATCAAAGAGTTGATTGTACTTCTGTGACTTCCATATGACATCCAAAGAGTTGGATGAATGCCAATACTGCAATATGCTGATGTGTTGATAGTATGACTATCAAATCTATCTAGAATCTTTAGAGAAGGAATCGGATAACACATCAGAATAACCTACATATAATCATTGAAATTGACTTACTTATTTGATAAGGTAAAGTCTAATAATTGTATCTCAATCTTCTAATAACACTTGCAATTGGTTGCATATGTATTAGAATATTAGAAATTTGATTTTAAGGTTTAAGTGTTGGAATTGATGCAATTGTTGCAACAATTTCCACCGGATGAATATACTTCATATTTTCAGTGGGAGCCCTTAGTCTTAGAGAATGTCTCTATGACCTAGATATTAGAATACACTCATTGTTTATTTCTAATTGTTGGATATAAACGTGAATTCTGTATTAAATCTATCATAAAGAGTTATGATGGAGATATTTCAGATAGTAATCTAAAATCTAGTGGACTCTACTAAATTAGAAAATTAATGAATGGTTCATTAATATTTCTAATACTGAAAATTAAACCTTTAAAGATCAATAGGATGATAAAGATCATTTGACAATGATCTGGCATCAAGTTTTGGGCATATGTCTATTGATGAGATCAATGGACTAGTAAGACATGAAACTTTAGATTGTCTAAAAATTCAAATCTCATATACTTATGAATATTGTATTCAAAGTAAAAATGTCCAATACACCCTTCCTTGGGAAAGGTGTAAGATGTTAAGGTATTCAAGATCTCATACATATTGATGTATGTAGATCATCTATATCATAGTAAACATTATGGATATATGATATCTGTTAATGATTATGTCAGATGCAGCAACTAAGAAGGACCACTTCCCCTTTACATTCATTGATTAGGTTCTAGAAAGACTAGCCGGCAAGGAGTTCTTCTGCTTTTTGGATGGGTACTTCGGGTAAAACCAAATGGCAATCGCCCCCGAGGACCAAGAGAAGACTACCTTCACTTGCCCGTTCGGCACCTACGCTTTCAGGAGAATGCCCTTTGGATTGTGCAATGCACCCGCGATATTCCAGAGATGCATGCTCGCAGTCTTCGCTGAGATGGTAGGCAGTTTTCTTGAGGTGTTCATGGATGACTTTCTCAGTCTATGGTGATAGTTTTGATTCTTTTCTTGAGCACCTGGACAGAGTACTTCAGAAATGTCATGAAGCCAATTTAGCACTATCATGGGAAAAGAGCCACTTCATGGTCACAGAAGGAATTGTGCTGGGTCACGTCATTTCCAAACGTGGTATGGAAGACGACCCAGCAAAGGTGGATGTGATTTCCAATCTTGAGCCACCTCAGATAGTGAAGAATGTGAGGCCATTTCTGGGGCATGTGGGATTTTACAGACGATTCATCAGGGATTTTAGCTGCATTGCCCGACCTCTAACAGAGCTTTTATGCAAGGAAACCAAGTTTAATGTCGATCACCAGGTTCTCCTTGCTTTCAATCAGTTGAAGGAGCTTATCACTCAAGCTCTCGTACTACAGCCGCCGGATTGGTCTCTCCCTTTCGAGATCATGACGGATGCGTCAGATTTTATAGTTGGGGCTATTCTAGGACAAAGGAAAGACAAAGCATCCTATGCCATTCATTACGCCAGCAAGACATTAGATGAAGCGCAAAGAAATCACATTGTGACAGAAAAAGAGTTGTTGGCCGTGGTTTCGCCCTGGAAAGTTCAAATCATATTTGCTTGGATCAAAAGTTACTGTCTTCACAGACCACTCTGTTATCTAATACTTACAGCAGAAGAAGGATGCTAAGCCCAAATTGATCAAATGGATCCTTCTCCTCAGGAATTTGATTTGGAAATCAAGGACAAGCCTGGAGTTCAGGATGTGGTAGCAGATCTTCTCTCCAGAATTGAGTAGCAAGAGCCTCTACTGAACAGTGCACCTATCACAGAAACCTTTCCTGATGAATCAATTTTAGCTGTAGATTCACTCCCTTGGTATGTTGATAGTAGTCAATTACCTCATTTCGGGGGTAATACCATCAGATTGGATGAAAAATCAGATAGATAAATTCTTGTCGATTATCCGTTTCTATCAATGGGAAGATTCCCTCTTATTCAGGGAAGGAGCGGATTGCATTTGGCGCAAGTGTATACCTCAAGAGGAGCATCATAGTGTCCTCGAGCACTGTCACTCGCTCGAATCTGGTGGACACCACTCTGGAGATCAGATGGCAGCAAAAGTCCTTCAATGTGGCTTCTGGTGGCCCACACTATTTAAGGATGCAGCAGCATTTGTCAAACGATGCACTGACTGTCAGAGATTGAAGGACACACTCACTGCAAAAGACCCGATGCCTCTAAAGATCATTCAAATAGCAGACGTTTTTTATGTGTGGGGCATCGATTTCATGGAGCCTTTCCCTAACAGTCAGGGTTTTGAGCGCATCCTTCTTGCCATCGATTACGTGAGGTCATTGGGTTGAAGCTATCCCTGCTCGAGCCGCAGACAACCGAACAGTGTGCCGATTCTTAAAAGAGAATATCATTGCACGGTTCAGGATTCCAAAGATTCTCATATCAGACGGAGAAGCCACCTCGTAAACAAAGAGGTCAAGAAGTTAACTAACGGCATCGACCACCGAGTCGCATCTCCTTATCATCCTTGGACCAATGGCATGGCAGAATTGTCAAACAGAGAAATCAAGACGATCCTTTAGAAACTTTTAAGGCCTGATAGAAAGAACTGGTCCCAACTCTTGGACTCAGTCCTCTGGGCGTACAGAACCGCCCTACAAGTCTCCGTTGGGCATGTTGCCCCATCGTCTTGTGTATGGGAAACCATGTCATCTGCCCGTGGAACTGATTCACAAATAATTATGGGTAATTAATATGTGCAACTTGGACTCACCGAAAAGTGGTCAGAAAGAAAAGATGATCTGAACATATTCCTAAAATTTCGGGACTATGCATACGATAACACATTGATGTACAAGGAGAAGGTGAAACGCTGGCATGATCGACACATCAGACGAAAGACCTTTGAGGTTGGACAAAAAGTATGGTTATTTGATGCAAAGTTGAAGATATTCCCGAGCAAATTAAAGAGCAAATGGACAGGGCCATTCCAAGTTCGGGAAGTGTGTGACAATGGTAGTATCGTCATATCAGAACTATCTCCTGACGCACAACCATTCGTCGTCAACAGTCAACTCCTGAAGCCTTACCTTGAGCCTGACACTTTCTTGGTCGTTGTCGACTCGATTCAGGTCCTGCACTTTGACGACACATCCACAACACTAGCGGCATCAAAAGATTCAGATACAGCACCTCAAAAACTTTTTTCTCTGATTTCTTCTTTTCTTCTTTTCTTCTTTTCCTTTTCTACTTTTGTTTTCTACCAAAAAGTTGTCTCCCTTTTTTTGTCAGTCACCTATACTTAGGATGTACCTTACCCTAAGTATAGGGGGTGTGCAGCCCGAGTCCCTTTCTTCTTTGATCTTCTCCGTTGTCTCCTCTTATCGACTATACTTAGGGATATCTTACCCTAAGTATAGGGGGAGACAACCTGAGTGTGATCTGTCTATTCTCATCATTGACCATCCCTGCCTTGTGTACAGTCTGCTATGCTTAGGAATTATTTGATCCTAAGTATAGGGGGACGGTCAACTTCTTGTTCATTTATTTATCCCTTATTTCTTCATTATTTCGACTTGTCTATACTTAGTCCGAGTTATGTCTCCTCTTTTCCTCTTTGATCTATGAGGACATAGCTCGAGCTAAGTATAGGGGGGTCGTATATACTATGTATATACTTTAAGTCATAACCGTACTTTCGTACTTTGAATAATACCTATGGTATAAAATAGTATTAAATTAATCATGATATGCTAATAAAAGATGGGTGTAGCTCCTCAGATTTTTTTGTACATACCAATTAATAAATCAGGCAAAAATGCTTTGTGCAAAATGTTTGAAAAATGGTTTGAAACTCTTTGTGAAAAATCTTTTGAAAATGTTTGAAAAATATTTTGTAAAAAGTGTTCAACCTTTGTAAATATCTTTGCTTGCAAAATTTAATTTTCTTTGAGTGAAATAAAAATGTTTGGAAAGCGATTTGCAAATGGTTGGGAAAATGGTTGTAAAAATATTTTGAAAAATCTATCTATATTTTTGAAAAAACCTTTGCAAACTGATTTTCAAATATGTGTAAATGTTTTGTAAAAAAAATTTCAAAAATTATGTTGGACTATAGTTTTAAAAATTTTTGGAAAATGATTTTCAAATAAGTCTGAGGAGTGTACACACTATAATAAAAATTTCTTCATGAAAATGTAAAAATAAGCAATGATCCCGTGAAAACCCTGTAAGAACCAAAAGCCTTCTATACATAAAATATTTTTCCATTCTTTTTCTATAGACTGATTAATAAATCAGGAAAAACATTTTGCAAAATGATTTAAAAAAATGGTGTGACCCGTTTGGAAACTTTTTGTGAAATGTTTTCAACCTTTGTAAAAATGTTTTGAATTGCAAAAATTCTTTTTTTTGTGAAATAAAAGATTTGAAAACCTATTTGCAAACTGTTTGGAAAATATTTTGTAAAAATTATTTTGAAAAATGTATATATATATAGTTTGAAAAATATTTGCAAAATGACTTTCAAATGTTTGTAAAAGTTTGCAAAAATTATTTTGTACTAGAGTTTTCAAAATTTTTCTCTCAAATAACTTTGAGGAATAAAGGCATCATTAAGAACATAAAATACATAAGCAAATAAAATTTGTTCTCAAATAAGTCACCTTGTTACAACCTGTAAATTCTTTGAAATTATTGAGGCATGTAAGTAAATAAAACAAAGCACGTTGGTGTAAATAGCTGTGACTATTTTATACTTTGTGTATTAAACTCTTTTTGGTTTGCAAAAATTCTTTTTGTAAAAAGATTCTTTGATTCTTAAATTCTTTGTGAAAAATTGCATCATTCATTGTGCATAACATTTGCATATCATTCGTATTATTTTTGAGTGAGCTTGATGATTGAACTACAATAAAGTCTAAGATTGGAGCTTGGTTGGACCTTACTGCACCGAACTGCACTGGAACCTTATGGGAACTAGGTTTAAGACACTTCAAGTCCAATAGGACTTAATTCTTTGAGACTCAGGGTTTGGTTCAAGTCACATCAACTGACTAAATAGAACTTTTCGAGACGTACGCATGACTCTTGTCGGTCGTGACCTAACTTGGACACTTGCACCTTTCACTTGGCTCAACTTAGTTGGAGTGGTGAGGGGGTTGGATTTGCCAGTCTGAGACGGACATGGGGTGGAAACATTCATCCTCGTCTAGGGAGAAAAGTGCACCCGCAACCTGATCCAGTTTTAAGAAGTCTAAAGACAGGAGAGTGTGGGTTGCAATAAAGCTTCAAAAGAGGGATAGTCTTCTGGCTCAAGAGGAAAAACTCCTTATGTAAATGTTGTTATGAATAGTATGTTTGAAAAAAAACTCCAAAAAGAAGATAGGCTTAAAAATAAAAATAAAATGCATGCCGAGTATGTATATATGTTGTATAGAAAATAAGCAAGCTTGAGCACCAAAGGTATACCATGTGGAGCCTATAGTTGGATGACTTGACTACATTGGTCTTGCATCCCAGGATAGGTAGCTACACTGGCTACCGTCCATTCTTTTCTTCATCTCCTCCTCTTGAGTTGGATGCCACTTGAACTTAGAAGGGAATACACCGCTCCTCGAGGGCAGAGGGCTGGATTGGGGAATCATTGGGTTGTCATTCTGGAGAAGTCGGTCTCTTTGTCATTTCAGTTGGGGAGAGCCACCATCACTTACATCGTACAAGTCAGCTTCATAGTCATAAGAGTTTGTATATGATGTAGGCTAGTTCTGACCTGGCTATTTAGGTAGGTTGTACCGGTTCTGAGACTCTCGAAGGTTGTTGTGTTTTAAACTTGGTCCCCATTTAGGTCCCACACACATTCACACATCAAGGTCTAATCGGAGCTCCAAACTCTGATTTTGTAAGGGCAAATGTTGCAACTGAAAGCAATTCTTTTCACTCTATCTTTTTCTTTCTCTTTCTTTCTCTTTTTCTTTCCTTCTTATGTTTCATTCTTTTTATATTTATTGCATAAGTATTTACTAGGGATAAGCAAAGGCAAGTATAAGGGGGTGATGAATCCCTATTTCATCACCTTTATTCTATCATTTTGGTCTTAAAAACCTCAACAAATGCAGGTAAACAACATTAATTTGCACATAATAACATCTGTTATTTATTGTATTTATTGTACATAAAATAAGGTTTTTTATGTCAAAATTATAGAATAAAGAGAAGAAAAAATGAATAAATTATTATAAATATTTTATGACCCTAACCCCAAGACCAAATCCAGAATGGAGTTGGTCGACAACGAACAAAGTAGGGGGAGATAAGAGCCAGAAATACAATAAATACCTCATTTATTTATGCATTAATTATGCATTTTTGACTCCTATTTTATTCATTATTATTTATTCATCAAACAAATAAACTTTGTACATCAAAGTTGTAGATAATAATATAAATAAAAATATAAAATTGAGTTTGTACAAAAAATTTTACAGTGTACATTTTATACCCAGAATAAAAAGCTAAAAACCAAACTTCATAGACCCATATCTTTCAAATAAAAGCTCAAAATATAGCAAAATCAACTCTAATTGTAAATAACTTTTCAAGAGCTATTTAATGGTGGCGGTTTTATATTTTTTGGAGTTACTGTGTAAAAGTTAGGTTTTGGGCCCCTATTGTACCTAATACCGATTAAAATATTCAATTTATTCATTATTTGTGATTTTTGCAAATTCATATTTTTATAATGTTGTCAATATCATTAATAACACATGTACATATTAAAATAAGAATAAAATCGGAAAGAATAGGGAAATAAAATAAGTTTATGTAAAATATATAGATAAAAGACCTATGATTCTACATGTATAGAAATAAAAGAAAATATATTCTTTTATTCTTTTATAATTTTCTTATATTGTAAATATTATACATATTCTATTAAAAATACAAAACTAAAATAAAACTCATTAGAATACATTAAAATAAAATCATGTATATAAAACATAGGTAAACTACCTAGAAATAAACCTATATAATATACCTACATATTTATTTAAGCATATGAATAACATCATAAAAATAAAACAAAAATATATTCATACTCACAAAAATAAGTTATAAATATAGAAAATAATGGAATAAAATAATAAAATAAAATATACAAAACAAAAATAAAAATGTACAAAATACAGGTATATATACTATAAATAAGTCATTAAAAATAAATTTATCATAAAATACATCAAAAAAAATAAATAAAAATCATACTAAAATGCTACATAAAATAATAAACATTTTCTATTTTATACTCGAAAATTAATAAAATCATTTTCTATTTCTAATTAATTATTCTTTAATAAATTAGGTTGTTTTGTCGCATACCCAATCAAGGCGCGTCAAGAGTTGACCCAGGTCAACTCCTCTGCCCCCAACCATCTGGCGTGACAGACGTCCATCAGGTCGTCTTCTCCCAATTTCCTCTTCCTGACCGTTGATGATCTCTCTTCAATTCCTTCACGAAAACCCTCTGTCTGTCATCCCTCAATCACGCCAGCTAATCGAATTGCCCAGAAACCCCATCGATTATTTGAGTCACCCTGTCAATAAGGGTGCACCGCCATGTTTATAAATAAGAGCTCTGGCCTTCCTCTATAATTTTGGTCAACCTTAGCCCTTCTTCTGCCCTAGTTTTCGGTCCAGATATGTTCCTTGTGACAGGAGGAAGCTCCTGGAGGCTTGTATCGGTTGGAGAAGGCAGGGTTGCACCCATGGCGGCGCTTCGGCGTAGCCCTGCTCCCTGGTGTTCCACCAGGTATAAGAGTTGTTTTCTTGTTTGTTTAGTTAGGTTTTAATTCTATCATTTCATTTATGTACGCAGTTTAGTGATTAATGTAGTGGTTAGCTTAGGCTTAGTGAAATCGAA
The DNA here is from genome assembly GCA_037367405.1 of Ottelia alismoides. Lineage (NCBI taxonomy): Eukaryota > Viridiplantae > Streptophyta > Magnoliopsida > Alismatales > Hydrocharitaceae > Ottelia > Ottelia alismoides. Next base: position 80,824 of record JAZKJV010001704.1, read on the forward strand.
GTTCGCTGGAGCAGAAATCGAAGTTCGTCGATGATGATTTCTTTGAGACCCATCGGTGCTCCGACCCCCATTTCACCTTCATTTCATCCCCTCTCGCGTTCTTCATTTCCTGATCACCTAAGACTAACTAGAACCCTCCCAATTCTGTGAATCGAGGTTCTCCTCCACCCTTCGTCGGAACCTCCTCCGCCCATCTCATTTCTTCACGTAGCAGCTTAAACTCGCGATCGAGGTCGAAGCCCTCGAGCCGCCGGTTCTTTCTGTGCAGGTTTGGCGATCAAAGAAGCCCTCCTGGGATCACTGAGACCTGGAACGAGGTTCCTCGAGGTCCCCTTCTTCTTCGAGCTCGCCTGACTTATGGGGACCTCTAGGAGCCCAGCTGAAGACATCATCAGACGCGAGTAGCTCCCAGGAATGCTAAGAGACCAACAGCGGCGCGGGAGGAGGCTAGAGGAGCTCGGCGTGCCCGATCGAAGATCTCCCATGGCGAGCCCTTTCCCTGTTCTTCCAGCGTGCCTCCCAGCCGTTCGATCAAGGAGGAGCGCCCAGTTTTGATCCCAACCATCTGATGAAGCATTGCTTTGACCGTTGGATCCTCTGCATGGACCTAATCCTGACCGCTCATCGGTGAAGCATCATCAGTTGTTGGATGGACGCCATGTGGCAAGTAAAGCATATCCAGTCGTCCGCCAGCACGTACATTTAGGGGTAAATTGCACCCGTACCCCTCTTCTTTTTGTATTTATTATTTAGTTCTGTAAATTAAATATAGCGTTAAAAATAAAGTGGATTTTTTTGTAAAAAGATCCTTGAGTTTCTTGTAATTGTAAAAAGGTCCATTCCACGTCACCTCACATGTTGTCCCACGTGAGGTGGGAAATTGCAGGGATACCCCTGTCGGTTCTTGTATTTAGAAAAAGTCCAATAAAATGCAATGTACGTGTTATATTTTTGTAAAATTTGCAAGCAGACCCTTGGATTTTTAGTATTACATTTTGGTCTGTGCATGTAGGAGTCACGTGTTGTCCTATGTGGTGGGTAATTTGCACATTAACCTTGGTGGTTTTTGAAATTAGCATTTAACCCTGAAATGTTAAAAACACGTGTAAAACTTTTGGATAAATTGCACATTCCTCCCTGAACTTTATTTTATCTACAAAAATGCCCCTACTAGGACATGCATTTTTGTGATCTTCATGTATTTATCAAAAATACCTACCTAGATCCTAAAAATATGAAAAAAAATGGGGATAAATGTTGCATGTTATATTTTTAATGAGCATTTTTTGCATTTTATCTAATTTTAAAAATTAAAAAGGAGCCTAATTAGTCCCTGTCTAATTTATAAAATACCAAAAAATATAAAAACTTAATGAAAAATTCCAAAAAAAGTTATATATATATTATATTTTTCATATTTATTGAGTCCAGAAAATAAAAAAACCTAAAAATAAGAAAAAGAAAATTAAAAAAATCAGAAAGCTCTAAAATCCAACAAAAAATGTTAGAATTCCACAAAATACAAGTTAAGTTCGGATTATGTATTAATCTCATTATTGGGATATTTTTTACTTTAAAAATACATAAAAATTAGCAAAAATACAGAAAAAATACAAAAAACATTAGAAATCTATAAAAACCACAAAATATTTTATTTCCTGAATTTTACTTATTTTTACCTATTTTTATAAATACATCATCTCTCTTGCCCTTAATATATATATATATATATATCTTATTTTACATAAAAAGAAAACTTTAAAAAAGGTATATAAAACATAAAATGAAAATACAAAATCAGAAAATTAAAAATAATAAATAATAAAAATTAAAAACCCACAAAAAGTATTATTTGCACAAATGACTTGGTTGTACATAGATAACCATAGGCTACCCATTTTTCTCTCTGTGGTTCGACCTCTACATGCTTATACACTATGCACTTTATGGTAGAGAAAATAAATATTAATTCCACATTTTTGGGGTTTTATTGTTTTATTCAATATTGTGGGTCAATTGCTGATTAACAAAGGGATGTTTGAGTGGTCATTTCTGCGACTGGATATTTATCTAGACCCTCAGGAATTTACCGTTATCAACAGTGCACCCATCATAGACACCTTCCCTAACGAGTCGATTCTGATTGTGGATTCACTCCCTTGGTATGTCGATATTGTGAACTACCTCATCTCCGGTGTAGTCCCACAAGATTGTACGAAAATTAAGGACAAATTCTTGTCCACCATCCACACTAATGGGAAGACCCACTTCTATTCAGGGAAGGAGCAGATTGTATTTGGCGTCGGTGTATTCCTCAGGAGGAGCATCATAGTGTCCTAGAGCATTATCGTTCGCTCGAATCTGGTGGACACCACTCTAAAGATAGAACAATAACAAAAATATTGCAGTGTGGCCTCTGGTGGTCGATATTATTTAAAGATGCTGCAACATTTGTGAAGCACTACACTGACTGTCATAGACCGGGAGGCACCGTTATAGATAAAGATTTCATGCCCCCGAAGTTCATTCAGATCTCAGATGTATTCGATGCTTGGGGCGTCGATTTCATGGGACCCTTTCCCAACAGTCAGGGATACGAGCACATCCTTCTTGTCATTGACTATGTGAGTCGCTGGGTTGAAGCTATCCTTGCCCGAGCTGCAGACAGCTATACAGTTTGTCGCTTTCTGAGAGAGAGAGAACATCTTATCGTTGTTTGGGATCTTGACGATAGTGATATTAGATGGGAGTAGTCACTTCATTAATGGAGAGGTCAAGATATTAACAAAGGAGTACGGCATCGAGCACTGAGTCACGTCTCCTTATCATCCCTAGACCAATGGTATGGTGGAATTATCAAATAGATAAATCAAGATAATCCTACAGAAGCTTGTGAATTCGAACAGGAAGAATTGGTCCCAACTCTTGGACTCCATCCTTTGGGCATACAGAACCGCTTACAAGTCTCCCTTGGGCATGTTGCCCGATCGTCTTGTGTATGGAAAGCCATGTCATCTGCCCGTGGAACTGATCCACAAATCATTATGGGTAATTAATATATGTAACTTGGATTCACAAAAAGGTAGTTAGAAAAGAAAAAGAGGATCTGAACATGTTGCTGGAATTCTGAGACTATGCATGTGATAACACATTGATGTACAAGGAGAAGGTTAAATGCTGGCATGATTGGCACATCAGATGAAAAACCTTCGAGACTGGACAGAAAGTGTGTTTATTTGACATAAAGTTGAATATATTCCCGAGCAAATTAAAGAGTAAATGGGCAGGGCCATTCAGAGTACAAGAAGTGCATGACAACAGAAGCATTATGATATCAGATCTGTCGTTGGACGCACAACCATCCATCGTCAAAGGTCAGTTACTGAAGCCATACCTCTAGCATGACACTTTCTTGATTGTTGTCAATTCAATCCAAATGATATGCAATGAAGAAGCATACACAACCCAAGCAACATTGACAGATTCAGATAATGTCACTCAAAAACTCTTCCTTTAGTTTTCTTCTTTTCTATTTTTCAATTGTATAGTTTTCATTTGTTCTCCTCACTCATTGCTTCTATACTTAGGATATGCTCCATCCTAAGTAAGGGGGATGAGTGACTTCATATGTCATTCTTTGTCTCACCACTTGTCTCCTCCCTTGTTATTATTCTTGAATATACTTAGGGATGTCTTACCCTAAGAATGGGGGGGAGACGGGATGAATCGTTGAGTTGTTCATTCCCACGCTCGACCCTCTCTGCCTTGTGTATAGTCTTCTATACTTATGATTATTTGATCCTTAGTATAGGGGGACAGTCGACTTCTCATTCTTCCGTTCATTATTCTTTAGTCATTGTAGTATAGTCTCTTTTACTTAGTACAAGTTATGTATTTTCTTCTCTCTTCGATCTATGAGGACGTAGCTCAAGCTAAGTATAAGGGGGTCGTGTTGTATGTACTTTAGCTATAACTTATACTTTCTTATTTTAAAATAACTATGGCTAAAATAATATGTATACCTATCCAACTCATTAAGTAACTACTAAAAATATGTATATTATTCCTCAAATTCTTTTTGTATATACTTATTAATAAATCAGGTAAAAATACTTTGCAAAATGTTTGAAAATAGCATGAAAATCTATTCAAAAATATTTTGAAAACTATTTGGAAAATATTTTGTAAAACATTTTCAACCTTTGCAAAAATGATCTGTTTGTAAAAATTTCTTTTTTTGTGTGAAATAAAATGCTTTGGAATCTATTTGCAAATGTTTGAAAAACAGTTGCAAAAATATTTTGATATATATATATGAATATTGTTTGAAAATCTTTGCAAAATAGTCTTCAAATGTTTGTAAATTTTTGTAAAAATTATTACAAAAATTAGTTTGAACTATAGTTTTCAAAATTGGTTGAAAATCATTTTCAAATAAGTTGTGGAATATATACATCGTCTTAATAAATAAACATTTTTCACCAACTATATATATATGTCTATAATAGTAACTACCTCTTGCGTAAATCCTTTAAACCTCGATTCTTGCAAATTATTAAGACGCACTCCCGTGTAAATAGTCGCATCCATCTTTTATTCCAAAAACCTTTTATTTTTGAAAAGGCCCTACAAATTTGCAAAATCCAAAATTTTCAAAAATATTTGCAAATTTTTTTCAAAATTGCATAAAAAATTGCAAAACTTTTTCAAAAAGCCATAAAAAGTTCAAAATTAAAAAATTACATCACAAAAATATTTTTATTGCATTGTACATAGCATTCGCATTCTTCAGAATAATATAGACAATTGAACAAGTCAAAATAAAGTCCGAAGATTGAGCTTGAAATAGACCTTAATATACCTAATTTCATAGGAACCCATTGAGGACTGGAAGTGGAGATGTTTCAGTCATCTTGGCTTAATTCTTTAGGTTCCATAAGACTGTGTTCATGAGTAAATTCAATGTGCTTAAATAGAACCCTTCATATCGTCTGTATAACTCTTGAGACAGTGATTTGACAGGAAACCTCGCACCTAGCACTTATCTCAACACAGATGGACTGTTGAAAAATCTTGGAGTCTAAGTCGGGACGATGCAAGGCCGCTTCGTCAAGGGTGGCTCAGGGAGCATTCTTGGGGATTGTCGACACCGGTACTTTAACCCACTTCTTTTAGTAATAATGATATCTAAAAATTGAACATGGATTGAGATAATGCTTCGGATGAGGAATGGTCTACCGGTGCAACTTTTCCAAGACCCCAAATAATGGGTGGAACAAAAGATGTTATATCCACCGGGGCACAAACAAGAATGCAGAAGTTGTACAAAGTCAAAGAAAATATCCAAAGAAGACTATACCCAAAAATTCCACAAAAATTCCTACTTCAGAAAAAACATGCTTCTTGGTGAAGAATCGGTTACGTTGACAGACTTCATAAGGGAATGAAGACTACACTAGTCCATTCTCACTTCTTTTCTCATTCTTCTAAATTCTCCCCCATTCGGTTGTAAAGACCATGAGCACCTGACCTTAGAAGGGAATATCTGTCTTCACGAGGATGAGTTACAAGAAGAGTAGACACCTTGATAGTTCAATGGTTTTGTCTGAAAAGAGCTGAACAAATTCACACACATGGTTCTATCATTTCAAGGTAGCAAGAGTATGCGACATAGAGGATGGTTCTGACCTGGCTGTAAATTGGACTGGAAGATAGGAGTATGGAATCCAAGGGTTATTATGTCACACTTCCTGTCTTCCATGTGGTTCCTACAACTCCATTAATCCAAAGGACTTCTCTGAGCTCCAAATTTTGACTTTATTGAAAACTAGTTTAAAAGTCAACAATTATTCCAAGCTATTTCTTTTTTCTTTTTCTTTTCTTCATTTTTATTATTACACTCATTGCATAAGTGTTTTCTAGGGACTAGCAAAGGCAAGTATAGGGGGGTGATGAATCTCCCTTTAATCACCTTTATTCTTTCATTTTGGCTTTTAAACCCTTGCTAAATGCAATGTAAATATCATTATTTTGTACAAATTAATATTCATTATTTACTATATAATTTTTGAATAATTAATTACAATCAAAACAAAAGAATAAAGAGAGAGAGATAGAAAAAGAAATAAAATGCTAAAGGTATTTTGTGACCTTAAACCCCGAGATCAAGTTAAAAATTGATTTGGTCGACAATGAATAAAGGGGAGATAAGAGCCAAATATACAATGAAAACCCCATTCTTTTATTCATCAATAGTTCATTTTCGGGACCCATTTTACTCTTGATTAGTCATTCATCAAATCAATAAACTTTGTACATGAAAGTTTTAGATAATAATAATAATAGAAAAACGTAAAATTGAGTTTATACCAAAATAATGAATATTGTACATTTTATACTCGAAATAAATCCAAAATCTCAACTTCCCACATCCATATCTTTTAAATAAAAACTCAAAATGCATCAAAATCACCTTTAATTATATATAACTTTTAATTAGTTATTTAATGAAGGCACTTTCACTTAATTTGGAGTTAAGGTTTGAAAGTTAGGTTTTGGACACCTATTGTATAGTATAACTAAATAAAAATTCATTTTATTTATTCTTAATTTTTTACAAATTTATATTTTTTATAATTTTGTAAATATTTTTTATAATATATGTATATATTTATAATAGGATAAAATCATAAAAAACACAAAAATACAATAGCTTATATAAATCCATAAATAAAATACATATACTTATACCTACATAATATATACCTCTATTTATTTAAGTATATAAAAAACATTAGAAAATACAATAAAAATAAATTTGTGTATATAAAAATAAGTTATAAATACATAACATATGAGAATAAAATAATAAAATTTAAAATACAAAAATAAAAATAAAATATATAATATATAGGTAAATATACATATAAGTATAATTGTAAATAATAGTTTATAATAAATAACCTCATAAAAATAAATAAAATTATATTAAATACTACATAAAAATAAAAATATTTTTAATTTTATACTCAAAATTAATTAATTCATTGTCGAATTAAAATTATTTTTACTGATAATTTTCACATTGGATTTTTTTTGGTTTATCCACATGGACCAACCAAAATCAAACTCTAATTGACCTGGGTCAACTCTTCGACCCAGGTCACCTACCCCCGTCAGATGAAAAGATGCATGTCTTCTCCCATTTTTCCCAGGCCCTTAATCACTCAGATCTGAGTTGATCTTTTGCCAAATTCTTCTCTGATCCTCCCTAATCCACGCCATACCCTCTAAACCTCTGTACATATCTTTGATTCTTCCCAAATTGACGTCAATAAGGATACTCAACTCTGTTTATAAATAACTCCCTCTTCTTCCTTGCTCGATTTTGTGCATCGAATGCCGGTGACAGTGTGCCTTCCCTTGTGCTCGGAGATGGCAGAGCAAGGAGATGAGCAGATCCACGGTGAGCCTCTCTAGTCACCCCGCTCCCTGCCCACCAACAGGTATAAGAGTTGTGTTTTATTAATTCCTAGGTAGATTTATTTATTGCATTTTCAATTCTACAATTAGATTAGCTTTTAATCCATTATTGTAGCTTTATTTCCCATTTGTTCGATCGGTGGAGTTGCTAGGGCTCTGACCATTCCACTATGCTCCCAATAGTCTCCGACTACCACATTCACCCCATTTCATTCCCCCCCGTGATCTTCATCTGACCACCCCATCTGGAACCCCCCCCCCCCACCTAGATCAGCGAACCGAGAACTCCCCCCCCCCCCTCCACCTTTCATTGGAGCCTCTCCGCCCACCTTCATCCGTATGCATCTCAACTTCATTTCTAGCTAAGAAACATCGCCTCAATCCCTAGACCATTTCCGCAGGTTCTACATCAAATGAGTGCTTCATGGGCCATCATCGAAACTGAACGAGGGTCTCCAGTTGAAGGATATGGGAGAATCCTTAAGCGCATCAAGGAAGCGTGAAGATCACATCATATACGTTCGAGAGCGACTAGTCATACTAGTGGCTCGGTGCAGCAGAATTTAGAAAATTTTAATCAATGAAATCACATGATCCAAGAACACTTATTAGATCGTTTCATCTAACCACATAATAAATAATGGAATACCTCTTGCTGCGTGGTTGTGATCGAGCTTCTAAGAGAAGAGACCTCTTGTCTCAAGTCCGATCTGTGGAGGAGATGCTTGTGAGCGTGGAGATGAGTCGTGTACTTCTTGTAATCCAAGTCGTTGATCCAAGCAATGGATCTCATCTAACGATATTGAATGCCTTCTTCACGAGTGAGTTGCACCAAAGGAGATGGAGATCCAAGAGTTGTTGATGCGGCAGTGCAATAGCGATGCGACGACGGGGGTGATCTTCTCTCTAGGGATGGAGTGGACGACCACTCAAGGAGAGAGAGGGTTTGGAGTGAGAATGAGAGAGAGAGAGGATTTGTGTTGTTGTAACTTTGAAGAGCAAGGGGTGCCTCTTCTTATATAGGCTTTTGAGAGTCCATGGATCTCAATCCATGGACAACACAAAATCAATGGAAGAGATTGATTCGTGTTTCTTTCAATGGCCATGATTTTGTTGTGAAAAACACAACAATAATTAATTTAAATTAAATTAATATATATTGATAAATAAATATAAATTAATTCCAAATAAAATCAATTAACATTGGAGGTAAAGGGGGAGAAGATTGACCTCATCCCTAAAAAGGGGGGACGGCCACCCACTCCTAATAGAAGTTGGCGGTCATCCACCCTCTTAGGTTTGAATGAGTCAATCTTCTCATTATCCCATTATCTCATGAGATCTCGTTATCTCATGATATCTCCAAGATTTTCAACACTTGTTGTAAATTATTTTACAAAAACAATTCATAATTGTCTTGTGAATATTGCAATCATGCCATTGGAAAAATGTGAATCACGTTCACACCCCAAAAACAAAATGTAAATTATATTTTAAATTAATCATGCAATGTGAATCCAATTCACATCAATAATTAATCAACAAATATAAATCACAATATTCTCTATCTAATATATTATAAATCACATTTATAATACATATGAATAATTGGATAGTGATATCCACATTATTCATATTCATAATAATTAAATCACATTTAATTATATTGGATTATCATTCTCATGCATTCAAATAATATGAATCAAATTCATATATTCATGATAATTAAATCACATTTAATTATCCATTTTTCAATGCATAGATATAACTCAATGATGGAATTATTCTTGAACTATTTCAAGAATAATGTGCTTTCTCCGCAGATACTTGGAGATAAGGACAGGGTGATTATATGGTCCGCATATAGTGACTTGGATATTGAGATCACATCTCAAATACATATCTCATGGACCTCTCATAGATGCTTGATTTAACTCAAGGCTGTAAATATAATCTTCTCATTGCATATGAATCTCATTCGGATCAATGTTCAACACTTGGACTAAGATCATATAACTTCTCTACTGAGAGGAGTCACTAAATCTAGACATGTTTCATCACTCCCTCGGAATGGAAGCATCGTGGTTATACAACCGTTTATGATCACATCACCCTCAGGTATTCCTAATACATGTACATCCTACATACTTGAAGACATATGATAAACCCGAAGATATGATGAATTTTACACTATCATCTTTAGGGTTTCATCATCAAGTTTCTCATTCTTGGTCATTTGGAGTTGGTATCGATCATATGCTTTCCAAAAGCATATATCATACCTTCAAATTCTTGTCATGCTTCCAAAGCATGACGATCATGCATGGAATTTGATCGATCCCAACACCTCATGAGTGAGCTCATGTTTTCCGATTCACAAGTGAACATGTATGATCCCTTTAAGAGATCGTATTACTCATATGCCCTCATATGCACACCAGTTCATCGGTGTATAAACCTTGGTTAGGTCGTCGACCTATTGGTCTGCCAAATGTACATACTTAGACATATAGTAACACATATGTCTCCAGTCGAAGGATGTGTGCCTATATCGTGATAGTATATGACATAGTACTTAGGTTACCTCGATCTAGTTAAGTCAACTATTTGACCTAAGTAATCTGACACCTCTGAATCTATATACCCATGCAGAGGACATGCATCAAGAGGTCGGTCAGATATTAGCCTAATGAGAAAGGAATGCCATCTCCTACTCAGACTGGAGATCATCTCTTAACAATCATTTGACGGTGCTTGATGAGTCCTCAATCTAACTCTTTAGATATTCATCCAAGCACCAGCCTCTATGATTAAATTATTGAATCAACAGTTGTATGATCATTAAGATGGCCATGGTACATAACCCTAATTGTACAGAGGGATCTTATAGTGCTTTCATTAATTTAATCTCAGATAGGGAGTGAAAAAATCAATAAGTTTTGTTGATAAATCAAAAAGTACAATAACATTTATTGTAGGAATGGTTCGCCTTGGGCTCACATGGCTAACAATCACTCACTAACCCTTATAACCATTCAGGTACAATCATTAAACCCATGCTCATTGCATGATGGTCGAATACCTTCTGTGTCAAAGGTTTGGTAAGAGGATCAGCAACGTTGTCGGCAGAGACTATCTTGGTGATGATGATGTCACCACACTTTTGAATCTCTCGAATGATGTGGTATTTCCTTTCCACATGCTTGCTCTTTTGATGTCATCTGGGTTCCTTCGCCTGGGCAATGGCTCCCATGTTATCGCAGAGAAGTGGGATGGGAGTATCATAGGAAACCACGCCAAGTTCTAGGATGAACTTGTGTAATAACACCACCTCCTTTGCAGCATCCGATGTGGTAATGTATTCAGCTTCTATTGTTGAATCTATTGTAGTGTCATACTTCTTGCTTCTCCAGCTCGCAGCACCACTGTTCAACAGGAACACAATGACTTTCGATCATCAATATCCGATTAGAAGTCTGAATATGTGTATCCCAAGACTTGGAGATCACCATCTCCATAGACCAAGATGTAATCTTGCATCCGTCTTAGAAACTTGAAAATGTTCTTCACTGCATTCCAGTGTTGTTCTCCATAATACGATTGGTAATGACTTACAACTCCCATTGCATGGCATATATCTAGCCTTGTACACATCATGGCGTTCATTAAGCTTCTTACAACTGATGCATAGGGGCATCCAGCTATGGCTTTCTTTTCCTCAATAGTTTGAGGACCCATCCCTTTAGACAGGTGGATACCATGTCTTAAGGGGAGAAACCTTTCTTGGACCTCTCCATACGGAAACGTTCCAAAATGTTCTTAATGTACCCATGTTGTGATAATCCCAGTATCCTCCTTTATCGATTTCTGAACAACTTCAGACCCAAGATGTAAGAGGCTTCTCCATGATCTTTCATCTTGAAGGTATGGGATAGCCAAATCTCAAGGTATGAGATAACCAAATCTTAACACTAGTCATCATCCACGTATCATCCCAATTATAAGAATGTCATCTACGTAAAGCATGATGAACACAATGGTGCTCCTACTAAGCTTCTTGTGTACACAAGGTTCATCAAGATTCTGTAGAAAATCATAACTCTTTATGGTTTCATCGAATCTGATGTTCCAGCTTTGAGAAGCTTGTTTGAGCCCATAGATGGATTTATTCCACTTGCATACTTTACCTTCCTCGGTTATGAAGCCCTAGGGCTGCTCCATATAGATATCCTCCTCGAGGTATCCATTGAGGAAAGCTATCTTGACGTCCATCTGTCAGATGTCATAGTCAAGAGATGCAGCTATAGCTAGCAGTGTCCTGATGGACTTAAGCATAGCCACGGGAGAGAACGTCTCATCGTAGTCGATGCCTTCTCTCTATGTATAGCATTTATCTACGAGTCGTTCCTTGAAAGTCTCTACTTTCCCATCAGGTCCTCTCTTTCTCTTGAAGATCCATTTACACCTAATGGGTTTTACCCCTTCAGGTGGATCCTCTAGGTTCCATACACCATTCTTAAGCATGGAGTCCATCTCTGACTTCATTGCTAGCATCCATCTATCCATGTCATGATCTGTGAATGCTTCATCAAATGAAGTAGGATCATTATCAGTTTAACCTGACACATGGAATCCATACCTTTCAGGTGGTGCAACCACCCCCGAACTCCTTCGAAGAGGTATGGGTGTTTCATCTTTATTTATCTCTTCAGTTTTTGGTTTAGGAAGCGTGGAATCCTCGAGGGATTCAATGAGTTCCTCTACTTCATTTTTGTCTTGACAAAGAAAGTCATCCTAGAATCTCACATCTCAAGAGACGAAAACCTTCTGGGTCTCAGGGTCATAAAGCTGGTATCCAATATTGATGAATCTCCATTTCATCACCTTTATTCTATCATTTTGGCCTTAGAAATCCTAGCTAGTGTATGTAAATACCCTTAATTAGACAAATTAACATTCATTCTTTATTGTACAAATAGTGTATAAAATAGTATTTTTAATGCTAAAATTATAGAATAAAGAAAAGTAAAGAAAAAGAATAAAATTCCAAAGGTATTAATGACCCTAAACCCGGAGACCTAGGCATCTTGATGGCTAGGTCGACAAGGAATAAAGTAGAGGGAGATAAGGGCCACTTATACAATAAAAATCTCATTTATTAATTCCTCATTTATTTATTTTTAGGACCTATTTTATTTCTACTTTTTATACCTCAAATAAAGAAACTTTGTACATAAAAGTTGTAGATAATAAAAAATAGAAAAATACAAAATTGATTTCATACAAAAATAATATACAGTGTAAAAATTATACTCTGAATAAAAAGCCAAAATCCCAACTTCCCTGACCCATATCTCTCGAATAAAAACTCAAAATATATCAAAATCACCTTTAGTTGTAGATAACTTTTAATAAGATATTAAATAAAGGTGGTTTCATATTTTTATAGTTAAGGTATGAAAGTTAGGTTTGGACCCTCATTGAACAGTATACCCGAATAAAATATTCATTTTATTTATTCTTTATTATTTCTACAATTTTATATTTTTATAATTTGTTAATTATTATCTATAACTTGTGTATATATTAAAATCAACATAAAACCACCAATTAAACATAAAAAAATAAATATATAAAATATATAGATACAATACCTATGCGAATACTTGTAAATAAATAAAAGTGAAATATATTCTTTTATTTATATTTGTATACTCTTGCAAATATTATCTATATTATATTAAAAATAAAAAGATAAAACAAAACCAAAGAAAACACTTCAAAATAAATAATATGGCTAAATACATAGATAAAATACAGGTATTTATACCTACATAATATATATCCACCTTTATTTAAGTGTATATACTATATCATAAAAATATGATAAAAGTATCTTTATACACTTAAAAATGAGTTATAAATCTATAAAATAAGAGAATAAAATAATAAAATAAAATATACAAAATAAAAATAAAATATCCAACACATAAATGAATATACCTTTAAATATACCCTCAAAATTTAACTTATAATAAATAACACCCAAAAATAAAAATCATATTCAAATACTAGATAAAATAATAAACATTTTTTTATTTTATAATAAAAAATTAATAAAATCATTTATCATAATTAATTAATTATTTTTAATTAAGTGGACTATTTTGTCCTGTAGTGGTCGACGTAGCCCAATCACGTCACTTCCTTCGTTGACCTCCAGTCAACTATCCCCCCGACGATCTGACCTCTGGCATCTGTAAAATCCCTGGTTTTGAGCCATTTTCTGCTCGACCCATCAATCAAACACCCTAGATCCATTCATAAGATTTTATCATTATCCTTCCATGATTCACACTGAGCATTTACATCTTCTGTACATATTGCAAATTCTTTCCAAACCGGTCGTCAATAAGGGTGTGCACACTTGGCTATGAATAAAATCTCTGACTTCCCTTCTTAGATTGGTCACTATTTCGAGCCTTAGAGTCCTACACCTTGGTCTAGAGAGCATCCTCATGATAGGGAGACCCCCTGAGGTCTAGATCGGCTCTAGGAGGACGGAGGTGCACCCATGGTGACTCGTCGGCCGTCTCTGCTCCTTGCCTTCACCAGTAGGTATGAGATGCGCTTTTATTGCTTTTTAGGTAGGTTAACCTAGGTTTTTAATTCATGCATCTACTTTAGCCTTTTAATCGTTCTATCTAGTGTAAACTAATTGGATCGTAGTTGGTTGGAGCTCTGCTCCGGCGAACTCATTTCGTTGTTACTATCGTGTTCTAGCCATTTACGATCACCTCAGACTCCTTCGCCTTCCACTTCTCTCGCTCCGCCACCTCTCATTCACCAAGACCCATTGTGGATCTGGAGATCAGATCTCCTCCACCGCTGCATCGCCAAAGATCCCCTCCTCCTGATACCCCCCTTCATCCATTGACCCTTTCAAACCCCCCAAAACCTCCCTTTTTTGTTGTAAATCACTCCGACAGGTTCTGGATGCCAAAGGACCTCTTGGGGTCAACTTTGCAGAGGAATGTGGTACATGGAGCTGCCCTTCTTCCCCGACCTCGCCAGCCTCAACAACAGCTCCGGCGGGCCTCCTGAAGCCTCCATCTGGTGCGGAAGAGCCCAAGCTCTATGTTGTCCCTTGTCCGAGCCAACCAGGCAGTCGGGGGAGCTCAGGAGAGCTAATTGAAACTCACCATCAATGAGTTCTTGCTCAGTTCTTCTTGAATTATTCCATCTCGTCCGATCAGATCGTCCATTCTAGTTCGCATCTCCGCTGTCCGATTTCTGAAAGCCACAACCGTTGATTCCCCGCTGATGATCTAATCTGGGCTGTCGAATGTGAAGCGTCATCGTGCATCGGGAGGATGCCACATGGATTAATGAACCACATCTAGTCGTTCACTCTCGCAGTTAAGGGGTAAATTGCATACTTAGCCCAATTCTTTTTGTATTTATTAATTAGTCATGTAAATGAAAGATATAGTGTAAAAAAATGGTAAAATTGCATGTAGATCCTTGTCTTTATTTTATATTGCATTTAGGTCCATGTCAGGTCACCTCATGTGTCATCACATGTGAGGTGGCCATTTTGCAAAGATGTCCCCACTAGTTTTTGTATTTATTTTTATCCAAGAAAATTTCATGTACATTGTATATTTTTGGAAAAATTACACAAAGGACCTCTAACGGGTCTGGAATTGCGCTTGTTAATTATAGTCGCTTAAAAAATAATGTATGTCGTTTCGTTGCAGGAGGCAATCAGAATCGGTCAAGAAAATAACCACAATTATTTAGTCAATTTTTGATCGCGTGGTTTTATGTTTATTTTACTTGGGCAAGTCCCAAGGTCGAACACAAGAAGGCAAAGGAACAAACTAGAATTATGTCTATCAAAGTTCGTGCACGGTTTTCGAGGCAGTCTTTTTTTTGTAATTTTTAATGCAATAAAGGATGCAAAATGTAATTTCGGTCTATTTTAGGGACTAGAACGTAAAAGTCTATCAAATGATGTCCAAAAAAATATGAAACTTGGACAGAATAAAAATTATGATGAAATGAATGCATTATAATGTTTTTGGAATTTTTGAATACAAGATGAATTTTTTATGAATTTTTAAATGCAAACAAAGTGAATTTCAATATTTAATTATAATAAATATTTAACCTAATTATTTTCAAGGTATAAAATTATCCAAGATCTATCACTAAGTGATGGATCTCATAAAAATCCTAAACCTCGAAAATACAGATTCAATACCTATTAAAAATCAAACATTGAAATATGCAAAATAATTTTTATAATGCAAACATGCATGTAAATGCAATTCTTTTTGGGCACAATATTAAACACAATTAATTCTACAATTCATGATTTTTCGAGAATTTTTAGAGCAATGGTTAATCAATTACAAAATTCAGAGCACAAAATGGGCAAACTATGCAATTTTCCACAAAATAATTAATTATTAGTTAACTATTGATCACAAAAATGTCAAGCAATTGCCACAATGTAGGAAATTAAATGTAACAAAATGTCTATTTTTGCATAATAAAATAATGTAATGTAGCTATCCAAAACAAAGGGGAAAGACAGGAGTATAACTGTAATGACAATAATATAAATAAATAAAAAATGAAGTAGGGGGACCTAGGTGTAATTACCGATAAAGAGGAGGGTTCTCTGCAAAATTCCCAGTAGGTCACGTGCGATGCATGTGACACTGGGTTAGGTGGACTGATCTGCAATTTAGTAGAGGACCAGGGGGCTTATACAAATTGCCCAGCGGGTCATGTGCGTAGCACGTGACCCCTGGAGGCTGACGTCATCCCCCCCGGGCGCACGTGCCTCGCACGTACCCGGGGGTCTCGGGTTTGACCCGGCGGCACGGCGGAGCGTTGCAGGTAGCCGTTGGCGAAAGCGGAGCTCCCTGGAGAGATGAGGGTGCCAAGTGTCGAAGATCGTGGTGTGGTGGTTGAAGTCGTAGGCTCCTGGCTTCGGCCAGGAGTTGTCGAGGATGGGGAAGGTGTTGGAGGAGTGGCTCGATTGTAGGCGGCAAGCATGATGTTGTTGCTCTGGCCAATCGTCGGAGTGGCGTTGGAGCCGTTGGCGAAGCGTTGAAGGTCGAAGCGTGTTCGATGGACGATGGCAGAGTCATTGGCTTGCCACAGGTGGATGCAAAAATGAAATCGGTGGAGTACGTCGATGAAGTTGGCTGGAAGTGTTGCGGTGGTCGGCGAAGTCGGTGATTGGAGACGACCGTCGTCGGCTCGATGGGAAGATGAAGATGATGGCCGAGATGAGGCAAAGAGGGGGTTCGAGTAGCGAGTATGATGAAGCGTGTTATCGGAGATGGAGATATGAGCTGAGGAGTGTTGGATACCTGGGCGGAGAGGGCTCGACGGAAAGCATGCCAGAGTTGAGCAGCGGTGCGAGTAGTTGGGTTGTGACGAAGCATTGGGCCCCGGATCACGCCGAAGGGAGGGGGGCTCGGTCTGTCACTAACGGAGGGGGAACTCCCTGGAGGGTAGATGGCGGATGGCATACTTGGTCAGGGCAGAGTGGGTTTTATAGCCGAGGAGTGTCGTCATCTATGGAAGGGAATCGCGGAGGATTTGAGATGAGGATGAGATCGCGGGCGGCGGTGAAGTCGCAAATCGGCGGTGATGATCGGTGATTGATTGGGTTGAGAGATTTCGCAGATTGATTGAGGATCTGAGATGTGGCCGGCAGTGCAAGATCGTGAGCAGCGGAGGTTTCTAAAGGGGGCAAATGGGGAAGATGGCCACGGGCCGTCCGATCTGCCGAGATCGGATGGCCCAGATTGCGACGCATGGCGGCTAGGGGTAAAGGGGCAGCACGTGCATGGCACGTGCCTGGGAGGCACGTGCTATGCACGTGCGTGGATTTTATTTTTTTAATAAAATGAATAATTAAGATAAAAACTCGAAAAATGGATGACACATGGCGGCTCCAGGAGCTGCCACGTGTCAGCACCGCAAAAATCGAAAAATAAACACTTTGAAAAATCCAAATTAAATAGCAAACGGCCTCGAATCAAAAATGTTTCTTCATGAAAATTTCTCATCTCGATGAGATCTACAACTTTCATGAACATATCAAAACCAAAATCGATCAATTGCACGAAATGATATTTTTTAAGGTATCCCATGTACATAGAATACCTTGATTTTTGGGTTTTATATTTTTTGTCATTTTTTAACCAATTAAAAAATCCAGAAATAATATGATAAAATCGAAAATAAATATTTACACATTAATCTAATTTTTTGGATTTTTTATTAATTAACAAAAAGAAGAAATAAATTAAATCATGAAAAAGACCAATTTTGTACAGACAGTTAGTAAAGACTCGGTCTCAGTTTCTTTCTTTCATTTCAAGCTCAGTTTGGATTTCGATTTTTATGCATTTTAATAAAACTTTTATCAAAGAAGACAAATGAAAAAGAAATAAACTAAAATAGGTTAATTATGTACATAAAATAATAGGTCAAAAACAGCTAAAATACAAAATGTACAAAAGAGGTCCAAAACCCAACTTTCACAAACGAGCTCCGATTCACTTGAACTTGGTCTTGTTTTGAAGGTAATTGAATGCACATTAGTTCAAAAGTGAGTAGGATCAAAACGGACTCTGGATGGGGAAGATATGAGGGTTTTAATCCGAAAATCCCGAAACTAGGGTTTGGGTTTTTGGTCCACTTATTTGGGTTAGTGATTTTTTGTATTTTTTCTTTATTCTTGTTAGTGATGTGTACATAGTGGAGGTGGTTTTGGGTTATTCAGAGTTAGCATGAATTAGTTAAAAATCAGAGAAGTTGGGCTATTTACATGTCAATTCTAGCTGGGATTTTTGGCTTCTTATTTTATGCAGAAATGAGTGCTAAAATGCAATTCTTATTAAAACATGCATGAATGATAATCATGCAGAATAAATGAGGAAATGCTAACGATTTTGAGGGATTTGAGCTTAATTAATGAGATTTATAGTGATGATTCCGAGATTCATCATCTCCCTATACTTAAACCATGCTCGTCCCTGAGCATCAAAAAGAAATGCCATGACGTGAAATGAGATCGGGTTCCATACCAAGACCATAAGCTGAAGGTGAAAATGAAATTAGACCCGACCTTGGGATTATTAGTTTGGTGGAACTTCTATGAGACTTAGAATTTTAAAATCAACAGCCTTCAAGTTCTACACATCATTGTCATAGTTTCAGCTCAGAAGTCATCTTAGATCAATCCTCTTCCCAAAGCATACCCTATGAACATTGATAATCAACTCATGTGTGTGAAAGGTTTTAGCTCTTTCCATCCAGAATGTCAGAGTACCATGCAAACCTCCTCTCCAGTAACTCGTCCTCGGGGAGTCAGGTATTTCCTTCTAAGGTCGGTCGCGTTGTGTTCACAATCGAATTGGGGGAGAAGTTAAAAGAAGGAAAAAAGAACTGGAGGGTGGCCAGTGTAGTCACCTCTCTTTGTGAAGATGGCCAGTGTAGCCGAGTCTCTACCACGATCTGCAGGTTTTCTTGAAGCTTGGACCTTTTTGGTTGGATATTTATTTTGTAGAATGCTTCTTTGTATTTGGATTTTTGGTGGTTTTGCTTGGATCTTGTTATGCCCCTATGGATATAGAATCTTTTTGTCTCCGTACATTTTTTGGGGTCTTAGAAAAAATTGTGCCCAGCCGTCCATCTCTTTTCCGAAGCTTTATTTCAACCCGTACTCTGGTCTTTAGATTTCCACGCTACCAGAAAAGAAACTCACACAGTCTTCCAACATCTCGTCTGAGTCGAGCTAGGTGCATAGTGTGAGAGTATAAATTAATTCCCTATTCCAGAGTTGTACCCACAATGAAGAGACCAGGTTAGACACTAAGAGTCAAACGCTGCACATTGTCATGTGGAACTCAAAGAATTAAGTGAAAGACCTGGAGCTTCTAAAATCCTATTTCTCAGTGAAGTTCCTCTGAAAATTAGGTGGATTAAGGTCAAGTCCAGACCACTCTCGGTTTCTGCTCATAACTCGGTTCAGAACCCAAAAACTTTTCACATATGCAAATGAATGAAATGATGGATGAAGTGCATGTGTGTGAAATGCAGACACATTTTTTGTGATTCTTTTTGAATTTTTTATGCAAGGAATAATTTTTTATGCAAAAATGAAATAAGAAGCCAATTTTTTTATGTTACCCACCCCGTAAATACATATAGACTTATGTGAAAGTACGAGATATGGGTAAAATATATAAAAGTATATATATAGACCCTCCTATACTTAGCGAGTGTTGTGTCCTCACAGCACAAGAAGCGTAAAGAAGACATAGCTCGGGCTAAGCGTAAGAGAGTGTAAAAAGAAAAAGAAAGGGTGGTCCTTCCCCCTATACATAGGTTGAGAACATACTAAGTATAAAAGAAGACCGAAGATGAGGTGGTCTGGATATGTGAATGAGGAGAGTATATACAGATTGGCATCGGTTCCCACTATACTTAGGCTCTGGTCATCCTAAGTATGGAGTGATCATGAGATGGGAAGGATGATACATACAGATGGCATCCCCCCCCCCCCCCCATACTTAGGCCTTGGCCTATGTAGAGGAAGAAGCTATACAAGGGGACTGATGAGGTCAGGAGAAGGGATGATCTGATGAATCTTCAATGTGCTCACTCTCCATAAAGTAGATGACCTAAACTTGAACTGTCTGATCTTTGGATGATTCTATATATGGATTCAGCAATTGTCCATTCACTGAGAAAGGTTGTGCATCATCTTTGAGTTCGGCAATATCCATACTTCCATTGGTATGTACATCGATGATAATGTAGGGACCTGTCCATTTTGATTTTAATTTCCTGTGAAAATCTTCAACCGAGCATTAAACAACCACACTTTCTGCCCAGGGACAAAGGTTTTATCTCGAATGTGTCTATCATGCCGTCTCTTGACCTAGTCCTTATAGATTACACTGTTGTCATATACCCGATTTCATATTTCAATTAGCTCATTCAGATTTAAGTCTCGGTATAATTTCCCAAGGTGACAACTCTAATTCAACTTCTTGATCACCCATTCTGATTTGTGAATCAACTCTACGGGTAGATGGCATGGCTTGCCATAGATCATCCTAAAAGGTGAAGTACCGAGTGGAGTCTTGTAGGTGGTCCTATAGGCCCACAAAACCTGGTCCAACAGTTTCGACCAGTTCTTCCTATCTGGACGAACCAACTTATGAAGAATACCATTCACCTCTCTATTAGAAATCTCTTCCATGCCATTAGATTGTGGGTGATATGGGTTGGTTATTCTACGCTTAAATTTATATTCCTTAGCCAAAGATCTCATCTCCTTATTCACAAAGTGGCTACCTCCATCTCAAATCAAGACTTTTGGTACCCCAAACATTGTAATGATATTATCCTTGATAAACTTACAGACGATTTTTCTCTCTGTGGTTCAGGTTAGAATAGACTCTACCCATCTCAATAAATAATCAACCTCTAACAAGATGTACTCAAATCCATTGCTATTCGGAAAAGGACCCACAAAATCAATCCCCCATGCATCGAAAACATCACAGAAAATCATTGGTTGCATGGGCATATCATCTCTATATCCAACATTCCCTCCCATTATTTGACAAATCGGGCATGAACGTACAAAATCATTAGCATCTCGAAATAAGGTCTGCCAGTAAAATCCACATTGGAGTACCTTGTACGTGGTTCTCTTTCCCGAATGATGTCCCCCGGCCTTGAGAGAATGACAATGTGTGAGGACACTCTGGTATTCCTCCTAAGGAATACATCTTCGCCAGACGCAATCCGGTCCTTCATAGAAAAGGAAAGGATCGTCCCAATGGTATTTTCTTGAATCCGACTTCAATCGATCAATCATTCTCTTAGTCCAACCAAAGGGAACCTTCTTGGAGACAAGATAGTTCACGATGTTGGAATACCATGGGATTGAATCAATAACACAAACCGATTCATCTGGAAAAGTCTCTTTAATTGGTCCAGTGTCAGGATAATCGTTTTGCTCAATTCAGAAAAGGTGATCAGCAACAACATTCGTTATTCATGGTTTATCCTTGATCTCCAAATTAAATTCGTGGATTAATAAGATCCATCTCAAAAGCCATGCTTTGGCATCCTTCTTATCCATAAGATATCTTATTGCCGTATGATCAGTGAAAATTATCACCTTGGAGCCCAATATGTATGATCTGAATTTTTCAAGGGCCCAAACTACTGCGAGCATTTTCTTTTCAGTTACTGTATAACTTCTTTGTGCAGGATCCAACACTTTTCTCGCACAGTGAATCGTTAAGGAATTCAATTTCTCCTTTGTCCAAGCACAGCTCCAACAGCAAAATCCGATGCATCAATCATGATCTCAAAGGGAAGAGATCAGTCGGGAGCTTGTAATATCGGTGATTCACATATTTTGTTTTTCAGGAGCTCGAAGGCCTCTAGACACTTGTGATTCACAATAAACTCGGTGTCTTCCTAAGAGCTCAATCAGTTGGCGGGCGATCTTTGAAAAATCAGGGATAAACCTTCGATAAAATCCAACATGCTCTAAGAAAGACCTCACTGACTTGACGCTGGTTGGTGGCTCAAGTTTCTTGATCACATCCACCTTGGCAGGGTCGACCTCCATTCCCTTTTTGGAGATGACATGCCCCAACACAATACCCTATGTCACCATAAAGTGACTTTTCTCCTAGGAGAGTACCAAATTAACCTCCCTGCATCTTTGGAGGACTCGGTCCAAGTGCACTAAACATGTATCAAATGAATCACCATGGACCGAGAAGTCATCCATGAAGACTTACAGGAAATCACCAACCATTTCGGCAAATACGGCAATCATGCACTACTGAAAATGTGCCTGGGGCATTACAAAGCCCGAATGGCATGCGCTTGAATGCGTAAGTGCCGAAGGGACATGTAAATGTGGTCTTTTCATGATCCTCGGGAGCGATGGCTACATGATTGTAGCCAGAGTACCCATCAAGAAAATAGAAGAATGCTTTCCCCACAAGTCTCTCCAAGATTTGATCAATAAATGGCAGTGGAAAGTAATCTTTCTTGATCACAGCATTCAGGCACATCTAATCGACACAGACGCGCCATGACGTGGGTACTTGGGTCGCGATCTCTACCCCCTCCTCGTTGGTGACCATCTGGATTCCCGACTTCTTCAAGACGACATGAAGGGGGGCCACCCACTTGGAGTCAGAAATGGGGTATATAAACCCTGCTTTGCACCATTTCTCTATCTCTTTCTTAACTACTTCCCGAAAATTGGGATTTTTCTCTGAAATTCACAGGAAGGCATTGCGTTATCCTCAACATAAATTTGGTGCAAGCAGAGAGTGGGGTTGATTCCTACGAGATCCGACATAGTCCAACCGATGGCTTTTCGATTTCGCTCAAGGACTTCGAGTAATCTAGATTCATGGTCTATGGTTAATGATGAGCTAATGATCACAGGAAATTTTTCTTTGGGTCCAGTAAGAAATGCATATTTCAGTGTGGGAGGAAGTGGTTTCAGCTCTGGCAAATCTGAATCATCAATTAAGTCTGGATGAATGACTTTTGCATCTGGCTCGATGTTGGTTGGCGGTGAATCACTCTTTGATGTGCTAGCTACCAATTCTGAAGAAACATGAGCCAGATCGCAAAAGTAGTGCGATAATTTGGCCAAAGCCGCGTCCGACTCGTCATCGATTTTTTTTACTGTCCCGAAGAAGATGGGATTGACAAATCCGAAAGGATTTCTGTGTCATCAAGGTTATAAGTATCTGGGTATCTAGATAGATTTGGCAAAATCTCCCAAACTGCACTATGTATTGTTTCTTCTTCTGATGAGGTGCTTTCACTCTGAATGTCCAGAAGTTGATCCCACGGTCTAGTAGTGCTGATGAGATTGATTCTGATGTTTCAGAGTATTTAGTGGTGGATTCGGAGTCTTGTCTTTGCCACTTTGTTTGCTTCATCTCCAAATCGACCTCTCCGCCTGGAGAGCAGAATTTCATCATTCATGTACAGTAATCGAATATGGCTTTAGCGGTTCGTAGAAATGGTCTTCCAAGAATGATTTGGGATTCCTTCCAGTGGTTCAGGGTCTCCATATTAAGGACAGTGAAGTCTACTTTGTATTTTGTACCCTCGATCAAGATGACTACATTTTTTACTTCTCCCTTAGGTCTCTTAGTGGATTTATCAGCAAATTGGAGTCGAGATAATGATTTCCTGAGAGAACCTAACTCCAATCTATAATATAAGGCTAAGGGAAGAAGATTGATAAAAGAACCATTATCGAGAAGTGTGCGTGCGAACGTAATGCCGCCAATGCGACTCTCTACATAATGAGCACCCAGATCCCTTTTCTTTCTTGGTAAATGCTGATTTCTGACACATTTGGTAGTGGCAACTGTCAAGATATGAGTCTCCACAAATTGACTTGGTTTCTTTGTACGAGTCCTGGTGGGAGTACATTTAACTTTCAAGTACTTTTGAAATGCTGGATTACTGGTCACATATTGATCAAAGGGTACTTTGACAGTGATATTCTCCTGGCAGAACCGTTGCATCTCTGGGTCATCTTGAAGGTTTTTCTTTGGTTTTCCTTTCTTAAGAGCATGGGGGAAAGGAATGGAAGCATTTGAGACAAGAGATAGAGAACCAGAGTCATAAATAAGATTATCATTATTAGAAATGGAGTTCTTATTACAATCATTGGTTTTCTGATAATAATCAAAATCAGGTTGCTGAAAAGGTGACAAAGGTATTTTTGCAGCAACTTGAGGTGCAAGGTCCTATGTAGACTCCATAGATGCTTTTCCTTTCTCACGTGCTGGGATCTTCACAGGCTCTGAGTTCAGGTGTCCTTCTTCTTCATTCTCGGAAGCATCCTCCAGTTGATCTTCCGAGTCTTCATGATCCGATTCCCGTGCCCGGTCAGGTACGTCCATGGTCCTTCCGCTCCTAAGTGACATAGCATTGATATTGTCAAACGAAAGGATCTCATGTTCAGATGTGGAAAAATCTGAATAGTATACCTAGCCATTGTGTTGGGAAGATTGAGATTTGTTCAAGCTATTAGGGTTAGCTTGAACTTGGGCGGGAATGGTTGTAGCGGGGGTTGTCTGTTCATCTCTTCAACGGGACAGGCAATTAACATCACCCGTATATCGTGTAGTTCATTCCGGAAGTTGCGAATTTCTTCGAGCATCTGTCTCTGGATATCTACGGGTTCTTCTTGAGAGTTGGATGGTTGAGATGATTATTTTGTAGTGTGACTTGGTGGAGCTTGATACTGTTGATGATATTGCTGAGGTTGGTTCTGGCGGTTATATGGTTGCTGCTGCTGCGAATGCTGGAATGATGTAGTGTTCTGAGTGTGCTGCGGAGCTGGTGGGAATGCAGCATTATAGAAAGTGGGAGGGCGATGGTAACGCTGACGGTCCCCCATATTACCATGTTGGGTAGTGTCCTGAGTGCACCAAATGCCATTCACTTCGAACGTCGGAGGCGGGGCTTCTTCAACAGTCTCGGCTGGTGGAGGTGACTGCTGGGAAGGTAGGGCATAGGATTGGTTCTGAACCCATGGTTGATGTTGTCCTAATCATGGCTGCTCCTGGACATGAGGTATACGATAGATCGGGACCGTAGGTGCAGTGGGTATCCCCTTCTTGGATACCTTCTCAGTTAGCTCCTCCATTCGCTTCGGAAATTAGGAGATCCTGTTGTCGATGTAGTTCATCCTCTTATGAATTTGATCCACAACTGTCAATTTATTAGCAATGATGTTCATGTTCAGAATCAAATCCTCTGCGATCTCTGCAACAGTTGTCTTTCCTCCTTTGGCTTGAGATGTATTCAGGGAATCGGTGTATGCTCTACTGGCGATCTGTGAGCAGCTTGTCTCATCCATCTGCTCTAGTACTTTCCAAACGGTTTTAGCTCCTCGCGATGTGTAGTTGCCTCTGCAGATAGCGCTTACTAACCCTTGAGTCTCGTAGTTGAGGCCAGAGTAGACTGATTAAACTAAGATGTTGTTATCCAGGTCATGGCAGGGTCATTTCTGTAACAGATCTTTAAATCTATCACAAGCATCACAGAGTGGTTCATTAGGCATCTGAGAGAAACTGGCGATGCATGTCCTCATCTGGTTGGTCCAACTCAAAGGGTAGAATTTCTTCAAGAATAGGTTTTTGAACATGTCATAGGTGGTCACAGTCACTTCTAAATTCTTCACCCAGAAATTTGCCTTCCCTTTCAAGGCGAAAGGTAGTGCAGTGAGACGAATGTAGTCCTGGATGACTGTGGGTGCCTAAGATTAGAACATATCTGCTCCAAGTCTCGCAAGAATTCATATGGTTCTTCAGTTGCATTACCATGGAATTGTGGTAATTCACTCAAAAAATGTGGTTTGAGTTCATAGTTGATCTCTGATTGAGGTGGCTACAAGTAATTTCTAACTCTGTACTGCCCACGATTGTATAATGCTTCCATTGGCGGTTCTCCCCCAGCATTCAACTGCTCTAATTGTTCCCTCAGTAAAAGTTGTTGCTGCTCAGATGCAGCTAATCTCGCAAAAATCATCTACATTGGATCTTCATTGGGTTCATCTTCATGATCTTTCTTGGAGGACATCTTGGGAGGCATCTTTTGTTCGTTCTTCTCTTCTTCTTCTTCTTCTTCACCTTCAGAATATAATGGATTCGATTTATTAGAGTGGAAAGAATTTGAACAATCATTATCAAGGTAGGAGTTTTCCTCGATGTGTCTTGGCAAGAAAGAAACAGTATGGGTTTGTCCTCCTTCCAGAAAGAAGAAGGAATTGTAGGAATAGGGTATGGGAAAGGTGTCCTCGAGCCCAAGGAGGTCCAGAGAAAGAGTGTTTCCAAAATTTTGAGATTGGAAGGTTTGTGGCGGTCAGAGAAGGGTTCGCGAAGTCTGAACGAGAACTACCATAATCTTCCTTTCTCGATTTCAAAAAATCAACAAGAGGTTTACGGTTCATGATTTAGGCACAAGTGTGCGGTATTCGATGATTTTCTAGTTTCTACGCACAATTGAAACACAATACAAAGTTTTGTTTCACCAACTCTCTCAGTGAAGACCGTGAGGGTTCGGCCAGTTATCTTGTTAGTTTTAATTGGTGAGAATTCAAATCTTGCAAACCATTTAAACGAGTTGTTAGGTGCTTGTATTTCCCTACCGACTGTCCTGAATTCTTATGACTAGTTGCACCTACTTTCAGCCAGTATGGGAGTAAGTACGGACTATAGAATGGCTACCTGTTACTTGAGGACGGAGCCTTACGCAGTGTCCTCTAAACCACCCACTCTGCTAAGGAAATCCGAACCGTTTACCGACTACTCGTTAGATCCTCACTGAGAAGTAGCTAATCGTTTTTGGTAGAATCAGTCGTCACTATGAAAATCTCGGCTTGGCTCTATCCTAGTGCGCGTCTCTCTCCTCGCTATAAGATAAAAGCATACAATGTCGGGACTGCTCTCTGACAAGAATTCTTGATTTTATGGGTTATTAAGATCGGCTATATTTAGCAGTCCCAAATTTAATTAGGCGATCACTGAAGAATTAAGTGGGCATAAATGCACGTCTACCATCAAGTCCCAATTTCCTTTAAAATTATGTGACAAAACAAGAGGGAGAAGTTTGGGAAAAGCCGATGCACGCGAAAAACTATGATGTGTGCTCAGTTAGAAGACTTATAGTGAATCATCGCAATCTCCATGTGGGATGCAATACAAGAATTGAAAATTTTATTCTATATGAATGCAAGATGATGAAAAACCACACCTAGCAGAAAGTTCTATTAGCGGGAAAGAATTGAGATGAATTTGGCTAAATTGAACGATCTAATGTGCGTCTCAATTAAAGTGCAGGGTGGCCTTAGATCCTACGAGCACAATCAAAAATTTAAAATACTTTAAGAGCTGTAAATGCATGTCTATCCTAAACGCCACTCAAGTTGGGCCCCACCCTCACCGGAGAGTGAAATAGGCCACGACACACCACAGAAAAAAGTTCAAAGTCTTTTACATACGCGAGAGTCCAAACGGACACCGCTATAAATGAGCAATTAATTACAGAAATTAAAATTACAGAAAATAAAATCCTAGACTCTACGCTCTCTCACGACTCGACTCGATCTTAAATTAATTGCAGCTTTTTTCAGAAGCTGGTGAAGATGCTTCGGTTCTTGAAAAACCGTTCCACGTACGTCGGGTACCTTGCAAGAAAAATAAGAGAGATGGTGTGA
This sequence comes from Ottelia alismoides, assembly GCA_037367405.1. Classification (NCBI taxonomy): domain Eukaryota; kingdom Viridiplantae; phylum Streptophyta; class Magnoliopsida; order Alismatales; family Hydrocharitaceae; genus Ottelia; species Ottelia alismoides. The sequence continues at coordinate 108,635 of JAZKJV010001704.1, forward strand.
GAGAGTGACTCAAAAAAATAAGAAAAATAAATGTTGAAAAATAAAAATATGCAGGAAAAATAAATGAAATTTACATTGAAAACTTCGGCGGTCACACTACCCGAATGTGAAAAACCGATCAAAAATTTTAAGACAAAAAACTAAGTCGTTTGCCTCCCCGGCAACGGCACCATCTGATGGGTATGGAATTATGCTTGTTAATTATAGTCGCTTAAAAAATAATATCTGTCGATTCATTATAGGTGGCAATCGGAATCGGTCAAAAAAATAACCACAATTATTTAATCAATTTTTAATCATGTAGTTTTATGTTTGTTTAACTTGGGTAAGTCCCAAGTTGAACACAAGGAGGCAAAGGAACAACCTAGAATTATGTCTATAAAGTTCGTGCATGGTTTTCGAGGCTGTCTTTTTTTGTAATTTTTAATGCAATAAAGGACGCAAAATGTAATTTCGGACTATTTTAGGGACTAAAATGTCTAAGTCGATCAAACGATGTTCGAAAAATACGAAACTTGACCAAAATGAAAATTATGATGAAATGAATGCATTGTAATTTTTTTGTAATTTTTGGATGCAAGATGAATTTTTCATGAATTTTTAAATACAAATAAAGTGAATTTCAATATTTAATTATAATAATTATTAAACCTAATTATTTTCAAGGGGTAAAATTATCCAAGATCTATCACTAGGTGATGGATCTGAGAAAAATATTAAACTTCGAAAATACAAGATTTAATACCTATTAAAAATCAAACATTGAAATATGCAAAATGATTTTTATAAGGCAAACTATGACGCAAATGCAAATCTTTTTGGGTGCAATGTTAACCACAATTAATTCTACAATCCATGATTTTTCGAGAACTTTTAGAGCAACGGTTAATCAATGACAAAATTCAGAGCACAAAATAGGCAAAATATGCAATTTTTCATAAAATAATTATTATTAATTAACCACTGATCACAAAAATATCAAGCAATTGCCACAATGTAGGGAATTAAATGTAGAACAAAATTCCTATTTTTGCATAATAAAATAATATAATCTAGCTATCCAAAACAAAGGGGGAAGACAGGGGTATAACTACAATGACAATAATAAAACTAAATAAATAAATGTAGTAGGAGGACCTAGGTGTAATTACCGATAAAGAGGGGGGGTTCTCTGCAAAATTCCTAGCAGGTCACATGCAATACACGTGACCCCTGGGTTAGGTGGACTGATCTGCAATTTGATGGAGGACCGGGGGGCTTATGCAAATTGCCCAGGGCGGGTCACGCAACACGTGACCCCTAGAGACTAAAGTCCCCCCCCCCCGAGCGCACGTGCCTCGCACATGTGCGGGGGGTCTCGGGTTTGAAACGGCAGCGCGGCGGAGCGTTGCTGGTGGTCATTGGTGAAAGCGGAGCTCCCTAGGGAGACGAGGGTGCCAGGTGTCAAAGATAGTGGCGTGGTGGTTGAAGTCGGAGGCTCCTGGCTTCGACCAGGAGTTGTCGAGGATGGGGGAGGCATTGGCAGAGTGGCACGATAGTAGGCGGCAAGCATGATGCTGTTGGTCTGGTCGATCGTCGGAGTGGCGTTGGAGCCGTTGGCGAAGCGTTGAAGGTCGAAGCGTGTTCGATGGACGATGGCAGAGTCGTTGGCTTGTTGTAGGTAGATGCGAAGATGAAGTCGGTGGAGTACTTCGATGAAGTTGGCTGGAAGCATTGCGGTGGTCGGCAAAGTCAGTGATTAGAGACGACCGTCGTCGGCTCGATGGGAAGATGAAGATGATGGCAGAGATGAGGCGAAGAGGGGGTTCGAGTAGCGAGGATGATGAAGTAGGTTATCGGAGATGGAGATATGAGCGGAGGAGTGGAGGATACTTGGGCAGAGAGGGCTCGACGGCAAGCACGCTGGAGCTGAGCAGCAGCGCGAGTAGCTGGGCTGCGACGAGGCACTGGGCCCCAGATCATGCCGAAGGGAGGGGGGCTCGGTCTGTTACTAACGGAGGGGGAACTCCCTGGAGGGTAGACGGCGGATGGCAGACTTGGTCGGGGCAGAGTGGGTTTTATAATCGAGGAGCGCCATCGGCTATGGAAGGGAATCGCGGAGGATTTGAGATGAGGATGAGATCACGGGCAGCGGTAAAACCGTAGGAGATCGGCGATGATGATCGGTGATTGATTGGGTTGAGAGAGTTTGCATATTGATTGAAGATCTGAGATGCGGCCGGCGGTGCAAGATCGCGAGCGGCAGAGGTTTCCAAAGGGGACGAATGGGGAAGATGCCCACGGGCCCATCTATCGGTCGAGATCGGACGGCTCAGACTGTGACACGTGGCGGTTGGGGGTAAAGGGGCAGCACGTGCGTGGCGCGTGCCTGGGAGGCCACGTGCTACGCATATGCACGGATTTTAATTTTTTATTTAAAAAAGGAATAAATAAGATAAAAACTCGAAAAATGTCTGACACGTGGCGGTCTCCAGGAGCTGCCACGTGTCAGCACCACAAAAATCGAAAAATAAACACTTTGAAAATCCAAATTAAATAGCAAACGTCCTCGGGATCGAAAATGTTTCTTCATGAAAATTGCTCGTCTCGATGAGATCTACAACCTTTCATGAAGATATCAAAACCAAAATTGATCAATTGCATAAAGTGATATTTTTGGGGTATCCCCATGTACATAGAATACCTTGATTTTTGGGCTTTATATTTTTTGTCATTTTAAACCACATAAAAAATCCAAAAAATATGATAAAATCAAAAATAAATATTTACACATTAATCTAATTTTTGAATTTTTATTAATTAACAAAAAGAAGAAATAAATTAAAACACAAAAAAGACCAATTTTGTACAAACAGTTAGTGAAGACTCAGACTCAGTTTGTTTCTTTGATTTCAAGCTCACTTTTGATTTGATTTTTGTACATTTTAATAAAACTTTTTATCAAATAAGACAAATGAAAAGAAATAAAGTAAAATAGGTTAATTATGTACATAAAATAATAGGTCAAAAACAGCTAAACTACAAAATGTGCAAAAGAGGCCCAAAACCCAACTTTCACAAACAAGCTCCAATTCACTTGAACTTGGTATTGTTTTGAAGGTAATTGAATGCACACTAGTTCAAAAGTGAGTAGGATCAAAATGGACCCATTGGATGGGGAAGATATGAGGGTTTTAGTCCGGAAATCCTGAAACTAGGGTTTGGGTTTTTGTCCACCTTATTTGGGTTAGTGATTTTTTTGTATTTTTCTTTATTCTTGTTTAGAGATGTGTACACAGTGGAGGTGGTTTTGGGTTAATTCGGAGTTAGCATGAATTAGTTCAAAATCATGGAAGTTAGGCTATTTACAGGTCAATCTAGCTGGGATTTTTGGCTTCTTATTTTTTTGCAGAATGAGTGCTAAAATGCAATTCTTATTAAAACATGCATGAAGATAATTATGCAGAATAAATGAGGAAATGCTAATGATTTTGAGGGATTTGAGCTTAATTAATGAGATTTAGAACGATGATTATGAGATTCAGCAACCTCACATTTTGTTTTATCTACATATATGCCCCTACCAGTTATTGTATTTGTGTGCATGTTGGATTTATTAAAAAAATTCTATAAAACTAAAAAAAAATATGTAACCCTTGAATTGCTTGTAGTTTACACCATAGTTTATTTGCAATTTTGGACCTTTTTATTATTTACTAAATTCAGAGCACAAGAAATCCATGTCTATCGTATAAAATACTAAAAAAATATAAAAATGTTCGAAAAATTCCCAAAAAATATTTTTTTTGTTTATTTTAAGTGTTTTAGCCTTCATACCAAAATTCACTAAAAATAGAAAAAGAAAACTCTTAAAAATTAAGAAAACCCTAAAAACTTTATAAAAATTAAAAAACGCAAAAACCCCAAAAATAGTTTTTTTCCTATTTTATTAATTTTCTCTATATTATTATCTACATATTAAAATTAATTTTGGAAATTTTTGGGGCTTGATTTTCTATTTTTTAATTTCCATATAAATTTTTAGCTATTTAATTAATCCTTGTTTTAGGGTACTTTTGGTTTTAAAAATCCATAAAAAAATAGCAAAAATGTGAGCAAAAGCACAAAAACTTTAAAAACTATTTAAAATCTAAAACATTCAATTCTAAAATTTTTAGTTATTTAAATCATATTTATATCTACATTATCTATTATGACATATATATAGCCTTATTCCATGTTATTACATATATTTAAAAGAAAAAAAGAGGAATACAAAATATATATAGTACAAAAATGAAATACAAAAATATAAAACCCAAAAATAGAAAAATAAAAAATAAAAAACTTATATTTATAAAACCCACCAAAAATATATAATGAATGACATGGTTGTGGCATAATACTCTTTAGTTGAAAATAGCATAGGCTACCGATTTTTGCTTTATATTGTTCGACCTCTACATGCTTGCTTGATATACCTTGTGCTTTGTAGAGAATAATAAATTTTGACTCACATTTTTGTGCTATTCATTTCTTGATTATTATTTGCGGGTTAATTGTTAATTAAGTGGGATTTCATCTAAGGTCGCTTCGACGACTGTTGATCAACCCTTGTGGATTGAAGAGACTTCGCCAAAATCTCAATTATCAAATGGCATCGTTGTCGGGGGAGCAATAAATGTAACCTATTTTGTCATTTATCATGCATAGTCATTATTACTTTTTCATTACTTTATTAATGTAACTAGGAATTGATTTTATTTTGCACATGTTCATTTCAATTATTCTTTGTATATATCTCACCGTATTTGATTATTTGAGCTAACATATATATTTTTATGACTTTTTTATTCAATGCCTGCTAAGTAAGGACGGTTTCTTAGGAGGGCGAGGCAGCTGAGCTTGGTGGAGATTGGTCTTCAACCTTTTTACGAGTTGGAAGGCGACAAGGAAAAGAAAAGAGAAATTATTTAGCATAGAATTGGATTTTATTTATTTATTGGTGAGAGAGAGACACTTACTAATTTGTAATAATTAAGACTTGGACACTACTCTCCATAACGAGGTCTAGTACCCGAGTGTATGTTCACCTGGGGGCCTCATCGCAGTTTTATATGTTTCTATCACCTTCTTTTATTTTATTTCACAATGTTTTTGAGTTTTCCGTATTTCTTTTTATTTGTTTTGTGTGCACTAGACTTAGGTTTCTTACCTCGGTAATCAAGTCCACACCCTAATAAGAATGCATGTACCTATAGTCTCTTACGTTTGGATCTAGTCAAATTGATAAATGTTAGTTATTTGGATTTGAGACCGCGCACCGAGAGAGGTCGTATACATCGCTTGTAGGACCTGTTGTGGCAGTCATCGATCGGCATCGAAGACCGGACCTTGGTCTCATTTCTGAATAATTAACAAATGGTTCTTCATGATTAATAGTAGCTACTATTTAGGGCGATTTTATCGATTGCACGCCGCCATTTAGTTAGGTCTAAACATTATGTTTTGCATACTGCATGGAGAAAGCTGGGAAGCATTGTAAGTCCTCTAACTCAGCAGGCATCATTAGGTTCAATGATGAGATTTCCATCATCGAATTGACTTGCACGGCTTTCCCGCTATCTCTCTCTAATTTTGAGCACCTAGGACTTAGATGAAAATCTACAAAAATGTTACGAGCTATATGTAAAAAGATCCAAAAAAAGTGAAAACCTAAAAATTAAAATAAGAGGAATGCTAAATAAACTTCGACCTTAATTAAAATCTGTAATGAACTTTCATTGTCTTGGGTTCATAAAGCCCTCATTGTTTTTAGGTACCTTGGGAGGGGACCAAAACCCCTCCCATGAGCGAGGCACGACCTGCTAAGGATTAGAGCCAAAAACCTAGTCTGTAACTGCCTTGTGTATAGCCTGGATTTCCGAAGTAATTGTGCTTCTATCGTACGTGATCGAGTAGGGCCTTGTCAGCGATGATTTTCCCTCCTTGTGTAGAACATCGACATGGTCTGAAGTATTGAGCTTAGGCCATGTCCTCACGGATGTGTCTATCTCATCGGTTTGCGTCCGAGTAGGTCCTTGCATGCTCATGGGTGATTCCGTTGTGAACAAGGACCGAATTAGTGGTTTCGCCTATCGGCTTACTCCCTCTATTTCTTTGGTTGAGTAGGGATCTAGGAAGGGTTACAAGGACCTCAGAAAGTGCAGACTACAGGTTACAAAGGAGGAGGACAAGTACGGGATAATTTTTTGGCAGTACTTTCTCTCCTATAGGGTTAGCGTGCTAAGGACTTGTTAAAACATATGCCTAAAATAATAGCTCTAAAACTGAAAAGATAATAAATAGCTGATCCTTCACGGCTTAACATGTCGTGAGTTGGTGAATCCAATTTTGTATTGTGTTTGTATGGATCTGGGTTAAGGTTCAAAGATCGAGTCATGCGCATTTGCGAAAATTTTGTCATATGTGTCTTCCTCCTTGATCCCCGCTAAATTCGAGCCTTTCTAATTGTTTTACACCCCATTGTATACCTCATTGACCAATGTATCTTTCCTCCTGCATCGATCTCGTTTTTGCTTCACGATGTCAATCCATGGATGGTTCAATCAAGACTCCGCTGATGCCCACATCGATTCCATAGACGCGACGTCGTCAATAATTCGAGGCGATTCCCGGGAACTGATGAATCTCGTATTCATCATGCTAAAATCAATTATTAAAACCCATGCTTAAATAAACCAAAAATCACCAATAATTCTTTAGTATTAATTTGTAGTATATTGTGTATAATTGACCTGTAATTATTGCATTTCATTACTATTATTTAATTTGTAATTATTTTCTTATTAAAAATCCACAAAACTTGGGTTGTTAATGTCTATAATTTTCCTAACCCTTAAAGAACTAAAATATACTAAAACATCTCAAAACTCCAAACCGATGTTTTTAACCCATTAAAAATACCCCCAAAAAAATGTTTTTTTGTACAAATGACCTCTTTTTGTGTTTTGTCCAACATGAAACTTGTAGATCTCGTCAAGATCTACAACTTTGACTTTTTCTAATTTTACCTCTAACTAATTCTTTTTAATTTTTCTTTGTTTTTACATTTTCTAATTTTTTTATTGGGCCACGTGGCACCCTCTGGGCCGCCCACATGGCCTGCTCCCCTTCTGCCACTCGTCTGCCCTTCAAACCGTCCGATCCTCACCCGGTCGCCTCCATCTCCACCATTCATCAAACGCTCCACCATAGCCATCTAATCTAATCATTGATCTAATCTCAGTCGCTTCTTCCCACCGAACTCTCAGCCACTCGATGATCGTCTATCCCATGGTCCTCCTCGTGCCATATCAACCATCCTCTCCTACCATTAGGTGAACCCCAGATCTAATCACGACCGTCCACCCACGCTGCAATCGCCGCCACTCGATCATGATCAGGGATCTGATCTCCACCGCACTTCAGCGCTTCATCTCAATTGTAGGATCGAAAGATCCAACGGTTCCCGCTCATCTTCCTCCTCCCATGCACTTCGCCCCTGTCTATTACGCCTCACGATTATGCCTCCCCATTCCATTTTTCGCCTGCACTCCAGCCAACATCCTCCCTTGTAACAGAAATCTCCAAGTAGCCCTAAGCCCCACCAACTTTGCACCTCTAGTAATGTACCTCTCCTTCACTCCCACACATCAAAATGACCTTTCAAAAACGCCTCATCACCATGAAACGCACATAACCCTCCGCCTATAAAAACTGCTCCTCTGCCATCGTCTACAACCATCCACCACTCGCGAGGCTCTGGTGTAGCTTCCTCTGCCCTCCGGTGATAGCAGAGGGCGACATGTCGAGGCAATGACCGCCATCTAACCTCAGGTGTGATCCATGGCAGCTCGGCCAAGTAGCGACGCCTCCATGCACCGCCAAGCACTGAGGCTAAGCTGACCTAGTTTTGCGACGACCGGGGCTTCTTCCGAAGTCTAGCTCAGGCTATCTCCTCTGCCCATCGATCGTCTCCGATCTTCAGGTATCCTCTTTTCTCTCACACCTCGTTTTTCTCCTAATTTCTACGTCGCCATCAGCACTCCCACCTCCATCCGATCATCCGATGAGATTCATCAACTACCCATCACCCTCGCCACTACCTCCTCTCACTTTCTTCCCTTCTCCAGAGCCACCCCCGCTCCGACCCATTTCCACCTCCACCTCGCCGGAGAAGGAACTCAGGCCATCACCTTCCGTCGCCTCCGTGGCCTCCACTCACCTCGCAACCCACGTACGCACTGCAAGAAAGCACACTTCGACTATCTAACTATTTGCATATCCTCAATGGTCGGAGCTCGCAAGTCTACTCCGATCTCGTGCTTCCTCTCCGACAACCTCCCTTCGCCTCATTCCTCCAGACGATGATGAAGCTCCACCTTGTCCCCACCAGCTTCGTTCGGGCCTCATCCATCCTCATCGACGATCAGGTGGTACCTCAGGGCACGGTGGAGCTTTACATGGCTCGCCGAAGCACAGCCTCGTCGGGCAGCAAGGGGCGGAACAAGATAGTACAACTACTTTCCGATCATATGGATCGGACGGTCTGGATAAAGCCATGTCGACCACCCGAGCCTCCATGCCGAACCTACAGGCTTGGGTGGCCTATGCCAAGACATGAAGCATGAGACGGTTGCACGTGGCCCATGCCTACGACGCACATCGAGTCTGGACCCATGTAAATAGCGTTAATTCATGCATTTTAGCATCCATGCATTATTGTGTAAATAGTGTACAAAATACGGTTTTTAAAGCCAAAATTATAGAATAAAGAAAAGAAAAGAAAAGAAAAAGAATAAAATACTGTAAATATTTTATGACCCGAAACCCCGAGACCTAGACATCTCGATGAATAGGTCGACAAGGACTAAAGTAGGGGGAGATAAGGCCCAAAATACAATACAAATACCTTTTATTTTATTCATTCTTTATTTATTTTGGGACCTATTTTTGGTTCCACTTTTTATACTTCAAATAAAGAGCACGTGGGTCTTGGGTAAATTGTGAGAAAGACCTTGGCTTTGTGGAAATAACATTTTGGTCCCCATGTGCATGCCTCATGTGCGCGCTGGGTATTTTATAGGGAGGCCCTCGGTACTTATGGAAATTACATATATGCCCCCGCGCGTAGTGGAAAAATTATAGAAGGGCCCATGCAGTTTTTGCAAATTGCAAACATGTCCCACCAGAGACCGGTTTGTAATTATTTATCATTTATTTTCTCGCATTTTATTTACATTTATGCCCTTGTATTGTTTTCTTCATAACTTGAGCATTGTAGGTCCAAATTGCATGATTTTAGTGTCGTTATGTTCCTTGTTTCATCATCTCGTGCATGGCATGTTTAGTTTCTCATCTGACACCATTTTAAATAAAATTAATTTTTAATGTTAGATGATGCCCTTGCTCTTTATGACCTTACCCTTAATAGATGACTGCTTATAATTTTGTGCTCAATTCGACTCTGATTTAGAACCCTAATCTGTTGCTCAATTTAAGTGATCTTTTTAGGCATATTTGTAATTTACTATTTGCATGTTTATTCCCTACATTCATCTTTGCATTATTTTCATGCATCATTCTAATATTGCATCGAAAAAGTAACTAAAAATGCATGCATCATCTAATTGCATTGTAGTCCGCATCTGCACGAATACCTTAGAATTGAGAAATTATTCATGCATGCTTTTAATTGACCAAAATCGATAAACAGATAGAGTAGCACGTGTCCATGTGTTCGACCTTGGTAGACTTGCCAAGCATAAATACTACACAGCATTCAAAGATTGTGGTTTCTGCTGATCGAAATAAGTATCCTATACTACTACAACTTACGACTATTAAAGAGGTGAATTTCGCGATCATCAAATGGCACTGTTGCCGGGGGCACGGCTCACCTTTACTTATTTGTTGAATTTTGATATATTTTTGTGTTGAATATTTTTCAAAATTCACGGATCTTCTTTTCATGCATTATTTTTGCATCATTTCGGCTGATTAATTTCTTTCCTTGATATTTTTCTAACTTTACTCCTTTGTGGCAGGGCCCATGAAGATTAAGGACGCTTGATCTCTATGGAGGCATGGAGTTGGGAGCTCCTACTGAGAAGGTCGCAAAACAATTGGCGGAGAATTAAAGGAACTTTTATCATCTCTGCTTGCATTTGCATTTTGTAAAAAAAACTGTTGCATGTGCATTACTAATAGTCCTCATTAGAGGGCTCTCATGTTGTAAAAAAAGAGAGAAAGAAAAATTAGACCATTAGATGATCTACCCCCCCCCCCCCCTTCTCCCTCCTCTCTATATATTTGACACAAGCACTCTCATCCTCCTTAAAATCTTTTGTAAAAATCTAAACACAACCCCCCCCCCTCACCTCCTTAAAATCTTCTATAAAAATATGTACACAATCCCCCCCCACCTCCTTAAAATCTTCCGTAAAAATACACCCCTCCCCCTCATCTCCTTTTATCTTTGTATAGATGCTTCTCCCAACATAGACCCCCCCTTAATTCAGATCATTTACTTAAGCTAATTTTAGCCTAAGTATAAGGGGGACCCGACTCATTCACCCCTCCCTCTCTGAGTTTTCTTGTACCTAAGTCAATTTTTGACCTAAGTATAGGGGGACCCTCCTCATTAGTTCCTCTATATCACCCTATATTTAACCTAGACACGGCTTCATGTCACTTGAGCTATGAGGACATAGCAAATGTTAAGTATATGGGGGTATATCGTATATTACTGTATATTTACTTTAGCCATAGCTCGTATTTTTAAACTTTTTGAAAAAATCTTATTCGACTTGGTTTAAGTAAACCTGTGAACTTAGTTTTGTAAATATCCTGTAAAAATGTTTTCTTAAAAATTGAGGGATTAAACTTTTTGTAAATAAACCCTTTTTTCAAAAATTTCATAAAAATTTGAAAAATTAAAAACCTCTCTTTGAATGAGACTTTGAGTACTAGGCTTAGTAGCTACTTTTAATGAGGGAACTTTGGTGCCCCTTAGCAGAGTGGGTGGTTTAGAGGACACTGTATATGGCTCCATCCTTAAGGAATACGGGTCCATCTAACGGCTCGTACTTACACCCATAATGGCTGAGAGTAGATATATCTATTCATATGAGTCTGAATCAGTCATTGTCTTTCAAAAGAATTAAAAAATGATTGAAAATTAAAATTCATAAAAATTTTGCAAAAACAAAAATCACAAAAAAAATCACTAACTGAGGAGTTGGTGTATTTTTGACATGTTCACATTCACACAATGCTTAAGGATTTTGAGGACACTTGATTTCTGTGATCTTGAAAGTTGAGTTAACATGCCTTAGTCATTAGAGTTTTTAAACTTAATTATCCACACTTCCCTAGTTTGAAAGATTTGAGCGCTATATTGCACTCTTCATCTCTACCTTCAAAAAGAATATGATCAGCACAATCACTTCACAACTGCATGATTGATGAGATGAGTTGAGCTATCACTTGAGGAACTAGGACTAGAGATTTGAGTTTGGACCCGATCTAATGATGCTCGAGGATGGGATAAAGTTAATGAAGGCTTCAAGAAACCTGAGTGTCAACAAAACCCTAGCTAGTATGTGAACAAGTTCATATGCTATCTCTTTGATATTTACCTATGTGCCAGTGTGTGATGAAATTTAAATTAATTGTTGATCAGTGTGCGCCAACTTTTGGTAAAAGCAGTGGAGCTAGCCAAAAAGAAAACAAATGAAAATAAAGAAAGAAATGTCAAAGAAAAGCTCTATCCTCCAAAGTTAAATTACAAAAGGGTTTCCACCAACGGCGAGCGCTCCCAACCATTTTTAAAGTGTCCACTTGGACCAAGCGCTTATTAAGACCAAGGAGTCGGGCTAACACCAAAAAAGGGCTCTACATCATAATCGATACAAGTCTGGATGTCGAAAGTATCTTAGAAACTCAAAAGAGACACACCCCGATGTACTCCCAGAAAAACAAGTGCATACGATTCCGAATTCTCTTGACAGACACATTGATCAACAAGCTAAAAATCTACTTGTGTTGAGTAAAAAGGCACTCGAGAGGCCCCTTGTTCCAATGTGAGGGAGAGAAAATAGACACAATCATATGCCCTCCATCATCTGGCCGTCCATATACACTTTCAAGTCTGACAAACTAATGAGATGGTTTACTGAAGCAAGAATAGACTTATTCCCTAGTGTTGAGGATTAGGTCTAGACGAGAATCTTCTGGATTGGAACTTTGAGTGATGCCTCGACTCGACTCTCATGAAGGCAGTACACTAATTTCATATCCCTATATTATATGTACAAAAAGAGAGTCTGATAAATAGAGAAGTTGAATTCCTTCTGATTAGAGCCAGGTTAAGATCAGAATTTTAGGATTACTTAAATTGAGGCTCTTCAAAAAAAATGAGCCTTGAAATATTCACCTGCACTGTCAGGAATTAATCTGACTCCTTCTTACTTTATATGCTCGAGGATGAGCATGGTTTAAGTATAGGGGTATGATGAATCTCGTATTCGTCATGTTAAAAATCAATTATTAAAGCCCCTGCTTAAATTAACCAATAAAAATCACTAATAATTCTTAAGCATTAATTTGTAGTATATTGTGTATAATTGACCTGTAATTATTGTATTTAATATTATTATTTAATTTGTAATTATTTTCTTATTAAAAGCCCACAAAAATTAGGTTGTTAATTGTCTATAATTTTCCTAACCCTTAAAGAACTAAATTGTACAAAAACATCTCAAAACTCCAAACCGGTGTTTTTAACCCTTTAAAAATACCCCCAAAAAATGTTTTTTTGTAAAAATGACCTCTTTTTGCATATTATCCAACATTAAACTTGTAGATCTCATAGAGATCTACAACTTTCATGTTTTGACTTTTTCTAATTTTGTCTCTAACTAATTCTTTTTTATTTTTCTTTGTTTTTACATTTTCTAATTTTTTATTGGGCCGCCCACATGGCCCGTTACCCTTCTGCGACCCGTCATCCCTTCAATTTGTCTGATCCTCACACGGTCGCCTCCATCTCCACCGTTCATCAAACTCTCCACCTTAGCTATCTGATCTAATCATTGATCTGATCTCAGCCGCTTCTTCCCGCCGAACTCTCAGCCACTCGATGATCGTCCATCCCATGGTCCTCCTTATGCCATGTCAACCATCTTCTCTTACCATTAGATGAACCCCCTGATCTAATCACGGTCGTCCACCCGCGCTGCAATCGCTGCCACTCGATCCTGATCAGGGATCGGATCTCCACCGCACTTCAGTGCTTCATCTGAATCATTGGATCAAAAGATCCAATGGTTTCCACTCATCTTCCTCCTCCCATGTGCCTCGCCCCCGTCCGTTACGCCTCACGGTTACGCTTCCCCCTTCCATTTTTTGCCTGAACTCCAGCGACCATCCTCCCTCGTAACAGTCACCTCCAAATAGCCCTAAGCCCCACCATCTTCGCGCCTCCAGTAACGCACCTCTCCTTCACTCCCAAGCATCAAGATGACCTTTCAAAAACGCCTCATCACCACGAAATGCATGTAGCCCTCCATTTATAAAAATCACTCCTCTGTCACCCTCTACGACCATCCACCACTCGCGAGGCTCTGGCGCATCTTCCTCCATCCTCCGGCGACAGCGGAGGGTGGCGTGACGAGGTGACGACCGCCATCTGACCTCAGGTGTGATCCATGGTCGCTCGACCATGTAACGACATCTCCATGCACCGTCGAGCACTGAGGCTAGGCCAACCTCGTTGTGCGGTGACCGGGGCTTCTTCCGAAGTCCAGCCCATGCTATCTCCTCTGCCCGTCAATCGTCTCTGATCTTAAGGTATCCTTTTTTCTCTCACACCTTGTTTTTCTCCTAATTTCTACGTCACCGTCAGCACCCCCCACCTCCATCCAATCATCCAAGAGCTTCATCAACCACCCATCACCCTCGCCACTACCTCCTCTCGCCTTCTTCCCTTCTTCAGAGCCACCCCCGCTCTGACCCATTTCCTCCTCCATCTCACCGGAGAAGGAACTCATGCCATCACCTCCCGTCACCTCTACGGCCTCCACTCACCTCACAACCCACGCATGCATTGCACGAAAGCACGCTTCAGCTATCTAACCATTGTAGATCATCAATGGTCGGAGCTCGCAAGTTTACTCTGATCTCATGCTTCCTCTCCGACAACCTCCCTTCACCTCGCTCCTCCAGATGATGACGAAGCTCCACCTTGTCCCCACCATCTTCGTTTGAGCCTCAACCATCCTCATCGACCATCATGCGGTACCTCGGGGCATGGTTGGAGCTTCACATGGCTTGTCGGAGCACAGCCTCGTCGAGCAGCAAGGGGTAGAGCAAGATAGTACAGCTACAGATAGTACAGCTACCGTCCGATCATCTGGATCAGACGGTCTGGATAAAGCCACATTGACCACCCGAGCCTCCATGTCAAACCTACAAGCTCGGGTGGCCCATGCCAAGACATGAAGCATGAGACGACTGCACGTGGCCCATGCCTACGACGCACCCTGACCCTAGGCCCCTCACGTGCATCCCATGTGGGGCCTGGGTAAATTGCGAGAAAGATCCTAGACTTTATGGAAATTGCATTTTGGTCCCCATGTGTGTACCTCACGTGTGTGCCTAGGTATTTTACAGGGAGGCCCTCGGTACTTATGGAAATTACAAATATTCCCTGTGTGCAGTGGAAAAAATTACATAAGTGACTAGACGATTTTTACAAATTGCAAATAGGTCCCTCCAAGGACCTATTTGTAATTATTTATCATTTATTTTCTTGCAAATTTTTTACATTTATGCACATGCATTATTTTCTTCATAACTTGAGCATTGTAGGTCCAAATTGCATGATTTTAGTGTCGTTTCGTTCCTTGTTTCATCATCTAGTGCATAGCATGTTTAATTTTCTCATCCGACACCATTTTTAAATAAAATGAATTTTTAATGTCAGATGATGTCCTTGCTCTTTATGACCTTTCCCTTAATAGATGATTGCTCATATTTTTGTGCTCAGTTCAACTTTGATTTCAAACCCTAATCTGGTGCTTAATTTAAGGGATCTTTTTAGGCATATTGTAATTAACTATTTGCATGTTTATTCCTTGCATTCATCTTTGCATTATTTTCATGCATCATTCTAATATTGCATCGAAAAAGCAACTAAAAATACATGCATCATCTAATTGCATTATAGTCTGCATCTGCACGAAGACCTTATAATTGAGAAATTATTCAGATATGCTTTTAATTGACCAAAATTCGATAAATAGATATAGTAGCTCATGTCCCTATGTTCGACCTTGGTAGACTTTCCAAGTATAAATACTCCACAACATTCAAAGATTGTTATTTTTTTACTGATTGAAATCCGTCTCCTATACTACTACAATTTGCGACTATTAAGGAGGCAAATTCCGTGATCATTAGGAACCCAGTCCGGACTTTGCGGACCGATCTCCAAACTCCTCGTCTTTTTTCTTTGACTACCAGTAAACTATGACCACTTTTCTCCCACATTCATCGTTGTGAATGGGAGTCGATTTCAGTCTACATCTTTTTCATTCACAACACTCTGGGATTGACCCCAATTCCATATTCATCTTGGCAGCTGGGATTCAATTTCAAATGGTCTGATTAGGACTTTTTCACATTTCAGACAGAAGCCAGCCCAATCTTGGATCCCAACACAGAATTCATCTCCTCGGAATCAGACCCACAAATGGTTCCCCAAGGAAAGGGTAAGGGATAGCAACCATGATCAGAACTAGGTGACTACTCAGTTGTCGGCATCCATCCAAGCCATACAGCAGCAACTAACTGAGCAAGCCCTAGCACAAACTACATTTCAAGATATGTTGAACGATGTGATGAATAGACCAGTGGGAGGAGGAGATAGACCATTAGGAGGAAGAGGAGACAGGCCACGTGATGACCTAGACGAGGAAGAATTGGAACAGGGGAGGCAGAAACCTACGTTGAAGGAGAAATACAATCCTCGAGACAACTAGTTGACTGTGTGGATCCTCATTCTACCAGTGCATGCTCACTTTGAGCTCAAGCCTCAGTTCATTGCTCTTCTACCATCATTTCACGGGAACACCAGCGAGGAGCCTTACATTCATCTGTAGCAGTTCTCACGCATCTGTCAAACTACCCACTACCCCAATGTCCCCTTGGACGTAGTGAAGATGATGGCATTCCCCTTTAGTTTGCAAGACAAGGCCCTATACTGGGTAACTCATTTAAGAAACGTTGTGACAATGTGGAAGGAAATAAAATCTGCCTTCCTTCACAAATTCTATCCTCTCGGTCACCTCAACCAGATGCGAGCAGGATTAGCAACTTCTCCCAGGCTACCAACGAAACTATCCATGAATCTTGAGAGCGATTCACGGACCTGAAGGAGAAGTGCCCCCATCATGAGATGCCGAGGACCAGCCTGGTTCGACACTTTTTCGGGGCCTAAATGTAGAGAGAAAAAGGCTCATCGATGCAGCCTGTGGGGGATGTCATTTTAAAAAGTATGAAGATGTAGTCTGGTAGATTTTTGAAGAAATTGTCGAAGGAGAGGCCTCCCTCTCTTCATCTCGTGCACATCAGAAACAACCACAGATCCTCTAGAAGCAATTACACATGGCAGTGTCTCGTGAGGTGGAGAGAGATGAGAGCTCCAACCTTAGTATCATCGGGGGCCATCTCTCGAAGGTTGACATCATCGATAAGCGGTCACAGGAACTCAAGAAGCTCGTTGTAATCGAAAAGAGGATGCATCACTTAGACAAGTTGGATCAGATCACCAAGCAGTTGCAACTGGTGATGAGCACCATCAGTTCTTTCCAGTTGGCAACACCATCTACTGACTCCTGCTGAGAAGAAGGACGAGCCATCATCGCAACAACAGCCTCAGTCGAGTCAGCAGCCATCGGTAGTTCAGCACGTGTACTACGTGCAGGCACCCGATCAGGACCCGCCGCAGCAGCAGATGGTAGTTTACCAGTCAAACTTCCTTCCACCTTACGATCCAACATTATCACCACCACCATTGATTCAGGAAGTCAATGGTGTATGGAGTAACGATGAATAGCTATCCCTTCCTACCAGACACCCACAGGACCAGCCACCAGCCAACAGGGCTTACCACCAACCTCGGGGTGGTCGGTATGTACAATCCTCTCAACCTTCACCTCAGTATCACTAGCCTCCATAGGACCAACATCAATGGAGGCAGAATCAGTAGTATGCACAGCCACAGTACGCCAGCCACAACTGTACCACCAGTACGCAGTTGCACCATCTCAGCAATACCCTCCTCCCTCCTATCAACAGTACTAGCTTCCTCCACCTCCTCAACCCCATTAGCAGTCTCAGCCTCAGCCCAATGATGAATCTGTGATTCATCACTCTAAAAGTTGAAAATAGAGCTTTGTTCCCGAGTAGTTAGTTGCATTTCATCACTTATATTGCATTATTATCATCCATGCACCTATAAATAATTTCGGCATGTTAGCGTTCATATTTGCATTAAATAAGGACCCTAATTCACTTGTAAATATTCACCTGTATATTAGCTAAAATCACCTATTTGTATACATTTTATGCTAACTCAAAATCCAATATGTATATATTACCGATACTAATAAAAGAAATATATCGAAAAAATACTAACTTGTAAAATTGTCCACTAAAACCCAAATCCAAGTTTGAGACTATGAACCTTAAAATGTGCATATCTCTCTCATACAATATCTGATTTAGGTCTACTCACTTTTAAAGTAATATACATTCAAATACCTTTAAAACAAGACCAATTTCATAAAAACCAGAGATTGTATGTGAAACTTGGATTTTGGGCTTCTGTTGTATATTGTACATATTGACCAAAATACTCTTCATTTTATCTTCTTAATTTTTATTAAAAACCTAAAAAAATTAGATTAAGTTGTAAATATTTCTTTCATTTTTTATCTGCTTTTATTTTGATTTTTCTCATATTTAAAAATGGTAAACAAATTACAAAATATAAAATGTCATATTTTATATCTATTAGGTACCACCCAAAAATACACTTTGTATATATGACTTTTTTGGATTTTCGGTCCTTCACGAAAGTTGCAGATCTCGTTGAGAGGAGCAACTTTCTTGTTGACCATTTTTCGATTTGACTCTTTTGTTGTTTCTTTTATATTTTTATTTATATTTAATTTTGATTTTTCTAGGAGCGACACATGGCAATTCCTAGAGCCGCCACATGTCTAACCCCCCCCCCCCCATTTTTATTATTTTATTATTTTATTAATTTTATTTTATTTATTATTTATTTATTTTTTTAATTTATTTTTAATTTAATTTTATTTTTTTTGATTTTATCATTTTTTTCTCTTCTTTATTTTTAGTAGCCTACTTATTTTATTTATTTATCTTTCCCCTTTTGCTTCTTCTCCCTTTACTTATCCTCCACTCCAAGTCACCAACTTCCCATTTTTCCAACTTTCTCCACTTATTTTCTAACATCCCTTTCCTCCTTTTTATTCTCTCCTTCTCCCCCGATTCACATCATCCACCATTCTACGAGTGAGAGAGGTTCTAGCCCTGTCAAAGCCGCAAGGTGACAGCTCCTTCTTCGACGCCGAGCGACGACGAACTGAAGGCGAGATCCGATGGTCCGCACCACCGTCATGAGTTTCACAACACTCATTGAGCTTCGGAGCACACACCATCTCCTTGAAACGACAACCGAAGTCCAGCATAGCATCTTTGCAAAATTCGACTTATCACCGGTAAATATCTCTTTATCTTCACTTCGTCAGTTTTTATCTAACATTATTTGTTTGTCTTGTGCATATTCATTGCATTTTCATCACCATCAAATACACCACCACCATCATCACAAAATCACCACCTCATAATCACTTTTTATTTATTTTTTTACATCATCATATCGCCACCTTCACCAAATCAACACATTTCCAACTTTTCATTTTCACTACTATTTCCTGTTTACATAAAATATTACAACAAAAAATTTGCAAAAAAAACAAAAAAATAGAGATGCAGACCGCTCATCCTCTGCACGATCGTGCGCCAAGCCCTCGCCACCAGCAAGGGTCACGCCTCCTCCAGCACCGCTCGCGTACGACGCTCGGCGTAGCTTCCCTCCTTTGCTCCTGGAGCTGCCCCCGACCGCGCTCCTCGACGCACCCCTGCCTCGTCGTCGATGCATTAGCACCACCTCTGGGCGCATCTCTGCCGTCCCTCCAATCGCCAGGAGCCGACCACCCTCCTTCGCTCTTGGAGCAGCTCCCAAACACGTGGCCCCCAGCGTCGACTAACAGCCACCAGATGCCGTGCGCGACTGCCACCGCCTTCGTGGGTCGTGCGCCACCTCACCGTCGTCCAACGGCACTCGCCCAACGCCGCCCGCACACCTAGTCCACTCCTCCAGCCGCGGATCGGCCACCCTTAGCGTGCCTGCGTTGTTCCCTGCCCGCCGCCACCCCTGCAAGCTCATGCCACCGCCTCACTCGCACCAGCCCAGTAGCTCCTTGCCTCACGGCGTCGTAGCCCCCAGCGCCTCCTCCCCAGAGCGGCCCTCAGCCACTCGTCACACGCGTTCAAGCGTCGCCGCCGCCACGTGTGGACGCTCGCCGCCCTTCAAGATAAACAAATAATGTTAGATAAAAAAATTGACGAAGTGAAGATAGCATAGACTCAGGCCAGCAAGGCCCTCCACCACCTTACACTGCACCATCCCACCCATAGAAGTACAGACAATGACGCCATTTGATTGATCTGAAAATGACCATGTTTAATTTAGATGTGTGTCGATTTGTTGTTGTAGTCGGGTAATCGTGATCGATCATAAAATAACCGCACGAATCGATGAATCAATGAATTAAATAATGTGCGGTTTGATGTATTTTGAACCTGGGTAAGGCCCAGGGTCGACTCAAGGAGGCAAAGGAACAACTTCGGATTATATTAGAGGAATTAGCTCACAGTTTTTTAAGCAGATTTTTTGTAATTTTTTATGCAATAAAAATGCAAAATGCAAAATGCAGTTGAATTAAGTCAATATGAAAACATACAATTTAGGCAAATTAACTTTAATGTGAAATTAATCCAAATTAGAAAAATTATATTTTTCCTAGAAACATAATCCAATGGTGAATGCAAAATGTATTTTTTTTGGAATTTTTGGATTTAAGATGCACAAATGAAAAATGTGAACTTTTTGTGGATTTTTATGCAATTTTTCATGCAAACAGAATGCAAAAATTATGAAAAAATTTACTGGAACTTAAACGTGATGAAATTAAGCTACATTGATATTTTTGGAATTTTTTGACAATTTTTTATTTTTTATGATTATTTTTACTAACAACAGAATGACAGTGAGTTTTAAATTTCTAGTAAATCCAAGAATCTAATTATCGAAAGAAAGAATTGTCTCAAATAGATATTTTAATAAGAAACACATGAGACTTGAAATTTCACAAAAATGATATTTGTGGATTTAATTAAAAATCAATTACAGCAATCACTCAACTATTTATTTTACGCAAAAGACACATCCATTTTTTATGAAATTTGGATAGTAATTAAAGAAAACTAAGAAGCATCATTTACAATTTTCTCACAATTTGTGGAGCAATATTTAAGTATGTGTGAATTTCAGAGCATAAATAACCAAAATATCACTGAATTTCAAACTCTTATTTTTAATAAATTATCCAATGCTCACAAAAATCTAAATAAATAGCCAACATGTACAAAATTAATTTCTCAACAAAATAATATTTTTGATTAAATAAAATGATGCGAATTGAATGTCCAAATTAATGTGTAAATGCAAGGGTGTCTTCGCAATATAGAATTAAAACTGAATGAACTGAAATGTGAACAGGGGTGTTTTAAAAATAAAGAAACTTAAAGGGATGAAAATGCAATTTTTACCAAAAAAGGCAATAGACCTTTGCAGATCAGATCGTGGGTACTTGGAGTTAGGGCACACGTGAGGCGGACTCGTGGACAGCGCAAGGAGCTCGCGAGGGAGGCAGCGCGGCAGAGCACGCGCGAGCGGTTCGCGTCCACGCATGGCGACGGCGATGCTTAAAGGTGTGCGATGAGTGGCTAGGACCGTTCTTGGGAGGAGGCACTGGGGGCCATGATGCTGCAAGGCGAGGAGCTGTTGGGCTTGCGTGAGCGAGGTGGCGGCGCGAGCTCGCGGGGGCGGCAGCGGGCGGGGAACGACGTCGGCGTGCTAAGGGTGACCGACCCGCATTTGGAGGAGCTGATCAGGTGCACTGGCGACGCTGGGAGAGTACCGCTGGACGGCGGCGAGGCGGTGCACGACCCGCGTAGGTGATGGCAACCGCACGCGGCGTCAGGTGGCTGTTGGTCGGCGCTGGGGGTCGCGCGCCTGGGAGATGCTCTAGGAGTGAAGGAGGGCGGTCGGCTCCTGGCAGTTGGAGGGATGACGGAGGTGCGTCTAGAGGTGGTGCTGACACGTCGACGATGAGGCGGGGGTGCATGGAGGAGCGTGGCCTGGGGCGGCTCCAAGAGAAAAGGAGGGAAGCTGCGTCAAGCGTCGTGCACGGGCAGTGCTGGAGGAGGCACGACCCTTACTGGTGACGAGGGCACGGTGCACGATCGTGCAGGGTATGAGCGGCCTGCAACTCTTTTTTTCAAATTTTTTTGTTGTAATATTTTGTGTGAACAGGAAATAGTAGTGAAAATGAAAAGTCGGAAATGTGATGATTTGGTGAAGGTGATGATATGATGATGTAAAAAATAAAAAAGCGATTATGAGGTGGTGACGTTGTGATGATAGTGGTGGTGTATTTGATGGCGATGAAAATGTAATGAAGATGCACAAGACAAACAAATAATGCTAGATAAAAAAATTGGCGAAGTGAAGATAGTGAGATATTTACCTGTGATTCGTCGAATTTTGCGGAGGTGCTATGCTAGACTCCAGTTGTCGCTTCAAGGAGACGGTGTGTGCTCCGAAGCTCAATGGGCATTGTGAAACTCGTGATGGTGGTGCGGACCACCGAATCTCGCCTTCGGCTCGTCGTCGCTCGACGTCGAAGAAGGAGCTGTCACCTCACGGCTTTGACGGGGCTAGAACCTCTCTCACTCGTAGAATGGCGGATGATGTAAATCGGGGGAGGAGGAGAGAATAAAAAGGAGGAGAGGGAGGTTAGAAAACAAGTGGAGAAAGTGGGGGAAATGGGAAGTTGGTGACTTGGAGTGGAGGATAAGTAAAGGGAGAAGAAGTAAAAGGGGAACAAATAAATAAATAAAATAAGTAGGCTACTAAAAATAAAAAAGAGAAAAAGTAATAACATGGAAAAAATATAAAAATAAATTAAAAATAAATTAAAAAATAATAAATAAAATAAAATAATAAAATAAAAAAAAAGGAGGTAACACGTGGCGACTCCAGGAACTGCCATGTGTCGCTCCTGGAAAAATCAAAAAATAAAATATAAATAAAAATCAAAAGAAATAAAAAAAGGGTTCAAATCAAACAATGGTCAAAACAAAAGTTGCTCGTCTTGACGAGATCTACAACTTTTGTGAAGGACCGAAAATCAAAAGAATTCATATGTACAAAGTCTATTTTTGGGTGGTACCTTATAGATATAAAATACCGTACTTTATCTTTCGCAATTTTTTTGTCATTTTTAAATAAGAGGAAAATAAAAATAAAAGTAAAGAAAATATGAAAGAAATATTTACAACTTAATCTAATTATTTTTGGATTTTTAATAAGAAAATAATAAGATAAAATGAAGGGTATTTTGGTCAATATGTACAATATACAATATGGGCCCAAATTCAAGTTTCGCATACGATCTCCGATTTTTTATGGAATTGATCTTGTTTTGAAGTTCTTTGAATGTATATTACTTTAAAAGTGAGTAGACCTAAATCGGATACTGTATGAGAGAGATATGTACATTTTAAGGTTCATAGTCTCAAACTTGGATTTGGGTTTTATTGGACAATTTTACAAGTTAGTATTTTTTTGATATTTTTCTTTTATTAGTGTTAGTAATATATACACTACAAAGTTGATTTTTGGATTTTGAGTTAGTACAAAATATATACAAATAGGTCATCGACGTCCGGTTATAGAATCAGGTCTAGTCCTTACTTAATTCGAGCCCTGCGACGGGGCAGAACAACAAGCGCAAGAGATCTAACTATCCAAGAAGACACTCGATTACCACCCTTATCCCATTTTGGTTGTCTAGAAGTGGAAAATGCTGACCCCCTAAGTCTGAAGCAGAACAACGGTCTTTTCGATCAGTACGTCACGTCTAACGCGATAGGAGAATGGTGATGCGAAGCAGTCTGAATCATCTCTCCTTCGCTTCGACCTGCTTGCTCCTTTCACCTCAAAGCGGATTGTGGTTGGCTTAGACCGCTTATTTGACCAAGCACTTACCTCGCAGTTCGACAGGCTAAGAGTGACGTACGGTAGTAGCTCGACCAGAGGCTTGTACTCATTATCATCAGGCTTACTCTCTTTCAAAGAGAAGGGTGCATTTGACTTAGTAAGAATGAACTAGCAGCTCTTTCTGATTGGGCCCTACGCGACCGTGGTACCTTATTACTGAATTCGGATAGACTCTCCAGAGGTTGGACGTGGGTCTTTTCCGCGAATATGAAAAAGTGCCTCGAAATTGAATCAAATCAAGCCCATTAAATATAAGCCATCCTGCTAAATCGCTGGCTCGCCCCTGATCTTCTTGGCGACTTCGCCATTTTCTTGTTCAAATAGCAGCAGTCCCTCGTGAGTGCGGCACGCACCTTTTGAAACTGCGGAGAGCAGATGAAATTCTGAATCTTTTTTGGTTGATTGTCATATCATAATAGGTAGAAATTGGATGAATTTTACTAGTTAATATACAAGTGATTATTTATAAGTGAATTGGGCTCCTTATTTAATGCAAATATGAATGCTAACATGTCGAAATTATTTACAGGTGCATGAATGATAATAATGAAATATAAGTGATGAAATGCAACTAATTACTCTGGAACAAAACTCTATTTTCAACTTTTAGAGTGATGAATCACATATTCATAAACCCCCTATACTTGAACCTTGCTCATCCTCGAGCAACTAAAATGAAGTGCAAGAGTGAAATGATTTTGGGTTCCATATACCAAGATCATGAATAAAAGGTGAAAATGGAGCTTGACTCGACCTTTGGATTAATAATGTGGTGGAACCTTATTGAGATCTAAATTTAAGACCTAACAACCTTTAAGTTCCACAAGTCTTCTATTCAAGACGCCTCAACAGTCAGGTCAGAACAGATCCTCATACGCAAATTCTGATGACCATGAATCTTACTTGTACTGTGTAAGTGAAATATAGCTCTCCACATCAGAAATGGCAAAGAAACAACCTCCTCTAACAAGATAACTCTAATTCCCCGGTCCAATAAATCTTTCCTCGAGAAGCGGGGTATTCCCTTCTAAGTTCAAGTGCGACCAGCTCAATAAGATGGGTGGAGAGAAGAAAGTACGAGCTATTGGTAAAGTATATATGTAATATATACACGCCCCCTACACTTAGTGTGTGCTATATCCTCAGAGCACGAGAAGCGAGGAAAAAGACGTAGCTCGTGCTAAGCGTAGGAGATCTAAAATAACAAAAAGTATAGAAGTCGCTCCGCCCCCTATACTTAGGCTCCGGCAGCCTAAGTGTAGAAGAAGATCAAAAATGGGGCGAGTGGTAGGAGTCGCAGGCGGGCTGCTGGTGGGACGTACGGTGGCAGGCTGGAAGTGTCTCCATGCAGCGGTTGGAATGGCGCGCTGCGGGCGATGGAGGCGCGGGAGCAGCGGGTGGGCAACTATTGGCGGGGGTGGCGCTGGAGGAGACGTGAGCACCTGCAGCGAGGCCAAGACGCAGGGCGGCTGAATGCCTGCACGGCCAAGGGGCGGGCGGACGGTGATGGAGCACGGCACGCTAGCGCATGGCTGGAGCAAAGAGCAGCGGGGTTGCACGGGGCGGCACTGCGGCGATGGAACGTGGCCCGCTGATGCGTGGTTGGAGCGGGCGGAGCACCACGTGCATGCGCCTGCTAGAGGAGGCGCGCGATGGATCAAAGGGAAAGAAGAAGAGGAAAACAGAGCAACTTCCCCTGTGAACAGGGGAAGCTTCTGGAGGTCACCTGAATGGCGGAAGAGTTTCCTCCATCGTCGCCTCGGTTCACGCGGTGAGTTGTGAAGAAGCTCGAGCAACCTTCGATGGAAGATTTGCAACGAAAGGGTTTTCACCCCCTTCGGATCTTGCCTGCGGAGATGGTGAAGACAATCGTCACTTATGAAAAGGAAGCCCACGTTTGTCACAGGTGGCTCCTCCTAAGCTATGGCCCTCTCGCTTGAAGTTGGCGTATGTACGCCTTCGCACATATCGCCTCAGGAAGAGCGCCACTACATCCCTCCCCTCACGTGCGTGGCACGTGAGTACCATCAACCTCCAATTTCTGCAAATATCGAGAAGATCCCCGCAAACAGGCAGCACATGCTAAGCACGTGCCGTTGGCAAAATTGCATACGCACTCCTCAAGTTTCTGTGAATCATCAAGGAGGACCTGCCAATTTGAAGTCACGTGCAGTGCACATGCGTGAACCAAAAATTGCAACAAAGACCCTCAAAGTCTAGGTAATTGCATACAAGTCACCGTCAGCATACTTATTTTTATTAATTTTATTTCTGTATTACATTTACACCTCTATGTTTGCATATTTATTTCAACATTCATTTCAATCAGTTTATTAATTCTAAAAATTGCATATTGTAGAAGAACTCATGTTTTAACATTGTGAAGGTTTGTTGTGTTTTTGTGAGCCTTGGTTTATTTAATAGAATTATCTTGGTGAAAGATTGCATATTTTACCCAATTTTTCTTCTGAAATTGATATTAATTCATTGTTGCTCCAAAAATTCCCAAAAATTCACAATAAGTAGAATTTGAGTAGTTCTATTTTGTACCAAAAAATTATCACATTTGTAAGCATAACGAGGTCTAAATAAATTAATCGTGTTTCGCTTAATTGATTTTTAATCAGTCAGAATTTAATTATTTTTGAAGTCTAGTAATTTTCCTGGATTCGTCTCATAGAGAAGTATCTAGGATAATTCGTATCTTTGAAAATAATTTAATTTGTAAATTTGTGAAAACCACCCTGCATACATATTTAATTCGTGATAAATTCTCATTGAGTCGAAAAATTCCAAAAAAATGCACTAGCTTAATTTCATCATTATTCATCTGACTAAGTTTGAGGATTTTTGGAAATGATTTGATTGGAATTTATATTTTAACCCTCTAACTAGCATAAAATTGCATTTGCATTTATAACTTACATTCAAAAAAATAATAAAAAAATATTCTCTTGAAAACCTCGCATTTAGATCGACTTTAAATTAATCTAAGGAGAAAGTTGCCTCCCTGAGTTCGACCTTGGATTTATTTGATATATTAATTAAAGTGGTTTTTGATAAATCCGAATTTATCTGACTGCAACGAACACATATATTTTAATCATTAAATCGATCGAACTAAGAGGGTGAATTCTGGGTTTGTCACCCCACAACAATCAACCACGACGTGGTCTGCACACTGAACCTTCTAAGGCAAGTCCTATGAACCCTACCCTGGATTGCTTGGCCCAACTTGTGAAAGGCCTAGCAGAAATGACAGAGAAGCTAGACGACCTGACTGCCACCAAAACTTCCATTCCGACGCAGGTCGAAGCAAACCCTAATAGCTTTAAAAGAAAAGAACAGGTAGAATGTGATGTCCAATCTGTGCATGTAGAGTCAGATGATTGTAAAATTGCTTTATCTAATGTTGTCACTCTCAGGAGCGATAGGATTCTACCTCCATCTGTTGCGAGCCATGGGGAGAACAAAGATTTGATAGGTGAATCATCATCTTCAGCATCAACTGTGCCAACCACGGGAACGGGTGAGGAAGAAGGAGGATGAGGAGACATGCCAGCTGCCAGCCATCTGTACCGACACCAACAAAAACAACAAGAAAACAGAAAATTCAAAAATCCCACAAATATGTTCACAATCCACGTGAAGTCGTGCCAGTCACGGAGGAGTCGGCGGCGGTAGTTGATCCTATGCCTGCCGATGGAGCAGAGGCTGCACTTTTTTCTTGTCCACCAGCACCAGTATCTTCGTCTCCAACTTGTACTCCTTTTTTGATATGGATGTACATAATATTGTGGACAGGAATTTTGTTGTAAATAAGAACAATGTTTTTTATTTTAGTAATGTGAATATTCCTTTTCGTGATGTAATAGAAAAATCCAAAAAATGTAAAAAGAAAAGGTGCATTATGATCCTGGAGTTATGGATATTGTTAATAATCTGATTGTTGAGATTCCTTTGATAAAGGCCATCGAATACATGTCTGTTGTAAACAAAGGTTTGAAGGAGGCATGTAGAAACAAGCGTTGACCAGCACGTAACAATAGACGCCAACAGGTAGAGAAGCACATTCTTACCATTGCCACAGTCGTAGCCATCAGCAATCTCCCACAAAATAAACAAGACAAAGGAGCACCTTTGATCAGTTGCGAGATTTTTTATCAAGTCTTTGAGTGAATCTTGCTTGACAGTGATTCGTCCATCAACCTCCTGCCCTCTTCGTTATTGCAAGAATTCGGGCTAGGTTCTCTTAAGCAGACAAGAATGATCCTTCAGTTTGCGGAACGATCCATTAAGTGACCCCAAGTTCTATTGGAAGACGTTGTGGTAAAGGTGCGGGACATGCAGTTTCCGATTGATTTTGCAGTCCTTGATATGGACTCTCCCGCACCCTTACTCCAGACTCCTATTATTCTAGGCAGACCATTCTTGCGCACTACAGAGGCCGTAGTTGATTATGGGTCTGGAAAGATCACTTTCAGCTCGAGCAACAATCGAGTTACAATAGACATGATCATCGAGCCTAAAGTCATAACCGATGAAAGTCATGCAGCACCGCCTGAAGTAGACTGTGACTTCATTACAGAAATCAGAGACACGCCACTTTCTTTGAATGACATGGACACAGAAAATCCTCTCTCTCAAGGAAGACCTAGAAAGCATGGTTAATGCAAGCTATGATGACACTTAGGAGACAGAATCCAATTTATGGATGCATCTTTTTAATTCAGATGATTCACCCTAGCCCTAACACAATGAGTTCATTGCAGATTTGTTCGGCACATCATCATAAGATCAGTAAGACACTGAGGTCTGCATTACCTCTAGAGTATAGGTAGATCATCCTTCAACCAGCATAGTTCCAGAAGTGGCCAAGAATCCGGCTAGATTAGAACCTAAATTAAAGCCGACCAACCAGTATTCTTTCCATGCAGGCACAGAAAACATGTATCTGGTCATCATCAGCAATAGGCTGACCCCGGAGCAAGAATCTCGACTTCTCGAGATTCTAGAGAAGAATCGCAAGCCACTTGGTTGTCATGTTTCAGATCTCTGCAGGATAAACTATGTTCTGTACTCACACCACATCTATTTGGAAGAAGATGCCAAGACGTCTCGAGAGTTTCAAAGAAGACTGAACCCAAATCTGAGGGGCGACATCATGAAGGAAATCACAAAGTGGTGTGATGCAGTCTTCATCCATCCCATCTTCAACTCTGAATGGGTGAGCCCACTGCACGTTGTTCCTAATAAATCAGGGCTCACTGTGGTTACAAATGACAGAGGATAGGAGATATCTACTCGGGTACCGACATCCTGGCATGTATGTGTTGACTACCGCCGTCTCAATGCAGCAACTAAGAATGATCGCTTCCCCTAGCCATTTATTGATCAAGTATTGGAAAGACTGGCTGACAAGGAGTTCTTCTGCTTTTTGGATGGGTATTCTGGGTACAACCAAGTGGCAATCACCCCTGAAGATCAAGAGAGAACGACCTTCACTTGCTCGTTCGATAGTTATGCTTTTAGGAGAATGTCCATTGGAATGTGCAACGCACTAGAGACATTCCAGAGATGCATGCTTACAGTCTTTGCCAAGATGGTAAGCTGATTTCTGGAGGTGTTAATGGACAACTTCTCTGTATATGGTGTTAGCTTCAATTCTTGTCTTGAGCACCTGAACAGAGTACTTCATAAATATCGTGAAGTCGATCTGGTATTATCAAGGGAAAAGAGCCACTTCATGGTCGCAAAAGGGATTGTGCTAGGTCATGTCATTTCCAAACGGCATGGAAGTTGACCTGCCAAAGGTGGATGTGATTTCCAATCTAGAGACACCTCAGACAATCAAGAACGTGAGGTCATTTTTGGGGCAAGTGGGATTTATAGAAGATTCATCCATGATTCCAAATGCATCGCCCGACCTCTTACAGAATTGCTCTGCAAGGAGACTGAGTTCGATGTTGATCAACACGTTCTCCTTTCTTTCAATCAGATGAAGAGCTAATCACTCAAGCTTTAGTCCTGCAACCATCAGGATTGTCTCTTCCTTTTGAGATCATGATGGATGCGTCGGATTTTACAGTTGGGGATGTTCTAGGACAAAGGAAAGACAAGACGCCCTATGCCATTCACTATGCTAGCAAAACACCGGATGAAGCTCAAAGAAATTACATTGTTATAGAGAAAGAATTGTTGGATGTGGTGTTCACCCTTGAGAGGTTCAAATCCTATCTCCTTGGAACAAAAGTCACTATTTATACTTGCAACTCTGCTATCTGATACCTACAGCAGAAGAAGAATGCCAAGCTTAGACTGATTAGATGGATCCTTCTCCTCTAGGAGTTCGATTTGGAAATCAAAGACAAGCCTGGGGTTCAGAATGTGGTAGCAGATCACCTCTCTAGAATTGAGCAACAAGAGCCTCCACTGAGCAGCACACCTATCACAGACGCCTTTCCTGATGAATCGATTCTTGCCGTGGATGCACTCCCTCATGCCGATATTGCGAAGTACCTCATTTCCTGTGTAGTCCCACAAGATTGGACAAAGATTCATAAGGACAAATTCTTGTCAACAATCCATTTCTACCAATGGGACGACCCACTTCTATTTAGGGAAGGAGCAGATTGTATTTGGCAACAATGTATCCCTCGGGAGGAGCATCATATTGTCCTCGAGCATTATCACTCGCTCGAATCTGGAGGACACCATTCTGGAGATAGAACAACAGCGAAAGTATTGCAGTGTGGCCGCTGGTGGCCCACACTATTTAAGGATGCTGCAGCACTCGTCAAATGCTGCACTGACTGTCAGTGAGTGAAAGGAACCCTTACAGCTAAAGACTCCATACCCTGAAATTCATTTAGATAGCCAATGTATTCGATGCTTGGGGCATTGACTTCATGGAAACCTTCCCTAACAGTCAGGGATACGAGCACATCCTTCTTTCTATTGACTATGTGAGTCATTGGGTTGAAGCTATCCCTGCTCCAGCCGCAGACAACCATACAATGTGTCACTTTCTGAAAGAAGACATCACCTCGCAGTTCAGGATTCTGAAGATACTGATATCAGATGGGGGTAGTCACTTTATTAATAGAGAGGTCAAGAAATTAATAAAGGAGTACGACATCGAGCACCGAGTCGCATCTTCTTACCATCTCAGACCAAAGGTATGGTGGAACTATCCAACAGATCAAGAAGCTTGTCAAGCCGGACAGGAAAAATTGGTCCCAACTTTTGGACTCGGTCCTTTGGGCGTACAGAACTGCTTACAAGTCTCCGTTGGGCATGCCGCCCTATCGTCTTGTATATGGGAAGCCACGCCAACTTCCAGTGGAGTTGATTCATAAATCACTGTGGGCAGCTAACATTTGCAATTTGGACTCACAACAAGGTGGTCAGAAGAGGAAAGAAGATCTGAGCATGCTCCTGGAATTAAGAAACTATGCATATGATAACACATTGATGTACAAGGAGAAGGTTAAATGCTGGCATGACCGGCACATCAGACAAAAGACCTTCGAGACTAGATAGAAAGTGTGGCTATTTGATGTAAAGTTGAAGACCTTCCTGGGCAAATTAAAGAGCAAATGTCGTTCAAAGTTCAACAAGTGTGTGACAATGGAAGTATTGTGATATCAGAATTATCTCCCGACAGACAACCATTTGTCGTCAATGGTCAACTACTGATGCCCTACCTTAAGCATGACACTTTCTTGGTCGTTGTCGACTCTATCCAAGTATCGTGCACTTAAGTTACATCCACAGCAGTAGCAGCATCACAAGATTCAGATAATGCGACTCAAAAACTGTTCCTCTAAACTTTCATATTTTCTTCTTTTGTTCTTTTTGTTTTCATTTTTCTTTATCCAAAAAAATGGGTGTGTGTATCACCCCTTTTTGTCAGTATTCTGCACTTAGGACGTACCTTGTCCTAAGTATAGGGGGTGTACATCCCGAGAAACTTCATTCTTTGAACCTCTCCCATGTCTCCTCTTCTTGTCTATACTTAGGGATATCTTAACCCAAAAATAGGGGGAGATAGTATGAGTACAATCTATTCATTCCCACCCTTGATCGTCCCTTCTTTGTGTACAATCTGCTATACTTAGGATTATTTGATCCTAAGTATAGGAGAGATAGTCGATTTCTCATTTGCTTATTTATTCATATGTTTATTCTTTAGGCTTTTCTATACTCGGTATGAGTTATGTCTTCTCTTTTTCTCTCTGATCTATGAGGACGTAGCTCAAGCTAAATATAGAGGGGTCGTATACACTGCGTATATACTTTAGCCATAACTCGTACTTTTGTATTTTAAAATAGTATTTATGGCTAAAATACTTTCTTAGATACTACACATATACCATTAAATTCATTAAAATGACATAATAAAAAGATGCATATTATTCCTCAAAATTTTTGTACATACTGATTAATAAATCAGGTAAAATGTGTTGCAAAATGTTTGAAATAGTTTAAAAATCTTTTTGAAGAATCTTTTTAAAAAATATTTTGAAAACTATTTGAAAAAGGTTTTGTAAAATATTCTCAACCTTTGTAAAAATATTTTGTTTATAAAAATTTCTTTTCCCTGTGTGAAATAAAAATGTTTGAAAAACCATTTTGCAAGTGGTTTTGAAAATGGTTGCAAAAATATTGTGAAATATCTATATATACTATTTGAAAAACCTTTGTAAAATAATTTTCAAATGTGTAAATGTTTGTAAAAATTCTTTGCAAAAATTATTTTGGACTATAGTTTTCAAAATTATTTTTAAAATGATTTTCAAATAAGTTTGTTTGAGGAATATATACATGACGCCAAAATTCTTTATCAATTATATATACATAGTTATAAAAATGATCATGTATCCCTTGTAAATTCTTAAAACCCCAACTCTTGTAAATAGAAGATGCATACCCGTGTAAATATTTGTACCTATTTGCTAACCAAAATCTTTTATTTTAAAAAGCCCAAAAAACAATTATTAAACTAAAAATACCAAAAACATTTGCAAAACCTTTTTGAAAAATACTCAAAAAAATGCAATTTCAAAAATCTGAAAATTGCGTCACCAAAATATTTTCTGCATTGTACATAGCATTTGCCTTTTTCAGATCTAGTTTGATAATTGAACAAATCTAAGTAAAATCTGAAGATTGGAGCTTGCTTGGACCTTAAATCTACCTAATAACAGGAATCTTATAGAAATTGGAATTGTGGTACTTCAGGTCTCGTTGACTTAATTATTTGAGAATAATGAGACTTCGTTCAATGGATTCTTGACTGCCTAAGTAGAGTATTATGGAGCAAATGCACGGCTCTTGTTGATAATGACCTAACTTGGATACCAGCACCTTTCACTTTGCTCAGCTCAGTTGGAGTGGTGAGAGGATTGGATTTGTCGGTATGAGACGCACACTGGTGGAAACATTTGTTCTCGTCTAGGGAGGGAAGTGCACCCCAACCCGTCCAGTAGCAGAGACGTCTAAAGACAGGAGAGTGTGGGTTGCAATAATGCTTCAAAAGAGGGAGAGTCTACTGGCTCAAGAGGAAAAACTTCGTATGTAAATGTCATTGTATATAGTATTTCAAAAAAATGCAAAAAGCAAAAACTCCAAAAAAGTGGACATGCCTAATTGAAAATAAAATGTCTGCCGAAGTGTACATATTTGTATAGTCAATAAGTAAGCTTGAGCTTCAAAGTTGTATCATGTGAGCCTGCAGATGGATGAGTTGACTACACTGGTCTTGTATCCTAGGATAGGTAGCTACACTGGCTACCGTCCATTTTTATCTTCATCCCCTCCTCTTGAGCTAGTTGCTACTTGAACATATAAGGGAATACCCCGCTCCTCGAGGAAAGATTTATTGGATTGGGGAATCATTTGGTTGTCATGCTGGAGAAGGCAGTCTCTTTGTCATTTTAGTTGAGGGGAGCCTTTATCACATACATTGTACAAGTAAGACTCATAGTCATAAGGGTTTGTGTATGGGCTGAAGTATTCTGACATGGCTATTGAGGAGACTTGAGCGGAGTTTTAGGATTCTCGAAGGCTGCTGATTTCAAGTATGATTCCCAGTAAGGTTCCGACCGCACTAAAATTCCAAAGGACCGACTTAAGCTTCGAACTTTTATTTTGTGAAGACAAGTTTGAGAATTAAACTTAATCCACTTTATTCCTTTTTCTTTTCTTTGTTTTTATTTTCGACACTTATTTCATAAGTGTTTGCTAGAAACTAGCAAAGGCAAGTATAGGGGGATGATGAATCTCCATTTCACCACCTTATTCTATCATTTTGGCCTTAAAAATCCTATCTAATGCATGTAAAAACCCTTAATTTGCACAAATTAATATTCATTCTTTATTGTACAAATAGTGTATAAAATATTGTTTTTAATTTCAAAATTATAGAATAAAGAAAAAAAGAAAAAGAATAAATACCAAAGGTATTTTATGACCCTAAACCCCGAGACCTAGGTATCTTGATGACTAGGACGACAAGGAATAAAGTAGAGGGAGATAAGGGCCAATTATACAATAAAAATACCATTTATTAATTCCTCATTTATTCATTTTTGGGACCTATTTTATTTTCTACTTTTTATACCTCAAATAAAAAAACTTTTTACATGAAAATTGTAGACAATAAAATATATAAAAATGTAAAATTGAATTCATACAAAAATAATATATACTGTAAAAGTCATACTCTGAATAAAAAGCCAAAATCCCAACTTCCCATACCCATATCTCTCAAATAAAAACTCAAAATATATCAAAATCATTTTAATTGTATATAACTTTTAATAAGCTATTTAATAAAGGTGGTTTCATAATTTTTAGAGTTAAGGTATGAAAGTTAGGTTTTGGACCTTCATTGTACAGTATACTCGAATAAAATATTCATTTTATTTATTATTTATACAATTTTATATTTTTATAATTTGGTAATTATTATCTATAACTCATGTACATATTAAAACCAACATAAAACTACTAATAAAAAAATAAAATAAAATAAATATATAAAATATATAGGTACAATACCTATGCTAATACTTGTAGATAAATGAAAGTGAAATCTATTCTTTTATTTATATTTTTATACTCTTGCAAATATTATCTATATTCCACTAAAAATAAAAAGATAAAATAAAACCAAAGAAAACACTTCAAAATAAATAATAGGTCTAAATACATAGAGAAAATACATGTATTTATACCTACAAAATATATATCTCTCTTTATTTAAGTGTATAGATTATATCATAAAAATATGATAAAAATATCTTTAAACATCTAAAAATGAGTTATAAATCTATATAATAATATAATAAAATAATAAAATAAAATATACAAAATAAAAATAAAATAGCCAAAATATATATGAATATACCTATAAATATACCCTCAAAATTTGACTTATAATAAATAACATCAAAAAAATAAAATTCATATTAGAATACTAGATAAAATAATAAACATTTTTTCATTTTATAATCAAAAGATAATAAAATAATTTACTATGTTAAATTAAATATTTTCAAATAAGTGACTGTTTTGTCCTGTAGTGGCTGACATGGCCCAATCATGTCAATTCCTTCGTTGACCTCCAATCAACTATCTCCCCAGGCGATCTGACCTGTAGCGCTTATCGAAACCTTGATTTTGAGACATTTTTCCCGCTCGACCCATCGATCAAACACCATCGATCCCTTCATAAGATTTCATCATTATCCTTCCATGATTCACGTCGGGCGTTTATATCTCCCATACATATCGCAAATTATTTCCAAACTGACCGTCAATAAGGGTGCGCACACTTAGCTATAAATAAAACCTTCGACTTCCCTTCTCAATTTGATCATTGTTCTGAGCCTTAGAGCCCTACAACTTGGTCTAGAGAGCATCCTCGTGATAGGAGGAGACCCCCTGAAGTCTAGATTGGCTCCAGGAGGACGAAGGTGCACCCACGCCGACTGTCTTTCTCCCTGCCTTCGCCGGCAAGTATAAGCTGCACTTTTATTGCTTTTTAGGTAGGTATGGCCTAGGTTTTTAATTCTTGCATCTACTTTAGCCTTTTAGTCATTCGATCTAATGTAACTACTCGAATAGTACTTCGTCGGAGCTCCACTCTGGTGAACTCATTTCGTTGTTATCCACCATGTTCTAGCCATCAACGTCTACCTCAGTCTCCTTCCCCTTCCACTTATCTCCGCTCTGCCACCTCTCATTCACCTAGACCTGTTGTGGATTTGGATATCAGATCTCCTCCACCGCCGCATCGCCAAAGAATTCTGCCCGACACCCCCCTTCATCCATTCACCCTATCAAACCCCCCATAACCTCCCTTTTTTGGTGTAAATCACTCTGGCTGGTTCTAGAAGCCAAAAGACCTCTTGTGGGTCGACTTTGCATAGGGACGTGGTACCTGGAGCTTCCCTTCTTCCCCGACCTCGCTAGCCTTAGTCCCAGCTCCGAACCTCCTGAAGCCTCCATCTGGTGTGGAGGAGCCCAAGCTCCTTGTTGCTCCTTGTCCGAGCCATCCAGGCGTCCGAGGGAGCTCAAGAGAGTTGATCGAAGCTCACCATCCAGGAGTTCTTGCTCAGTTCTTCCTGAACTCTTCTCTATCGTCCGATCAGATCGCATGTTCCAATTCGCGTCTCCACCGCTCGATTTCTGAAATCCACAACCATTGATTCCCCACCGATGATATAATCTGGGTGGTCGAATGCGAATCCTCATCGTGCATCGAGAGGACGATACATGGATTAGTGAATCAGATCTAGTCGTTCGCTCCCGCACGT
The DNA here is from genome assembly GCA_037367405.1 of Ottelia alismoides. Classification (NCBI taxonomy): domain Eukaryota; kingdom Viridiplantae; phylum Streptophyta; class Magnoliopsida; order Alismatales; family Hydrocharitaceae; genus Ottelia; species Ottelia alismoides. Next base: position 144,983 of record JAZKJV010001704.1, read on the forward strand.
TAAGGGGTAAATTGCATACTTAGCCTTGTTCTTTTTTATTTATTAATTAGTCTTGTAAATGAAAGAGAGTGTAAATAAAACGGTAAAATTGCATGTAGACCCTTATCTTTATTTTATATTCCGTTTAGGTCCATATCAGGTCACCTCATGTATCGCCCCACGTAAGGTGGCCATTTTGCAAAGATGCACATGTTATTTTTTATATTTATTTTTGGTCCAAGAAAATTTCATGTACATTGTATATTTTTGGAAAAAATCCTTAGAGGCCCTCAAAATTTATTTTATTTACATATATGCCCCTACCAACAATTGTATTTTTGTGTGCATGTTGGATTTATTAAAAATATCTATTGAGCTCCAAAAATCACAAAAAATAGATGTAGGCTCCGGATTGCTTGTCATGCCATATTTTTATTTTGCAATTTTGGACACTTTATATTTACTAAAAATCATTTAGAGCACAAAAAGTCCATGTATATAATATAAAATACCAAAAAATATAAAAACATGTCGAAAATTCCCAAAAAAATTATTTATTTAAGTATTTCTAGCTTCAGACCAAAAAACACTAAAATAGAAAAAGAAAACTCTTAAAAATTAAAAAACCCCCAAAAACTTTATAAAAATAAAAAACTCAAAAATCTCAAAAATAGTTTTTCCTATTTTATAATTTTCTCTATATTATTATATTATAATTGATTTGGAAAATTTTAGACTTAATTTTCTATTTTTAATTTCCATTTCAATTTCATCTATTTGATTGATCCATGTTTTAGGGTAGTTTTGATTTTAAAATCCATAAAAATTAGCAAAAATGCCAGAAAAATCATAAAAACTTTAAAAAAACTATTTAAAATCCAAAAATATTCAGTTCTAAATTTTTTTGTTATTTTTAATCTTATTTATATCTACATTATTTATTATGGAATATATAACCTTATATATGTTATTATATATATTAAAAAGAAAAAAGAGAGAAAATATATAATATATATAATACAAAAAAGAATATACAAAATTATAAAATCCAGAAATAAAAAAAGTTTATAAAAAAAGATTAAAAAACATATATTTAAAAAACCCACAAAAATATATAATGAATGACATGGTTGTACATAATACTCCTTAGTTGAAAATAACCGTAGGCTACTGATTTTGCTCTCTGTGGTTTTGCTCTCTGTGGTTCAACCGCTACATGGTTGCTTGCTATACCTTGTGCTTTGTAGAGAATAATAAATTTTGACTCACGTTTTTGTGTTATTATTTGCTTGATTATTATTTAGGGTTAATTGTTGATTAAGTGGGAATTCGTTTGAAGTCGCTTCGACGATTGTTGATCCTCCTTGTGGATTGACGAGACTTCGGTAAAATCTCAATTATCAAATACAATCCTTAACATACCTAATGAAGTAGCACTCTCGATGAGAGATTCTAGCTTACTTGCATCCATGTTCTTCACATGGACCAAGCAACCCCAAACTCTCAAGTGATTAACACTACCTTTGGTTCTATACCAGAGTTCATGAGGAGTCTTAAGTATAGACTTGCTAGGAATCTTGTTCAGATATATATATATATATATTGCAGTCTCTACTGCATATCCCCAAAAACTAAGAGGTAAATGTGCTTTACTCATGATTGAACAACGATATCCATGATGATTCTGTTGCGTCTTTCAGCAACACCATTAAGTTGGGGGGTTTCAAGAGGAGTGAGATTGGAGATAACTCCATTAATTATTTGTAACATGCTATTCTATTTAAATATTTAAAATTTTTAACAATTATTTTATTGATATATATATATGTGTGTGTGTGTGTGTGTTTGTGGTTTTCTCATAATCCAAAAATCGCTTCGACTAGTCCAGTCAATAAATTGAGCTCGGACAGATTTTTTGGGTCAATAGGAATGATGTTGTCGTGTTGACACCATCACTGATCTGACAAGTTTGAATCGACGGTTTGACCCGGCCGGTCCAACCTGAAGACTGGTTGATTTAATGCTTAGTCTGGTTTTTAAAATCTTGGTGGCTGCAATATTATGCTAGTAGATACATAATTTTCTTGTAGTGAGAGACTAAAACTATCCTCTAGAAAATTGTTAGATCCAACCCTAAGGATTGATCTCAACACTTGCTTTTGCTTCGTGGGGTTATCCAATCGTATTTCGAGTCTCATTAGGAATCAGCTTGTATACGGTAAGCTCTATCACCTCCCATTAAAAATACACTACAAATCTCTCTGGCATTTCGACATTGTCATCTTCATTCTGATTATGATGAGAATAAAAGGTAACTTATCTTACTAAACCGAGGAACTAAGATCCCATGCTTAAGAAAATAATCTGATCTAGCAGGACAATATGAAGAAGTGGCATGATGGCAATATTTGGATGAAGAATTTTCAAGTAGATCATAAGGTTTGATTATGTGATGCTAAACTCAAATTGCTCATGGGGAGGCTGCAACAAAAATGAAAGGACAATACACTGTTACCATTATTTTTGATAATGAAACAGTTGATATCCTTGACCCATTCAATATGCTACATTACATATAATGGTCAATGTTTAAAACCAATGGTTGAACTTGATGGTCTAATGCAAGTATCGAAACTATGATCACGCGAGAAAATACTCGCCACCTCGATCAGATCGAATCCGTTTAATCTTCCTAACAGTTTGGTTCTCAACCAAAGCCTTGAACTCTTTGAACTTTTCAAAGGTTTCATATTTATGACGTAGCATGAAGATAAACCCATATTGTGAATGGTCATCAATAAACGTCAAATAATATCGATATCCATTTCTGGGCATGGTACTAAAGGGACTACTGATGATCGCGAAATCTACCTCTTTAATAGTCGATATTTGTAGTATAGGAAGCGGATTTCGGTCGTCAAAATACCACAATCTTCGAATGTTGTGGAATATTTTTTTACTTGGCAAGTTTACCAAGGTCGAACTCAGGGAACGGTGATTTTTAGTTGCGCGGTCTTAAATCAAATTTAATTGATTAATGCTCGGTTAATTTTTGTGTTGAGAAAAATATACAATGCAATGGTGGAGGAGTGATGCAAAGAAAATATACAGAGACGACTATTCAGCACAGGATCTATGATTAATAATTCAACTTCAATATATGTTAATTGATAACCTCGAAATTTATCACAGATCAGACGCTATAATTCAGAAGAGTGTCAATAAGTAATCTCATAAGTTCTGGGCTCTGATAAAAATCTCTTCTAAATTCCCTGTAGATTAATCCTTAATCGATAGACATTATCTTTGAAAAATACAAGGAAAATAAATTTTCAATCTTCCTTTTCGAAGCCCCTGCATAAAATAAGTCCTCAAATAATATCCCAACTCCAACAAGTCCCTGTAAAATAAATCGTCAGTTTTTCCAAGTTACTTGTGGCACAAATATGTCAAGATGAGCCTACAAATGACAACAGATATACTCAATAATAATTATCAATAATCAGCCTTAAATCTGTCCACAAATGATGCTAAGTTGTAGAGCACGGAATTAGCTTCTAAACGACATATTATATGCTCAAATCGGAGTCCATATGACAAAGATAGGATAAAATGAAATTTTAGGGACTAAAATGTAAATAAAATAAAGTTTTCTTTGCAAAAAGGTCCCTGGGAGGACTTATCTGTAATTAATAAAACTTGCAGGGGCCTGGATGTAATTTACCCCTGGCGGGGGTATTTCTGTAATTTCTGAAAGTGCCAGGGGTATGGCTGCAATTTACCCCAAAAGCACGTCCGCCGCACGTTCTTGCGGAGGCTCGGGGACGAAGCTGGAGGCTCGGGTGGCGAAGGAGAGGCTCGGGTGCCGAAGGAGAGGCTCGGGTGCCGAAGGAGAGGCTCGGGTCCCGAGCCTGTGGTTCGGGTCGGGCCTAGAGGCTTGGGTGCCCGAGCCGTGAGACTTGGAGGCCGGCTCGGGGGAGACACGTGGTGGGTCGCTGCCCGTTGGATCTGGGGCGTGATCCAACGGCGGCTGGGGGGTTGACGCGGAGGAAGATCTGAGCCGTAGGATCAAGGGGGATTAGCCTTGATCCGACGGCAGCTGTAAGCTGCAACGTCGGAGCGATCGGGGCGGAGCGGGGATCGACGCCTCCGCGCGGGCGCAGAGGTCGAGGTGGAGGCGGTGCTTCCGCCCCTCGGCCGACACACGGCGCGAGGGCAGAGGAGGCCGGAGGTGGAGACGCGGCGGCGAGGCGGTCGAGGGTGGCGAGGTGCGGCGCTGGCGGAGGCCGCGCGCGGTGGAGGGCGGAGCTGGTGGCGCCGCGCGAGGCGGAGGCGCGGCGGCGGAGGTTCGGGAGGACGATCAGGTCGAGGCGGAGGCGCTCGATGGCGATGGAGGTCCCGTCGCGATGAGGGGCGGCGGCGGTCGCGGCGGATGGTGGAGGTGCTGTCGAAGGCCGCTGCAGCTGCGCGAGGCGAGGCGATGGGGTGGTGCGGCTGAAATGGAGGCGTTGGGAGCTGAGCTCCTACGAAGGAGCTTGGCCACAGTCGATGGTGCGAAGGAGCTCGGCTTCCTGCAGGGGTTAGTCAAACAAGCACGAAGGAAGGGAATGTGATGGGACTCCCGTTGCGGATGAGGGATGCAGGTTGGATTGTCGACCTGAGCGAGGCCGACCGAGAAGGGGATCTGAGAGGTTGAAGCGTAGGTGGAGGAGAAAGCAAGGGAATTACTTGAGGGATGAAGCTCGACGGTCGAAGGAGTCCGGAGCAAGGGCAGTCCTCGGGGAGGAGGAACAGAGGATGGCGTAGCCTCTGGATCGCGCCGAAGGGCCGCTGTCACCAGCCGTAGGAGAGGGCGGATGGGTTTTGGAGCCGACGAGGAGGTGTCTTTATAGGGAGCTGGTCACGGCCGTTACGAGAGGAGGCGGAGTAACGGCCGGCGAGGAGGTGGCTGTTAAGGCCGTGTATGGCGGGGTCGGTTACAAGGGGGAGAACGACAAGGAGAGGGGGGCGGCTTTGGCAACGGCTGGAGGAAGGGGACGGGGGTCACGTGCTAGGCACGTGACTCAGGTGTGGCCAGGAGAGAGAGGAAAGCGGGGTGCCACGTGGCATGCCCAGGGGCTGCCACGTGGCACCCCAAAAAAATTTCAACTTTAATGATGGAGAAGAAGGAGAAGGAGACCTCGGATCAAAAAATTTCCTTCACGAAAGTTGCTCGTCTCAACGAGATCTACAACTTTCATGAAGGACCCGGGAGCAAAAGAGGTCACCTGTGAGAAGTGGTATTTTTGGTGGCTTTCCATGTGTACGAAAAACCGTATTTTTGAGATTTTGTATTTTTTTGGTGGTTTTAGAGAGGATAAAAATTCTATAAAAATACGATAAATAAGAAGAAAATTATTTACACATTAATCTAATTTTTTTGGATTTTTAAAAGATAAGAAATTAGGAAAATAAAATAAAAGTAAGAAACGCTCAACTTGTGCACAGACCGACAACAGACACTTGGACTTGGTCAATTTCTTTTATCTCAGTTTTAATACGGATTTGAATCTTTGCATTTCTTATTAAAACTTTCATCAAAGGACACAAATAAAAAAGAAATAAAATTAAAAGAGTTAATTATGCACATAAAAACTCAGGTCAAAATTGGCAAAAAGTTAAAATGCGCAAAAGAGGCCCAAAACCCAACTTTCACATATGAGCTCCGAATTTTATAAAATTGGTCTTGTTTTGAAGGTATTTGAAAATGGAGTACTTTAAAAGTGAGTAGACCAAAATCGGACACTGTATGTGGGAGATATGCTCATTTTAGTCCGTCTGATGTGAAATTTGACTTTGGGATTATTTGACACTTATTGGGGTTAGTAATTTTTTGTATTTTTTATTTATTAAGGTTAGTAATATCTACACAATGGAGGTGGTTTTGGGTCAATCGGAGTTAGGATGGATTAACTAAAAATGTGAGAAGTTAGCGGCTTTTTGGGCTAATTTACACAAGGGATTTTTAATGCAATTTATGCATGATGAAATGCGGATATTATTTACACATGCATGATGGCTAATAATGCTCTTTTAATGATTAATTACAAGAGGATGATGGGGGACAGAGCCTAAATGACCAATTTTAGCATGATGAATACGAGATTCATCATACCCCTATACTTAGACCATGCTCGTCCCCGAGCATGAATGAATGACTTAGTTGATTACATCCCTGACCGTGTAAGTGAATTTACAAGGCTCAGTTCAGAGAAGACCCTTAATTTGAGTGATCCTAAGATTCTGGCTCAACCAAGCTTTAATCAAAAGGAACCCAACTTCTCTAATTTTCAGACTCTCTGTTTGTACATATAGTATAAGGATATGATTCTTAGTGTACTGCATTTCATGAGAGTCAAGTCGAGACATCACCCAAAGTTCCAATCCAAGAGACTCTCCTCTAGACCTGACCCTCAACGCTAGAGAATAAGTATATTCTTGCTTCAGTCAACCGTCTCATTAGTCTGTCAGACTTGAAAGTGTAGATGGACGGCCAGTTGATGGAGGGCATAGGATTGTGTCTGATTTTCTCTCCCTTTCATTGGAACAAGGTGCCTCTCGAGTGCCTTATTACTCAACACAAATATATTTTATTTTGTTGATCAATGTGTCCGTCAAGAGAATTTGGAGTCGTCTGCACTTGTTTTTCTGGGAGTACACCGGGGTGTGTCTCTTTTGAGTATCTAAGATACCTTCGACACCCAGACTTGTATCGCTTACGATGCAGAGCCCTTTTATGGTGTCAGCCCGACTCCTTGGTCCTAATTAGCGCTTGGTCCAAGTGGACACTTTGAAAATGTTTGGGAGCGCTCGCCATTGGTGGAAGCTCATTTAGAATTTGACTTTGGATGATAGAGCTTTTCTTTGACATTTCTTTTTTTTTTGTTGGCTAGCTCCACTGCTTTTACCAAAAGTTGGCGCACACTGATCAACAATTTTCATTAAGTTTCATCACACCCTGGCACTTAGGTCAATATCAAAAAGATAGCATTGAACTTGTTCACATACTGGCTGGGTTTTTGCTGACACTCAGGTTTTTTGCAGCCTTCATTAACTTTATCCCATCCTCGAATATCATCAGATCGGGTCTAAACTCAAATCTCTAGTCCTAGTTCCTCAAGTGATATCTCAACTCTTCTCATCAATCATGCAGTTGTGAAAGTGATTGTGCTGATCATATTCTTTTTGAATGTTAGAGATGAAGAGTGCAATATAGCGCTCAAATCTTTCAAACTAGGGAAGTGTGGATTATTAAGTTCTAAAACCCTATTGACTAAGGCAGGCTAACTCAGAATCTCAAGATTTCAGAAATCAAGTGTCCTTAAAAATCCTCAAGCCTTGAGTGATAGTGAATGTGTCAGGAATATATCAACCAAGGAATGCATGAAATGCGTGATGAAATGCAAGACCATGAGTTTTTTTTTATTTGTTTTTTTTTTAAGCAGGTATTATACACACTACTTATACCCATCCCCGATGTTAGATAAAAACGATTAAAGTGCGAGCTATGGATAAAGTAGATAAAATATATACCAAAACACCCCCCTATACTTAGCTTGTGCTATGTCCTCATGGCACAAAGTGAAATGGTGACATAGCTCGTACTAAATATAGAAGGACTAAAAACAAGAGAAGTGATGTATAAACAATGGATGCGGTCCCCCTATACTTAGGCTCAAGTCAGCCTAAGTATAATCGGTTAATTACAGATGTGGAACCGGGAAGAATTTCGGATGTACAAGAGAGTGTAGGTCTCGGAGAGGTGTGCTATCTGGGCAGATCAAATTTTTCATCAAAATCTATGTCCTGAGTGAAGGAGATCTGTTCAACTTGTACTAATTGCTCATTGGATTCGACAAAATGTTTAAGCAGCTGACCGTTGACTATAGATGTTTGCGCGCTATCTGCGGTCTCTGAGATCTCAACACTCCCATTATTGTGTACCTCTCTTACAATGAAGGGTCCCGTCCATTTTGATTTCAATTTTCCTTGGAAAATTTTCAACTTTGCATTAAATAGCCAAACTTTCTGCCCTGGGACAAAGATCTTTGTTCGAATGTTCCTGTCATGCCATCTTTTTACTTTTTCTTTGTAGATGATGCTGTTTTCGTAAGCATGATTTCGGATTTCAGACAGTTCATTCAAATTGATGTCTCGGTTCTTTTTTCCTTGGTGACAGTTCCAATTAATCTTTTTGATTGCCCATTCTGATTTATGTACGAGCTCTGCGGGCAAATGGCATGGTTTTCCATATACCATTCTAAACGGGGAGGTGCCCAATGGGGTCTTATAAGCCGTCCGGTAGGCCCACAGAACTTGGTCCAGGAGTTGGGACCAGTTCTTCCTGTCAGGGCGAACGAGCTTCTGTAAAATTCCTTTAACCTCCCTGTTTGACACCTCGGCCATGCCATTGGATTGTGGGTGGTAAGGAGTAGCGACACGGTGCTCGATGTCGTATTCCTTAGTCAACTTCTTCACCTCCCGGTTGACAAAGTGGCTTCCCCCATCAGATATTAAAACTTTTGGAATTCCAAACCTCGAAATAATATGATCTTTCAAAAACCTGCAAACAGTTTTGCTATCTGCAGCTCGAGTAGGGATAGCCTCCACCCATCTAGATAAATAATCTACCGCGAGAAGAATATATTCAAATCCTTGACTATTAGGGAATGGGCCCATAAAGTCAATGCCCCATGCATCGAATACGTCACAGATAATCACTGGTTGCATAGGCATGGCATCTTTGGAACCAATGGTTCCTCCCATTCTCTGACAGACGGGGCACGACCTCACAAAATTATAAGCATCCTTAAACAAGGTCGGCCAGTAAAATCCACATTGCAATATCTTCTCAGCGGTCCTCCTCCCAGAGTGATGTCCTCCCGCCTCCAAGGTGTGGCATAGATTGAGGATACTTTGATATTCCTCTTGAGGAATACATCTTCGCCATATGCAATCCGGTCCTTCAAAGAAAAGGAAAGGATCTTCCCAATGATAGTGTCTCGCTTCAGATATGAGTCGATCGATTTTGTTTCTGGGCCAACCTTGAGGAACTTCATTGGTGATGAGATAATTCACCGTGTCTGCATACCAAGGGAGCGAATCAATAGCAGAAATTGACTCGTCTGGGAAGGTTTCATGGATCGATTCAGATTCCGGAATTTTGTTATGTTCAATCCGTGATAAATGATCAGCCACGACATTCTTAACACCAGGTTTGTCCTTAATCTCCAAATCAAATTCTTGAAGTAGTAGAATCCATCTCAGAAGTCGTGCTTTTGCATCCTTTTTGGCCATTAAAAAGCGAATGGCAGAATGGTCTGTGTAAACTGTCACCTTAGATCCTAGAAGTATTGATCGAAATTTTTCCAAGGCAAAAACCACAGCAAGCATCTCTTTTTCGGTCACAGTGTAATTTTTCTGAGCAGGGTCTAAAACTTTGCTTGCGTAGTGAATAGCATACGGGATTCCATCTTTTCGTTGTCCTAATACAGCCCCTACAGCGAAATCAGATGCGTCTGTCATGATCTCGAAGGGAAGAGACAAGTCGGGAGCTTGTAGGACGGGTGTCTCAATGATCCTTTTCTTGAGTAATTCGAAGGCTTCTAGACACTTATGATCTACCAGGAATTCAGTGTCTTTCCCAAGAAGGTCTGTTAACGGTCGGGCAATTTTTGAAAAGTCTTTGATAAATCTCCTGTAAAATCCGACATGCCCTAGAAAAGACCGTACTTGTTTCACATTTGTAGGTGGCTCAAGCTTTTTGATCACATCAACTTTGGCAGGGTCAACCTCCATTCCCTTCTTGGAGATGACATGCCCTAGTACAATGCCCTCTTTTACCATGAAATGGCTTTTTTCCCAAGAGAGCACCAGATTCACTTCCCTGCACTTTTGGAGGACTCGATCCAGGTGCGCTAGACAATCATCGAATGAATCACCGTGGACCGAGAAGTCATCCATGAAGACTTCCAGGAAATCCCCAACCATGTCGGCAAAAATTGCAATCATGCATCGTTGAAAGGTGCCGGGGGCATTGCAAAGACTAAAGGGCATTCGCTTGAATGCGTATGTGCCGAAGGGGCATGTGAAAGTAGTCTTTTCCTGGTCCTCGGGGGCGATGGCTACCTGATTGTAGCCCGAGTACCCGTCTAAGAAACAGAAGTATTCTCTCCCAGCCAATCTCTCCAGGATTTGATCAATAAAAGGCAGCGGAAAGTGATCCTTCTTTGTTGCGGCATTCAGGCGTCTGTAATCCACACAGACACGCCACGACGTAAGTACCCGTGTCGTAATCTCTTCTCCCTCCTCATTGGTGATAATCTGTAGTCCTGACTTTTTCAGGACTACATGCAAAGGTGAAACCCATTTGGAGTCGGAGATGGGATATATGAACCCAGCTTTACACCATTTTTCAATCTCAGTCTTAACCACTTCCCGTAAGTTTGGATTCAATCTACGTTGGCATTCACGGGAGGGTTTAGCATTATCTTCCAAGTAAATATGGTGTGAGCACAGGGCTGGGTTAATCCCTGGAAGATCAGACAATCTCCAGCCTATAGCCTTGCGGTTTTTCTCCAAAACATTAAGCAGGCGGATCTCCTGCTCTTCGGTCAGTTGTGAGCTGATAATGACCGGAAATTGTCCTTTTTGTCCTGCACGGAAGGCATACTTAAGTGTAGGGGGCAATGGTTTGAGTTCAGGTAAGTCAATGATGTTTCTTGAATCTGGTTCTGTCTGTGATGTTTGTTTTTGTGATGTGGACGCTTGTAGTGTATCAATGTTGACCACCATCATGGTTGTATCAGGGATCGGATCGCTAATGATGGAATGAGGTGTGGCAATCGCCGCGTCCGATCGGTGTACCTTACTCAAGGATTGTCCATAAGGAGAATGGACTGACAGGTCGAGAGTGGCCTCTGAGTCTCCTAGAGTATAGGTAGATGCATGGATGAGCTGGCAGACTAAGTCATCAACAATATCCTCACCAGATGAGGTGGATTCTATCATTGCGGCTGAGTTTTGTCTCCAGGACCCAGCTGTTGGTTCTGTAATTTCAGTCTCGGTTTCTGATTTTTCAGACTCGGTGCTCGACTCAGTTTCAGGTCTTTGGAACCTAGTTTGCTGCATTTTAAGTTCAACTTTCCCGAACTGGATTCTCCCTGATGTATAATCAAATATAGCTCCTGCGGTCCTAAGGAAGGGTCGCCCTAGTATCATCTGGGAATCTTTCCAATTTCTAGGGACATCCATGTCAAGAATTGTAAAATCTACTGGGTAGTTTTGTCCCTCTATGTTGATGACAATGTTTCAAATCTCGCCCCTAGGTCGCTTAGTTGAGGTGTCTGCAAATTGAAGTACGGCTGTTGATTGCTTAAGAGGACCTAGATTGAGATGCTCATATAGGGTTGTGGGCATGAGATTGATGGATGATCCATTGTCTAACAATGTTCTTGCAAACTTGATTTCGTTGATGTAGCTAGTGACGAAGTGAGCACCCATGTCTCTTTTCTTTCTTGGCAGCTCATTTTTTATAAGACGAGATGTGGCCACTGAGAGTATGTGTTTCTTTGTTCGGCTAGGATTTTGTTTGCTGGCCCTAGTTGGTGTGCATCTCACCTTAAGGTATTTCCGAAAAGCCGAGTCTCTTTCTATCATCTCATCCAAGGACAGAGTGACCTTAATATTTTCCTTGCAGATGTGGGCCATCTCATCATCATTTTTTTGGTTTTTTATGTTTTTCTTCTTCCCTGCCGTAAGAGCACGGGGGAAAGGAACAGATTTGTTGTGATCAACATCATCACTTTTATTGAATGAAAAAGTTCGTACAGGACTCTGACTCGGACTAAAAACAGGGAAACTTGGTGGCATTTTTTTGTCTGACTCAGACTCAGACTCTCCATTATATCCGGGTGGTGTGGGTGGGACTTGTTCTTTCTCCTCCTGTCTTTCTTTGTCAATTCCCCCAAGGTTGTGTGAATTGGAGGATACTGGGGCTATGTCTTCGTGTTCCTTTGCTCGATTAGGCATGGTTACGGTCCTTCCGCTCCTGAGAGAGATATGATAAGAGTCATTATTTGAGGAAGGTTTAAGCTCAGGTATGGAATAGTCAGAGATAATACCTGATTGTGTCCAAGGCTATTTGGGTTAGCCTGGACTTGAGCTGGAATCACGGTCTGGGGTGCTGTCACCTCATCTCTCCAACGAGAGAGTCGATTTATGTCGACTCTCATGTCATGAAGCTCATCCAACACTCGCTGGAGTTCTGGAGAGATAGCAGAAGAGGAGGAGGACCCTTGGCTCTGCCTGGCCTGAGGTCGCTGATATTGCCCGTGTTGGCTTTGGCGTTGGTTCTGTTGTGGCTGAGGTTGCGGGTTCTGATAACCCGTGCGATATTGCTGCCTCTGCTGTAGTTGAGGCTGGTAGGTGGGCTGGGCTTGCGGTGGACGAGGATTTGGAGTAGAGTTTTGGCTTGAGCGATTGACTGGTTCCAAATTATACCAGACTCCGTTTATCTCCATGACCTGTGGAGGTTTCTCAAAATCAGTCTGAGCGGAGGTTTCATCAGTTTGAGAGGACAAGACTTGGTCTCCACCCCAATGGCTATGTTGCCCTACCCCTTGGCCTTGAATGTAGTGAATTTGGTGTATGGGTGCGGGGGGTGCAATCTTTGATACCCTGTCAGCCAATTCCTCCATTTGTTTAGGTAATTTGGCCAATTTCTCCATATCAGATGATTTATGGATCTCATCCACCTTTTTATAAATCTGCTCAACCATAGTTAGCTTATCAGCTATTATTCCCATGTCAGCATTGTGGTCGGTTGTCAGATTATTCACCGTCTTTTTGGAGCCGGCTATGTAAGCCCGGCTAGTGGTTTGTGCACGGCTAGACTCAGCAAGTCTTTCGAACACCTTGTATATGGTGTCCTCGTGGCGCCCCATGTAGCTTCCTCCGCAAGATGCACTAACCAACCCTTGAGTCTCAGGGTTCAGCCCGCTCACAAGACTTTGGACCAGCATCATTTTACTTATCCCGTGTCCTGGGCATTTCTGTACTAAGTCTGTGAATCTTTCCCAGGTTTCATGAAATGGTTCACTCGGGTGTTGGGTGAAACTCGTGAGCTTTATCCTCATTTGATTAATTCTACTAACTGGGTAGAATTTCTTTAAGAACAGAATCTTGAACGTGGCCCATGTCGTGACAACTTCCCCTAGATTTTTTAGCCAGTAAGACGCCTTATCAGTCAAGGCGAAGGGGACAGCTCTCAATCTTATGTAGTCCTGGCTAACCTTAGGGTGGCAGAGGTTAGCAGAGACTAACTCGAAGTCACGGAGGAAGATATATGGTTCTTCATGGTTATTTCCTCCGAACTTTGGTAATAGTGCCAGGAAATGCGGTTTGTGTTCGAACGCATCCTCAGGGGGGACAGGTCTCAACCAATTATAATCTTCATCTAATTCTGGGAGATACGTGTCTTCCATAGCAGCCTCGCCTTGTTGTATTATTGCCAACTGTGTCCTAAGTAGTTCATTGGTTTGTTCGGCAGCGGTTATCCTAGCCAAGAGGGCATGGATGGGGTCATTGTTGTTCTCATCGTCACCAAGGTTCTTCTTTGGAGGCATTGTGATTCACCTTCAGAAAGTAAGATTTAAGTGTTAAGTGCCGGAATTGAATGAGGTTTTTGATAAGGATAAGAGATTCCTTAGCAAAGGAGTGAAAAGATCAAGACAAGTAATGTGGAGAGAATCTCTACTAGGAAGCAGACACAAAGCAAACACCAGCCAATTTTCAAGTTCACCACTCAACACAGATGAAGGCACGTCAGGGTTCGGCCGCTTATCTTTTCAGTTTTAATTTAGTGACAAGACAATCTTGCAAATTAAGCGGAGCTGTTAGGTGCCGAAATATTTCAAAAGACTGTCCCGAGTTCATACAACTAGTTGCACCCACTTTCAGCCAGTATAGGTGTAAGTACGGACTGTTTAAACGGCTACCCGTGTTACTTGAGGACGGTGCCTTCCGCGGTGTCCTCTAAACCACCTACTCTGCTAAGGGAAGTCGGATCGTAAACGGCTACCCGAGACCCTCACTGAAAAGTAGCTAATTGCTTTTAAAATCAGTAGTCTGAATGAAGTATTTCGGTTTTTGGCTCTACCCTAAGGTGTGCGATCTTGTCCTTAAACAAACAATGAGTGGGTTTCTCTCCACCAAACAAGAGTTAATTTTAGGTCAGTTTATTTGCAGTCACCTTGATTAGCAGTCCCAATTTTAGATTAAGGTTATCACTGTAGTTTAGGTGAGCACAGAAATTCACGCCTAACGAGCAGTCCCAATTCCGTTAATTCCTAAGTTGTAAAACTCGAGGAGGGAGAATCGAAAAAGCCGATGCAAGCGTAAATCAATGATGCATGCTTAAGAGAAGGACTTACAGTGAATCCTCGCGTTCTTCATGCGGGATGCAAGACAAGGAATTTTAAATTTACACTAAATGATATGCACAGATGAAAAATGCCCTAAACAGATAGTTCTATTAGCGGGAAGAATTGATTTAAAATTTGGCTAATGTTGAACGATCTATAGTGCGTTTAATTAGTGAAAAAGTGTGGCCTAGAGATTACGGGCACAATCAATAATAAACAAGCAAGCGTATATGTGCCTAAGTCCTACGCCACTCAAGTCGGGTCCCAACCACACAGAAGGGGTTGAATCAGACCCGACACACCACAGGAATGTTCAGTCTTAATTATTACAAGGGTTCAAAGAGAGGGACCCTGAGAATTTTGCAGAAAATTAAATATATACTAACTCTCTCTCTCACAAAATTAAAATTCAGTCTTCATCGCAGATCCTTGATTTAATATAAAAATCCAGCTCCCAGAAGTCTGCAAAGAGAGATTTTGCGGTTAGTAGCAGAAGTAAGAGAGAAAAATAAAATGCAAAATAAAATACAGAGGAAGAAAGAAAAAAAATGGCACAAAAATTAATTTCACAAAATCGATTACCAAAATGATTTAAAACCCTGAAAATTCGCCGTTCCCCGGCAACGACGCCATTTGATGATCGCGAAATCTACCTCTTTAATAGTCGATATTTGTAGTATAGGAAGCGGATTTCGGTCGTCAAAATACCACAATCTTCGAATGTTGTGGAATATTTTTTTACTTGGCAAGTTTACCAAGGTCGAACTCAGGGAACGGTGATTTTTAGTTGCGCGGTCTTAAATCAAATTTAATTGATTAATGCTCGGTTAATTTTTGTGTTGAGAAAAATATACAATGCAATGGTGGAGGAGTGATGCAAAGATAATATACAGAGACGACTATTCAGCACAGGATCTGTGATTAATAATTCAACTTCAATATATGTTAATTGATAACCTTGAAATTTATCACAGATCAGACGCTATAATTCAGAAGAGTGTCAATAAGTAATCTCATAAGTTCTGGGCTCTGATAAAAATCCCTTCTAAATTCCCTGTAGATTAATCCTTAATCGATAGACATTATCTTTGAAAAATACAAGGAAAATAAATTTTCAATCTTCCTTTTCGAAGCCCCTGCATAAAATAAGTCCTCAAATAATATCCCAACTCCAACAAGTCCCTGTAAAATAAATCGTCAGTTTTTCCAAGTTACTTGTGGCACAAATATGTCAAGATGAGCCTACAAATGACAACAGATATACTCAATAATAATTATCAACAATCAGCCTTAAATCTGTCCACAAATGATGCTAAGTTGTAGAGCACGGAATTAGCTTCTAAACGACATATTATATGCTCAAATCGGAGTCCATATGACAAAGATAGGATAAAATGAAATTTCAGGGACTAAAATGTAAATAAAATAAAGTTTTCTTTGCAAAAAGGTCCCTGGGAGGACTTATCTGTAATTAATAAAACTTGGAGGGGCCTGGATGTAATTTACCCCTGGCGGGGGTATTTCTGTAATTTCTGAAAGTGCCAGGGGTATGGCTGCAATTTACCCCCAAAAGCACGTCCGCCGCACGTGCTTGCGGAGGCTCGGGGACGAAGCTGGAGGCTCGGGTGGCGAAGGAGAGGCTCGGGTGCCGAAGGAGAGGCTCGGGTCCCGAGCCTGTGGTTCGGGCCGGGCCTAGAGGCCCGGGTGCCCGAGCCGTGAGACTTGGAGGCCGGCTCGGGGGAGACACGTGGTGGGCCGCTGCCCGTTGGATCTGGGGCGTGATCCAACGGCGGCTGGGGGGTTGACGCGGAGGAAGATCTGAGCCGTAGGATCAAGGGGGATTAGCCTTGATCCGACGGCAGCTGTAAGCTGCAACGTCGGAGCGATCGGGGCGGAGCGGGGATCGACGCCTCCGCGAGGGCGCAGAGGTCGAGGTGGAGGCGGTGCTTCCCCCCTCGGCCGACACACGGCGCGAGGGCAGAGGAGGCCGGAGGTGGAGACGCGGCGGCGAGGCGGTCGAGGGTGGCGAGGTGCGGCGCTGGCGGAGGCCGCGCGCGGTGGAGGGCGGAGCTGGTGGCGCCGCGCGAGGCGGAGGCGCGGCGGCAGAGGTTCGGGAGGACGATCAGGTCGAGGCGGAGGCGCTCGATGGCGATGGAGGTCCCGTCGCGATGAGGGGCGGCGGCGGTCGCGGCGGTCGCGGCGGATGGTGGAGGTGCTGTCGAAGGCCGCTGCAGCTGCGCGAGGCGAGGCGATGGGGTGGTGCGGCTGAAATGGAGGCGTTGGGAGCTGAGCTCCTACGAAGGAGCTTGGCCACAGTCGATGGTGCGAAGGAGCTCGGCTTCCTGCAGGGGTTAGTCAAACAAGCACGAAGGAAGGGAATGTGATGGGACTCCCGTTGCGGATGAGGGATGCAGGTTGGATTGTCGACCTGAGCGAGGCCGACCGAGAAGGGGATCTGAGAGGTTGAAGCGTAGGTGGAGGAGAAAGCAAGGGAATTACTTGAGGGATGAAGCTCGACGGTCGAAGGAGTCCGGAGCAAGGGCAGTCCTCGGGGAGGAGGAACAGAGGATGGCGTAGCCTCTGGATCGCGCCGAAGGGCCGCTGTCACCAGCCGTAGGAGAGGGCGGATGGGTTTTGGAGCCGGCGAGGAGGTGTCTTTATAGGGAGCTGGTCACGGCCGTTACGAGAGGAGGCGGAGTAACGGCCGGCGAGGAGGTGGCTGTTAAGGCCGTGTATGGCGGGGTCGGTTACAAGGGGGAGAACGGCAAGGAGAGGGGGGCGGCTTTGGCAACGGCTGGAGGAAGGGGACGGGGGTCACGTGCTAGGCACGTGACCCAGGTGTGGCCAGGAGAGAGAGGAAAGCGGGGTGCCACATGGCATGCCCAGGGGCTGCCACGTGGCACCCCAAAAAAATTTCAACTTTAATGATGGAGAAGAAGGAGAAGGAGACCTCGGATCAAAAAATTTCCTTCACGGAAGTTGCTCGTCTCGACGAGATCTACAACTTTCATGAAGGACACGGGAGCAAAAGAGGTCACCTGTGAGAAGTGGTATTTTTGGTGGCTTTCCATGTGTAAGAAAAACCGTATGTTTTAGATTTTGTATTTTTTTGGTGGTTTTAGAGAGGATAAAAATTCTATAAAAATACGATAAATAAGAAGAAAATTATTTACACATTAATCTAATTTTTTTGGATTTTTAAAAGATAAGAAATTAGGAAAATAAAATAAAAGTAAGAAACGCTCAACTTGTGCACAGACCGACAACAGATACTTGGACTTGGTCAATTTCTTTGATCTCAGTTTTAATACGGATTTGAATCTTTGCATTTCTCATTAAAACTTTCATCAAAGGACACAAATAAAAAAGAAATAAAATTAAAAGAGTTAATTATTGACGAAGCGCAGAATCGGCCCTTTAATAATGCTAAATTAGCACATGTAATCGTCATCGTAGTCGAGCCGATTCTGGTCGTCAAAAGATCACCTCGTTTAAATATGTATGATAATGAATCAAAACGAGGCGATCGTTATTTTTATTTTACTTGGCAAGAAACCAAGGTCGAACTCAGGGACACGCGCTTCTCTTGTATTAATCAGATTTCAGTGTGTTCAATGAAGTGTTGAAATAAAGCATATAGGTCAAATGATGCAAAGACACAACAAGACAATGCAATGCATTAAAATTAAACATGCATTTTTTTATACATTTTTATCATGCAAATAAATGCCATGAAATACAATGGAAAATATGCCCGAAATGATCATTACTTGAGTCATAAAAAGATACGAGTTGAACATAATCAGATATGAAGCACTTTTTATTCATATAGCAAGTATGCATGAGAGACAAGGTAAACAGGACACTTCGTTAACCAAAATAGAGCATTACAGATCAAGGTGTCAAAATGAGAATCTAAGCATGCCATACTAAAGATGTCGAAAAGAGCTTCGAAATGAGACTGAAATCAACTGAAAAGGAGACATGATGCTCAAGATATGCATAAAGGAACGCAAGGGCATAAATAAAATAAAAACATGAAAGATATTTACAAACTAGTCCCTGGGAAGGACTCAAATGCAATAAAAATAAGTGTGGAGGACTTCCCTGTAAATAAACCATACGCGCGGGGGCATATTTGCAATTATTGAAACCCGCAAGGGTATAAGTGCAAATAGCCCCAGGCGCGCATGTGCTGCACGTGCTCAGGACCTGTTTGCAAATGGTGGAAGGGGCGAGGGCTACTCTGCAAATACCCCAGAAAGCACGTGCTTCGCACGCGCCATCCAGGCTCGGAAGGAGGTTCTGGTTCGGCAGAGGCTCGATGAAGGCTTCGGCTTGGCTCGGAGTACCCGAGCCTCCAGGCTTGGTGTCGATCAGGCTCGGCGTGGTCTCTGGTTGTGCCACGTGTAGCGGGGACCTGGATGCAATATGCGGGACATGCGAGGGCACCGATGCAAAAAACCCAAAACCCACGTGCGGGTGGCACGTGAGCTCAGGCTCGGGTGGGGGCGAGGCTCGGTGCAGCTTCGGGGGCCGTAGCAGGTGGCTCGGGCCACGTGGCGGCTCGAGGGTGACTCGGACGAGGGCTCGGTCCCACCGAGCCTCCGCGCTCCGGGGTAGTCGACGTGGCGCTTCCAGGGCCGTTGGATCTCCGCCGTGGGGCGAGATCCAACGGTAGCTGCTCTTCCTCCTCCTTCGTCAGGTGGCGGCGCTATCAGAGCTCCGGCGTGAGGCCTGGAGCTCCGCCGCGCCTCGCCGTGCTCGTTGAAGCTCGGGGAAGATTGCTGGAGGTCTTGCGATGAAGTTCTGAGGTCGGGGCAGACGCGGGGACACCTGGGGTGCTCTGTCGACGACTGATCGCCGGAGCGGAGCTCTAGAACTGAGCTCCGCCCGAAGTCCGGCCAATGAAAGTTGGACCTGCAAAATGGATTAGAGGCGTGTGTGCGTGCGATGCGAGGTGAATGGAGGGCTCTTGGGGCGGAGAAGTGCAGCCCTTAGTGGGTCCTCCTCCGCCTCCGGCGGAGGAGGATGCCTGGGATGGAGGGAGGTTGTGGCAGAGGAAGTTGATGGTCGGAGAGGTGCGCGGGGAAGGTGGGATCGATGGTGGAGCTAATGGAATGGTTAATGGTGAGGGAAAGAGCTTGAAGAAGCTACGAAAATTAGCAAAAATAAGAAGAAAAACAAAAGAAGATCAGAGGGCTTACCTGGCCGGAGATGGAGGGGATGGCCTGGGCTGAGCATCGGAGAGGATGCTCGGGTCGTCACACTACTGGCCGGCCGTGCCAGCGAGCTCGAGCGGGGCTCTAGGCCACCGCAGCGCCGCCTGAAGGGCGGCGGGTCTCATCGGAGCAGGAGGTCGTCGTCGCTCGATCCGAGCTCCTCCCCCTGTCACAGGGAGGAGCTAGAGGGCTGGGCCACCGCCCTTGGTTGATGGACGAGTTGGAATGGAAGAGGGGGCGGCGTATTTAAAGGGCGAAGTCGGTGGTGCTGATGAGTGGCGTCGCGGGTTTAGAGGGTGGTATGGGGCGACTGGGAGGTCATCGCGGGTAATGGAGTGATGCGCGGGAGGAGGAGGATGATGGAGCTCGGTCGTGAGGTGGTTAGAGAGAGGAGAGGATGACTAGGGCTATGGCTAAAAATGGAAGGGGGAGTGGGTGCGCGCGAGCAAAAATCGTGGGGAAGAGAGGGTCTTCTGGAGGTAGACGACGGAGTCCTGGCCGTTGGATCGTGAGATCCAACGGTTAGGGTTTGGGTGTGAATGAGAGGCTCAGATGAGATCTGAGGCGGTGAGATCGGAGGCAGATGGAAGCGCCACGTGGCGTCATGTGATCGCGGCGCTAACGGAGGGTCACGATGGAGAGCTCAGGCCTATCGAACGGTTGAGGGGCATCAAGCAAGGAGCGGCTGAGATGCAAAGTCGGGGACGCGATCGGGCGGTCTACAAACGGCCACGTGGCGCACTCTGCGCAAGGCGCTAACGGGCGGTGAGGATGGAGACGGGCGATGATCTGAGGGCTTAGGAAATTGAGGAGGCGTGGAGAGGCGCTGGCCGTTGGGTCAAGATGGCGGATCCAACGGCTAGCCATGGAGGCGGATAGGACAAAGGAGGCGGATAGGACAAAGAGGCGGGCCCCGTGGCTCACCCAGATTGGGCCACGTGGCCCAATCAGATTATTAGGACTTCAAGTCGAAAAATGAAGGTCAAGATGGCCGAATTTGAGAAAACTCAAAACATGAAAGTTGTAGATCTTGACGAGATCTACAATTTTCATGTTGGCCAAAACTGGAGATGAAGTCAAACAAAGGTCCAAAATATTTTTGAGGGTATTTTTAAGTCTAAAGATACCACGAATTTTGTTTTGCCATTTTTTTTGTGGTTTTTAATTTTATTAAGGACTCTGTTAATTATAGGACATTAACAGGGATTTATTGACAAACTTTAAGCAAGGGGGTTAATTAAGGGAAATAAAGATGATGAAACTGAGGTTCATCAACCCCCTATACTTAAACTATGCTCGTCCTCGAGCATCAAAAAGAATGACTAAGTTGGTAACCCCCTTGTGCATGTGAATACAGGATCCAATCTGATCAAGTTGACTCGGCTTCAGAGATCCAAAATTCTAGAGTTCAACCCAGCCTTAATCAAGAGGTACCCAATTCCTCTAATTCTCTAGACTCTCTCTGATGTACATATAATCTAAAGGATATGACTTTTAGTGTTGACTGCAATTCTGAGAGTAGAGTCAATTTGTCACCCAAAATCTTGGTCCGAGAAAATCTCCTAAGGACCCAATCCTCAGCACTAGGGAATAAATCAAATCTTGCATTCAGTCCACCGTCTCTTTAGTTGTCAGACTTAGAAAATGTTGATGGCAGGCCAGAAAATGGAGGGCATGGGATTGTGTAAATTCTTCTCTCCCTCTCATTGGAACAAGGATTCTCTCTAGTGCCTTTTACGCAACACATTTTTTTGGTGTTGATCAGTGCGTCCGTCAAGAGAAGTTGGAGCCGTCTGCACTTGTTTTCCTGGGAGTACACCGGGGTGTGTCTCTTTTGAGTACCTAATGTACCTTCTACACCCAGACTTGTAGCATTTACGATGCAGAGCCCTTTTTTGGTGCAAGCCCGACTCCTGGTCCTAATAGCGGTGGTCCAAGTGGACACTTTGAAAAGTTTGGGAGCGCTCGCCTTTGGTGGAAGCTCTTTGATAATTGACTTTGTGGAATGAGAGCTCCTCTTTCATTGAAATTTCATTGACTTGTATAATTTTTGGCTAGCTCCACTGCTTTTACCAAAAGTTGGCGCACACTGATCAAAAAATTTTTTATTTATTTCACACCCAGGCACTTAGGTCATTGTCAAGAGATTAGTACAAGAATCAAGTTCTCATACTGGCTAAATTGCTGACACTCAGGTTTCCTGAAGCCTTCAAAGATTTTATCCCATCCTCGAGCATCATTAGATCAAATCCAGACTCGACTTCCTCATCCCAATCCCTCAGGTGAAAAATCAACTCATCTCAATCAAAACCGCAGTTGTGCATGTGATGTGCTGATCACATTCTCTTTGTCTGAGACTAAGCATGGAATATAGCATGCAAATCTAGAAACCTAGGGGAATGTGGATGATTAAGTCTATGACCCTGATGACTAAGGCTGGTTAACCGCGAATCTCAAAGACCTCAAAAATCAAGCTTCCTTGACCATTTCAGATCCTGGGTGAAAGTGTAAGTGTAGAGGTTTAATCCAACTCCTTCATTCCAAAACACTTTTTTTTTTTTTTTCTCACTTCAAGAGATATGAGGACTGCCTAATCTCCATTAAATAGTTGCATCTGCATTCAGCCAGTATGGATGTAAGTACAGGCCGGAGCCCGTTCCTTAAGGACGGAGCCTTACGCGATGTCCTTTAAACCATCCACTCTGCTAAGGGCGAACCCTCACTGAACACGGCTATTTAATGGGGCTTAGTAGTCACTAATGGCTCCTAAAGGATTTTTGAATTTTGCAATTTTTATGGATTTTAATAAGAGAGTTAAAACACAAGTTAGACTCAATCTTCCTTGAAAAGATTTTCAAAACCATGTCACACAAATAAAAGATTTTCAAAACATTTTCAAAAATCATTTTCGAAAATATTTCTATAAAATAGTGTAACATAATATCGAAAAACCGCGAAAATCCTTTGAGTTTTCTTAGTCCAATGAATTTTACCTTAGCCAAAAAGTTTCAAATTTTTTTCAGATTATAGCTAAAGTAAATATACGGTATATACGGTATACCCCCCTATACTTAAACTTTGCTATGTCCTCATAGCATTAGATGTTACAAGTACATAGATCCATTTAAATATAGAAGAATATACGGGGACTAAGAAGCGACCCCCCTATACTTAGGTTAGAAATAACCTAAGTATAAAGGCAAGAAAAGATGAGTAGAGAAAATCACGGGGACTTGGGTCCCCCCTATACTTAGGCTGAGATTAGCCTAAGTATGAAGATGGAATTTGATGTTGGGAAGGACCCAAGGTGAACGAAGAAGGGGATGGATACACAAGTGAGCGGTTGAATCTTCGGAGATGAAATGGAGTGTTTTCGGATTTAGGGCTGTGTGTTGCAACAAAGGCTCAATCAAGCAAGCAAACCCATAGTTTCACCAACATGAAACCAACCTACGTTGGTTTATTATCTTGTCTATTTTATTGGTGATAAAACATTTGATTTTTACGCAAAGAAAATGTGAATCAAGGCATATGCGCGGGTGTTGCTCTCCCAAAACCGAATTTTACCCCATTTTAAGTTTGACTTGCACTTAACAGTCCCAATTTTATTTAGAATTATCACTGAATTATGGTTAGCCATCAATCAGAAAATCATCGTCTACCGTTCATTCCATTTTCCATTTATCCTAGGTGATCAATCTAGAAAAATGAAAGCCGAGAAAAACATGTATTCGATGAGGAAAAACGCGATAGGGGCTAAGCGAGAAATCATGCAGTGATTTTTACGATAAAAGCCGCGAAAAATCTGGGGCCGTCTTGAAACTCAAATCCAACATGTATGCAAGTCGAAAAAGCCGCACCTAATCATACATCTATTAGCGGTGTGTGATCTTCATTAATTTTAGCTCAGTGATACGAGATTATGTGCGTCTTTATTTAAGTGTGTCCTAACCTACGATCAAGCACATAAGATACGAAAATTGAGCTCGGAGATCCGTGTGCCTAAGTCCTAGGTCGACACTCAAGTGGGGACGATCCCCACACAACCACGACCGTTCGATTACAATCGCGAGTCTTCGATCGAAGACCGCTGTAAAAGACGTGTTTATTAAAAATACAATGCAACAAAAAAAATGCGACACTTTTTTTTCTTTTTCTTCCTTCTTTGCTCCAAGCATGCTCCTGCGGCTCTTCGCAGCGGGGAACGTCCTGCTCCTCGCCTCCTTGATCCATCAAGGGCCCTGCCACAGAAACAATGGTTAGAGATCAAGAAAGAAAAATTTTATATGCAAAGTATGTGACCATTTAACCTATAAAAAGATACACTAAATTAAACACACAAAAAATCCCAAAAATAAAAGAAATGAGCCGTATCCCCGGCAACGGCGCCATTTGACGAAGCGCAGAATCGGCCCTTTAATAATGCTAAATTAGCACATGTAATCGTCATCGTAGTCGAGCCGATTCTGGTCGTCAAAAGATCACCTCGTTTAAATATGTATGATAATGAATCAAAACGAGGCGATCGTTATTTTTATTTTACTTGGCAAGAAACCAAGGTCGAACTCAGGGACACGCGCTTCTCTTGTATTAATCAGATTTCAGTGTGTTCAATGAAGTGTTGAAATAAAGCATATAGGTCAAATGATGCAAAGACACAACAAGACAATGCAATGCATTAAAATTAAACATGCATTTTTTTATACATTTTTATCATGCAAATAAATGCCATGAAATACAATGGAAAATATGCCCGAAATGATCATTACTTGAGTCATAAAAAGATACGAGTTGAACATAATCAGATAATGAAGCACTTTTTATTCATATAGCAAGTATGCATGAGAGACAAGGTAAACAGGACACTTCGTTAACCAAATAGAGCATTACAGATCAAGGTGTCAAAATGAGAATCTAAGCATGCCATACTAAAGATGTCGAAAAGAGCTTCGAAATGAGACTGAAATCAACTGAAAAGGAGACATGATGCTCAAGATATGCATAAAGGAACGCAAGGGCATAAATAAAATAAAAACATGAAAGATATTTACAAACTAGTCCCTGGGAAGGACTCAAATGCAATAAAAATAAGTGTGGAGGACTTCCCTGTAAATAAACCATACGCGCGGGGGCATATTTGCAATTATTGAAACCCGCAAGGGTATAAGTGCAAATAGCCCCAGGCGCGCATGTGCTGCACGTGCTCAGGACCTGTTTGCAAATGGTGGAAGGGGCGAGGGCTACTCTGCAAATACCCCAGAAAGCACGTGCTTCGCACGCGCCATCCAGGCTCGGAAGGAGGTTCTGGTTCGGCAGAGGCTCGATGAAGCTTCGGCTTGGCTCGGAGTACCCGAGCCTCCAGGCTTGGTGTCGATCAGGCTCGGCGTGGTCTCTGGTTGTGCCACGTGTAGCGGGACCTGGATGCAATATGCGGGACATGCGAGGGCACCGATGCAAAAAACCCAAAACCCACGTGCGGGTGGCACGTGAGCTCAGGCTCGGGTGGGGGCGAGGCTCGGTGCAGCTTCGGGGGCCGTAGCAGGTGGCTCGGGCCACGTGGCGGCTCGAGGGTGACTCGGACGAGGCTCGGTCCCACCGAGCCTCCGCGCTCCGGGGTAGTCGACGTGGCGCTTCCAGGGCCGTTGGATCTCCGCCGTGGGGCGAGATCCAACGGTAGCTGCTCTTCCTCCTCCTTCGTCAGGTGGCGGCGCTATCAGAGCTCCGGCGTGAGGCCTGGAGCTCCGCCGCGCCTCGCCGTGCTCGTTGAAGCTCGGGGAAGATTGCTGGAGGTCTTGCGATGAAGTTCTGAGGTCGGGGCAGACGCGGGGACACCTGGGGTGCTCTGTCGACGACTGATCGCCGGAGGCGGAGCTCTAGAACTGAGCTCCGCCCGAAGTCCGGCCAATGAAAGTTGGACCTGCAAAATGGATTAGAGGCGTGTGTGCGTGCGATGCGAGGTGAATGGAGGGCTCTTGGGGCGGAGAAGTGCAGCCCTTAGTGGGTCCTCCTCCGCCTCCGGCGGAGGAGGATGCCTGGGATGGAGGGAGGTTGTGGCAGAGGAAGTTGATGGTCGGAGAGGTGCGCGGGGAAGGTGGATCGATGGTGGAGCTAATGGAATGGTTAATGGTGAGGGAAAGAGCTTGAAGAAGCTACGAAAATTAAGCAAAAATAAGAAGAAAAACAAAAGAAGATCAGAGGGCTTACCTGGCCGGAGATGGAGGGGATGGCCTGGGCTGAGCATCGGAGAGGATGCTCGGGTCGTCACACATACTGGCCGGCCGTGCCAGCGAGCTCGAGCGGGGCTCTAGGCCACCGCAGCGCCGCCTGAAGGGCGGCGGGTCTCATCGGAGCAGGAGGTCGTCGTCGCTCGATCCGAGCTCCTCCCCCTGTCACAGGGAGGAGCTAGAGGGCTGGGCCACCGCCCCTTGGTTGATGGACGAGTTGGAATGGAAGAGGGGGCGGCGTATTTAAAGGGCGAAGTCGGTGGTGCTGATGAGTGGCGTCGCGGGTTTAGAGGGTGGTATGGGGCGACTGGGAGGTCATCGCGGGTAATGGAGTGATGCGCGGAGGAGGTGGATGATGGAGCTCGGTCGTGAGGTGGTTAGAGAGAGGAGAGGATGACTAGGGCTATGGCTAAAAATGGAAGGGGGAGTGGTGCGCGCGAGCAAAAATCGTGGGGAAGAGAGGGTCTTCTGGAGGTAGACGACGGAGTCCTGGCCGTTGGATCGTGAGATCCAACGGTTAGGGTTTGGGTGTGAATGAGAGGCTCAGATGAGATCTGAGGCGGTGAGATCGGAGGGCAGATGGAAGCGCCACGTGGCGTCATGTGATCGCGGCGCTAACGGAGGGTCACGATGGAGAGCTCAGGCCTATCGAACGGTTGAGGGGCATCAAGGCAAGGAGCGGCTGAGATGCAAAGTCGGGGACGCGATCGGGCGGTCTACAAACGGCCACGTGGCGCACTCTGCGCAAGGCGCTAACGGGCGGTGAGGATGGAGACGGGCGATGATCTGAGGGCTTAGGAAATTGAGGAGGCGTGGAGAGGCGCTGGCCGTTGGATCAAGATGGCGGATCCAACGGCTAGCCATGGAGGCGGATAGGACAAAGGAGGCGGATAGGACAAAGGAGGCGGGCCACGTGGCTCACCCAGATTGGGCCACGTGGCCCAATCAGATTATTAGGACTTCAAGTCGAAAAATGAAGGTCAAGATGGCCGAATTTGAGAAAACTCAAAACATGAAAGTTGTAGATCTTGACGAGATCTACAATTTTCATGTTGGCCAAAACTGGAGATGAAGTCAAACAAAGGTCCAAAATATTTTTGAGGGTATTTTTAAGTCTAAAGATACCACGAATTTTGTTTTGCCATTTTTTTTGTGGTTTTTAATTTATTAAGGACTCTGTTAATTATAGGACATTAACAGAGATTTATTGACAAACTTTTAAGCAAGGGGGTTAATTAAGGGAAATAAAGATGATGAAACTGAGGTTCATCAATTATGCACATAAAAACTCAGGTCAAAATTGGCAAAAAGTTAAAATGCGCAAAAGAGGCCCAAAACCCAACTTTCACATATGAGCTCCGAATTTTATAAAATTGGTCTTGTTTTGAAGGTATTTGAAAATGGAGTACTTTAAAAGTGAGTAGACCAAAATCAGACACTGTATGTGTGAGATATGCTCATTTTAGTCCATCTGATGTGAAATTTGACTTTGGGATTATTTGACACTTATTGGGGTTAGTAATTTTTTTGTATTTTTTATTTATTAAGGTTAGTAATATCTACACAATGGAGGTGGTTTTGGGTCAATCAGAGTTAGGATGGATTAACTAAAAATGTGAGAAGTTAGCAGCTTTTTGGGCTAATTTACACAAGGGATTTTTAATGCAATTTATGCATGATGAAATGCGGATATTATTTACACATGCATGATGGCTAATAATGCTCTTTTAATGATTAATTACAAGAGGATGATGGGGGACAGAGCCTAAATGACCAATTTTAGCATGATGAATACGAGATTCATCAACTACATACATCGGTATGTATTAGTCAAGAATTCCCTCGCATCATGTAACCTTATTACGAAAAGGCATCCTAGTCATTTTACCTCAAATACAATGTTCGCATGTAGGCAAAGATTGAACCTATAGAAAATCTAAGGGTCGATCCTTTATCAATCTATTGATCCTATCAATAGATAAATGATTAAGCCTTTGATGCTAAATCATGTTTGAATGATTTCCATCCTCCTTGGATCTTTTAGGTTTTTATTCGTAGTAATAACATTCATGATATGTTCATCAATGAAAAATTCATAGAGTCCACTAGAAGTCAAGGCACCATCCACAATATGCTTATCATAATGATTTATAACTAGTTTATTACAGAAAAGGAATGAATATCTGCTTCTAACAAGATTAGATACATATATTAAATTCCTTCTGACTTCAGGTACATAAAGACACTCTTCAAGTAATAGGACTCTTCCACTATACAACGATAGTCAGTAGGGCCCGACGACGACTACTTCAACACTTGCATCAGATCACATCCGGATGACTATCTTCCCTTCATCAAGACTCTTAATTTCCTAAAAAAGATGCAATAAATTGCATACATGAACAGAAGCACTAGAATCTATAACCCAACTTCCTTTTCGTCCAACAAGAAAAATAGTTTCAATGATGAAAGTAGATTTCATACATGATGGGGCTTTACCTTTGTTGACCGGCTTCAGGTAATCCGGACAATTACGCTTCCAGTGCCCTGGCTTTTTTGCAGTGATGAAAGACATTGGTTTTCTTTGATGCTATCAAAGTGGATGCATTGTAAGATGAGACAATGCCTTGAATTTTCTTATTTCTCTTCTGGGATGGATCCTTCCAAGAACCTTCCTTCTGACCGTGCTTTCCTTTGACTTATGCAACCATTGCACTGCCAGAGGGGCCATCCTTCTTCATTATGTTTTGTGCAGACTTTAATGTAGCCAATAACCCAGCATTAGTATAATCAACTTTGCTCATGTGGAACGTGACCACAAAGTTGTTGAAAGACTTAGGGAGCGACAACAGAATGAAGTCAGCCTGCATATCTAAGTCCATGAAAGCTTTTAGGGTTTCCATCTCAGAAAGGTACCCAAACATTTTGAGTACATGTTCTCTGACAGAGGTCCCCTCCTGCATCTTGCAATGAATAAGTTCTTTCATTATATTATAATGTTGTGTGCAGTTTTCATCACCTAATATTTCTCTCAGATTCAGCACGATATCTTGTCAAGTGTTCATCTCCACATGCTGCTTCTGAAGCACATTGGACAATGAACCCATAATGTAACACCTTGCCAAATTATGATCTTCATCATATTTTCATTAAAAATAATTTCTTCTGGAGACTTCAGGTCTGTGTACTTATCCTTTGACATCACATAAGAGATGCGCTTGGCAGATAGGACAAGATCCAAGTTTCAGATCCAATCCGAATAATTAGATCCAATCAACTGATTGACCTCCAGGAGCCTGCTAAGTGGGTTCATGGACTTCATTTTCTAAATTAAGAATGCACTATATTAAACATATAAATAATTATATATTCAATTGTATTTCTTTGATTAATGAATTTTTTTATCAAATTAGTCTTGCTTTTTCAAATTTGAAAGTTCATTCCCTTAATCACTTTCAAAGCAAGCGATATACTTACCACTATATCTCTAGCAAGAATCGGGATCTCCTCTTTATCTTTCTCAACTTCTAATAATATGAGAACCTGTAACTCGGATAAAAAGAATCAGGAACACTTGCAAGTCTTACCAATCGATCTTTAACACCCGAGCCCACTACCCTTAAGATGATGTTGACCAGTTGTTAATTGAACCAACTGTCAATAGGATTAGAACTCGGTATGTGCAATCCAATATCGCCCCAATAATATGAGGACATGATATTGAGGTCACTACGCATACGGCCTTACTCTTTCGAGAAGTAAAAAGATTGATCCATATGCGCTTGTATACAGGAGCTATCACTTCGACAGGCATCTCCTATATACAATCCCTGGCGATAGAACCCTTTTCCTTGACAGGGGACCATGGATGTCACTTATGTGATCCTCCACCTCATATTCAAATTCTAATTAATTATCATGAATCACATTCATATAATTAATTCTTCCAAGGCAAATACACATCTATTCATACTAGAGTGTTTTAATTTGGATATGATTCATTTGATCATATTAAATCAATTATCAATTTAATTCAATCAACCAATAAACTTGATTGTTACTTGAAAGGATGGTATTATCTCAAAAATACGTATTATTCAAATTTTAATAATAAGAAAAATACATCATGATCCCTTTAAGCGTTATCCCTTCCCTACCCGTTGTCACGGCCACTACCAACGGGAGTGGGACAGAATGCTCATGGAGCAACCTGCTACCCCAACGGCTCCCCGACTAGACACCATATCCGCTTCAGGTTAGGATAATGCCAACTGATCACTTTGTACTTGAGATGATAATCGGTTTTTCAACTGAGGTTATACCATATGAATAATAATCAAAACCATTTTGATTTATATTATAAGGAAATTTGCAAAATAAATTCCCAATCCTATTCAAGCAAGCTTGTTTGTTGGAAAGAAGATTATCTAACCAATTTGTGATCTAGATCATATTTAGTTAATTATTGGTTAAGACAATATCATTTAAGGAAATAATTATTATCAAATATTTCACAAAATATTCATCAATAATTATTCCAGGAATTAACCACTCATTTCACAAATTGATTAAATGACAATCATAAGATTCTTGATTAGGAATGTAATTTCCAGCAGTGACCCTCACTTACTAAAATTAGCATATTTTAATCAATTTAAATCTAAATCATGCAAAATAAGTTTCTAAAGTTTTATAATATGATTTACGAAAGAACCCAAGTGACTTGCATGCATTTCTAGACATTTCAAAATAGTAATTTACTCTTTAATTACGTTAAAATTCGCCATCCTCGAAACAATGGATACATGTTCATTAAAATGATCATAACTTGAGAAATCGGATTCCAAATCATGCAATCTCAAATCCCAAAATTTCCTTATTTAATTAGGAACATAATTCGAGTGATAATTTCATGTGTAAAAAATTTAATCAGGGGCGAAAAACTCACAAAATAGGGATGTGTGAATAAAATGCGATAAAAATATCACAAACCCTAATGAGCCCAGGCCATCCTAAGATTATTGATCGTATCCAAAACCTCCAACCTAAGGCTCTGATACCACTTGAAGGATATTGGAGGATCCTTTAGCGCATCATTGAAGCGTGAGGATCACATCATATATGATCGAGAGTGACTAGTTGAACTAGAATTTAAAAAATTTAAATTGATAAAACCACATGATCCAAGAACACTTCTTGGATCATTTTATCTAACCGCATCATAGATAAAGGAATACCTCTTGTAGTATAGTTGAGATCGAGCCTCTAAGAGAAGAGACCCCATATCTCAAGTCTAATCCGTCGGAGGAGACGCTTGCGAGTGTGGAGATGAGTTGTGTGCTTCTCGCAATCCAAGTCGTTGACCCAAGCAATGGATCTCATGATCTCGTCTCAAGAGATAGAACACCTTCTTCACAAGCGAGACGCACCAAAGAAGACGAAGATCCAAGACTTGTCGAAGCGGGAGCACAATGGCGATGCGACGACGACCTTCTATCTAGGGATGGAGTGGACGACTACTCAAGGAGAGAAAGAGTGCTTGGCATGAGAATGAGAGAGAGAGGGGAGGTTTGTTGTAACTTTGAAGAGCAAGGGGTGCTTCTTCTTATATAGGGTTTTGGGAGTACATGTGTCTCAATCCATGGAAAAACAAAATTAATGGAAGAGATTGATTTGTGTTTCTTTCAATGGCCGTGATTTTGTTATAAAAAACACAACAATCATTCATTTAATTTAAATTAATATATATTGATAAATAAATATAAATTAATTCCAAATCAAATCAATTAACCTTAAAGATAAAGGGGCACCATCCACTGCGAAATCACCTCCCGGATGTGTAGAGCATCAGAGCATCATAGGAGACCCCATGAGGAGGGAGATAATGGCGATCGAAGATCGGGGAAGACATGTTCTTCCCCGTTCTTCCCGAGCAGCAGCATCTGTTGGATCGATGCCTCTGCCCAGATTTAATCTCGAGTGTTGATCCAGCGGCGAAACGAAGCACGCCTCTACCATTGGATGGAGTTAAGTGATTTGATCCAAACTGTTCTTCAAAACACGATATGGGGTAAATTACCCTAAACCCCTTCGCATTTTCTCTATTAATTTTGGTATATAAACTATTGTCTGGAGTGCAATTATTTGTGGGAAAATTGCAATAAAGCCCTTCATGCTCATGGCTATTGTGTATAAACCCGTGCCAACTCAGCTCATGTGGGGTCCACACATGAGTTGGCATTTTTCATGTATATCCTCCGGATTTTATGTATTTATTTTTAGTCCCAATTTTTGTATATTCGGTGTATATTTTTGTGGGAAATTTGTACAAAGGACCAAATGTACATTTGCTTATATACCCTTCCAAGCATATATAGTTTAATATATTACATGAAAATATCATGTATGCTTCTGGACTTTGGAATCTTGTTTTGAAATGCAAGTATACATTTTTTAATTACAAAATGGTCCATACCATGCAACTTTAATTGTATTTCCTTGGGATTTTTGTTAAAAATTATCTTGTATGTCTTGGATGATGTATTTAATTGCTATAATTTTTAGTTTGGATTTTAAGGCATTTATCTATTTACTAAAATACGAAGAGTGACATAAATTTCCCTATTTAACTTTGAAAATCAAAAAAACAAATTTAAAACATCTTAAAAAATCCTGAAAAAGATCTATCATATATAATGTTATATTTTCAATCTAGAACAAAAATCACATAAAAATACAAAAAGGAAAACATAAAATTTGTAAAATACTCAAAAACTCATAAAAATCACAAAAATGATTTAAAAACCCAAAAACATTATTTTTTCCTATATTTCTCCTTATTATATATTTTATCTATTTAAAATTATTCTGGATATTTTAAGGCTCATTTAATATCTTTAAATCCAAAAACCATTTTGTTGGATTGAAAAACCCATGTTTTACCTTGTTCTATTAATTAAAAACCCATAAAATATGTAAAAATACCAGAAAAGTCACAAAAACATTAGCAGAATATAAAAGTAAAAAAATATTTTTCCTATATTTTAAGCTATTTATATCTATGTTTATGTATTATATACTATGTATAGCTATGCATACATATATATGCTATATACCTTATATTAGACTATATTATATTAATTGTTTTATTTTAAAAAATTAATAAGAGACCAAAAAATTGCAAAATGAAAACCTTAAAATTTTAAACCTTACAAAATTCATTATGTGTATTTGATTGTTCTCTTTATCTATGTGTGTGTATTACTATATATCTATATGGGAAAAGGGAAGCTACACCGGGAGATGCAGCCAAGTAGCTACACCTGACCATTTTTTATTTGTTTTCTGATTTTTTATAGTAAACCTATGAGGATTTACTTATTTTATTAAGTGGAATATATGTTTCAAATTTCATGCAAAACAAACATTCCTAACATGCCCATCTAGATAGGGTCAATTTCAGCAATTATAAGACCGTCAAAATGTGATAGTCTAGATACAGATGGTAGAAGTGTCAAATTTTGTTGAATTTTGGATGAGACCATAGTGATATATGATGATTTAAACCCCCTAGGTTTCATTTCAAAAACACAAAAAATCAATGACAAAATTGGCCGGGTGCAGCTAGTTGGCTACACCCTGAGTGCAGCTTCCCCAACCCCTATCTATATATATTATATATTTATATATATTACATCTATATAATTAATCAAAATATATATATAATAAATAATAAAACCCACATAAACGAAAAGATAAGTATGTACATAATTCCATTGATTAGCAATAATCATAGGCTACCTAGCTTGCTCTCTGTGGTTCGACCTCTACATGCTTACATGTTATACATTTATTTATGTAGAGTTAAAAATAAATAGTGACTCGTAAATTTTGGGATTTAATTTATTCATTCATTGTGTTATGGGTACTTATTGATTAAATTGGGCTTTCGTGAGCGGTCGCCTCAGCGACATGTTATCTTCGCTTTGCTTGAGTAAGAATTATTTTAGACCCTCGCCAAAGTCCTGTTCAACACCTGAGAGGAACTTAAATTTGTGTTCCTTCACAAGTTTTATCACCTAGGTCGGCTCAATCAGATGCGAGACAGGATAAGCAACTTCTCCCAAACCACCCACGAGTCCATTCATGAAGCATGGGAGTGATTTATGGATCTGCAGGAGAAGTGCCCCCACCATGAGATACCGAAGACTAGTCTAATCCAACACTTTTTCGGGGGCTTGAATGTAGAGAGATAGAGATTAGTTGACGCTGCTTGTGGGGGATCCCACTTTAGCAGGGATGAATATGTAGTCTGGCAGATCTTTGAAGATATGGCCGAGGGAGAGGCCACCCTCTCTTCTTCCCATGCATATCAGAGATAACCCAGGTCCTTTAGAAGCCAGTGCACATGGCAACGTCTCACGAGGTAGAGAGAGATGAGAGCTCAAACCTCAACATCATTGGAGGTCATCTCTCGAAGGTTGATATTATCGAGAAATGATCACAGGATCTGGAGAAATTAGCTGTGATCGAACAAAGAACCCATAACTTGGACAAATTGGATCAAATTACCAAGCAACTGGAGTTTTTGGTAAGTACCAACAACGCCTGCCAGTCTGCAACTCCACCGCCCGAGACTCCCATTGAGAAGAAGGATGAGTCAGCACCGCTACAACATCCTCAGCCGAATCAGCAGCAGCTGGTAGTTTAGCACGTGTACTACGTGAGACTCCCAACCAGGCACTGCAGCAACAGTAGTTGGTGGTCTACCAACCGGAGCCCCTATCTTCCTATGATCCATTCTTGCCTCCGCCGCCTCTCATTCAGGAGATGAACGGTGTATGGTCGAACGACACACAACTGGCCCGTCCAGGCAGACCTCAATAGGGCCAACCTGGCAATTCTCGCCCGTTCCCTCAACATAAAGAAGGGAGATTTGCCCAGTCATGGCCTCAATCACAGTACCACTAATCTCCACAATTCCAGAACAATTGGAGATAAACGCAACAGTACTCACAACTGTCGTACCGCCCACACCAGCCAAACCATTAATACGTAGTTGCGCCTCACCAGAAGTATTCTCCTCCATACCATCAGTATCAGCTTCCTCGCCTCAGCAACGGTACCAGCAGCAGCACTCTTAGCCTCCCCACCAGCAACCGCAGCATGGTCAGCACGTTGGAACTTTCGAGGTTGTTCCTGTGAACCCGAGCCTCGATTGCTTGGCCCAATTAGTAAAGGGTCTATGAGAGATGACAGTGAAGCTAGATGACCTGATGACCACACCAAAACTCCGATCCTGGCCCAAGTCGAAGCCAACCGCAACAAGTTTTAGAGAAAAGAGCACGTAGAATGTGATGTTTCATATGTGCCTATTGATTGATCGTTGAGATGCCCTTTTTAATTAAAATGCGTGTCAGTATTGTTGTAGTCGGGCAATCAGGATCGATCAAAAAATTAACTGCATGAATCGATGAATTGACGAGTTAATTAAAGTGTGGTTTTATGTATTTTTAACCTTGGAAAGCCTCTGGGTCGACTCAAGGAGGCAAACGAACAACTTCAGATCAAATTATATGAATTATCTCACGGTTTTCCAAGAGATTTTTTGTAATTTTTTATGCAATAAAAATGCAAATGCACAAATGCGATTAAACTAGGTTATTAAGAAAACAAGCCACTTAGCAAAAATTAATTTTAATGTGAAGTTAGTCCAAATTGGCCAAGTTATATTTTTCCTAAAAACCTAATCCAACGATGAATGCAAAATGTGTTTTTTTGAATTTTTGGGTTAAGACGCAACAATGAAAACTGTAAACTTTTTTGGGTTTTTATGCAATTTTTCGTGCAAACAAAATGCAAAAATTATGAAAAGATTACTGGAAGTAAAACATGATAAAAGGAAGCTACACTATTTTTTAGAATTTTCTGATAATATATGATTTTTTATGAATTATTTACTAAAAACAGAGCGATTGTGAGTATTTAATTCCTAATTAATCTAAGAAATCAAATTATCGAGAAGCAAAATTATCTCAAATATATATTTTCATGAGGAATCCAGGAGACTTGAAATTTTGCAAAATAATATTTATCGATTTAATTAAAAATCAATTACAGAAAATACTAAACAATTTATTTTATGCAAAAGATACATCCATTTTTGATGAAATTTGGAAAGTAATTAAAGCGCAACTGGAAGCATCATTTATGATTTTTGCACAATTTTTGGAGCAATATTTAAGTATGTGCAAATTTCAGAGCATAAATGGGCAAAATAACACTAAATTTCAAACTCTGATTTTTAATAAATTATCCAATGCTCACAATAATCTAAATAAATAGCCAAAATTTACAGAATTAATTTCTAAACAAAATGATATTTTTGTATAAAAAATGATGCGAAATAGATGTACAAATAAATACCTAAATACAAGGGTGTCTTTGCAATACATAATATAAAAAATAACAAAAAAACGTGCACAGGGGTACTTTTGAAATTATGAAAATGTGCGTGTACTAAATAACAATTTTCTCAAAATAAAATAAAATAAAAAAGTTAAATAGACCTTTTGTTGATCACAGGTACTTGGAACCCAAGTTAGGGCTCACTCGAGATGGACCGAAGGCGGCGACGGGCAGCCAGGGGGCGCACGTAGCCTCTCGCGGGGTCGGTGGCAGTGGAGGCGCTTGGTGGAAGGCGGCTACTGGCGGGTCGCGGGGCGCGATGGAGGCATCCACGCGGTGCAGCAGCACGCTGGATGCGGTGAGGAAGGGGCGCAGGGGTAGAGGGTCGCTATGGGGTGAATACAGGAGGGGCGTGGCGGTGATGGAAGGACGGAGGCTGGTGGGGTTGTTCCTGTTTTTGTTTTTTGCAATTTTTTGTATTTTTTCTTGTAAACAAGAAATAAAGATGCAATGAAGAGGTGGTGTGTGTGTGTGGTTGTGATTTGGATGTGTTGTAAAAAATGAATATGATCTAGACAATAAAAAAATAATGTTAGATAATAATAAAAAATGAGAAACTAGAGATGGATAACTTACCTGTGATTTCGCCAGAGGACGGAGCTGTGGTGCGCGGATCCTGTCGTGGCCTCAATCAGCTTGGCGAAAAGCTGAGAAGCTGAGCAATCCCCTTGTGGAGGGATGCTACGCGGCCAAAGCTCGTGGATCTCACCAATGACGATGGAAACTGTCGTCGCGTCGAAGATTTACTCAGTCACTGTCACCGTCGAGCAGGTTGAGCTGATGGTTCCCTTTCTCTCTCGATTATGATGGATGAAGATGAATGAAGGAGGAGATGTGAATAAAAAGAGGAGGAGGAAGTTAGAAATGAGATGGAGAAAGTGGATAGTTGATGACTTTAAGTGGGGAACAAGTAAAGGGAGAAGAAGTGAAAGGGGAAAATAAAATAAAATAAGTAGGCTGCTAAAAATAAATAAGAGAAAAGAAATAAAAGTAGAAGAAAAACATGAAAAAAATAGATGTAACTAAAAAATAAATAAAAATAAATAATTAAATTAAATTAAATTACGAAAATAATTAAAAAAAATTGGGGTAACACGTGGCAGCTCCAGGAGGTGCCACGTGTCGCTCCCAGAAAAATCAAATAATAAATGTAAATAAACATCAATAAGAAAAAACAAAAGGATTCAAATCAAAAAGTGATCAATACGAAAGTTGCTCGTCTCGACGAGATCTACAACTTTTGTGAAGGTCAAAAATCAAAATAAGCCACATGTAAAAAGTTTATTTTTGGGTGGTATATTATAGGTATAAAATACCGAATTTTATCTTTTGCAATTTTTTTGTTTATTTTTAATAAGAGAAAATTCAAAATAAAAATAGAGAAAATATGAAAGGAATATTTAAAATTAATCTATTTTTTGGATTTTTAATAATTAAGAAAATAAAAGGATAAAATAAAGGGTATTTTGATTAATATGTATAATATACAATAGCTGCCCAAAACCCAAGTTTCGCATACGATATACGATTTTTATGAAATTGGTCTTGTTTTGAAGGTCTTTGAATGTATATTACTTTAAAATGAGTGGACCTAAATCGGACATTGTATGAGAGAGATATGCACATTTTAAGGTTCATAGTCTCAAACTTTGATTTGATTTTTATTGGACAATTTTATAAGTTAGTATTTTTCCTTTATTAGTGTTAGTAATATATACACTATAAAGTTGAATTTATTGGATTTGGAGTTAGTATAAAATAGATACAAATAGGTGAATTTTGGCTAATATACAGGTGAATATTTACAAGTGAATTTGGCTCCTTAATTAATGCAAATATGAATGCTAAAATGCATATATTATTTACACATGCATGAATGCTAATTATACAATATAAGTGGAAATATGCATCTAATTGCTCGGGAACAAAGCTCTATTTTCAACTTTTAGAGACAGATTCATCATCGATAGAGTCAGATAATTGTGATGTTGCTTTGTCTAATGTTGTTACTCTCAGGAGTAGTAGATCTTGCCCCCGTCTGCCACTACCATGGGGGGGGGGCAATAAAGCTTCATCTGGTGAATCGTTGTCTTCTGCATCAGCCTTGCCAGCTACAAGTTCATGTGAAGAAGAAAAAGAAGGAGGAGTCATGCCAATTATCAGCCACCACCATCTCCAACAAAAAAAGCGAAAAATCAGCAAACTGAAAAAGATAAAAAGGATGGTCACGGTCTAAGTAAAGTTACACCAGCCATGGAGGAGCCAGCCTCAGCAGCCGATCCAGTGCCAACCGACAGAGCAGAGACCGCAGTTTTTGGATGTCCACCAACAATAGCAATACCACCAGCTGTAGATTGTACACTTTTTTTACTCCGATTGTATAAGATATTGCGGACATAAATTCTCTTGTAAATAAGAACAAGGCTTTTGCTTTCATTTATGTAAATATTCCTTTTCCTGATGCAATAGAAAATTCAAAAAATGCAAAAAGAAAAAGTGTATTATCTGATCCTGGTGTTGTGGATATTCTCAAAATTTTCACTGTTGAATTGCCTTTAATGCAAGCCATGGAATACATGTCCGCTGTGAAGAAAGGATTGAAAGAGGCATGCATGAGCAAGCATAGACCAGACCGCAATAATAGACATCAGCAAGTAGAGAAACATGTCCTCACCATGGCCACATTCAATGCCATTAGCAATCTCCCTCAGAAGAACCATACAAAGGAACACCTTTGATTATATTCGAGATTTTCGATCAAGTATTCGAGCGAACCATGCTTGACAACGTCTCTTCTATCAACCTCATGCCCTCATCATTACTGCAAGAATTTGAGATCGGTCCATTGAAGACGACACACATGATCCTTCAGTTCGTTGATCGATCCATCAAGCGAACCCAAGGTCTATTAGAAGATGTTGTTGTAAAGGTGCAAGATATGCAATTTCTTGTTGATTTTGTAGTCCTTGACATGGACTCCCATGTACCATTACTTCAGACCCCAATTATTCTTGGACAGACGTTCTTGCGAACTACAGAGGCCATGTTGACTATGGATCTGGGAAGATCATGATCAACTTGAGTAGCAACAGAGTTACTACTGATATGGTTAGTGAGCCGAAAGTCGTATCTGATGAAAGCCATGCAGCACCGCCTGAAGCAGACTGTGACTTTATTGTAGAAATAAGAGATATAGAACTCTCTTTGAATGACACATGGACCTTGGAAATCCTCTCTCCTGAGGAGGACATGGAAAGCACAGTCGACACAAGCTCCGATATCACTTGGGAGACAGTTACCAACTTGCTGATGCATCTATTTGATTTAGAAGAATCATGCTAGTCCGAATATGATGAATTCATTGTAGATTTGTTCACACCATCAGTTGAACCAGAAGTTACTGAGGTGATTAGTACCTCCAAAGTCATGTCAGATCATCCATTTACCAGCACCGTTTCTGAAGTGACCGAGAAGCATGCCAGATCAGAACCAGAACTAAAGCCACTTCTGGCATGCCTCGAGTATGCATTCCTTGCAGGTGCAGAAAATATGTATCCAGTCATCATCAACAGCATGCTGACCTCGGATCAAGAATCCCGACTTCTCGATGTTCTAGAGAAAACGGTAAGGCAATTGGTTGGTACGTATCAGACATCCGTGGGATAAATCATGCTCTGTGCTCACATCATATTTACTTGGAAGAAGATGCCAAGCCATCCTGAGAGTTTCAAAGAAGACTGAACCCAAATTTTTGGGACATGGTCATGAAAGAAATCATGAAATGGTATGACGTAGGCTTCATTTACCCCATCTCCGATTAAAAATAGGTGAACCCCTTGCTTGTAGTTCCGAAGAAGTCAAGGCTTACCGTGGTTACAAAATGGAAAGGAGATTTCTACTCGAGTACTGACATCCTGGCATGTATGTCTGGATTACTGCCTCCTTTATACCGCGATAAAGAAGGACCACTTTCCCTTGCCACTGATCGAGTTCTAGAAAGATTGGTCAGCAAGGATTTCTTATGGTTTATGGGTGGGTATTCCGGGTACAACCAAGTGACAATCTCCCCTCGAAGACCTAGAGAAGACTACATTCACTTGCCCGTTTGGCACCTATGCTTTCAGAAGAATGCCCTTTGGTCTGTGCAATACACCTACAACATTCTAGAGATGCATGCTTGCAGTTTTTGTTGATATGGTTGGCAGTTTTCTTGAGATGTTCATGGATGAATTCTCCATCTACGGTGACAGCTTTGATTCTTGTCTTCAACACCTAGACATAGTATTTAGGAAATGTCGAGAAGTCATTCTCGTATTATCTTGAGAAAAAAGCCATTTCATAGTCATTGAAGGGATTGTGATGTGTCGCATCATTTCCAAACGTGGCATGGAAGTCGACCGGCAAAGGTGGATGTGATTGCCAATCTAGAACCACCTCAAAATACCAAAAATGTGAGGTCATTTTTGGATATGCAGGATTTTACAAATACTTCATCAAAGATTTTAGACACACTACCTGACCTCTAACGGAGCTACTCTGCAAGGAGACCGAGTTTAATGTTGATCAACATGCTCTCCTATATTTCAAATAGTTGAAGGATATACTCACTCAAGCTCTCGTCCTACAACCACCAGATTGGTCTCTCCCTTTTGATATCATGACAGGTGTCATACTTTGTAGTTGGAGTTGTTCTAGGACAAAGGAAGACAAGGCGCCCTATGCCATTCACTACGCCAGCAAAATGCTAGATGAAGCTCAGAGAAACTACACTGTCACAGAGAAAGAATTGCAGGTTGTGGTATTCGCCCTTAAGAAGTTAAGATTCTATCTGCTTGGATCTAAAGTCACAATCTATACTGATCATTCCGCCACATGGTACCTACATCAGAAGAAGGATGCCAAATCCAGACTAATCAAGTAGATCCTTCTCCTCCAAGAGTTCGATTTGGAAATCAAAGACAAGCCTGGAGTTCAGAATGTGGTAGTAGATCACCTCTCCATAATTGAACAGCAAGAGCCTACACTGAGCAGTGTATCCATCACAAACATCTTTCTTGATGAGTCGATTATGGACGTGGATTCACTCCCGTGGTATGCCGATATTGTGAACTACCACGTTTTCGGTTTAGTCCCACAAGATTGGACGAAGATCAAGAAGGACAAATTCTTGTCCCAAATATATTTCTACCAATGGGAAGATCCACTACTATTCAGGGTAGGAGCAGACTGCATGGCATCAGTGTTTCCCTCAGGAGGAGCATTAAAGTGTCCTCGAGCATTGTCACTCTGGTGACACTACTCTGGAGACAGAACGACAACGAAAGTACTATAGTGTAGCCAATGGTGGCCGATACTATTTAAGGATGTCGCAACATATGTGAAGCACTACACTGACTGTTAGAGACTGGGAGGCACCCTTACAATAAAGGACTCAATGCCCTTGAAATTTATTCAGATTTCAGATGTGTTCGATGCATGGGTCATTGATTTCATGGGACCCTTTCCCAATAGTCAGGGATTTGAGCGCATCCTTCTTGTCGTTGACTACGTGAGTCACTGGTTTAAAGCCTTGCCCGATCCGCCGACAGTCGTACTGTGTGTCGATTTCTGAGAGAGAACATCATCTAGCAGTTCGGGATTTCAAAGAATCTGATATCAGATGGGGGTAGTCACTTCATTAACAGAGAGGTCAGAAAAATAACGAAGGAGTACATCATCAAACACCGAGTCGTATCTCCTTATCAACCCCATACCAATAGCATGGTAGAATTGACAAACAGAGAAATCAAGACGATCTTGCATAAGCTTGTGAAGCCGGACAGAAAGAATTGGTCCCAACTCTTGGACTCCGTCTTTGGGCATATAGAATCGCTTACAAGTCTCCATTGGGCATGTCACCCTATCGTCTCATGTATGGGAAGCCGTGCCATCTGCTAGTGGAACTAATCCATAAATCATTATGGGCAATCAATATCTGCAACTTGGACTCACGTAAAGGTGGTGAGTAAAGAAAAGAGGATATGAACAAGCTCCTGGAATTCCGAGACTATGCTTATGATAACACCTTGATGTACAAGGAGAAGGTCAAACACTAGCATGACCATCACATCAGACGAAAGACCTTCGAGACATGACGGAAAGTGTGGCTATTTGACGCAAAGTTGAAGATACTCCCAGACAAATTAAAGAGTAAATGGACATGGTCATTCAGAGTTCAAGAAGTATGTGACAACGGAAGCATCGTGATATCAGACTTGTCAGTTGACGCACAACCATTCGTCATCAACGATCAGTTACTGAAGCCGTACATTTAGCATGACACTTTCCTTACCATCGTTTATGCAGTTTAAATATTCATTGATGAATCCTCCACAACTAACACAACACCAGAAGATTCAAATAATGTACCTCAAAAACTCTTCCTTTAGTTTTCTTCTTTTCGTCTTTTCTTCTTTTCGGTTGTATTTTCTATTTTCTGCTTTTTTCTCATTCGATGTTTCTATACTTAGGATATGCTTCATCCTAAGTATAGGGAGGATGAATGACTTCATATGTTCATTATTTAGAACCTCACATGTCTCCTCTCTTGTTGGTATTTTCCCTCTAGACTTAGGGATATCTTACCATAAGTATACGGGGAGACGATCGAGTTGTGATTTGTTTATTCCATCCCTTGACCCTCCCTGCCTTGTGTACAATCAGCTATACTTAGGATTATTTGATCCTAAGTATAGGGGGACGGTCGACTTCTCATTCTTCTTATTCTTTCGTTCACTATTCTTTCGTCGATGTAGTATAGGCTTTTCTATACTCGGCACGAGTTTTGTCTTCTTTTTTCTCTTCGATTTATGAGGACATAGCTCACACTAAGTATAGGAAGGCATATATACTCTGTATATACTTTAACCATAACTCGTACTTACGTATTTTCAATAAGTATGGCTAAAATACAATTAATTAAGTGTAAAGAACATACTTGTATAAAATTATTTAAATTATTTGTATATATTTTGATTAATAAATCAGGTAAAAATGTTTTATGAAGTGTTTGAAAATGGTTTGGAAAATTCTTTAGAAAATCTTTTGAAAACTGTTTGAAGAATATTTTGTAAAATGCTTTCAAACTTTGTAAAAATGTTTTGTTTGTAAAAACTTTTTTCTTTGTCTGAAATAGAATGTTTTGAAAATTTATTTGCAAGCGTTTGGAAAATGATTGCAAAAATAGTTTGAAAAATCTATACATATTGTTTGAAAACTCTTTGCAAAATGGTTTTCAAATTCTATAAATCGTTTTGAAAATTATTTGTTAAATTAGTTTTCAAAATAAAGTTTTCAAAATGTTTGCAAAAATCTTTTCAAATTATTTTGAGAACTATGTATATAATGCAAGCAAATAAAGAACCTTTCCAAACTTTGTATATACAAATCTGTGAATTCTTGAAACCAAATTATTGTAAATAAAAAGATGTACGCCCGTGTAAAAAATTGCACATACTCTTTTTTTGTTCCAAAAATCTCTTTGTTTTGAAAAATCCCAAAAAAATTGCAAAATCCTTTTGAAAAAATGCATAAAAATTTGCAAAAACTTTTCGAAAATCCATAAAAAAATTCAAAACTAGAAAATTGCATCACAAAAATAGTTTTCTTGCATTGTTCGTAGCATTTGCATTTTTCAAATTGAGTTTGATAATTGAACAAGTCTAAATAAAATCCAAAGATTGGAGCTTGGTTGGACCATAAGCCTACTTAATCTCAGGGACCTTATCGGAACTAGAATTGAGATACTTCAGGTCTTAGACTTAATTCTTTGAGATCATGAGACTTAGTTCAGTGTCGTGCCTAAGTAGAGTATTTTGGAGCATACACACAGCTCTTGTTGATAATGACCTAGCTTTCACACCTGCACTTTTCACTTTGCTCACCTCAGTTGAAGTGATAGAGGGATGGATTTGCCGACATGAGACACAAGCCAATGGAAAAATCGAAAGTCACAATTTTGTGGCCATTGTACGCCCACCTGATCTAGTAGCCATGAAGTCTAAAGGCAGAAGTTGTGGGTTGCAATACAGCTTCAAAATAAGGATAATCTACTGGATCAAGAGGAAAAAGTTCATATGTAAATGTTGTTGTATATAGTATTTTAAAAAAATGAAAAAAAAATCAAAAACTCCAAAAAGTGGTCAGGCCTGATTGAAAATAAAATGCTTGCGGAGTGTATATATTTAAATAGTCAATAAGCAAGCTTGAGCTTAAAAGGCATATGTATGTGAATCTGTAGCCGGATGACTTGGTTACACTGATCAAGCATCCTAGGATAGGTAGCTGCACTGGCCACCATCCATTCTTCTCTCCACCTTCTCTTCTTGAGCTGATTGTACTTGAACTTAGAAGGGAATACCTCACTTCTTAAGAAAATAGTTATTGGATTGGGGAATTAGGGTCACCATGTTGAATAAGACCTCCTTTTACCGCTTCAGTCGATGAGAGCTATCTATCACACATATTGTCCAAGATAGATTCATAGTC
This sequence comes from Ottelia alismoides, assembly GCA_037367405.1. Taxonomy (NCBI): domain Eukaryota; kingdom Viridiplantae; phylum Streptophyta; class Magnoliopsida; order Alismatales; family Hydrocharitaceae; genus Ottelia; species Ottelia alismoides. The sequence goes on from JAZKJV010001704.1 coordinate 189,863, forward strand.
ATAAGGGTTTGCGTATAAGTTGATTTATTATGACATGGCTATTGAGGAGACTTGAGCAGAGTTTTGTGACTCTCGAAGGTTGTTGTATTTCAAATATGTTTCCCAATAAGGTTCCGACGCACATAAAATCCAAAGCCCCGACTTAAGCTCCAAACTTTGATTTTATGAAGACAAGTTCAAGAACTAAAATCAATCCAATTTCTTTCTTTTTCTTTTCTTTATTTTTATTTTCTGCACGTATTGCGTAAGTGTTGGCTAGGGACTATCAAAGGCAAGTATAGGGGATGATGAATCTCTATTTCATCACCTTTATTATATCATTTGGCCTTTAAAACCTAGCTAAATGCATGTAAATATCATTATTTTGTACAAATCAACATTCATTATGTATTGTATAATTATTGTATAAAATAAATGGTTTAAAGCCAAAATAAAAGAACAAAGAAAACAAAACAAAAAGAAATAAATGTCAAAGTATTTTATGACCCTAATCCCTGAGACCTAGGCATCTTGATGACTGGGTCGGCAAGGAATAAAGTAAGGGTAGATAAGGGTCAAAAAAAGACTAAAACCCTAATTTTTACTATTCAATAATGCATTTTGGGATCCCATTTATTCTTTATTATTTATTCTTCAAATAAAGAAACTTCGTACATGAATGTTGTAGACAAAAATAGTTAAAAAAATACAAAATTGACTCCATATAAAATAATATACAGTGTACATTTTATACTCTGAATAAGAACCAAAATCCAAACTTCCAAGACCCATATCTTCTCCATAAGAACTCAAGATATATCAAAATCACTTTTAATTTATATAAATTTTACTAAATCTATTTATTGAAGGTGGTTTTAGTTAATTTGGAGTTAAGGTGTGAAAGTTGGATTTTGGACCCCTGTTGTACGATATACATGAATAAGATATTCATTTTATTTATTCTTTATAATTTTTATAATTTTGAAAATATTGTTTATAATGTATGTACATATTTATAATAGAATAAAACCATAAAGAAAATAATAAAATAAAATACAAAAATACATAGATGAATATACAATTCTTACACCTATATGATTAATACCTCTATTTATTTAAGTGTACATATTACATCAGAAAAATAAAATAAAAATATATTTATTTATATTTAAATAAGTTATAAATATATAAAATAAGTATATAAAATAATAAATTATAAAATATAAAAATACAAATAAAATAAGCTATATATAGGTAAATATACCTATAATTATACTTGTAAATAATAACTTATAATAAATAACATCATAAAAATAAATAAAAGTAGGAATTAAATACTGCATAAAATAATAAACTTTTTTTATTTTATAACCTAAAATTGATTAATTCTTTTATTATTTGCAATAGGTTTTACAAGGCATTTTTGCCTTGCATTTATCTGTTTGGTCCACATGAACCAACCAGATTGTTTCTTTTGTTGACTTGAGTCAACTACACTTCTCTCCTCTTTGACTCGTGTCACAACGTCGAGTTCAACCTTTTCTTCATGATTTTTTGCTCGATTCCCTCATTGAATTGACTCACAGTCTTCACAAAAAATCCTCTGGCATCTCCATGATCTTCGCTGGCTCACCATCTTCATCATTTCCTTCACCCTTCGCATGCCATCCTCCATGGAACTTGTCGTTGTACATAAACTAACCTCTGCCATCATTTGATTCATTGGTCTCGTTTCTTTCCCTGAAACCCACCACCCTCAACCAAGCATGCATCCCGGTGAAAGGGAGAGGTCCCATGAGGTTTTGGCGCGATAGTAGGAAGAGAGAAGGTGGTCTAAGGCGGCTCTCCGGCCACCTCCGCTCCCTGGCGTCAAAACCAGATATGAGATGAGAATTTTTACTTTCTAGATAGATTTTCGTTCCATCTTTTAATTCCCGCATTTAGTTTAGCATTTAGGTGTTAATCTTAGCGCATTTTCCACTTAATTCAATCATCGGAGCTTACTGCTCCGACCATGTTCCACCGCGTATACAACTAGTTCAGCCGCCCATTTCACCCTCATCGCTTTCCCCTTTGTCTTCTCCTCCTCCCGCTCCATTTATTCCCCCAATTCTTCACGAATCGGGTTCTCTCAGTGTTCCTTCGCTGCCACTCATCAGAGCACCTCTGCCCTTCGATTTTGCCCACGCAGCAGCTTCAAAATGGGTCAAGGTGCATCCCCTTGAACCATGTGATCCTTCCTTTGCATGTTAGCATGTCAAATGACCCGAAATGGGTCGATTCCCATAGGTACGAAGGCTCTCCAGGCGACCGGACCCTCTTCGACTCTCCAGGACCCCTCCGACGGGTCCCGGATTCATCTGATGCCAATCGATGCGGACCAACAACCGCAAGGTGTAGAGCATCCCAACATCTCTGGAGGAACCCTAGATCGAGAGATCTTGGAGGAACGAGGGAGAACACCTCGACGTTCTTCCCTGTTCTCCGTGACCCCTTCTTCGTCGTCGGATCGAACCGTAGTGCCAAATTATGTCATGGTCGTTGGATGAAGACGAAACGATACGCAACAGAAGTCGTCCGATGCACTTTAGTGAAGATCCTCCATCGTCGAATGGTGCACGAAGGGGTATATTTCCTCTACACCCCTTTCTCCTTTTCATATTTTATTTTAGTACTTAAAAATTTATCTGGTGTGTAAATATTGTTGTAAAATTTGCACAGAGCCCCCAAACTAAACTGTGACATGTACTTGGGTCTGTACCAGCTCAACACGCATGTCTTGCCACACAACTTGGGTATTTTACGATCATAACCCCCTAGTTTTGTATTTTTAATTTTAATACATTAAATTGCATATTCTGTGTATATTTTTTTGGAAAATTATAAAGAAGCTCTGAACTTTTTTGTGTAATTGCAGATATACCCTTATCGAGCAGTTTTAATTTAAATATGCATGGTCAAATTGTAAAGTACTCCCTCGATTTTTGTTTCAAGGTTTTGAAATACATGAAAACTTATTGATATTTGCAAATAGGTCCCCGTCTGTCGTGCATGTTGGTCTAATTTTTATAAATATCACATGTGCTCCAAAATTCATGTAAAATAAGACAATGTACATGGATGCTTATCATTTCACGTAATATTTTTATTTTTGCATTTTATGCACATTGCCTATTTATTAAAAATCAAATGGAGCCTATTTTTCTCTGTCTACTTATATAAATGCCAAAAAATATCAAAATATCTTTAAAAATAAAAAAAGTATAATGTGCTTATTATTACCTATATTGACTTCAGACTAAAAGTCCCTAAAAATAAAAAAAGAAAAAGACTAAAATTTAAAAGCTCTAGAATCCAATAAAAAATAGGAAAAATAAAAAAAATCGAAAAATTTTTATCTCTATATTTTCTCTATATTATTATTTATATATTAAAATTGATTTGAATAATTTCGAACACTTTTTGTTATTTTAAATCTTCAAATCCAATCAACCTATTGATTTAATCCCTGCTTTATGTTATTTTTTAAATTTAAAATGCATAAAAATTATAAAAAAGACTAGAAAAATCACAAAAAATAGTAAAAAAAGGGGAAAAACCTAAAAATAGAATTATGCAAATTCAGGTTATTGTTAGTTATATATTATAATTATTATACCCTATATGATATAATACACCTATATATACCTAAATATATATTATATTATTATTACATAAGCTAAAGATCCTTTTAATATTTTTGAAATCTTTAAAAATATATAACGAATTGAATCTCAGGATATTTCTCTAATATATATATAAAAAGTATACACTTCATTATATATATATGCTATAATATTAAAATTAAAAAGAAAATTTAAAAATCAGAAAATTTGAAATTTTAAAAAATATATACATAAAAAAATCAAATAAAAATTATAAAACCAAAAACCTACTTAAAAAGACTTAAAGACGATTATGTACATAGTTCATATTGATTAGCAATAATCATTAGGCCGTCGAGCTTGCTCTTTGTGGTTCGACCTCTTCATGCTTACATGCTACACACCTTTGTTTGTAAAGTATAATAAATTGTGCCTCACACTTGTGGCTATTCATTGCTTATTTATACATTGTGGGTACTTGTTGATGGAATTGGGTTCTCTTTGTGGGTCGCCCCAGTGACACTCTATCTTCGCACTCTGTGAGGATACGTTTTTAGACCCGCATGGTAGAAACCTCTTCATTACTCCCCCTCCCCCAGGAACTCTTCTCCAGCACCTCTACTGAATGTATCATGTTTCTCCTCCTTCTACCGCTCGCCATCGCATAAAAAATATAGTACTCGCATCCCCTTCCTTCAACCACTTTTACCTCGACCTTTGTCACCATTCATACTTATGCTTCTGATCCTCCTCCTCCAAGATTTTCTGAACCAACCCTCGACTCGTGAACTCTTCCTCGTCAAACTCCCTCGCATCCTCCATCGAATATAATATCCCTAATTCCTCTTATGCCCGATTCCTCCTTAGCTCACGCTCAGATTGAGTTTCCCCTCTTGAACACCAAAAGTCCGCATCATAGAGCCGCTAACTTCATTACAAATCTCACCACAGCCAACCCCTCCACCTCTACCTCCGACCAAAATGAACATACCATATCATGAAGCCCTCCTCAACAACCAATACTGCTCAAATACAAAGTATGAAGAAGAACCCCAACCGCTGCAAGAGTCAAGACACATGGGTGTATGATTTGACCTCGACATGGGAAGGCAAGTCACATTAGCCAAGTTGAACTTTTCCAAGGCTTCAACAAATAGAAGAAAATGGTCAATGGGCGAACGCGATAACAAACTTCTCTAAGTATATCTATAGCTAGCAACATCCATGACCTCTAGGGCAAGCTCCTCTACAACCTCACCAAAAAGAGCAAAGCCAGGGTTCTGCAGACCTCTTCCCCTTGTTCTGTCCTCCGCATAAAGCGTGACGTTAAAATCTCCACCCACAAGCCGTGCCATCTTTGGAAATCTTACTCTAATCTGACACAGTTCATCCCACAACATTGTATTTGTGGATGCACCCGTAATACCATACACTGAGGTCACCATATAACGGGATTGACCCACCATGCTTTCCAAATCCATAGAGATTGAGTGAGCCAAGATCGCATTGCCGATTAACTCATACATATAATCATTCCATGCAACAACTATTCGCCATGAACTCCCATTCACCAAGACTATTCTGAACTCACTACGATGGGGACCCAAGGTGGAACACCGTCTCATCGATTCCCAATATTCAATTTTGGTCTTCTGCAGGCAAACATTATCAGTCTTCCACTCAACCAACATGGACCTAACTACCAACTGCTTATTTGGTTGACCTAAGCCCCTCACATTCCATGAATTGCGCTTCATGGGGAAACCGTGGGTGGGGGGACCCCACCATCCGACCCCCACTATTTTGTGCAATCTCCTGCTCATAATGCCTCTTTTCTTCCCCGCAACCCTACAAAACACCTCTTTTTCAAACATCAACTATTCATCACCACCCTTTCCTTTTATGCATCAATACCAACATTCATCTCCACCTGGTTAATGTCGTTCCTCTGCAAAGTTCCCCCTTCCGCCCATCTCATGTCACTACATGCCCCTCTTTTGCATTTCCAACCCCATCCTCAGAACCCTATATGCCTATCATAACCGGATCGCCCATAGGAGGGGCTCACGTTGCCGCCTCCAAGCGTTTTGTAGCATCCTCGACAACCACAACTTTCGGGTTCGTTATCGTAGGCACCTTCTTCGACCATTTCCCCCTCACATCGCATTCCCTCCGTCGATGCCCCGGCTTTCCACAATGGAAGCACAATTGCTCTGCTGCCTCGCAAACCCGTGATAGATGGTTAGTGGCTCCAAAATGGAAGCACTACCTCGCGACACCGCTCCAAACCATTGAAACTCACTTCTTTTCCTTCGTGCAACTCCATGGGCCCTCCCCTGCCAACTCTTCTATAACCACATCCTCCTACACCTCTTCTTCCTCCCCCAGTATGATGGTGGCCCTCCGTTCACTAAGGTTGTCGGCATCCTCCTCTCCAGCACCACTCCCACTTCCACCACTCCCACTCCCACCCGACATCGATTGGAATATTCAAAATATCAAATTCAAGTTACGATGGATCTTAATGATGTAGGTGAATATAGTATGCACAAGTTATGTGGAGATTGCACACACATGTTATTTCGATAATTTACAAGGGTACAAAAAAAATCTTTATAGCAATTGATGAGGGGAATTTAGTGGTAAGTTTTAAAATACAAATATAAATAATCTTATATGGATTATAGAGACTACTTATGAAGAAAAGGTAGAAGTTTAGCTATGTTCGGATGATGTATAAGGAATTACTAGGAATAAGGATATACAAATGAGGGTTATGAATAAGGGATACGCAAATGAGGTTTATCCCTTATTGTACAATAAAACCCTCAAATTTGTAGAGACACAGTGACTAATGTAATATTAAATCAATCATATGATTACTTTATCCATTGATTAGATATGATCAAATATATTTCCTCACCCTCGGAATCCGATCGCCCAACGCCCATTCCGCCTTCTCCGTCACCTAAGTCGGCATCTGGCACCGGCGATGTCTTCCCCTCCGCCACAATGCAGCTTTCCCTCCAGTCCCCTCCTCGCCTTCCTTCTGCGCCTCCAGTCGGCCGCCCTCCAAGCCCTCGGCCACGACTCATTTGACCCCAAGCACTACGTCGACCTCCCTCTCAAGCACGACCTCCTCGTCGCCGCCTCCGCCTTCGAAAACCTCCCCCGCACGGGACCTAACGGATCGATCCCGCGCTCTGAACTCGAAGAGTTCATCCAGAGCTACTTCGATGACGCCGGCGACGATCTCGTGTGCGCGGATCCGCCGGACTTCGAGAATGTGCCCGAAGGGTTCCTGCCAGGAGTCGAGATGGAGGAGGTCAGGGCATGGGCTCTGGAGGTGCACGGTTTGTGGAGGAAGCTCTGCCGGAGGGTATCCAACTCCGTGCGGGAGCGGCCAGAGCGCCACACGCTGCTGCCGCTCCCAGATCAGGTTGTGGTTCCCGGGGCGCGCTTCCGGGAGGTCTATTACTGGGATTCCTATTGGAACATCAGGTACGTCTTGCCTCGTTTATGTCAAGGTGATCATACATTGTTTGATTATTGAATGCTCTGAATAGTCTACCTAGAATCTTGTCATTGGAGAGTAGTAACTGTTAAGGGAAAATATTGAGGTCCAAGGGTTCCCTTTTATATAGGAGAAGAATCTATTGGACAAATTACATAAAGAAGAAAGGAAAAATAGAACATTACAAATAAATAATACTAATGATAGTTAATATCTCAACAGTAACTCTTATTATTTTATTGAGACAGCAGTGATATTTCAATCGAGGGAAGTATCTTATTGGAAATATCTCAACCCATGAAAATGGAGAGGGTGTCCACCTACAGCGGTGAACACCAAATGTTGTGGTTGGTAGAAATAAATTAAATGATTGTATTGATATCGGAAGTGATTGGCATTGAAAGAGGTTTCATACCGTCACAAGGACAGAAAATGTTTTTTTTTGATGAAGTAGGGGGATTTTAAAGGTGGTCCATCTACCCTCGGGATCGTTTAGTTGCCAGTTTACCACGGTGTAAATTGACTACCGAGGATGTATGCTTCGTCTGGTTTTGGGTTACTCTCACCTACCCCTGCAAACGTGAGTTGAAGTTAGTTGTATGGATACTATATTCTTCTTTATTATAATATGTGCAACAACCTTCAAATGCAAATGTCGCCATAAAAAAACATGTTAAAATTATAAACATAATCGTTATGGCACATATACAACAGGACATCACATTACATTTACCATTCCAACTCCTAACCATCTAAACAACCACTATTCACAGGTGGGTTGCCCATTTGTCTATCCGATTGACAAGAGGTTTACTAATGGTTAAACCTTCTTAAATAAGTTAACTCTTTCCTTAACTTGCAATCCATATAAGGACTTGGTATTTTTAAGAGCCGAGTGCTCAATTGGAGAAAGTGGCTTCCATGTGGATGGAGAGGTGTCCGAGGAAGGTGAACGGAGGACCACCCAACAAATTATTTTTCAAGATTTAAAAATGAATAATCTGGTAAACATTTCTCTGACTGGATCCTCTCATTTTGATCTCATTAGATGAGATCGATCCACTGTTGCGTAAAGTCACCAGCAATCAATTTAGGTATAAACAAAAATGGTGTTGCCTTCATAATTTCTAGCCTTGATGATCGATCATCCCTGATAGATCGACCGGTTGGCATGATCGATGATCGATCAACTAGCTGGCATGATTAATCAGCTCGGATCGATTAGTCAGATTAGTCAGTTGGAGTGATCAATCATCCAATTGATATAATCGATCATTTTCGGGACATTGTCTCAACATTGTTTTAGATTTCAAAATATGTTACATGCGAGTGTTCCTCGTTCAATGCTCATCACAATGATACATATTTCATAATTTTTTGATAAACAATGGTCTCGAAATTGATGGAAAACGGACACAATACGAAAAGGAAATGCAACTTGCATAATCCCAAAAACCTGCCTAATTGGTATAACACCCCATGCATGTGACATGCGTGACGTGTGGAACTAACAACAAGAAATTAGGTTCAAAACCATACCGTCAAGGATGTTCTCCTTGGGAAACTCCTCATGCGTGGAAAGATGGGTCTGACGCATCGTGCGTGATGTCAACACACACATGGAGATGACGTCGTCGAGCTCTTCGCATTGATGCCAATGGATTGTCGATCAAGCACCTTTTCTCGATGACGACAAAGCTTCGGTTAGGATTCCGACGCTTCTACTGGGGTCTTTGATGAGGTTTGACCCTTGGTCAGACCCTTAGCCTATTTATATATGGTTGAGTTTAAACAAATCCGAATTCGCAACCGGTTCGGATCTGGATCTTTATCGACCCATAAACTTCAAATATTAGCATCTTTCTCGTACGAATTCAGATTTTGATGTTCTTAGACTCGTTGGAAAGGTCTCAATGAGTGCTACATAATAGAGGATTCATTTGCTTTATTTGGGTACTAGTCATGTACGGATTTTCCAATTAAGTAGTCTTACATCATAAAAATCTCGAAGGAAGGTTCATCTCCAAGACTTAAGGTATGGTCTCTAATTAGTCTCCAAAGCCGACCCCAAGGCTTAAAAATCTCAAAGGGAACAAACCTATAAAAATATCAAAGAGAGCGAAACCCATAAGAATCTCAAATGGAAATGAACCAAGGTTTAGGATTCATACCTGCAAACATGTAAGTGTACTTCCGTCTCATGTCTACCTCATCCTCCTTGACATTCTTGACTCTGACTTTGCCAAAGAACCTATAAAAATATCAAAGAGAGCGAAATCCATAAGAATCTCAAATAGAAATGAATCAAGGTTTTGGATTCATATTTGCAAATTGGTAAGTGTACTTCTGTCTCATGTTTATCATGTCCTCAACATTCTGACTCTGTCAAAGAACCTTAAATTAAAGGAATTTCCTTCCACCTCAGTCTCTTGACCTAACGGTCCAATATCTGCACACGTGCCTAAGGGAACGAGAGGCCTGTATCCACATCCAAGTCCTCAGCATAATAAGTGTGTAAGATCTCGAACATACTTCCACATATTAGACACAAAATACGTTGTGCACGCCCTTCGATCGAGGAGGAAGGGCCACTTTGTAGGCTACCTTCCCGACTTGGGCCAAAATCTTAGATGGTCCCACAAAATGTGGTGACAACTTGCCCTTGACATCGAATCTCTGAATGTCCTTGACGAGTCGAGGTCTCTATGCAGCTGGTCGACATAGCTCTTCTGACGGATATGCGTTGTCAGCAACTTCTTCTTGACCTCCATGGCCTTGGCTGTCACATCAATGATATATGCATGATATACAATGTACTGTCAACCACCTGTTGCCAACACAAATGGGTGGTGCATCTTCGCCCATACAAGGCCTCGAATGGAGCCATACTGATGCTGGTATGATAACTTTTGTTGTATATGACCTTCACCAAGGGAAAGCGATCCTTCCAAGATCTATTCCAGTATACGATACAAATTCGTAACAAGTCCCTCCAGAGAACGGTCCTCTCAGACTGCCTATTTGTATGCAGGTGGTTAGTCGAACTGGGGCATAGCTCGGTTCCCAGGGCTCTCATGAACTCTCCCTAGTAGTGTGAGATAGATCACGAGTCTCTGTCATACACTACCTCCTCGAGTATCCCATGCAAATGGATGACATGTCGAATGTACAATCTGGCTAGCTCCCCTGGCGTACTGTAGAACGATAATGCAGAAGCGTATCAAAGATAATGAAATATAGAACAAGGAAGAACACATTGATTTTACGTGGAAACCTACTCCATAAGGAGCGGAATGAAATCACAGGAGAACCGCCTCAGAGGATTGATGTTTTTGTTAGCTTTTCTCAACTAATATGGGGCTTTTTATATAGCCACGCAGACAGACCGGAGTCCCATGAACAGAAATTGTGGGACTAAACCCGTTGATGTGGTAACTAGATTCTGGAGGGATCCAATCACCCATATCTACATATGACACATACTCTAATTCTCCCCCTTAAGCTGGAGCATGCAATGCTCAGCTTGGACAAATGGAAAGAAATCACTCACTCATGATATAAAACACTACGGGTAATATCAACTCAACACATACTCTACTAGTTGCCTGTTGAGGACGTTGCTTCTTATGCTTCGGTGGTGAGGATGAATTGAAGGGTTGGAGTGAGAACTAAAGTAGATCTCCTCATCAGAGAACGTGTGCTCTGTACTACGATTGTCAGAGTCAGTGAAACTAGAATGAGTCTCCACTTGAAGAACTTTGGCTTGCAATTGCTCCATCTCTCTTTTTTTTGAGGCTCTTGCTCCATCTCTCTGAAGGGTCAAACTGGAAAAAGTCGTGGCAATATCATCATAAGAGTCCACAGTCGTTGGAGAATGAAGTCCGTGATCTTCATCGTTGCCTGGAGCATCATCAATTGCTGCGATACGGCTTCCCGATGGGAGAATTCATCGTTTCTTCTCATTTGGTTCAACACTTACTGCCTCTTCCTGAATGCTGATTGCCATTTCGTAGAGTAAGTTTCCCAATCACACCAAGAAACATCTGCAGAATGGTGATGCATGTATAGATCGCCATCGAGGTGACTCACCACCGAATCTGCGTAATACTTCTTGAACTTCGATCAGTGGGAAATGTGCAGACTAGAGGTGTTGGTGTTTTTCTTGATTGGGGCTTGATGAATCTCGGATTCATCACTCTAAGTCTCATTAATTAGGCTCAAGTCCCTCAAGATCAACTGCATTTCGGCATTTATTTCGTATAATTAGCATCCGGGCATGATTGCATAAGAATTGCATTTTAGCATTAATTTCTGCATAAAATAAGAAGCCAAAAATCCAAGCCAACAGTGACCTGTGAATAGCCTAACTTCCCCTATTTTTAACTCCTTCATCCTGACACCGCATACTACAAACTCACTTCCACTGTGTACACATCACTAACAAGAATAAATGAAAAATACAAAAAAATCACTAACCCTGTTAAGTGGACCAAAAACCCAAACCCTAGTTTCAGGATTTTCGGACTAAAAGCCACATATCTTCCCCATCCAGTGTCCGATTGGATCCTACTCACTTTTGAACTAATGCACATTCAATTACCTTCAAAACAAGACCAAGTTCAAGTGAATCGGAGCTCGTATGTGAAAGTTGGGTTTTGGGCCTCTTTTGTACATTGTATTTTCGCGGCTTTTTGGCCTGTATTTTATGTGTATATTTTCTTTATTAATAAAAATCCAAAAAAATTAGATTAAGGTCTCTTTTATTTATCTTTGAGTTTTCCTTATTTTTCCGGTTTTTTATCGTGTTTAAAATTGACAAAAAATTAGAAAACCCAAAAATCAAGGTATTCTATGTACATGGGATACCCCAAAAATTCACTTTTCACATTTGACCGAATTTGGCTTTGATGTCTTCATGAAAGTTGTAGATCTCTTCGAGACGAGCATTTTTCGTGAAGGAACTTTTTCGATCCGAGGTCATTTGCTATTTCTTTTTGATTTTACAAAACAATTTATCTTCGAATTTTCTGGTGCTGACACGTGGCAGCCCCAGAGGCCGCCACGTGTCAGCGTTTTTTGGGCTTTTCTTTAATCCGTTTTTATTAAAAAAAAATTAAAAAAAAATTTTAAAATTACCACGCACGTGCGTCGCACGTGCCACCAGGCACGTGCTCCGCACGTGCCCTACCCCGTCCCCAGGTCCCCGCCACGTGGCTCTTTGTTTGGCCGTCCGATCTCGGCCGATCGGACGGCCCTTGACCGTCGCCTTCTCCCCTCCGAAACCACCGCCCCCAACCTCGCACCCTCCGCCGCCTCGTTGACCTCCCAACGGCCCCCGCCGATCTCGCACCAGCCAACCAACCTCCGCAAACGCCGCCTCCCTCTCCTATTAAAACACCACCGCCGCCCCCGACTCCCTCATCCGCCGATAGCAAGCAACTGAGGAGGGCGGTGACAGCGCCCCCCTCGTTCATCGGCGAGGTCCGGTGGCTCCTCCTCCAGCCTCCGTCGCCGCTCGCAGCTTCGTGCTGTCGTGCTCCCGCTCCGCCCCCTTGGCGTCGAGCCACCGACCACCGCATCGCCTTCATCAAGCAGCTCCATCGCCAGGAGCTGCTTCGACTCCGCCCTCCACTTCATCTTCATCGACCGCCGACGACATCGCCTTCAACCTCCGCCCCGACCGTCGCCTCCAACCGTCATCAACAACCTCCAGGAGCGGAGGCCCTCCATCGCCATCAACTTCAAACGCCACCAGCTCCGGTTATCGTCAACCTCCTGGCCGTGTGTCGGCCAGAGGCACGCCATCGACCACCATCAGCAACCACGCCTCGGCTTCAACCCCACCTCGCCACCTGCTCATCGCCTCGGCCGGCCTCCGCCTCATCAGCCCGCTCCTCCGCCAGACAGCAGCCGGTCAACTCCGACCTCCGTCATCGACCGGCCCGCCAAGGCTGAACTCCGCCATCGCCGCCGGGCTCGCAGCCCGAGACCCCAGCACGCGCAAGGCGCGTGCGTGGGGGACGACAGCTGACATCATCCCCCGGGTCACGTGCTCCGCACGTGACCGCGGGGTTATTTGCACAAGTCTCCCCCGGGTTCCCCCTTATTGCGCCTCAATCCACCAGGCCAAGGGCACGTGCGCAACACGTGCCTCTTGGTAAAATTGCAGAGACTTCCCCCCCAGTTTAGGTAATTGCATTTAGGTTCCCGTCTGCACTTTTATTATTTATTTATTTATTACATTTGCATTCATACCCCTGTGTTCTCCCTCTGTTTTGAACTTCTTCTAGACTTCATTTTATTTATTTAAAAATAGCATTTTGTTCATCTTTTAATTCTCTACAGTTTGATATGTCGCGGACATTTTTGTGAATTACGGTTGATTAATAAATAAATATTTTGTGGAAATTGAAATATTTTGCCCAATCTGTGCTTGGAAATTCGTAGTTAATTAACCGTTGATTTAAAAATTCCCCAAAAATCAAATATCGTAGAAATTAATTTGATTAACATTGTGCCCAAAAATCATTGCATTTGCATGCATTATTTGCCCTGTAAAAATCATTTTGTGCAATTCAATGTTTGATTTTTAATAGGTATTAAACCCCACATTTTCGAGGTTTAGGATTTTTCTGGGATCCATCACCTAGTGATAGATCTTAGATAATTTTAGTTCTTGAAAATAAGTAGGTTTAATATTTATTAAAATTAAATATTGAAAATTAATTTGTTTGCATTTAAAAATTCGTAAAAAATTCATATTGCATTTAAAAATTCCAAAAAAATTACAGTGCACTTATTTCATCATATTTTACATCTCGGCCAAGTTTCGTATTTTTTGGACATCGTTTGAGCGTATTTTACATTTTAGTCCCTAAAATAGGCCGAATTTGCATTTTGCACCTCATATTGCATTGAAAAAAATCCAAAAAAAGACCGCCTTGAAAACCGAACTCAAAATTGGATAGACATTAATCTAGGTTGTTCCTTTGCCTCCTTGTGATCGACCTTGGGACTTGCCCAAGTAAAATAAACATAAAAACTACTTGATTGAATTTGATTAAAAATTGTGGTTATTTCTTGACTGTTTCCGAAAGCCGCCTACAACGAACGACATTAATTAGTACCACGAACAAACATTAAAAACAACTTCTTATCGCGGCTTTTCGCGGGCTCGTCAGATGGCGCCGTTGCCGGGGAGGCAAACGGCTTAGTTTTTGTTTTGAAAATTTTTGTTCGGTTTTCCGAATTCGGGTAGTCTGACCCCCGAAATTTTCATTATAAATCCCATTTTATTTCTTGTATTTATTTTTCAGCATTTCTTTCATTTATTTTATTTTTGATTATTTTTTGAGTCACTCTCTTACAATCTCTCTCTTATTTTTCTTGCGAGGTACCCGGCACACGTGGAGCGGTTTTTCAAGAAACCGACGCATCTTCACCGACACCCGAAGAAACCGCAATTAAATTAAGATCGAGTCGAGTCGTGAGAGAGAGTAGAGTCTAGGTTTTTAATTTCTGCATTTTTATTTTCTGCTCATTTATAGCGGTGTCCGTTTGGACTCTCGCGTGTGTACAAGGACATTGAACTTTATTTGTGGTGTGTCGTGGCCTGTTTCACTCTCCGGAGAGGGTGGGGCCCGACTTGAGTGGCGATTAGGATAGACCTGCACATACGGCTCTTAGAGCATTTTATTTTTGATTGTGCTCGTAGGATCTTAAGCCACACTGCACTTTAACTGAGAAGCACATTAGATCGTTCAACTTAGCCAAATTCAACTCAATTCTTCCCGCTAATAGAACTTTCTGCTTAGGTGCGGTTTTCATCGGCTTGCACGCATTTAGTATAAATTTTCAATTCTGTATTGCATCCCACATGGAGATTGCGAGGAGGCACTGTAAGTCTTCTAACTGAGCATTCATCATAAGTTTTCCGCGTGCATCGGCTTTTCCCGAATTCCTCTCTCTTGTTTTATCACATAAATCTAAAGGAAATTGGGACTGGACGGTAGACGTGAATTTGTGTTCACCTAAATTCTACAGTGATCGCCTTAATAAAACTGGGACTGCTAAATATAGCCGATCTAAAAAAAAATCCAGAATTTCTGCGGGAGAGCAACCCCGACATTGTCTGATTTAATCTTGCAGCGAGGAGAGAGACGCACACTAGGATAGAGCCCAGCTCCAAACCTAACATCTCGTTTAAACGGCTTGCAAGATTGAATTTATCACCAACTAAAATTGAAAAGATAATAGCCGAACTCTTACGACTTCATTGTGTGAGTTGGTGAACCCGGGGTTTGAATTGTGTTTGCATTGGTGTGCGTGAACCGATTTCAAGATCAATAGCCGCACATTCGATAAAAATTATCTTGACTATCCCGTGCAATCATCTCTTCCCTCTCTTGATTTAAACCTCATAATGGAACTCTTTTCCAAATACTCTCACAGATCCAACCCCCCATTCTTCTCAAAAATGACGGAACACCCATCGAAATTATACTATGAAAATGAATTCGTGTCGGTTAGACCCAAAACACCTCCTCCAAGAAATTCCCAACCACCATCTCTTTTCACCAATTCGATAGGCTTCATGAACGACAACCTCTTCTTCAGACATGCTCCACCATGCCAAGATCCGACCACTCATGATCAAAGAAATAAATTTTACTCGGATCAACTCCACATGACTAGACTATATGAGCAGCCTCCTTCCATTATTTTTGAGGAGAAATTTTCAGAAAATACTGAGCATATTTCGGATATTCCAAGAAGCTCTCCTCTCAGCACAAAGAGAAAAATGGAAGATGAAATTATCGAACATACACCTACTGCACCCATAATTAATCATGAACCAAATCTTGAGGAGGATATTTCGAGGATAAATAAGAAATTCAAGTCAATAGAGGAGAGATTTCAAAAATTTACCGATCGATTCATCGCATTCTATGGTGGCTCGGACAGTAAAATGAATGAGGAAATAACTGGATCTGAGATTGAAAATTCTGAGGATATTCAGGGACCTATGGACAGTTCTGAAAATGGTTATGCTGCTGACCACCACCCTGAACACCAGAGCCCCTCTTCGTCTGAAGAACACCCCACACCCCCACACCACCCAGAAAATACCAAAAAATAGAAATATTTGAAAATCACAAAAAAATTGAAAATTCAGAAAATGTCATAAAAATTGAAACTGAAGATGATCTGCGAAATTTAGATCCGACTATACGGGAAGCACTGGAAAAACGCTTGATATTTGAACTTCCCTTTATACAGGCCATTGAACACTTCCCCGACCTTAAAAGATTTATAACAGATAAATTAATGAACAAAAAGTCGGGCAGAATACGAACAAAGACTGAAAGACATATCTTGTCAATGGCCTCCTCCTTGGTGTTGAGGAGAAAAACCAAGAGCCGCATAGTAAAGCGGTTGCCCAGATTTGACTGCAAAATCAAAGACACAATTTTCACCCATGCTCGGATTGATGATGATTCACCAATTAATATCCTCCCGACCTCTGTATTCTATGAACTCCAACTCGGACCGATTCGGAAGATACGAGAGATCATTCAATTGGCGGACCGATCAATAAAGCGGCCGAGAGGAATTATTTCTGTCATCATGAAATTCCAAGGTGCTCCGCTTAAGGTAGAATTCACGATCGTTGATATTGAGCATCAAGGAGAATTCACCTAGTCTCCAATCATTCTCGGAAAGCCATTCTTGGCATTAGCCAAGGCGAGTATCGATTGTGAGACTCGGGAAATCAATTTCACAGCATTGGAAGCACTTAAATCTGACCCTATCTTTGAGGAACCACGATCTTCTGAGGCAACCCACGAAGTCCCCAACAACCGTAACCATGAAGCGGTAGAAGAGCCCTACCCCGCAACCACACCTGAGATAGCAGTTGTTGATGAGACTATTGGTTTAGAAAATCTCCCCAATATTCAAATCCCCAAGGATCTCAAAATAGACAAATCTTTTTACTACGATCCAGAGACATATGCATGGTCACACCCTGGAGCAACATTCTCTGAATACCTTGAACAAATCATCCCAAATCGAGAGTGCTCAAACATTCGAGAGACTAAGAACGAGCACGCAGACCAAGCACCAACCAAGGAGAATTTCAATGGCTATTCATCTGGATACTCAAGTGAACCGACACCTTCACGACGAAATAAAAAGAGAGTCACCTTTGACCTTTCGGAAGAGGAATCAGTTGATGATCCCTCATCAGGTCCAGAAAAGATGGTTTACATGAGTGAAGTCTGTTCGGCAGCCCTAAAGCCATATCTTCGTAAGGATCCAAAATTCAATCCCCGTTGGACAACTCCCGTTCCTAACTACTACTCATCCAAAGATGATGCTCCGGCATTCTTCAAGTACACTGGAATTCTTTCGTATGAGCTGACTGAAACCGGTGCTTCTGAGCATTCATCCGAGGACAAACTGATTGACCCCAAGAAGAAACGAATTCTGAGAAAACAATTGAAAAAACAAAAAGACCAGAATACTTGGAGTATGCCCACTTTCAAATACTACTCCTCTGAGGATAACTCTGATGATGGATATCTTTCATCTGACTCAAACACTTCATCTATTATCCATCATGATTTTTCTGAGGATGACACTGATTGTAGTTGGGAATCATATGCCTCATCGCCGACTCATCACTACGATCTCCCACCACAGGCTCATAAAAAGATCAGCCGAAAACCGCCTTAATCATCGGCTACCCACCCTCCCTCCCGACCACATTGGTCTCCTTGTACAGCTTCTTCCTTTACTTAGGCCAAGACCTAAGTATAGGGGGAGACCGATGCCATCTGTATATATCATTCTTCTCCTAACTCCTAATCGCTCCATATCCACCCTTCTTCCATACTTAGGCTGTTCAAAGCCTAAGTATAGGGGGAACCGACATCCACCCGTATATACTCTCCTCATTTCCTGACCGCTTTTCTTTTCATTCTTTTTCTTCTTTTCTTTTTTCTTTCTTTTTTCTCACTCTCTTACGCTTAGCCCGAGCTATGTCTTCTTCACGCTTCTTGTGCTCTGAGGACACAACACTCGCTAAGTATAGGGGGGTCTGTATATACTATGTATATATTTTACCCATATCTCGTACTTTCGCGTAAGTCTATATGTATTTACGGGGTGGGTACTAACTGAAAAAAAAAAAGAGAGAGAGAACACTGACTTGCCCAAACTTTCTGAAAAAAAATGAATGAAAAAGAGGCTTCTTATTCCATTTTCTGCATAAAAAAAATCCCTTGCATAAAATGTCCAAAAAAAAAAAAAGAGATAAAGTGTCTGCATTTCACGCACCTGCACTTCATCCATCACCGCATGCATTTGCATCTGTGAAAAGTCATTGGGTTCTGAACCGCGTTATGAGCCGAAACCGAGAGTGGTCTGGACTTGACCTTAATCCACCTAATTTTCAGAGGAACTTCACCGAGAAATAGGATTTTAAGAGCTTCAGGTCTTGGTGACTTAATTCCTTAAAGTTCCACATGACAATGTACAGCGTTTGACTCTTAGTGTCTAACCTGGTCTCCTCATTCTGGGTACAACTCTGGAATAGGGAATTAATTCGCACTCTCGCACTATGCACTTAGCTCAACCCAGACGGGATGTTGGAGGACTGTGTGAGTCTCTTTTCTGGTAGCGTGGAAATCTAAAAACCGGAGTACGGGTTGAAATAAAGCTTCGGAAAAGGGATGGACGGCTGGGCACAATTTTTCGAAGACCCCAAAAAATGTACGGAACAAAAGATTCTATATCCGTAGGGGCACAACAAGATCCAAGCAGAACCACCAAAAATTCCAAATACATAGAAGCATTCTACCAAATAAAAATCCGACCAAAAAGGTCCAAGCTTCAGAAACCTGCAGATCTTGGTGGAGACTCGGCTACACTGGTTATCTCCACAAGGAGAGGTGACTACACTGGCCACCCTCCAGTTCTTTTCTCTTTCTTCTTTCTTCTCCCTCATTCGATTGTGAACACAGCACGACAGACCTTAGAAGGAAATACCTGACTCCCCGAGGACGAGTTACTGGAGAGGAGAGGAGCATGGTAGTCCGGCACTCTGAATGGGAAGAGCTAAAACCCTTCACACACATGAGTCAGTTATTCAATGTTCATAGGGTATACTTTGGGAAGAGGATTGATCTAAGATGACTTCTGAGTTGAATCTGTGTCAATGATGTGTAGAACTTGAGGGCTGTTGATTTTAAAATTTTAAGTCTCACAGAAGTTCCGCCACATTATTAATCCAAAGGTCAAGTTTAGTTTCACTTTCACCTTCAGTTCATGGTCTTGGTATGGAACCCAGTCTCATTTCACTTCATGGCATTTCTTTTTAATGCTCAGGGACGAGCATGGTTTAAGTATAGGGGGATGATGAATCTCGGATTCATCACTCTAAGTCTCATTAATTAGGCTCAAGTCCCTCAAGATCAACTGCATTTCGGCATTTATTTCGTATAATTAGCATCCGGGCATGATTGCATAAGAATTGCATTTTAGCATTAATTTCTGCATAAAATAAGAAGCCAAAAATCCAAGCCAACAGTGACCTGTGAATAGCCTAACTTCCCCTATTTTTAACTCCTTCATGCTGACACCGCATACCACAAACTCACTTCCACTGTGTACACATCACTAACAAGAATAAATGAAAAATACAAAAAAATCACTAACCCTGTTAAGTGGACCAAAAACCCAAACCCTAGTTTCAGGATTTTCGGACTAAAAGCCACATATCTTCCCCATCCAGTGTCCGATTGGATCCTACTCACTTTTGAACTAATGCACATTCAATTACCTTCAAAACAAGACCAAGTTCAAGTGAATCGGAGCTCGTATGTGAAAGTTGGGTTTTGGGCCTCTTTTGTACATTGTATTTTCGCGGCTTTTTGGCCTGTATTTTATGTGTATATTTTCTTTATTAATAAAAATCCAAAAAAATTAGATTAAGGTCTCTTTTATTTATCTTTGAGTTTTCCTTATTTTTCCGGTTTTTTATCATGTTTAAAATTGACAAAAAATTAGAAAACCCAAAAATCAAGGTATTCTATGTACATGGGATACCCCAAAAATTCACTTTTCACATTTGACCGAATTTGGCTTTGATGTCTTCATGAAAGTTGTAGATCTCTTCGAGACGAGCATTTTTCGTGAAGGAACTTTTTCGATCCGAGGTCATTTGCTATTTCTTTTTGATTTTACAAAACAATTTATCTTCGAATTTTCTGGTGCTGACACGTGGCAGCCCCAGAGGCCGCCACGTGTCAGCGTTTTTTGGGCTTTTCTTTAATCCGTTTTTATTAAAAAAAAATTAAAAAAAAATTAAAATTACCACGCACGTGCGTCGCACGTGCCACCAGGCACGTGCTCCGCACGTGCCCTACCCCGTCCCCAGGTCCCCGCCACGTGGCTCTTTGTTTGGCCGTCCGATCTCGGCCGATCGGACGGCCCTTGACCGTCGCCTTCTCCCCTCCGAAACCACCGCCCCCAACCTCGCACCCTCCGCCGCCTCGTTGACCTCCCAACGGCCCCCGCCGATCTCGCACCAGCCAACCAACCTCCGCAAACGCCGCCTCCCTCTCCTATTAAAACACCACCGCCGCCCCCGACTCCCTCATCCGCCGATAGCAAGCAACTGAGGAGGGCGGTGACAGCGCCCCCCTCGTTCATCGGCGAGGTCCGGTGGCTCCTCCTCCAGCCTCCGTCGCCGCTCGCAGCTTCGTGCTGCCGTGCTCCCGCTCCGCCCCCTTGGCGTCGAGCCACCGACCACCGCATCGCCTTCATCAAGCAGCTCCATCGCCAGGAGCTGCTTCGACTCCGCCCTCCACTTCATCTTCATCGACCGCCGACGACATCGCCTTCAACCTCCGCCCCGACCGTCGCCTCCAACCGTCATCAACAACCTCCAGGAGCGGAGGCCCTCCATCGCCATCAACTTCAAACGCCACCAGCTCCGGTCATCGTCAACCTCCTGGCCGTGTGTCGGCCAGAGGCACGCCATCGACCACCATCAGCAACCACGCCTCGGCTTCAACCCCACCTCGCCACCTGCTCATCGCCTCGGCCGGCCTCCGCCTCATCAGCCCGCTCCTTCGCCAGACAGCAGCCGGTCAACTCCGACCTCCGTCATCGACCGGCCCGCCAAGGCTGAACTCCGCCATCGCCGCCGGGCTCGCAGCCCGAGACCCCAGCACGCGCAAGGCGCGTGCGTGGGGGACGACAGCTGACATCATCCCCCGGGTCACGTGCTCCGCACGTGACCGCGGGGTTATTTGCACAAGTCTCCCCCGGGTTCCCCCTTATTGCGCCTCAATCCACCAGGCCAAGGGCACGTGCGCAGCACGTGCCTCTTGGTAAAATTGCAGAGACTTCCCCCCCCAGTTTAGGTAATTGCATTTAGGTTCTTGTCTGCACTTTTATTATTTATTTATTTATTTATTACATTTGCATTCATACCCCTGTGTTCTCCCTCTGTTTTGAACTTCTTCTAGACTTCATTTTATTTATTTAAAAATAGCATTTTGTTCATCTTTTAATTCTCTACAGTTTGATATGTCGTGGACATTTTTGTGAATTACGGTTGATTAATAAATAAATATTTTGTGGAAATTGAAATATTTTGCCCAATCTGTGCTTGGAAATTCGTAGTTAATTAACCGTTGATTTAAAAATTCCCCAAAAATCAAATATCGTAGAAATTAATTTGATTAACATTGTGCCCAAAAATCATTGCATTTGCATGCATTATTTGCCCTGTAAAAATCATTTTGTGCAATTCAATGTTTGATTTTTAATAGGTATTAAACCCCACATTTTCGAGGTTTAGGATTTTTCTGGGATCCATCACCTAGTGATAGATCTTAGATAATTTTAGTTCTCGAAAATAAGTAGGTTTAATATTTATTAAAATTAAATATTGAAAATTAATTTGTTTGCATTTAAAAATTCGTAAAAAATTCAAATTGCATTTAAAAATTCCAAAAAAATTACAGTGCACTTATTTCATCATATTTTACATCTCGGCCAAGTTTCGTATTTTTTGGACATCGTTTGAGCGTATTTTACATTTTAGTCCCTAAAATAGGCCGAATTTGCATTTTGCACCTCATATTGCATTGAAAAAAATCCAAAAAAAAGACCGCCTTGAAAACCGAACTCAAAATTGGATAGACATTAATCTAGGTTGTTCCTTTGCCTCCTTGTGATCGACCTTGGGACTTGCCCAAGTAAAATAAACATAAAAACCACTTGATTGAATTTGATTAAAAATTGTGGTTATTTCTTGACTGTTTCCGAAAGCCGCCTACAACGAACGACATTAATTAGTACCACGAACAAACATTAAAAACAACTTCTTATCGCGGCTTTTCGCGGGCTCGTCAGGGCTGTTCAGGGGAGGTGCGTGTGGGATGATGCGCGTGTTGGGAGCGCTGAATAGCTCACGGGATTGCCCTGAATAGCCTTTTACATGGGCTGCTGTTGAACATAATTAGGGTTATAGGAACCCTAGAACAAAATACGTGAATCAATTTGTGCTTGCAGTGATCTGGAAGTACAAAACCAGGGTTTCATTGAAAACCCTAGATTGTTGATGACGATATTCAGAACTTTGAACAAGATGCTTGATGGATGGTTGCAACTTATGTCTACACCTGCAATCAATTCCCTTCATGTCTGTGTAGCTAAGTTTTTCCTGGATTTATTAGTCCCAGTTTTTTGGATTCGGCATCATGTTGGAAAACAAGCTTGATACTTCCTCCATAGGTGCCTTTCGAGGTCTGTCGTCAATAGTAAAGATGGATGGAATGAACTACGAATTATGGGCCATGCAGTTCACGAGCATGATGCAGTCTGTTGGTAAGAAGTGTATTCTTATCGAAGAGGAGTCGATCGACAAGACTAGGATAAATGCCTTATGGGAGGTCGATGTTGTATATGCACGCGTCTGGTTGATTGGTACATTAACGATAGAGATCACTAATGAGGTTCTGTATCAGCCCACTGCCAAGAAATGTGGGATATTCTTGTTGCTACCTATTCACAAGCAAGAAGCAAGATAAAGATCTTGCAATTGTAGCATGATATATTCACTATTAAGCAGAATGGACCACCCTTGCATTCTCTATATACATCTCTCCGAGGCATGTTCGAGAAGCTTCACAACGTCATGCCTCTTGCAGCTACACTTGAGCAGCAGAAGGAGTGCAGGATTGCATAATGGTTGGCGTCTTCTTAGCAGCTCTTGATCCAGAATACGAAGCCGCTCAGTCACAGATTATGACGGATGCTATTATTCCTCACATGGAAGAGGCATACCGTCGCCTTAGCAGGATCATTATTTCGTTATCCACTTCATCACAGACCTCCTCTGTGATGGCTGCATTCCGCGGTAGAGAAGGTACTTCATAGCATAGGGGTCGAGGGTCTTGTGGTCGAGGAGGCAGTCATGATCCTTGTTCGCCCTGCACCTACTGCAACCGTCATGGCCTTTCTGAGGATACATGTTACTTCAAGCATGGTTTTCCAGCCTCTATTCGTGTTGCTAAGCAGGGTGAGACACATACCGTGTCTACTTCTGATCAGAGATTTGATGACCTTGTCTCTCATCTGAGAGAACTCATGCCTCCTACTGCGCCTTCCGGGTCCTCGAGCACTTCTGATGTGGCTGCATCTGCCTCAACTGGTATCTTACATAGTGCTTATGCTCTCACCAGCTATAGTAGGGTTGATTTTACTAAATGGAATGGTGCCTCTCATCATCTGTGTGAAAATAGAGATAAATTTACATACATACAGACATATAGTGCTTGACAAATCAGTAATCATAACGGATGTGACTCATTCTCCCATCACTGGACATGGGGAGATCAGTTTGACGCCATCCACGCATCTTCAGAATGTGCTTTATGCACTTAACTTTACCATGTTATTATATGTTAGTCAAAATTACTAAATATTTACATTATCGAGCTATTTTTGATCCATCTTCCTTTGTGTTTCAGGACATACTCACAGACATAGTTATTAGATGTGGCTGTAAGCATAGAAGTCTATATCGACTGATTCATACTCCTCATGCCTTGTGCTTCATCTAGTTCTGCTGGATCGGTCTCTCTTTTTATGTGGCATCTCTGTTTTGGTTATCTGCCCCTTCAAAAGATGTGCCATGTGCTTTCCTCAGATTTCTCCTCACTCTACTTTCCAATGTGAAGCTTGTCATGTAGGAAAGCATCACTGGTCTTCATTCCCGAGTCGTCAGGGTCGTAATAGTGATTCTCTTTTTGAGTTGATCATCTGGATATTTGGGGTTCGAGTCGTGTTCTCGACCATCAGAGACACATATTCTATCTTGTTACTATAGACAATTTTTCAAGACTGCCATGGCTTTTTCTATTAATGAACAAGTCTGACGCTGAGAATGTGATCCAATCATTTATCAATGAAATAAAGAATATCTTTTCTACTACTGTCAACTTTGATTGCACTGACAATGTGGTGGAATTCTGTACCTTACGGCTTTCACATTTCTTTAAATCGCTTGGCATTTTATATTAGACATCATGTGCCTACACGTCCCAGCAGAACGCTTTTGCTGAACGTAAACACTGTCATTTACTTGATGTCACACAAACTCTTCTGATTCAGAGTCATGCTCCTCACTCCTTTGAGGGTGATGATGTACTTACTACATGCTATCTTGTGAATTGTATGCCTTCTGCTGTCTTGGGTGAGAAGATTCCTTTCTCGATTGCATTCCTTGAGAAGGATCTGCTCTCTCTCCCTCGTGTGTTTGGCTCTGTAGCATTTGTACATCAGTTGTTACCTGACCTTGGCATGCTTTCCTCCACAGCTGTCAAGTGTGTTTTTTATGGTATTCCAAGACACGGAAGTGATACCAGTGTTATGACCATGTTCGTCGAAAGTATTATGCCAGTGCTGATGTCACCTTTTTTGAGTATGTAATGTACTTCTCCTTTGCAGGTGACAAGTTCACTCCGTCGGATTATGGAGAGGAGGCTTACATGTCTCCTCCTCTTTCTTCATCACTACCACCTACGGTTCCACCACCACCATCAACACCTTCTAGTCCCATGTCCTGATTCTTCCCACGCTTCTATGTTCGCTGACCGTCCACTGCTTAAGGCCCTCCCCAATCATCCAACACGCCTTAGTTATGTTTTGATCACAATATTTCTATTGATGTCAATAGTGAGTTGTCTCTACAACATGCTATTATCCAGGACGAGCATGTTCATACCCAAGAGGCTAATGGGCATGTTGATGAGGTTGCTGATGATCTTGAGGTGCTTATTGCGTTGAATAAGCGGAGGCGTACATGTGTCTCATATCCTCTTGCTCCGACTGTTTTTTGGCAAATCTGTAGCAAATTTCAGGAAGTTTGTTGTTGGACTATCCGTCGTGACGATTCCACGATCTTACCATGAAGCTATGCATGACAATCAGTGGCGTCTTGCAATGGAGGAGGAAATGACTGCGTTACAATCACATGGTACTTGGACTTTAGTCCCAGTTCCACCTAGCGTATCCGTTGTCGGCTGCAAATGGGTGTTCACTGTGAAACATTGGGTGGACGGTACAATGGATCGGTATAAGGCGAACTTGTTATGCGGGAGTTCACCCGGATGTATGGGGTAGACTATCATGATACCTTCTCCTTGGTGGCTCACCATTCTATACTTCGGGTTCTTCTTACTATTGCTGTGGTGCGAGATTGGCCATTGTTTCAGCTTGATGTTAAGAATACATTTCTCAATGGTGACCTTCAAGAGGAAGTCTACATGTAGCAACCACCGGGTTTTGTTGCCGAGGGGGAGTGTAGACTTCATAAGGCTATCTATGGCTTTAAGCAGAGTCCAAGAGCATGGTTCCATAAGCCCTTGGACTTGATTGAGCAGAAAGGGTACACACGGTCGAATGCAGATCACTCGCTGTTTGTCCAGAGATCCAAGGGAAGTACATTTGTTATCATGGTTTATGTTGATGATATCCTCATTACAGGATATGATGTGCAGGGGATTAGTAAGGCTAAGGAGTTCCTTGGGCAACATTTTGTTACCAAGGATCTTGGTTCTTTACGATACTTCCTGGGATTAGAGTTCGCCAGGAACCAACATGGTCTTGTGATGATCCAAAGGAAGTATGCTATAGTACTTCTAGCAGAGACATGCATGGGCAAGTGTAGACCTGCAACTACCCCTATGCACCCCAACACACGACTATATGACGATGATACAAAGGAAGTGGGTAAGAAGAGATACAGAGAGTTGGTTGGGAAACTACTTTATGTTACAACCACCAGACCATATATCTCATTTGGTGTTAGCCGGGTTAGCCAGTTCATGGAGCAACCCAAGCAGGTACATATGGATACTGCTTACATGATGCTGAGGTACTTAAAGTCATCTCTCGGTGCAGGGTTATTTTTCAAGAGAGGGACATCTCTCAATATCTCATCTTGTGTAACTGCAGACTATGCAGGATGCCAGGATGCCCTACAGACAGAAAGTCTACCTCAGGTTAGCAGTATTTGTCGGTAGCTCCTTAGTATCGTAAAAAAGCAAGAAACAAACAATGGTAGCCAGATCAGAGTACAGAGCTATGACACATGGGACCATTGAGATGATGTGGGTTGGATCCGTCTCGATCGACTTAGCATTGATGTATCATTTCCCATGCACTTAGAGTGTGGCAACCAGACTGCACTTTTTATTGCTAATATTCTTGCTTTTCATGAAAGGACAAAACGCATTTCGGTGGATTGCCATTATACACGTGACATGATTCTGAAAAGATTCATCTCCACCTCTCATGTCAGTTCGGGGGAGCAGGCAACATATATATTCAACAATGCCTTGACCAAAGGCCCATTTTAGAAGTGCGGTTCCAAGCTGAGCATGATCGACATATGTTCCTTTTTGAGGGGGAGTGTAGAGATATTTCTATATTATGTATTGCTTATTTATTCTTTATTTATGCTGTCCATAGTATGTAATTTACCCATCGGGACTCTCCTCTATATAAGAGAGCCCCATGGTCTCTCGAATCATATAGATTTATTTTTCCACCAACAAACTGCATATGACCATTACATGCGTATCTTGAGATTAGTGCCAAGAGATAAGCATTAAGTTGTTAATACACATTAAATCCATTTAATGTGCGCCAATATGGCTAGTGCTTAGCTTGAAGGGTGTGCATTGCG
This sequence comes from Ottelia alismoides, assembly GCA_037367405.1. NCBI lineage: Eukaryota > Viridiplantae > Streptophyta > Magnoliopsida > Alismatales > Hydrocharitaceae > Ottelia > Ottelia alismoides. Next base: position 217,269 of record JAZKJV010001704.1, read on the forward strand.
AGACAAGCATTACCTTGGGCAAGTGTTTCCCATCTGGATCCATTAGTATGTGGTATGTGGTTCTTGTTTTCCATCCACTGTCTATTATGTGAATAGTCTAACTAAAAAATCATATACTTTTTTTTCTATGAGAAGCATCAATGGATATTAAATCTTATTAAAGCTTTTCTATGGAGTAGCGAGAAACATTGATGGATATCAAATCTTATTGGTTCTCCTTCAACGGAGTTGGACGATCATTACGATTGTCTTAAATCATGTAAAAAATACAGTCTTCCAATTTTCTTGTGCTATACTTTTTTTTATTTTTGATGCACTCTAGCTTTTATGAGTTTTAAATGCCAAATATATATGATAACCATGCTATAAGCAAGTTTTTTGTGAAGGGGAAGTTGGAGACGCTTATGAGATATCTTCTGGACCTCATCTGGGGAATATCCGGGGATGTCTTTGGTTGGGTGGAATACCCTATTACTTAAGGATGATGGTGTGCGTTGGATACAGAGCTTGGCGATAATGAATAATGAACTTTTAGTGAAGTGGGTGATCTGAATCTTGGGGGAGGGGGGTTCATATTTGTTGTGCATGACTTTGCACTCAATTTATGGCATTTCTCTGGATCTCTCTCCACATCTGCTGTTGTTTCAAGACCATTCAATTTCTGGAAGGGGATCTGTTTTGTGCTCTCTCGTGTGATCCCCCTCATGAGGTTTGTACCTGGTAATGGCTTGGGATTCTGCTTTTGGACCGATGGCAAGGGTAGTTTCATGCTCGTTTCCCTCGCCTTTTCACCTTGGCACCTGACGTAGGTTGTTTTGTTAGGGACCAAGGTTCAGGAAAGCGGTATGCGTATGCGTTCGGACATGTCACCGAATATTGAATAAGCGGTATGCGGGGGCATATGCGGGGTATATGCGGTTCTACGCGGTTTTCTAATTTTTAATTTAAAAATAAATAAATATCTATAAATAACATTACCACTGAATTTATGTATCTAATTGGAGTTAGAGAAGAATTAAGAAAAACAGTTCATGTTAGATGGGTGTTTATATGCTTTAGTTGCCTCATATTTAATCACAAAAAGTATTTATCATAAAAACTTCACATATTAGATGATTCGTGGTAACAAAACTTCAATACACATACATGCACTACATGAGTAAAACCTCAATCCGCATTTATAAAAATATTCGACGATATATTACATATACTTGTGAAAACAATACATGAGGAAAACATAAAACATTACATATACATAATGGTATACTGCATTGCAATTGTATACAAAATGCATGTCATATTCTTACAATAGAATGAAGGAAGAGGCAAAGTTACGGAATTAAGGACCTGAATGAGAAGATTGAAAAGTTAGAGCTGCTGGAGCAGTATGCGGGGCATATGCGGGATATGCGGGGCATATGCGGGGCATATGCGGGGCATATGCGGGCCGCATATGCGGGAAGGGCGCATAATGCACTGATTCATGTAATCGGTGCGTTCTACATGCCGCACGGGCATATGCGGCCGCATATGCGGCCGATTTCATGAACACTGTTAGGGACCACTGGGATGGTGGTAGCTGGCTCCTACATTCATGTACAGACATATCGGATTTACATTTTGCTGAACTTTTGCATGTGTGGAGGCTTTTTCTGTCTATAAGAGTTTATATGATTATGTGGATCATTGATCTTGGGCTGATGGATAATCGGATACTTCACGACGAGGAAGGCATACAAGGCCTTTTACTTGACAATGGTTTGATCTAGCGAGCACGTCGTTCAGTTCAAAGATATTTGGGGGTGGAGTGGAAATTCCCACTACAAGTTCAGATCTTCATTTGGTTGCTGAGAAAGGACTATCTCATGACAGGTGAGCAAAGAGCTCGGTTCTTCCCTACGACAGATGGCATGTGTCAGCAGTGTCTAGAAGATGAGGAGGATGTTGAGTATATTTTCTTCAATTTCTCTATTGTTAGGGAGTTGCGAACTGCTTCAATTGTTGAGATTGTCTCTACCACCATTTGGGATAGCTTCTGGAACTCTCTGAATGAGTTGGAAGATGGGAGCAACCCCATCAAGGTTTGTATGTCGAAAGGTGGGCGGTGGGGAACTCTCAACAGAAGAGAGAGCGATTGTGATGGGACATACAAGATGGGGAGAAGGCATGGGTGAGGGCTACCATACATAGAGTGGGTGGGGGAGAGGAGGGCTACCGAGAGATGGGGAGAGAAGAAAGGGCTGGATGTTGGCCTCACACCGCAAACACGTCCAACACTGCTATAGATGTGGAAGGTATGGTCATCGGTCGTTGGTCTGTTCGATGGCGGGTCGTTGTTCTAGCTGTGGAGCGGGGGGACACTACCTTGCTTCTTGCCTTGGGGCTGGGAAGATCGGCCAAGAAAATCCCCCCCCGGCCTATCGTGAGGAGCGCTTTCATTCTTAGGCCGCGTAATCCATTACACACCTATTCTGTTGTGGTTGGTAAGGGTGATGCTGGGCCTTGATCATTGAAGAGTTGTATGCTTACTGGGACCTCTTCCAGTGTCCTGGACGCCCAAGCAATCGTTTCAACCGTGACTCAGAAATTGGATCCTTCGCTTTCGGGCGATGTGGTTGCACTGGAGGGGAAGAGCTGCGTCAAAGGCCCATCTCCTGCTGAAGCCGCTACCTTACTTGCATCAGGAGAGGAGATCGAGACTTGCTGGAGAAAACCACGCTTTACAAATGGGAAGCATCGGTTGTTTCGGGGAGCTTTGTTCGAGTTATTGGAGTGCTGTTCCTATCGCGGATGGTGGAGGCGCTCATGCTGATGTTGAGGGAGTTCGGTACGGTGAAGGCGATCCTATCCGATGGCAGCAAACCGGGCTCTGACCCAAATCACACATTCGTCGCCATTGAAGGATATGCGTCCATGCCTTCGGAGCGGATCTGCAGACTCTTGATTGGGCACGCTTATTTCAAGCTTCGAGTTGAGGCAGTCTGTCCACCACCGCTACCGGGTTCGTTCACGCAGGGTTCTAATGTTGAAGCCCTTTTTTTGTTGGACTCGTTGGAGAGAGATCTAGATCAGGAGGAGGAGGCTATTCTGGCGAAGGATTATCTATTGGTGGAATCGAAGGATGCTCCGGATTCGGGGCACATTTGAAGGAGGCGAAGATAACGTATCTGGATGGTTTGGAATTTCAGAAATTGCACTTTTTGGAAACCATTTTAGATCAGCCATCTTTGGAAATAAATGGTTTCGATTCAGTGTTTATCTAACTGCCCTTGTGGGGCACGCCACCTCTTTGGCTATCGGATCTTCGAGGCTGTTGGGGATGTGTGATTTTCGAGCTAAACGGAGCCGCTAAGTCGAAGGAAGGGACATGTTCAGGCTCTTTTCGACTCCTTGCCTCGGGTCATAGGGCATCCGGGTTTGGGGGAGACAGGGGTCTTGTTCACAACATCCTTGACCTCTGTGTCGAGCGAGGGGCCTCGATTAAGGATGATGGAGCCTTGTTACTGAAGCTGTGTTGCAGCTCGACAACCCGTCATGGTGGCTCATCTCCTCCCGCAGCTACTTTACGGACACACGCATCTACATCACCGAAGCTACGCCACAACTGGCCAGTCCACCTCTCCTGCCATATCTCTGCCGCAACCCACCACTGCGAATCATCGGCAAGAAGAGCCCGATGGATGTTTTTTCGTGCAAGCAGAGGGCCTCTATCTTCTTTGACAGGGCGGAGGGGATCTCTAGGATTCCAGAAGTGGGGACGGGTTGCAAAACGAGGTTGTCGCTGTTCCTTCGGTATCATCCAGAATTCTCGCCGATGTTAAGGAGGAGGGGTTTCCTCAAACAGAAGTTGCTCTAGACGGTGATACATGGCACCCTTCGTCATCGAATATAGCTGATGGTGTGTCTTCATCCTCATCCTCCTCTGCAGCGCAAGAGCGAGGGGTTGGTAAAAGGTCGAAGCATTACAGAGATAGAATGCAACCCTCTGCAGTGGGAACATGACCTTCAACCATTCCAAGTTTTAAAGCCCAAGTTGCACATGTGGTTGGTGCGATCTCAACATCGGGATCCTCTTGGTTTCCTTTATGAAGATTTTAACTTGGAATGTGAGAGGTCTGGGTGACCTGAAAAAACGTAGATCGCTTGGTACACTACTGAAGGATTGGAGCTGTGATTACAAAGTTGTCCTCTTGTTCTAGCTTTGTTTGGATATCCATGGGTGCTTGCTCACTTTCGAATTTCAGAGCATTTGATGCTGCATGGAGTTCGACGAGGATGGTCTTTGCTTGGAAGGACACTCTCTTCTCCTTCATTTTTGAACTTAGGGGCAACCATGTGTTGACTGTGCAATTGGAGAATCTTAGAACGGGTTCACACTTGGTAATGTCCCGTGTATATGGACCGTGTGTCGCAGATCAGAGACCTAACATGTGGATGGACTTGCGTGATGCCAGAAGTCTGTACCCTGATGAGGCGTTTATTGGGAGGGGATTCCAACTTCACATTACTCTCTTTTGATCGTCCTAGACTTCAGGGCAGTCAGAACCCATGCTCAAGCAAGTTTGCTGAGCTGATTGATGACCTTATGCTTGAAGTGATTGATGCGCCATATGCGAGGTTTACCTGGAGAAGCTATGGATCTCGCTCTCATCTAGACCATTTTTTGGCTTCCTCGGAACTCCTGGATTTATTTCCTCTTTCGGCTTCCTCGTCTAGACCATGTTCCAGATCAGATCACACTCCCTTTATCTTGGACTCTGGAGAGGCTTTGGTTCACCGAGGTTTTTTCAAATTCGATTGTGTTTGGCTACAGGAAGAGGGCTTCAAAGACCTTGCACTGGTCCTCTACTTAGTGCTCAGGCTCAACCGTTGCTTGTATGGCATGGAAGATTCAATCTTTGCGTATTAGGCTCTGTTAGTTCAAGAAGGAGTTACGAGAAGCTAGAAGATCGCATCGGTTGGAGGCGTAGGCTGAGGTGCGTAGACTCAGTGAGTTAGAAGATGTCAGAGATCTGGAAGCAAAAAAGCTTGGAGACAGAGCTGCGACACAGAAACTAATCTTAATTGAAGGCAGAAAGCGAGTCACTGAGTGGAGGCAGCGGTCGCGTTCATGTTGGCTCAAGAAGTGGGACGTCGATACCGCTTTCTTCCATATGGTAACCAATGTCTTATGGAAGACATCATCATAATCTAATTCGTTCTATCGTAGTGAGTGATGGATGGGTGGAGGGAGATCAAGAGATTGGCCAGGTAGTGAAGGAGCACTTCCGTGAGTTCTCGAGGAGAACCGCTGGCAGGCCTTGGAGATGGAGTGGTGAGGGGACAACCCAACCCTCTGAACAACACGCAAATCATCTAGTCCATAACTTCACTTTGGAGGAAGTTAAGGATGCAGTCTGGAGTTTGAACATGGATGGTGCATCGGGTCCTGATGGATTCCCTATTTACTTCTTTAGGAATTTTGACCGTTGGTGGGTAGGGAGGTGTTAAATGTGGTGGAGGAATTCATTGGGGGCAATGTCGGCTTTGAGCAACTCAATAGGGCACTTATCTTTCTCATCCCAAAGAAGGAGGTGTCTGAGAGGTCCGATTGCGCTCTCCATGCAATCTACTTGGTGATAGAAAAGTTGTTGGTAATTAGATTGAACAGAGTTATGGATTACATTATATCTCCTCTCTTGTCGGTGTTTATTCCAGGAAGGCAGATTAGTGACATCTTGGCTATGGCCACGGAGATTATTGTAGATTGGAAAAGACTACGCCTACGAGGCATTCTATCTATTGAAATTTAGAACCGCAGAAGCGAATCGATAAACAAGAAATATAAAACATTGAACACTCGGAATTTTATGTGGAACCTTACTCCCTAAGGGTGTGTTTGGTTCGTGGGTTATCCAGGGGTAGATAACCCGGTTTTGTGTTTATGTGTTTGGTTGGTGGGTTAAGGGTTGGGAGGGTTTGTATGATGTGATTGTATTGGAATTTGAAAAAGTTGGTAGTTATTATGGTATGATTGTATTGAAATTTGAAAAAGTAGGTGGTTGTTGTGATGTGATTGTATTGAAGTTTGGAATAGTGAGTAGAAGTTGAGTATTTTATGATTTTTAGTTGATATGATGGTATAATATATATTTTTTTGGTTGGAAAGAGAGTGGGCCCCACTAGTGGGTTGGGAATATGGGTTTTGGGGGGTAACCCACCCAAAGTGGGGGGTAACCCCCCAACCAAACGCACCCTAAGGAACGGGATGAAACCACAGAAGGTCTCAAAGGACCAGACCTTCTATTGAAGTTTCTCAATGAGTACATGGGATATGGGGTTCCTTAAATAGCCCCACAGACATACCGGAGTCGCATCACTCATCCATGTGGGACTAAACGTGAGTAGGGTAATTAGATCTTGGAGATATCCAATTACTCATCTATTACATACTTCAACACTCCCCCTCAAACTGGAGCTGAGAAAGCTGCAGCCTGCAACAAAAAGATGTACACAACTCATCTTCACTTGATACATCTGAGAGAGACAAGGATAGAGACACCCCGTTTGAAGAACCAGTGCTGGTAGAAGACCTCGCTCGAGGACGGATCTACGACTTTCAAGTCATCGGAAAAGAGCCTCATTCGTGCCTGTAATAGTCGCTGCGATACCAAGTCGTGCCTGGAGAAGAGTCGTAGTAGTAGAAGAAAATCCAACGCGTAATAGTAGTTGGGGATAGAGACAACTCGATGAAGTAGTTGAGCTTAAAAAAACCCGATGAAGTAGTCGATGCTTGGTGAAGACGATTGACAACGGTAGCAGTCTGGATTGCTGGTTTATCAGTCGTGGACGAGTAGTAAAAGTTCTGTAGATACATCAAAAAATATATGCTCGCTCTCACTCCCCTTTCTCCCATACTTGATAGAATAGGAACATGGATCATCAAGTTGGGAGAAGCCAAAACATGCATTTTTTGTGCTTCTTTTTTTTTCACAAATATTTTTTTGTAGATGTTCCCCCCTTTTTGACTATTCTCTTCTCTCTTTTTTTTCTCGTATGACTTTTTTTTAATGTACGATCACCTTCTTTTTTTAAACCAAAGAATTCTTTTTTTCTCATGCTGGGCCCATCTCCTTTTTTTTCTTGGACCTCTCTTTTTGTTTTTGTTTTTGTTTTTTTATATGCAACAACGACCAATTTGGGCACAAAATAAGATCCTGGACCCCATTTAATAAGGAGTATCGGGGCTCCCCTGAGATACACAACATTAGGGTTCCCCGAAGAGAGGGAGAAGTCAACTGGGAGAAGGGTTCTGCTAATGGGGCTTCTGTCGAAGAGATACCAACGGAGGTGGCGAGGATTCGAGTTCTTGGAGACCGGCTCGAGTGTGAGAGGATCCTCCTCCTGGGATCACCTGAGGCATCGCTGGAGGTTCACCTTGAGGTCGCAAATTGAAGGTGACCACCGTTCTTCTTCCCTCCTTTTTCCGTATCATGAACCGATGCTCGGAGGTACCGCTTGTGAGAGGGGGGGGGGTTGCAGTTGCTGTGACTAAAAGGAGAGCCACTCGCAACTTGGAGATATAAAGGGGCGCATATTTTTTTTCCAGATAATCCAGGAGCCCTAATTTTTTCTTGAGGGCTATCATGGACGTGTTGGGACTTGCATGTAGCCTGGAGTTGAAGATGGAGGTGACGATGGCGGTTACCTCGTGGGTGATGTTTTTTTCCCTTCAAGAACATGAGCACCACGATCTAGGGTTTTGATGGAACCCATTATGTTGCTGCCTGAGATGCTTCTTCGCTGCTTGCCCAGGAGATGGCCTGAGGCGCCATATGTATGAAAGATGGATCTGTACGGAGCTTGGAGATGTACTTCTTCTCGGCTTGGAGTGAGGTTCCATCAGGGCTGGCATCACTCCCTCTTCAGAACATGTTGTCGATGAGGGGAAGCGACTCCTGTATAGAATTAGGATTTCGTTAGGAACCCTAGATGCTTCCTTGAATTTGAAAAGACCATGAACAATAAAAGATCTTAAATGATAATGAATGCCAACCATAAATCTTCAAAATTCAAACTTGAAATCAAACCTCAAGATCGAACTACTCCGATACCTTGTTGAAATCTAGAACTGCGGAAGCGAATTCATTTGTTTTTGAGAAGAGAAAGGATGGTATCCCAGGGTTGGGACCCACCATAACTTTATTAATTTAAAACAAAAAAAGTTTACAGAACGCTAATATAAGAAACACACTAAGCTACAAGGTTCCAGGAGTCACACGATACCCTACAATAGTAATGAGCCTTGTCAACTACGAACGACCACAAAATGACAAAGGGATATGAACTATCAACCTGATTGTTCCCACACATTGTTCTGACACATCTCCAAATGTTGGACGCATCATTCGTCCTAAGCCATGGAATATTCGCCCTGCACTAGATCTCCGTCGAGTGCTCACAAGAGAAGAACAAATGATCCGAGTCCTCGTCCGAACCGCGCCTGTCACAATTGCGATCCTCAACCCCTAACATTTGCCCCCGACTCTTAGTAAGCACCCTACCAAGGCTAGACAACTACATGAAAACTTTATTTCTGTTAGACACCTTGCTCGTCTAGATGATTCCCGCATTGAGCATAATGTCGCTATGTACCTGCTCACCATCGTTCGAGAAGAAGCGGTAAGCCTTCTTTACCGTGAATTTGCCATCACCCTATTTGAAATGATCTTTGCTTGTTGTCGGCCCTTCAACCTCTACCAAGTCCCTCTGCAGCTTGAAGAGGTCCTCCATTTTACCATCCGACATGCCTGAGGAGTTTTGGAAAGTCCACGTACCATGCTAACACATTTGGCAAACCCACGCCTCTCTATCACATACCATGCTGAAGCCTAGGGAAATTGCCCCTCAAGACCCCGTCTCCCGTTCAGTCGTCATACCATAATCTAAACCACGCCTCATCCCCCAGAACATGATGCATTTTAATCGCCATCTATGGTATAATCTTAGCGATCGCGTGCCACATCAATGAAGGGGCACAAATATGTGTGGTCCCCAATGACAAAGAAAGGTCATATATCCTCCTCATTAGCCTACACACCAAGTCATCAGAACTTCCTCAGAGGCGAACCACCCACTGTGCCACAATCACTTTGTTCATCTTCTCCAATCTCATTACCCCCAGATCACCTTTCCTCTTACTAGTCGTGACCTTACCCCAATCAACAAATGGATCCCCTTCTAAGCTTGTTTCCCATCGAACCAAAAAACCCGCCTCGTCAGCGCCTCCATCCCAGAGAGAACACCTGCTGGTAGAAGCCTCGTGGAACATAAAAAGATAGGAATGGACGAGAACACATGCTTCAAAAGAATCACTTTTCCCTTTTTAGACAATATAGTTGCCTTCTACCCCGCCAATCTTCCCTCCAATCTCGCAATAACATGTCTCCAATCAAACACCCGCAACCTCCCTGCCACCAACGAGAGCCCCCGATAAGTGATAGGCAAACATCTGATCATGCATCCTAGAATAGCCACTGCCGCCGCTTGAGCCTCAGATACCCCAAACGGTACCACCACCGACTTCTCTCTATTGATTCGTAACCCTAAAATGTCCCCAAAGATATCAACGATATGTAATGTCCGCTGAATCTTATCCAAGTCTGCCCCCAGAAACACCATAGTGTCATCATCATACTGGATGAGTGGAATCGAGATATCATCATTGGCATATCTGTCACACCAATCCGCATTCATCACCTTCCGCATCAAAACTGCCAAAGCATCCCCTACAATGACGAATAGTAAAGGTGCAAGGGCATCCCTGCCTGACCCCTCTCTGTGGTTTGAACACCCCCCTCGACCTGCCATTGGTGAGCATCGCGTAGGAGGTTGTAGTGATACACCGCTTAATCCATGCAATCCAAATGCAAGGAAACCCCCTCTTCTCCAGAGAGCTCCATAGGAAACGATCGCAAGCATAGTCATAAGCCTTCACAAAATCAACCTTCCAAAGCAATCCTTTGGTCTTGCATCTTCTCCTGTTTGACACCACTTCAAACGTAATTACCAACCCATCCACCATGAATCTCCCATGGACGAATGTCGTCTGCTCCGGAGAGAGGTTCTACAGCACCCCCCGAAGATGATTCACAAGGATCTTTGCAATAATGAGGTAAATGGCATTGGATAGTGCTATTGGCCGACAGTCCTCCACCCTGCTAGGAGCCTCCCTCTTCGGCTGAAGAAATATGAGCGCTTTATTCAGCATTTCGAACCCCCTATTTCCATCACGAAACTCCTGGATGACCCCCGCCACATCTGCATTGATCACCTCCCAAAACTCCCTATAAAACATAACAGGGAATCCATTTGTCCCAAGCGCATGTGACGGCCCCGGGATCCGGGTTACCCGTTTACACAATATTCATATGTAAATTTCTGATTGATCGTACTAAGTTATGAAAATGAGGGATTTTTTTCACGATTGAATGTCATTCACACTTCATTTAACCATTCATATCAGAACACGTGTCATTGCGGAAATATTTGCATTTATAATCATATAGTATTGCATGTATCAGTATGAAACATTCTCATTCTTTACATGTATCCCGAAATACAATACAAATGAAGGAAAGCACAAGAGAGTTATACTATCATTCTGTACATGCTATAATATATACCGTCAAAAGAAACTGTATGAACCTCATCAGCTAAAAGTCCAACTGTAAGACTACTATGTCACAGATGGCTTCCCTGTCATCCATGTTAGGCACAAACAGATGTCAACAAAAGTTGAGTACAACCATATTTATTTAAAAAATAAACAATTATTTAAGTGGTTACAAAAGAAAGCAAGTAGATAGGTGATGACATTTGATCTACTTGCATGGAAAGTTGGTTTTCTAGCTATTCCATATATGGATCCCCTTTTTCCCTTACCACACCTCAACTCTCAACCCTAAATACTTCCCTTGTTTCATTATAAGTTTATGATGGAATAAGTGATCTAGATTTAAATTATTTCCTCTATCATTGTTGTAAGATGAAAGATATGATGATGGATCTTATTAAGGTTGATGATTGGTGATTTCCATGATCTAAACTTTATCCTTACCAGCACCTACTGGCGGAACTAAACTCAAGCGGTGAGGAAGCCTCCTAAGAGACTCTTCGTCTCGTCTTCCCAGTGGAAGAACGATCCAGGAGAAAGCTTGGCACACTCCAACTATGACCTTGAGACGGGTAGGAGAGACTCTCCGGTCCGAGTCACTCCAGTCCGGCCTGACCAATGCACGAGCAAAACGAGCTCGTAAAATAAAACCAAGGGTCCTCCAACCTAGACACCCTACTGAAAACATAGTCAGCGGAACTGGTCAAACTAAAACACATGGATCCCAAGGAAGCGTAAAAACTACAAGCTTGCGAAAAATCATACAAGAAACTGACCTAGACCCCATGCATTAGGTGACCACTGTCCTAACTGGGCTTCCTAACTTCCGCCTAGTTGAGGGCCATCGCACCCTCACACAATCAGGTATAAGGGTTGTTGGACATGCGAGCCCACGGCAAGCCATTATGCAATAAATGTTATTGCAATTCACTCCTTAATCTGAAATAAAGAGTACATGATTTGCATAATAGGTCCCTTAGTACAATTAGGGTTATGTACTATGGCCATCTTAATGATTATACAGCTGTTGATTTGAATCATAGAGGCGGGTGCTTAGATGAATATCTAATGAGTTAGATTGAGGACTCATCAAGCACCGTCAAATGATTATTAAGAGATGATCTCCAGCCTGAGTAGGAGATGGCAATCCTTTCTCAGTTAGGCTGATATCTGACCGACTTCTTGATGCAGGTCCTCTGCATAGGAATAGAGATTTGGAGGTGTCAGATTAGTTAGGTCAAAGAGTTGACTTAACGAGATCGAGATAACCAAAGTCCTATATCATATGCTGTCATGATATAGGCACACATCCTCTGACCGGAGACAGATGTGTTACTATATGTCTGAGTATGTACATTTGGCAGACCAATAGGTTGATGACCTAATCAAGGTCTATACACCGGCACGCTGGTGTGCATATAAGGGCATATGAGTAATACGATCTCTCAAAGGGATCATACAGGTTCACTACTGAACCAGAAGACATGAGCTCACTCATGAGATATTGGGAAGAATCAAATTCCGTGCGCACGGTCGTCTCGCTTTGGAAGCTTGACTAAATTTGTTGGTTTGATATATACTTTTGGAAAGTATATGATCAAGACCTAGGTATGATATATTCTTTTGGAAAGTATATGATTAATACCGACTCCCAATGATCGAATGATAAACTTACTGATAAAACCATGAAGTAGACAGTATAAAGTTGATCCAATACTTCGGGTTTAATCTGAGTCTTCCAGTATGCAAGATGTACATGTATTAGGAATACCTGAGGGTGATGTGATCATAAACGATTGCATAACCATGACGCTTCCATTCCTAGGAAGTGATGAAACGGGTCTGGATTTTAGTGACTCCTCTCAGTAGAGAAGTAATCTGATCTTAGTTCAAATGTTGGACATTGATCTGAATGTGATTCAGATGCAATGAGAAGATTAGATTTGTGGTCTTGATTTAATCAAGCATCTATGGGAGGCCCGCGATCTGGATTTGAGATATGATCTCAATATCCATGTCACTATACGTGGAACCATGGTTCAGGAAAGCGGTATGCGTATGCGTTCGGACGGGTCACTGAATAGCGCTTAAGCGGTATGCGGGGGCATATGCGGGGTATATGCGGTTCTACGCGGTTTCCTAATTTTTTATTTAAAAATAAATAAATATATACAAAAGTGACTACAACAGAACTAAATTTACGTATAATTGTGGTCCAATAGAAGATCTAAGAAAAATAACTTTCATATAGAGTTCAAAACAATCTCTATCAATCAAATATCAATACTTCAATAGAACGATTAACACAAAATAATTGACTACAATCAACAAAATAAAAAGTTAGCGCACAAAATGCCTCTATTATTGAATATAATGTCATTTATCTCTATCGTTATATTTATAACTGATCCTCCATTAAAAGTACCAAACTTTACATATAATATATTGCATTCGTAATAGATATTAGTTGACTAAATAGGTTTGCTAAATTATTAGTATATTATTCTTTTTCTTCCTTGTGTGTTTACTCCAATCTCGCGGTACAACTAATTTGATGATGGATTTAAATGGTCATGGAATGCTTGGTTGGCATACATGCTAAAGCAAGAAAAAACATTGCATAAATAACACAATAAAATGTGGTACAAATTTAAAAAATAAAAAAAATAAAAAAAATACATATATGCGGCCGCACAGCCCGCATATGCGGCCCGCATAAGCGCACAGGGCGCATAATGCGGGGCTTCAGGAAAGCGGTGCGCTGAGGGCACCGCATACGCATATGCGGCCGCATATGCGGCCGCACAGACCGCTTTCGTGAACACTGCGTGGAACAATACAATCGCCCTGTCCTTATCTCCAAGTATTCGCGGAGAAAGCGCATTATCCTTGAAAGAGTTCATGGATAATTCTATTGTTGATATATGTATCCGAGCATTGAGAAAATGGATAATTAAATGTGATTTAATTATCATGAATAATATGAATTTGATTCATATTATAAGGAGAGTTATCTTATATAATTAAATGTGATTTGATTATCAAAGATGTAGATAATGTGAATGTGATTCATATTATTTGAGTACATGAGAATAAGTTATCCAATATAATTAAATATGATTTAATTGTTATGGATAAGAATAATGTGGATAGAAATATCCAATTATTCATAATATATTATAAATGTGATTTATAATGTATTAGAGAGAGTTAATTATAATTTATATGTGTTGATTAATTATTATGTGTATTGGATACACATTGTGTAATTAATTGACAATGTAAATTATATGTTGTTTTGGGTTGTGAATTTGATTCACAATTTTTCTATGGCAAGATTGTAATATTCTCAAATATAATTGTGAATTATTTTTGAAGAATAAAAAGCCAACAAAAGTTGTTGGAAATAAATAGAGGAGATTTTCAAGGAGATATGCAATCTCATGGATTTCCATGAGATTGCTCTCTCCATGGAAAGAGGGGGGCGGCACATCATTCCTATAAGGAATGTGTGGCTGTCCACTTTGGAAGGTACATGGAGGTACATGGAGATGAAATCTCCATGTATCTTCTCTCCTTATTTATTGGTTTGATTTGGATTAATTTGTATTTGATTTTGTCAAATATATTTTGATCTAAATTTGTTGGTTTTACCAACAACAATCTTAGCCATTGGATTGACATAAATCAATCTCATCCATTGATTTTATATGTCACATGGATTGAGATCCATGGATCCCAAAACCCTATAATAGAGAGGCACACCATGCTCTCTATTTTACACAACACATAATGCTTGAGAAGCATCTCTCTCTCTCTTTCTCTCTAGACGTTAGCCCTCTCTCTCCCTCTCATGGCCGCCCACCATGGATGCCATGGAGAGTCCATCGCCGCGGCATCGTCGTTATGCTGCATGTTCTTCTCCTCGTGGATCTCCGTCTCCTTCGGTGCGCCTCGCTCGTGAAGAAGACGCCGGATCTCGTGTGTCGAGATCAGGAGATCCGCCGCTTGGATCATCAACATGGATTGCGAGAAGCACGCGGTTCATCTCCGCGCTCGCAAGCGTCTCCTCCGTCGGATCGGACTTGAGACAGGAGGTCTCTTCGTTTAGAAACTCGATCACAACCACTCTTCAAGAGGTAATCCTATTACTTGTTTGTGGTTTAGACGAAACGATTCGAGAAGTGTTCTTGGATCACGTGGTTTCTTCGTATAAAATTTTTAAATTCCGCTGCATCGAGCAACTAGTCCGACTAGTCGCTCCTCGTCGTATTCGATACGACGCTCACGCTTCCGTGATGCGCTTGAGGATCTAACCATATCCTTCAAGTGGTATCAGAGCCTTAGGTTGACGGTTTCGAATATGATTCGCTAACCGAGGACGACTTGGGTTCGTTAAGGTCGCGAAAGTTTTCATCGCATTTGATTTCGCAGATATGTTTAGTAACTAAATTCGGCACTTTTTAAATTGTTTAAACACGAATTTAATACTTGGATTTTGTTCCCCATTAAATAAGGAAACCATAGGATCTGAGTTTGCGTAAATCGGATTTCGTATGTTCGAGATATGGTCGTTTTAATGAACATGTATGCACTGTTGCGGGAACTGTGAATCTGAACGTGATTAAAATGTTAATTCCTGTTTAGACTTGCCTCGAAATGCGTGAAACATCACTTAGGTTCTGTCTTAAATCAAACTAGCAAACTTTAGAAATTGACTTTGCTTAATTTGGATTTAAATTGATTGAGATATGCTAATTTTAGTAAGTAGGGGTCACTGCTGAAATTACTTTCCTAATCAAGAACCATGTAATTGTCAATTAGTGAAATTAATTGTGAATTTCATGAAATAATTATGGAAAATATTTGAGAAATATTGGAATATGATTATTTTCTTAATTGACTTGGCCCCAATCAATTAATTGATTAGATTTGATCTAAATCTTAATTGGTATCACAATCATCAAACTTCTTGCTTGAATAGGATTGGGAATTTGTCTAGCAAATTTCCTTATAATCAAAATTGTTTTGATTACTATATGGTATAATTTCGGTTGAAGAACCGATGATCATCTCAAGTACAAATTAATCAATTTAGCATTATCCTTTCCCGAGGCGGATATGGTGTCTAGTCGGGGATCGCTGGGGTAGCGGGTTGCAACGTATGCAGTCCGTCCCACTCCCGCCGGTACTGTCCATGACAGCGGGTAGGGCCGAGATAATGTCCGAGGGATTATGATGTATTTTTTTTCTAATTATTAAAATACGAATTAATACGTACTTTGAGAATAATACTATATATATATTCAAGCATAAAATTAAGTTTGATTGATTGAATTGGATTGATAATTAATTTAATATGATTAAGTTAATTATATCCAATTAAGAATACTCTAATATGATTAGAGTTAATAATCCCTTGGAAAAATTAATTATATGAATGTGATTCATAGTAATTAATTAAATTTGAATAAGAGGTGGATGATCACATAAGTGACATCCATGGTCTCCCGTCAAGGCGAAGGGTTTCCGTCGCCAGGGATTGTATATAGGAGACGCCTGTACGTAGTGACAACTCCTATATACAAGCGCATTTGGATCGGACTCTTTGCTTCTCGAAAGAGTAAGGCCGTATGCGTAGTGACCCCAATATCGGATCCTCAGATTATTGGGGCGATATTGGATTGCGTATAGCGAGTTCTATTCCTGTTGACGGTTGGTTCAATTAATGACGGGTCAACATCACCTTAGGGGTGGTGGGCCCGAGTGTTAAAGACCGAATTGAGAAATGCAAGTTGGACTTGCAAGGCGGAATGTGTTCCCGCTTCTCTTTATTGGAGTTGCAGTTTCTCATATTATTGGGATGTAACAAAGATAAAGAGGAGATCCCAGATCTTGCTGAGATATAATGGTAAGTATATCTCTTACATTGAAAGTGATTAAGGGAATGAACTTTCATTGTTGACATGGCAAGACATCTTTGATATAAAATTCCTAATTCAAAGTAAAACATGTATATATATAAATATATACCCTTATGCAAATTACTTATTTCAGATAATCCTTCATTAAACCCACTCAATGTTATACTCATTAATAACCAGTAGAATATCATGGATTGGACCCTTGATCCAGATATTGTACTTGCGATTGGACACATAATGTATGTGCTTGCAATGTGCAAGTTTCCTCATAATAATGAGAAGTGATAATTAAATAAAACAATAGGACTAAAACCCTAGGGTTTGTATGTCTCTATAAGTCTTGATCTTATCGAAAGTACTTTTGAAGTGATATGTCGATGATGATCGTAATTATCAAATTAATCCTTATAAAATCAATAAAGATATTCTGGCATACATATGTGCTCTTGACATTTAATCATGAATGACATGGTTCTCTGCATCATGTAGAATGGTAGCTCTATGAGAGATGATGTATTCAAATTGTTTGAGTACCTACCTGAACCTATGTTTTAAGAGTTTAGATGGATGTAGATGATGAGTGTCATCATTCTACTGTCTATACTCTAGTCATTCATGAAGTTTCATAATATTCATATTGTATGAATTAGATGAAGCATGTATAAATGTCGAAATACTCTTACATTAAATTCTTTTGAATTTAACATAAGAGGTCCTTAGTCTTAAGCATTGGTTGTTTATAGATAAAGGGGGCGCAGTGGAAGCATGGGTTGGACCCAAGCAAGAAGTATAATCAAAAGAGTTGACAGTACTTCTGTGACTTTCATATGACATCCAAAGAGTTGGATGTATGCCAATACTGCAATAAGTTGATGTGTTGATATTATGACTATCAAATCTATCTAGAATCCTTAGAGAAGGAATCGGATAGTACATCAGAATAATCTACATATAATCATTGAAATTGACTTACTTATTTGATAAGATAAAGTCTAATAATTGTATCTCAATTTTCTAATGACACTTGCAATTGGTTGCATATGTATTAGAAATTTGATCTTAAGGTTTATTGGTCATCCATGTTGAAAGTGATGCAAGTGTTGCAACAATTTCCATGAGATCCATAGACTTCATATTTTCAGTGGGAGCCCTTAGTCTTAGAGAATGTCTCTATGACCTAGATATTAGAATACACTCATTGTTTATTTCTAATTGTTGGATATAAACATGAATTCTGTAATAAATCTATCATAAAAAGTTATGATGGAGATATTTCAGATAGTAATCTAAGATCTAGTGGACTCTTTTAAATTAGAAAATTAATGAATGGTTCATTAAGTTTTTTAATACTGAGAATTAAAAAGATCAATAGGAGGATAAAGATCATTTGATAATGATCTGACATCATATTTTGGACATATGTCTGTTGATGAGATCAATAGACTAGTAAGACATGAAACTTTAGATTGTCTAAAGATTCAATTCTCACATACTTGTGAATATTGTATTCAAAGTAAAATGTCCAATACATCCTTCCTTGGGAAAGGTGTAAGATGCCAAGGTATTAAGGATCTCATACATATTGATGTATGCAGATCATCTATATTATAGTAAACATTATGGATATGTGATATCTGTTAATGATTATGTATGATATGAGATCTCTTCTCTTCACCTATGAAACCTTTGAAATGTTCAAAGATTTCGCAATTTTGGTTTAGAACCAAAGTTTGAAGGAAGATGAAATGAATTTGATCTAACCAAGGTAGCCTGTACCTATTAGATGAATTCAAGAAATACCTTATGGAGATATGAATATCATTCCTATCTCAATCCTCCTAATGAACCTTAACTCAAAGGAGTTGTAGGGAGATACAATTGATCATGTGTGACATGATTTAATCAATGATTAATCCTAGCATAATTATCTCTTAAGTTTCCAAGGCATATATGTAGTAGAGACTACATTATATACTTAATAAGGTTCCATGCATGTAAGCTGGAATCTAGCACTAGAGAGTGCTACTTCATTAGGAAAATAAAGGATGGTATTGGATACCTACTTTATGACCTTGAGATTCATGAAAGATCTCATCTTTGAGAATATGATTCTTATAGGATGACTCTCTTGAGAATCAAGATGAAAATGAAGTAAAGGAACTCATTTAATCTTGAAAAGATAATGAGGCTCCTGAAATCGGAAATTAAAATAGATAATTAAAGATGAAACATTAATACCTCTTCAAATAAGTTTGAGGATGGATTCCATGTGTCAGTTAAATCTGAAAATGATTGGACTTCATGTGATGAAGCTCCTGAGGATCATGACATGGAAAGATGGATGTTAGCAATAAAAGTCTAATGTAGACTTCATATACAAGTGTTGTATATGGACCCTCGAGGATCCACCTATATGGGTCAGACCCATTAAGGTGTAAATGGATCTTCAAGAGAAAGAGGGAACCTGATGAGAAGGTAGAGACCTTCAAAAGCGCGGTTCGTAGCCATGAGCTACACACCGAAGAGAAGACATCGCTTGCGATGAGACTTCCTCTCAAGTGACCTTGCTTTAACCCATCAGAATATTGCTAACCATAGCTACACAACTTGACTATGACATCTTCATGATGCGAGTCAAGATTGCATTCCTCTATGAATATCTCTCTGAGGATATTCATATGAAGTGGCCCCAGGGCTTCATGGTTGAGGAAAGCAAGGTGTGCTAGCTAAAGAACTCCATCTTTGGACTCAAATAAGCTTCATGTAGTTGGAACATAAGATTTGATGATATTATAAATGTTATGATTTCAGATAAAATCTTGATGGACCATGTGAAGTTTAGTGGGAGTGCCATTGTGTTCATCGTGCTAAATGTAGATATTATTCTAATCATTTAAAATGATATAAGAATAAATGATAAGTGTTTTATAATTTGGTTGTTCCATACCTTGAGATACGATCTCAAGGATACCTCTTAGATCTTAATTCTGAAGTCGTTCAGAAACAAAGAGAAGAGGACATTGGGACCGTCACATTAGTAGTACACCTTGGACTTATTCCATTTTCTGAAAAAATTCCAAGAAAGGCTTCCTTCCCTTAAGATGTGGTAGTGACCTGTCTAAAGGGATAGCACCTCAAAGAGTTGAGGAAGTGAATGCTAGAACTGCTTGCACTTGTGCATCAGTTATGAGAAGCTGGGTATATGCTAGATGTGTACAAGAGCCAGATGTCTGCCATGCAGTGGGAGTAGTAAACTATTACTAATCATGCTATGGAGATAAAACACTTGATTGCAGTAATAATAATATCTTCAAAGATGATAAAACTTAGAGATAGTGATCTCAAAGTCTTATCTTCAAAAGTTTAAGATCTTGTAGATAGTGATCTATAAGGGTCTTAACTTTAGATACCTTAGGAGATAGAGATCTCCAAGGATGAAGGTATTCTAACAAGGATTATGGGAATACTAGTTATAATAATTAATAAGATATAGTGTCAAGGACACTATAACCAACAAAATTGAGTATCGGTTGCATGAGATGCAACATTCACATTGGATGCGAGCACTGTTACTAGGAGATATGCAAGTGCCGTAAAAGGACTTGGCGTAGTCTCTTGGGAACGGAGTGACTGATCAGCTTACCTACCTATTTCCTAAATAGCCTATGATTGTCACATGAGTGTGGGTTTAAATGATTATCCCATTAATGGCTCTTTGGGCTAGTGGGAGATTGTTGGACATGCGAGCCCACGACGAGCCATTATGCAATAAATGTTATTGCAATTCACTCCTTAATCTGAAATAAAGAGTACATGATTTGCATAATAGTTCCCTTAGTACAATTAGGGTTATGTACCATGGCCATCTTAATGATCATACAACTGTTGATTTGAATCATAGAGGCTGGTGCTTAGATGAATATCTAATGAGTTAGATTGAGGACTCATCAAGCACCGTCAAATGATTATTAAGAGATGATCTCCAGCCTGAGTAGGAGATGTCAATCCTTTCTCAGTTAGGCTGATATCTGACCGACTTCTTGATGCAGGTCCTCTGCATAGGAATAGAGATTCGGAGGTGTCAGATTAGTTAGGTCAAAGAGTTGACTTAACGAGATCGAGATAACCAAAGTCCTATATCATATGCTGTCATGATATAGGCACACATCCTCTGACCGGAGACAGATGTGTTAATATATGTCTGAGTATGTACATTTGGCAGACCAATAGGTTGATGACCTAATCAAGGTCTATACACCGGCGCGCTGGTGTGCATATAAGGGCATATGAGTAATACGATCTCTCAAAGGGATCATACATGTTCACTACTGAACCAGAAGACATGAGCTCACTCATGAGATATTGGGAAGAATCAAATTCCGTGCGCACGGTCGTCTCGCTTTGGAAGCTTGACTAAATTTGTTGGTTTGATATATACTTTTGGAAAGTATATGATCAAGACCTAGGTATGATATATGCTTTTGGAAAGTATATGATCAATACCGACTCCCAATGATCGAATGAGAAACTTACTGATAAAACCATGAAGTAGACAGTATAAAGTTGATCCAATACTCCGGGTTTAATCTGAGTCTTCCAGTATGCAAGATGTACAGGTATTAGGAATACCTGAGGGTGATGTGATCATAAACGATTGCATAACCATGACGCTTCCATTCCTAGGGAGTGATGAAACGGGTCTGGATTTTAGTGACTCCTCTCAGTAGAGAAGTAATCTGATCTTAGTCCAAATGTTGGACATTGATCTGAATGTGATTCAGATGCAATGAGAAGATTAGATTTGCGGTCTTGATTTAATCAAGCATCTATGGGAGGCCCGCGATCTGGATTTGAGATATGATCTCAATATCCATGTCACTATACGTGGAACAATACAATCGCCCTGTCCTTATCTCCAAGTATTCGCGGAGAAAGCGCATTATCCTTGAAAGAGTTCATGGATAATTCTATTGTTGATATATGTATCCGAGCATTGAGAAAATGGATAATTAAATGTGATTTAATTATCATGAATAATATGAATTTGATTCATATTACAAGGAGAGTTATCTTATATAATTAAATGTGATTTGATTATCAAAGATGTAGATAATGTGAATGTGATTCATATTATTTGAGTACATGAGAATAAGTTATCCAATATAATTAAATATGATTTAATTGTTATGGATAAGAATAATGTGGATAGAAATATCCAATTATTCATAATATATTATAAATGTGATTTATAATGTATTAGAGAGAGTTAATTATAATTTATATGTGTTGATTAATTATTATGTGTATTGGATACACATTGTGTAATTAATTGACAATGTAAATTATATGTTGTTTTGGGTTGTGAATTTGATTCACAATTTTTCTGTGGCAAGATTGCAATATTCTCAAATATAATTATGAATTATTTTTGAAGAATAAAAAGCCAACAAAAGTTGTTGGAAATAAATAGAGGAGATTTTCAAGGAGATATGCAATCTCATGGATTTCCATGAGATTGCTCTCTCCATGGAAAGAGGGGGCGGCACATCATTCCTATTAGGAATGTGTGGCTGTCCACTTTGGAAGGTACATGGAGATGAAATCTCCATGTATCTTCTCTCCTTATTTATTGGTTTGATTTGGATTAATTTATATTTTATTTTGTCAAATATATTTTGATCTAAATTTGTTGGTTTTACCAACAACAATCTTAGCCATTGGATTGACATAAATCAATCTCATCCATTGATTTTATATGTCACATGGATTGAGATCCATGGATCCCAAAACCCTATAAATAGAGAGGCACACCATGCTCTCTATTTTACACAACATATAATGCTTGAGAAGCATCTCTCTCTCTCTTTCTCTCTAGACGTTAGCCCTCTCTCTCCCTCTCATGGCCGTCCACCATGGATGCCATGGAGAGGTTCTCCATCGCCGCGGCATCGTCGTTATGCTGCCTGTTCTTCTGCTCGTGGATCTCCGTCTCCTTCGGTGCGCTTCGCTCGTGAAGAAGACGTCGGATCTCGTGTGTCGAGATCAGGAGATCCGCCGCTTGGATCATCAACATGGATTGCGAGAAGCACGCGGTTCATCCCCGCGCTCGCAAGCGTCTCCTCCGTCGGATCAGACTTGAGACAGGAGGTCTCTTCGTTTAGAGACTCGATCGCAACCACGCTTCAAGAGGTAATCCTATTACTTGTTTGTGGTTTAGACGAAACGATTCGAGAAGTGTTCTTGGATCATGTAGTTTCGTCGTATAAAATTTTTAAATTCCGCTGCATCGAGCAACTAGTCCGACTAGTCGCTCCTCGTCGTATTCGATACGACGCTCACGCTTCCGTGATGCGCTTGAGGATCTAACCATATCCTTCAAGGGTCACCATGATCGGCACAAATATCCGTCATCACTGATTCATAACAATCAAATATCTCAAGGATTTTAGAGTAATGTAGATCACTTAAGTTCCTTGGTCTATTAAAATACTGAGATTCCTGGATACTAATGATCGGGTCTATATTTTAGATTCAATTTCATGCAAAATTCCCTATGTTTTCATTGTTAAAATCATGAGATTAGAAGCTACTCATTGGATATGGATTTTAGTTCAAATCAATGCAAAATTCTCCTAACTTTTCTTCTTTAAATCATGGGATTATGAGCTACTAGTTGGATCTGAATTTAAGTTCAATTCTATGTAAAATCCCCAACTTTTCTCCTTTAAATCATGAGATTTAGGGCTACTCATTAGATATGAATTTAAGTTCAATTCTATGCAAAATCCCCCAAATTTCTTCTTTTATCTGGGATTTAGAGCTACTCATTAGACCTGAATTTAAGTTTGATTCTATGCAAAATCCCCAACTTTTCTTTTTTAGATCATGATATTTAGAGCTACTCATTAGATCTGAATTTAAGTTCAATTCTATGCAAAATCCCCAAATCTTTTCATTTTTATGCATGAATTCTGTAGCCTAATCATTGGTCTGAATCAATATTAATTACATGCCAAATTACCTCCTAATCTTTTATTCTTAAGGCATGAAATTAGTAGGGTAACAATGATACGAAATTAGAATTAATTGCATGCAAATCACCCCAAAATTTTTATCTTTAAAGTATGAAATCTGTAGCTTAATAGTGGTATGAAATTAAAGCTATTTGCATGCAAATCATCCCTAAATTTTTAAATTTGAAGCATGAAATCTGTAGTTTAATAGTGGTATGAAATTAGAGCTAATTGGATTCAAATCACTCCAATTTTGCATCTTTAAGCATGAAATTTGTATCTTAACAATGTATGAAATAAGAGCTAATTGCGTGCAAATTACCGTCAATTTTTTATCTTTAAAGCATGAAATCTGTAGCTTAATAGTGGTATGGAATTAGACACCAATGCATGCATAAACCCTAATTTCTCATTTCTAAAACTTGAGATCTGGAGTCAATTAATTGGTCTGATTTTTGGATCAATTGCATGCAAAGCTAAAAATAGGCTTGAAATTTGGTTCTAAGTCACATAGATGGCAGCAAGAGATGGGGGTTAGTATAAAAACCTAAAGGAGTCTCGTCCTCAAGACTCGAGTCAAGGTCATTAGGTGTCTCATTTGGATTTCATATGGCCATGAAAACCTCAAAAGGAAAACAACCCATATTGTTAACATGTATATAATTACACATGTCTGCTTCAATGATTACCTGAGAAGAGCTGCATGTATTGTGCCCCCATATCTGCTTCGGTCTCCCACGTCGCCTCTTCAATGCCGTGTCGGTGCCACAACACCTTAATCAATGGAATCTCCTTACTGTGAAGCTTCTTCACATCACTGTCAAGGATCTGCACTGGTCTCTCCTCGTATGTCAAGTCTGGTTCCACATCATAGTTCTTGTAAGTGATGACGTGTCGAGGATCGTGCACATACTTCCTCAAGTTGGATACATGAAAGACGTCGTGAATGTCTAAAATGAGCGGAGGAAGGGCTACTCGGTAGGCCACCTTCCCCACACGAGCCATAATCTCGAATGGTCCAACGTATCGTGGCGATAGCTTGCCACAGACACAGAATCTGTGTATTCCCTTTATGGGAGACATGGCCTCAAATTTTAGCGAAATTCGGTCGAATTTCTGTCGAATATCGATATCCAGTCGAAATCGAAATTCGACCGAAATGACCGAAATATGGGGGTCCTAGTACAAAAAATGACCGAAATGATCGAAATTTGACCGAAATTCCATCGAAATTATGTTTTGGTCGTCACCGAAATAGTGACTGAAACCTACATTTAAGGCCTTGATGGGAGATACTCCGAGGAATACCCAATCTCCTACCTGTAATTACGTAAACGCGTTCAGATTAAGTTAAATCTTAATAAGTTATTTTTGCAAAAGGAGTAAGAGAGGAGGATTGGATACCTGAAACTCTAAATCTCTCCTCCGACGATATGCATAGTTCTTCTAGCGACTCTGTGCCGTCAGAATCCTCTGCTTCACAAGATCAACAACCCTCGCAGTCTCCTCTAAGAGATCTATGGAATAAAGTGCATGATCACGTATCTCACGCCAACTGAGAGGTGTGAGGCATCTCCGTCTGTATAAAGCTTTGAATGGTGCCATGCTGATACTGGAATGATAACTGTTGTTGTACGTGAATTCCACCAATGGCAGATGGTCCTTCCAGGGCCCTTTCCACTCCAAAGTGCATGTCCGAAGTAAATCCTCAAGCATCTGGTGCGCTCGCTCTGTCCGCTGGTCTGTAGATGGTATGCAGAACTCATTTTTAACTCTGTCTGTAGTGCTGACATGAACTGGTGCCAATAGTGCGATGTGAACCTCGAGTCTCTGTCAGATACCACCTCTCGTGGTATACATGAAGTCTAATAATGTTCTATACATAAAGCTCGGCCAATCTGGATGGAGTGTAAGTCATGCTGACATGTATGAAATGGGTTAATATGGTCAACCTGTCAACAACGACCCAAATAGAATCATGGCCACCTGGTGTCTTCGGCAATCCCGTGACAAAATCTGTAGAGATACTCTCCCACTTCCACTCGGGAATGGGGAGAGACTGCAATAATCCTGTTGGTCTCCTGTGTTCAGCTTTGACCATCTGACAGGTCATGCATCTGCTAACGTGTTGGGCCAATCTCGCTTTATCCCATTTCACCAGAAATGTCGACGCAGATCACAATACATCTTTGTGCTGCCCGGATGAATGGATAATCGTAAACTGTGTGCCTCATCAAGAATATCTCTGCGCAACTGCTCGTCGTTGGGCACAACGACCCGCCATGCCTTCCATAAAATGGACTCTGTCACCACAAAATCATCAATCTCGTCCTTTACAGCGTACATATATCGGTCTCGAATCCAAGGATCTGTCTTTTATCCTTCGACTATGCGATCCCACAAACTGCAGAATCATGGAGGTACGATGATGGATATGGATGTACTCTCCTGAGGATGCCAATCGGTCAAAGCTGCGAGCATATCCCATGTGTAAAGCCAGTTTGCCGTATGCTTTGCATGAGCTCTCTTGTTTATCGCATCTGCCACCATGTTTCCCTTACTAGGGTGGTAAGAGATCGTGCAGTCGTAATCCTTCAGTAGCTTGAGCCACTTGCACTGTCTCATATTCAACTCATTCTGACCAAGATATACTTCAGGCTCTTGTGATTCGCAAAAATCTCGAAATTCACCCCATATAGATAGTGGCGCCAGATCTTCAAGGCGAAGATAACTACCACCAACTCCAAGTCATGTGTGGGGTAGTTCCGCTCATGTGGCCTTAACTGTCATGATGCGTAAGCAATCACATGACCTCTCTGCATCAACACCGCTCCTAAACCTTCACCTGAGGCTTCTGTGTATACTGCATAATCCTGCGTGCCTGAAGGAAGAGCAAGAATGTACGCTGTAGTCAATCTCTCCTTCAGTGTCTTGAAGGCCTGCTCGCATGAATCATCCCAAACGAAAGGAACTCCCTTCTGTGTCAACCGTGTCAAGGGAAGAATGATACGTGAAAACCTACTAACGAAGCATCTGTAATAGCCCACTATTCCAAGGAAGCTCCGAGTCTGGGTGACGGTCTTGGGCTGCTCTCAAGACACGACTGCCTCAATCTTCGCAGGATCAACTGCGGTTCCTGCTCCAGAAATGACATGCCCAAGAAATGAGACTTGGGATAACCAGAACTCACACTTGCTCAGCTTGGCATACAACTTGTGCTCTCGTAATGTATTCAAAACAATCTTTAGATCATTCGCATGATCCCATTCATTTCGCGAATATATGAGCACATCATCAATGAATACCACCACAAACTTGTCCAAGTATGGACAGAAAATCCTGTTTATCATGTCCATGAATGCTGCAGGGGCATTGGTGAGCCCAAATGGCATTACCACAAACTCGTAGTGTCCATAACGAGTCCTAAAAACTGTCTTCGAATTATCAGACTCTCGAATCCTTAGCTGATGATGGCCAGAACAAAGATCGATCTTCGAGAACACCGAAGATCCCTGAAGCTGGTCAAAAAATCATCGATGCATGACAAATGATAACGATTTTTCACTGTTCTCTTGTTCAACTATCGATAATCAATGCATAATCTCATGGATTTATCCTTCTTCCTGACGAAAAGAACTGGAGCACCCCAAGGTGAAGTGCTCGGTCTCACGAATCCCAAGTCAAGTAACTCTGTAACTCTACATTCATCTCTCTCAACTCGGCTGGTGCGATGCGGTAAGGAGCCATCGAGATCGACTGTGTATCTGGTAACAATGTTATCTCGAATTCGATCTCTCTCTCTCTCTCTCTCAGGAGGTAATCCTGGTAGCTCATCAGGAAAAACATCAAGGTACTAGTCTGATACTACTCTGATATCCTGTGTCATCGGCTCATGATCGGATGTCTCTCTGACAAATGTTAGATATGAATCACATCCCTGATCAACAAGTCTCTGAGCTCGCAAAACTGAAATGTACTCCATTTTGAGTCATGTAATATACTCTCAAATGTAAACTCGGGTAAATCTGGAATCCTGAAGACAACCGTCTTCCTAAAGCAATCAACAACAACATTATGAGCTGATGGCCAATCCATGCCTAGAATCAAGTCAAACTCACCAAGCTGTAGTAAAAGACAATCTGCGATCTTTTGTGAATGTAATACCGCATATGTGTTGTAAACGGGTACCCGGATCCCAGAGTGTTTCAGTTTGGTATTAGAGCCGTGGTACCCCGCTACACACATTCGCAGTATTACAATTCCGATCGCAATAAGTTCTCGTATAGCGACAATCCTCTGACTTGTCGCGAGTCCGAGAGGGATATTTGACATTCATAACCACATATGTCACCAATAGTCATTAATTTCCATATAGTGTCCCAAGAAGAGAAAAACATGATCAACAAACATTAACCGTTATAATTAATGATTTTGGTTCTCATGCAGAACCATGACAACTAGGCCAGACCAGGAGATAGCTGAGTGATTGGAGCGCATCATGACTGCTCTCACCGACCTTCAGCAGTAACAGACTGCTATGAGAGGTCGGCAGGATCAGATATTGGCCAAGCAGACAGAGATCATTGACAGACATACAGATATAGAGATGAGGTTCGAGCAGCTATTAGAGTTCACATACCATCTATCTTAGGATGGGACACGACATGACCAGTCACAATCGGTTGAGGTACAACAACCTCACTTTGATGACTTACATGAGGAGATGTCAGCACCTGGAGCTGAGGATGGAGGCTATGACAGGGAGCATGACCCTGCATATTTTGCAGATGAGGACGCACACGAGTACTCAGCCATTCACAAGCAACAGTCGGTATTCATATCCCATCAGCGGGCCAATGTGCCCATGTTCGAGGGCACCGGGATGTCAGACCAGGCTGAGCAGTGGTTGAAGAGGGTAATGAAGGTATTACAGATGATTCGTGCACTACGAGACTCGTGGTTATCTTTTATGGAGTATTCACTAACATATTTCGTAGAGAGATGGTGGGAGGCAGTAGATTCTGAGTTGGGGCGCGAGCCCACATAGGATGTCTTCGAGACGAGATTCAGATCCCACTTCTTTTCTGCGAAGTGGAAGGAGTCCCAACACCATTTGTTTGCAGAGCTTCGACATGGACATATGACAGCTAGAGATTACTTCATCCGATACACCGAGTTGTCTCGATACACTCCAGCGGCCGCCGCATTTCCAGATGAGAATCTGAAAAAGTTCACCAGGGGTATGCGAGAGGAGGTACATGAGAAGCTGGTCGGATTACGCATCACTTCCATCTCAGAGGATACTGACACAACGGAGAAGTTTGAGGATATCTGTGGGAGACGTTTTGGGAGCTCGTATGGAGCGCCACCTAGGCCATAACGATCTTTTATGCCGATTCGACGATAGTTCCAGCAATAGAGATCAACCAGACGGTTTCGAGCTACATGTTCAACATTTTCGGCAGTGCTCGCTCGTCTCCAGCAACTACTTTGGGAGGAGCACTTGCCGGACGTGGCACGAGTTCAGCACGACCACCTGAGTCACAGAGAGCAGACAACATGGCCTCAAATTTCAACAAAATTTGATCGAATTTCTGTTGAATATCGATATCCAGTCGAAATCGAAATTCGACCGAAATAGTCGAAATGACCGAAATATGGGGACCCTAGTACAAAAAATGACCGAAGTGATTGAAATTTCGGTTGAAATTCGATCGGAATTTGATCGAAGTTCCATTTCGGTCGGTCACTGAAATGGTAACCGAAACCGACATTTAGGGCCTTGGCAGACATACCTCCAATAGGACCGACTCGGAGCAGAGACACGACTATCACGCCTACCAGATCTGTGAGATGCTACTTGTGCAATGACTGGGGACATTACCGATCTTAATGCCCACAGATTTCTGGAGAGCCTCGACCGTAGCCACAACCTACACAGCCAAAACCACAGGTACATCATACTGGGAGTTTCCATGGCAGGAACTCTAACTTTAGGAAGCCGCCGAGACAGACAAGAGTGTGGCAGATTCCAGTACTTCATCAGCCTGGCAGGGTCAGCTACACGCAGTGACTGAGGAGCAGGCACGATCAACAACTACTGTGGGTGACATCTGTGGTTATGGATGCCAAATTTCCCTCTCGGACTCGCGACAAGTCAGAGGTCTGTCGCTATCCGAGAACTTAATGCGATCAGAAATGTAATACTGCGAATGCGTGTAGCGGGGTGCCACGACTCTGATACCAAACTGAAATGCCTTGGAATATGGGTACCTGTTTACAACACCTGGGGTATTACTTTCACAAAAGATCGCACAAGTTACTGAAAATGTGGGGAATTTTTTTTGTTTGATATTCGCATTTGACATTTAAAATCAATAATGTAAATAACCACATAACCAACAGCAATAAGTGCCAGCAATGCATTTTATTCATTTCCATATAGCATTACATGTAACAAAATTTATCTACATTGTATCCATGCCCCAAAAATAAGAGAAAGACAAAACTGAACAAAACCTTAACAAAAAACTGAGCAATTTTACCGTCTTGTATATACTCGGGTGTCAGGAATCATCAACTAAAGTGCACGCGCCTTTCCTGCTACACATGATAGGAAACAAGGAAAACGTCAGCGGGCGCTGGTACATCCCGAAAATTTATTCAAAAAAGTAGGCATTTAAGGCAAGGCCTTAAATGTCGATTTCGGTCACCATTTCGGTACTGACCAAAACAGAATTTCGATGGAATTTCGGTGGAATTTCAACCGAAATTTCGACCATTTCGGTCATTTTTTGTACTAGCACCCCCATATTTCGGTCATTTTGGTCGAATTTCGATTTCGACTGGATATTGATATTCGACAGAAATTCGACTGAATTTCGCTGAAATTTAAGGCCATGATTTAAGGTGATTGCAAAAGAAGCAAGTAGTAAGACATAAACAACTAAAAAATTACAACAACTTGTTATGAAAAGGTTTTCAAGCTACTCTGAAGGAATTCCCCAATTTCACCCATTCTCCTTATAACCCTGTATATATATATATTCATATTTTAAATGATGACCTAAGTGTGTGTTGTTAACTATGTGACATTGTGACCTTTTGGAGATCATGTTCATGTATTCTTAATGATGGTATTGATGAGTTCCTGATCTGATTTTTCTAAATTCCCAAGTCTAGTGGATAGTCTGTGGTCTTGGTCTTTGTATGACCTCACTCTATGACTCTAAAACGTGAAGAATACCTTGGGGTTGGGGTGCCTCCGTAGGCATGTGGTGGAGTGTAATGCATCCTAACTAAGTTCCCAACACGTCCACTGACTTATCCTAACCCTCGTAGTAGTAACTCTAAGATCCGATCGATTGTCGACGACTGATGATTGATAGTTGATGGTAATTAACGATTCTACATCCATCTTAGTTATAGTCAACTCTGGCTAACCCGATTCTAATTGATCTCTAGTCTAGTCACATTCCATTATAACCCATTCAAGCTCAATTGCAACTCCTCCAATCCTCAACTGTAACTGTTTCAGATGTAAAAATTCAGATGTAGCCAAAGAGGATTCGGATGTAGCATCGCCAAGCCTATTGGCGGAAAAGTAACTAGAATTCAAGCGGTGAGTTAGTCTCCTAAGGAGACTCTTCCATCTCGTCCTCTAAATGGAGGTGCAGTCCATTAGAAGGATATGTCTACTCCAAAACTACGCCACTAAGACGGGTGAGAGAGACTTTCCGGAAGAGTCACTCTAGACGGTCCCGACCGGTACGAGCAAAACTAGCTTGTACTAAAAATTAAAACTAAGGATCCCTCGCATGGGTATCCTAAAACAGAGGGTCATCGGAGCTGGTCAAAAGTCGGGATCCCAACGAGACGTTAAAATACTGCGAGCTCGTGTAAAACCGTGAAAAGATTGGGATCCTGGACCCGCGCTCTTGGCGGCCATTGCCCTCATTGGGCTTCCTATCTCCACGTAGTGGAGGGTCACCCTGCCCTCGCTCGGTTAGGTGTAAGGGTCACTATGACCGGCACAATTAAGTGATATTACTGCGCTGCTATACCATCATTCTCACTGTCTGTTCTTATTCAATCCTTTTCTAAATTTTTTATGTGGTCATATTAAATATTCTTCCACCACTTGTAATTTGTGATGTATACTAGCGGATTAATTAATGGGATTAATAGTTCTACTGATTAGAAATCCATAGATTAATTTGAATATAATTGAGATATTTAGGTTATTCTTTGATGTTTTCTTATATGATCCAATGTTTGTGTTTAAATTGATTTTGCAGCAAATGAAATTAACTTGTGAGTTGGTGGTAGTAAGAAGTGCAACCCTAGATCAATTATGCAGACAGTCCTCAAGCCTTCGAGTTGATCCAACGACAACTAAAATAGTTGTACTTTACGTCTAGGAATTGATAAATTTCAACCAGGAGTCATGACTGGACAACATCCCTTATAGTTAGATGTTACAAATTGAAGGTACGACCGATTTGAACAAAACCTAAATTTCAAAAATTTTCATACAGTTCCATGCTTTGATATTTCCATAAAGAGGGAATGAGATTGTGCTCACGATTCTAGAGGAGCATATTGATGATAAATATGCCTTTTATCCAAGGGATTTTTACCCGGCAGACCCTAGAAACTTTGCAAATTACCTCTACGACCTTTGAAACATCCTAATTCCTCCCTCAACCCTGTAAACTTGCTCCGTCTTACCCAGCAAACCCTGCCGTCAATTTTAACTATATTTGAGTCAGTTACTTGGGTTAATCTTGAGTTAACCTAACCACTTTACAATCCAATGGCTAGGATTAGCTAAAATAAAAAAAAGAATAGGAAAGAAAATAGGGACGAAGCAGCGGCTGCAGGTGGGAGGGCCTCCATCGTCGGCGGGGGACGCGGGGCTCTCCATCGCGCGGGGGGGGGGGGGGGGGCGAAGCAGCAGCGGTGGCCGGGGCGGCGAAGCGGCAGGGGCGGGGGGGGGGGGGGGTAGCAGCATTAGGGGGGCGGGGGTCCTCCATGGTCGACGGGTGGGGGGCGGGGGGGGCTCCAATCGTTGGCGGGGTGGGGCGCAGGAGGGGGCTGCGAGAGGGTGCTGCGCCGGGTGCAGGGGGGATCGAGCGGGAGGGGGGGGCGAGTTGGGGTGGGTGCAGGGTGCTCTGCTGCGGCTGCGGGAGGGCTCAGAGCGGCAGGGCTTGGGGGGGGGGGGTCTCGGAGCAGGAGGGTGATGCGCCGGGAGGGCGCTGCTGCGGCTGCGGGAGGGCTCGGAGCGGGGGGGTGATGCGCTGGGAGGGCGCTGCTGCGGTTACGGGAGGGCTCGGAGCGGGAGGATGCTACGGCTGCGGGAGGCTGCTCGGAGCGGCGGCAAGGTTGCGCGGGGGGCGGAGGGGACCTGGGTTTGGTGCAGGTCAGCTCGGAGCAGTGCGTCAAGTGCCGGGATGAGGGTGAAGCGCCGACGACGATGGAGGTCGACGAGATGGTTGGTGCTGGGTGGTGGGGAGATGGATGAAGGTGAGAGGGAGTGGCAGTTAACGTAAATTCGATAAATAAAATAGGCATAATATCAAAGAGTGTAACGGAATCCGGTTACTTTTAACGGGTAAATAGATGGAGGTTAACCACAGGGTTTATATGGTAAGGGTTAGCAAGTTTACAGGGTTGAGGGAGGAATTAGGATGTTTCAAAGGTCGTAGAGGTAATTTGCAAAGTTTCTAGGGTCTGCTGGGTAAAAATCCCTTTATCCAAATTTTCATTATGCTGTGGCTGAACTAACCGAACCAATTTAAGTAGCAGACAATGCTCAAATTTTCCCTTATTGTTGGATTTCCTGATGCAGAGAGCACTCCCATCCTGAACTCCAAGGTATTGTTGATGACGTGCTTGATGGCATGCTAAGGTCTGTAAAAGTCTCATATTGGAGGAGGTTCATTTCCCAGTATCATCTTTTAAACTTTGCTTGAAAATTCACACCCATAAGCCCAATTTTTATGTGTCCTGAAAGACCCTATCATTTAATTATAAAAAAAATTGTATTGAAATTTTGAAAGAAGAATCTAATCATATATATATATATTGAAAAGGGAAAGTAACAGAACCTATCTTTATCATAGAAATATATTAAACAGTTTATGGTTTCCCATTTATACTGAACAAACAAAAAAATAATCTGATCTATGCTCCTAGAACCTACTAAAACCCCACATAGTAACATTTTTCTGATGCATTCTAGTAACATTTTCATGATGCATTTATCAAAAAATTATTATAAAAAACAATAACGATTTACTGTTTTTAAGACTGCCTTTTATGTACAGGTTAAAAGATGTTGCAATGAACTTAGGGAGTACTACCCCTCATGTGCCCTGGACTTTCCAACATCTCAAGACAACACCCATTTCAACAGTGGACCGCCGAGAGTTGATGAGGTTGACCTATGAAGGTTCTCTCTTGGAATGTCACGGGTGCGGGGAGGCTGGAGAAGAGGATGGCGATTCGAGACCTGAGCGCAGAAGCAGGGGCGAATGCTATGTTGCTGCAGGAAACAAAAACTTCTCAAGGTTTCGATGAGATCTGTGGATCAATGAGCGGCCCTAAAATGTACGAGTGGAGGGCAGTGGACGCGTCAGGAGCGTCGAATGGGTTGGCGGTGTGATGGAGTTGGGATAGTTTTGATCTGGTGGAGGAGTTGTACAGGGGGAGGCACTCTATATTGGTCCACTTATAACGCAAGACGGATGGGGTTCGGATGTGGATGACAAATGTGTATGGGCCGCAAGCTGGCCAAGTGCTGTCGGAGCTGATATATGACTTGAGAATGCTTCGAAGAGGTACCCAGATGAGATCTGGTTCATCGGTGGGGATTTCAATGTGACACTGCAGCCGGAAGATAGACCCTGGTTGCGAGGGGGGCGCATGCGGGCTCGGCGGAGCTGAGGCAGTTTATTTCAGATGCAGGGTTGCGGATTTTTGATGTCGCGGGATGCCGTTACTCTTGGAGAAATGCCAGATCGAGATCGCGGATTGACCGTTTCCTGCTCTCTCAGGAGGCGGCGATGTTGTTTCCGCTGGCAGACGCTTGGGCTTTGCGTTGGGCTCACTCAGGTCACTGCCCAATCATTTGGTCCTCAGGTGAGGATGTGAGGTCAAGGTCTTTCTTTAGATTTGAGCGATCCTAGTGCCACTGGAAGATAGGAAAAAGGAGATCGAGTGGAGACAGAGATCGAGGCAGAAGTGGTTGCGAGAGGGGGGTAATAATATGCATTTCTTCCACTCTGTGACCAATGGCAGAAGATGTCGGAACCTCATTAGGTGTATTGAGGTGGGAGGAGTGCGAGAGTCGAGTGACGTAGGAACAGGGAGGCAGCTACGATCACATTTTGTCGCCTTCTCAAGGAAGGCGAAAGTGGCGAGCTGGGGGTGGCGCAGGAGAGGGGTCGCGTGTATCTCCCCCAGGAGGGTGAGGAGGAGCTGGTGGTGCCAATCTTGGAGGTAGAGGCTCACCGGGCTCTATGGCAGCTGAATGCGGATGGGCCCCGGGCCCCAACGGTTTCCCAGTTTGCTTCTATAGGGAATTCTGGTAGTGTGTGAAGGTGGATGTAATGGTAGTGCTGCGGGAGTTCGAAGGGGGAAACAGAGGCTTTGAAAGACTGAACAGGGCGCTCCTGTTCCTGCTGCCCAAGCGTGAGGGGGGTGCTCGGGTGGAGGACTTTAGGCCTATCACGCTATCCAATTCAATCTACCTGATTGTTGTCAAGATTCCGGCAAATCATTTGCGAAGAGTGCTGGGGGGGGACCATCTTTCCAGAGCAAGCTGCTTTTGTTCCAGGCAGATACATGGCGGACACATGGGTGCTAGCGTCGGAGTTGGTACTGGATTGGAAGAGGGAGAAGCAGAAGGGAGTCATGTGGAAGGTGGATTTCTCAAAGGCGTATGACTGCGTGGATTGACGCTTCCTTTGGTGGTCGCACAGAAGAGAGGATTCCCGATCACATGGATTGATTGGGTAAAAAAGTGCATCACTACGACTTCTTATTCTGTGCTGGTGAATGGCAAACCAGAGGGGGGTTTCTTCCAGCCCCAGCGGGGTGTGCGGCAGAGGTGCCCTCTACTTTGTTTTAGTGGCGGACACGTTGGCGGTGATGATGAAGCTGGCGACAGTTGAAGGATTTTATGCAGTTTATAGGCAGAATGGTACTTCCATCCCCATTCTGCAGTACTTTGACGACACAGTTCTGTTCATTGATGAGGATCCTCAGCATGCAAGAAATGCAGAGTACATTATGGAGATTTTTGTGGAGATCTTGGGTCTGAGGTTGAACAAGGACAAGTCCAACGTCTTCACGTTCGGGATGACGTAGGAGGAGTACCGAGAGTGCCGTGATATATTGCGTTGTACGGTGGGGTCCCTTCCGACAACATATTTGGGGCTTCCTCTAGTAGCCGGTAAGCTATGAGTGGCAGACTAGAATGTGGTAGTTGGCAGGATGGAGAATAAATTGGCAGGTTGGAAAAACACAACACTTTCTAAGGGGGGAGAGCTGGTCCTCCTCAAGCATGTTTTGTCCGCCATACCAATATTTTTCTTTTCAAAAAGGCTGATGCCGGTAGGGGTGCGGAAAAGATTGGAAGGGATGAAGTGGTTCTTCTAGTCTGACGGGTGACAGTAGGGAGGGGGCGTGCACATGGTCGGTTGGGAAAAGATGACGAGATCGAAGAAGGAGGGAGGATTGGGAGTCCACAATTTAGAGATCATGAATAAGGCTATGCTGGCGAAGCGGGCTTTGAGAGTTTGGGGAAGTCAGAAGATCTAGTCTGCAGAACGATACGTAACATATATGGGGTCAGAAGTTCGTGGAGCGCGGAGGCGTGCAAGAGGCCGTCGTCTCTTTGGAGGGGTTTGATGAATGTCTCGCAGGAGCGGGGGGGGGGGGGGGGGTTGGTGAGATCGGTACTGGGGGATGGGCACGGGTTTAGATTCCGGTTGGATGATTGGCTGGGGTTGGGACCGCTTAGAGAGAGATACCCGCGTCTTTTTGCCAGTGCATAAGACAGGAGTGTTGCGGTGTGTGAGGTTTGGGCGGAGGGATCTTGGTCCCCATCTTTCGCTTCTATCTTGTCGGACCAGAGATGCGATGAGGTCGTGGCCCTCTTAAGAGATCTAGAGGGCCACGACCTCATCATCTCTTAAGAGGGCCACGACCTCATCGTATCTCTGGTCCGACAAGATAGAAGCGAAAGATGGGGACCACATCGCATCTCTTAAGAGATTTAGTAGATGGACCAAAAGTTACTGTACCAGGCAGGATGGCGAGTGGAGCGCGAAGGGCGAGTTGGGAGCGAAGGGTGGATGGGACGCGAAGGGCGTGGTGGGAGCGAAGGGTGGATGGGACGCGAAGGGCCTTTGGGGAGCGTTGGGATTCTGGGAAGCGTAGGGCGTGGAGACCTAAGGTTCGGGAAGCGAAGGGCGTAGAAGCGAGGGAGCGCCGCGGCACGGTTGGTGGTTTTTCTCGTCCTCATGGTGCCGGGCTAGACATGGAGTCTGACGAGGTCGGTGGCGAGTGGACCAGGGTTTCTCACGCCAAGCCGGGTAAGCGGTGTTTCCGCTGTGACGCTCGTGGGCATATTGCTTCCGCATGCAGTGCTCCCCCCCCGATGTTTCCTCTGTGGCAAGCTTGGCCATCAGAGGTCTTTCTGCTGGCCTTCGGCGGTCGTTGCTGGAAGGACGCACTTCGCTCCACCGATGCGTGGGAGTGCGCAAGGCTTGCATGGGGGTCGCGATTCTCGCTCATTCGCACAGGTGGTTGGCGCTGGCGATGCATGTGCTGAGGGTCTCTCGGACGCTCCTCTTTCTCCTAGGGGAGCGTTGCATGGCTTCCAGGCGGGAAGCGGTTCGGGAGTCGCGGTGGAATCTAGTGATGCGGTCGCCTCGGAGATGGGGGTGGAAGCCGAGCCCGAGATGGTGGTGGGGAGGGTGGCGGAAACGATGCCGGTGATGCCTCTGGGGGGGTCGGGGGAAGTTTCTGTAGGTGGCGGCGCGAGGGTGGTTTCGCTACCTGAAGCCGAGTCTTCGGACGAGGGGGGTGATGTGGAGCGGTCGCAAGGGGGGCGGGTGCTTGATCAGAAGGAGGAGGCACCGGAGCATGGAAGTTTGGGGGGGTGTTCGCCCCCCTCGCTCTCCATCGTGGTGGGGGTTTTGCAGAAGCATGATGATGGGTGGGAGCGCATTCGTGCTGGTACGTTGGATTTCTTGGGCGAAAGCTTTGCTGGGGATTTCGTCATCCTGGATGCGGGTCGATGCTGCGTTCGAGGTCTCTCCCCGGAGCAACGGGAGAACCTTCTTCGTTTCCATGGTGTCGCCGGAGTCAAGTGGCGGAGCTTGCGGGTATCTGATGGTGGCGCCTCCACGTCGGAGGTTTGTGTCGCTAAAGTGAGGGGGGTGCCCTTCCTCTCGCGAACGGTCCATGCTCTTTCGAAGCTTATTTCCCGGTGGGGGCAAGTCCTCAAAATTCTTGATGATGGCCTTGCTCCTGGTGCTGATTGGAGATGCTCCCGTGTTCTGATTGAAGTTTCTTCAACCTTCATTGCCGAGTCGACAGGCAAGGTTCTCTTTGAGTTGATGTCATTGGGTCGCTGGACCTTCAGGCTTGAGTTCTTTTTTCCTCCGATGATGGCGGTGCCGGTTCCTCCTCCTCCGGTGGCGGGTTGGCGGGGGTCTACCTCGGCTTCTCCGGCAGTGCAGGATCCTGCGCTGAGGGGTGACGGTTCGTTTTCTAACTGCCACGTGGCGCCTACCGGGGCTGTTTCCGAAGCGTTGCCATGCATGTCTATCTGCTCACGTGGGAGCGAAGAGGTCCCTCGGGTCTTGCAATCGCGCGGTGCAATCCATGATTTGGTGGCTGTTGATCTTCTCGACAACGATTCGCCTTCCCCTGAAAATTCCTTTATGACAGCGGGCCCTTCTCACGTGGACCACTCCACGCACATGTCGTTCATCCCTTGGGACCCACTTGTTAACAGTACTTGGGCTCCTCAGAGGGCCTTTTCGGAGCAGCTTCTAGCGGATCCTCTATCGCTATCAGATAATCTTTCGCTATCGGAGCGTCTTTATTGGGGGCCCGATGTCTTGTGTCCTCGGCCTATCAGCTCGATGCCTTTCTCTTTCGAGATTCATCTGGAAGGACCGCAATCTCCTCCATCCCCGCGGTCGCGGCCGCTGGCCTCTTATCCTGGTGGTGATCTTCCTTCGTCCGGTGCGGGGGACGCCTTGTTGCTCCCTCCTGTCACTACGGGGTGGTCCCCGATTCAGGAATGCGATGATCTTGACTTGCTTGCCGACGGGGTGGCGACGACCCCCTCGGTTGATGATGCTATGGTTGCGGGACTCTCCCCCTCGTCCCGTTATGGCCGAAGCTACTCTCGCAGGCGGCACTTTCGTTCTGATTCATCAATCTTATCTTCCTGTCAGTCTTTGCGCGAGGCGGTGGCGGAGGCGGCAGGCCTCTTCCAGCTCGGTGACCTGTCCCATGACGGTCTTTGATGACCCCTTTCTGCCTCACTGCGGCTTTTGGGTTTCTTTTTGTTTAATGAAGATTTTGTCCTGGAACGTGCGTGGTCTGGGTGACCCTGATCGTCGGCGCATTTTGGGCTCGCGCCTAGTGGAATGGGACTGTGATATTGCTTTCATTCAGGAGTCGAAGCTTTCGGCGTTGGATGATGACGTTTGGAGGTCTTTTGGCGCTGGTCATCTCAATGATTTCCGTGCTGTGGATGCGACTGGTGCTAGGGGTGGTGCTATTCTGGCTTGGCGCTCATCGCGTTTTTCTTTTTCTTCCATGAGGTTGGGCCGTCACTCCATCTCGGTGGTGTTGAATTGCTGTGTATCAAATTCTTGTATGGCGTTTACTTGTGCCTACGCCCCTACTTGTCATATTTCTCGCCGCGAGCTTTGGGAGGATTTACGCGAGGACGCAAATAATTTGGGTGACGTGCCTTGGTTGCTAGGGGGTGACTTCAATGTCACTTTGCATTCGCAGGATCGCCCTCGGGGTCGCGGTGGTCTCGACCCGGGTTCTTCGGATTTTATGGATCTTATTAATGACTTGGCTCTTGAACCGCTTGTCCCAAATGACATCTCCTACACGTGGCGGAACAACACCTCGCGGTCGCGGATCGATCGTTTCTTGGCGAATAACAGTATGATGGATTCCTATCCTTTTTGCGAGGTTACTTTGAGACCGCAATCTTTTTCGGATCACAACCCCATTATTTGGACGGCTGGCGATGATACTCGCCCTCGTGGCATCTTCAGCTACGAGCGTTCTTGGCTTCTGGAGCCTGATTTTCGGGACTTGGTTCGGCATCATTGGACTCAGGAATCTTCGACGGGCAGTGCCGCTCGCCGCTTTGATCATAAGCTTTCGTCTCTCAGAAGGATGCTAGCGTCTTTTAAAAAGGAAACTCGCACTGCCCGCATCGCCACTCGCCTGGCGGCTGACGAGGTGATTTTGCGCTTTGATCGCATTGAGAACGACAAGGACTTGAATCAGGACGAGTTGGTCGTGCGCGCGGATGCTATGGATAAGGTCAAGCTTGGGGATCAGAAGCGTTTGGTTGAGTGGCGCCAACGCTCTCGGTTGCGGTGGCTGAAGGAGGGCGATGCAAACACCGCGTTTTTCCACAGGATCGCTAGTGGTCGGCGCCGTTCTAACTCTATTTCTTCTTTGCTGATTAATGGCGCCCATGTCCAGGGGGAGCGGGACTTGGGTCATGCTCTGGTGGCCTATTTTAAGGAGTGGTTCGGGCGTCGGTCTGTGCGCCGGTGGCGTTGGTCGGGTGGTGGGGCTAGCGTGCTCCCTCAGGCGGATGCGATGAGCCTAACTCGACATATATCTATGGAGGAACTGAAAGAGGCTGTTTGGGCCCTCTACCCCGACGCGGCGCCGGGACCCGATGGGTTCCCTGTTTCTTTTTATCGGGAGTTTTGGGATGTGCTTTCTCAGGACGTCTTGGACGTCGCCCGCGATTTTTGTGATGGCAACCACGGGTTTGATAAAATCAACCGATCCCTTATTGCTCTCATTCCCAAGTCTTCGACAGCCAACCGTATTGAGGACTTCTGGCCGATCTCCATCTCCAATGCCATCTACCTTATCATTGCAAAGGTCCTTGCTCGGCGCCTGGCACCGCTTCTCGATTCTCTCATCTCGCCTTCTCAAGCGGCTTTTGTTCGGGGGCGGCGAATTAGTGACTGCTATGCGGTGGCGTCGGAAATTATTCGCGCGTGGAGCAAGAACGGCGTTAGGGGGCTTCTTTGGAAGATTGATTTCGCGAAGGCGTACGACTCCTTGGATTGGCGAT
Organism: Ottelia alismoides; assembly: GCA_037367405.1. Taxonomy (NCBI): domain Eukaryota; kingdom Viridiplantae; phylum Streptophyta; class Magnoliopsida; order Alismatales; family Hydrocharitaceae; genus Ottelia; species Ottelia alismoides. The sequence continues at coordinate 258,231 of JAZKJV010001704.1, forward strand.
TTCTTTGGTCTGTTCTAAGGCGGCGGCGATTTCCCTCACAATGGATCTCATGGGTGCGTCGCTGCGTCTCGACGGCCTCTCTCTCGCTTCTTCTCAACGGCCGCCTGGCTGGGGTCTTCTTCCAGCCACGCCGGGGGATTCGGCAAGGATGTCCCCTTGCCCCTCTGCTATTCGTCTTGGCCGCCGACGTCTTGCCTTGCATGATTCATAATGTGGCTGCGGCTGGCCTTACCCGTGGGTGCTCTCATGGACCTTACCATGTCCCAATTATTCAGTTCGCGGATGATACTATTTGCTTCATCGAGGGCGATGCTTCGAATGTGGCGGGTATGGCTACCACGTTGGAGCTCTTCAGCGAGGCTTCGGGCCTCCTCATTAATTATGCTAAATCCTCTATGGTTCCCTTCTCCACTCCGCGGGATGAGGTTGCGGAGTGTATGCGGATTTTGGGATGCCCGACGGGCGCTCTCCCCTTGGATTAATGGGTCTTCCCTTGACGGTTGGGCGTGCTCGCATACGTGACTGGCAGGCCGTGGTTGATCGGATGGAATCTCGCTTGGCTGGTTGGCGTGCGGCCCTTCTCTCCCGTGGTGGTCATTTGGTTCTTCTCAAGTCGGTATTATCTTCGATCCCAATCTATTTCTTCTCTGTGAAAGGAATGCCTAAGGGGATCCGACGGAGGCTGGATTCGTGCTTGCGGAGATTTCTTTGGGGGAAGAAGGGGGACGGGAGGAGGGGTGTTCATTTGGTTGCCTGGGATGAGGTTACTCGGCCAAAGAAGGAGGGGGGGCTGGCGGTGAGAAGGTTGGAGGTGGTTAATGAGGCCCTTCTATTCAAATGGGTGGCTCGTCTTTGGGGCAGGGAGGAAAATTTTATGCTAAATTTTTTGAGGCTGGCGGTGGGAGTTGACCGGCTTTTGGGTTTGAATGGCCGCCTGACGGGGTCTTCCTCATCATTTTCCCGTGATATCGTCAATACCCTCTCTCGTAATCGATCCCTTTTTGGCATTAAGGTGGGGGATGGGTCTTTCATCCGCTTTTGGGGTGACGATTGGACCGGTAGGGGTCCTCTTCAAGAGTTATTTCCTCGCCTATTCGCGCTGGTGGCGGATAAGGATGCTAATGTTGCCTCCTGTTGGGTTGGTGCTTCTTGGGGCCCCAGGTTCGTGGCTAATCTCTCTGATCAGCGGCAGGTGGATTTCATGGCCTTACTTGCTATTCTCGCGGACGCGCCCTCGCCCTCGGTCGGCCGCGATCATCTATCTTGGAGGGACGACACTTTCTCCACCCGTGCGGCTTACCTGGCTATTCTTCCTCCTCTGGCTGCGGCTGATGCTCCACTTTTCCGGGATTGTCAATTCTTTTGGGGCCTCAGGGTTCCCGAACGAATCGGCATTTTTCTGTGGCTATTCCGTCGTGGGCGTCTGATGACTCGTAGCCGGTGTGCCTTGCTATTTCCCAACGTCTCTTCTATCTGTGGCCTTTGTGATTTGGACTCAGAGACTATCGACCATCTATTTTTTCGATGTGGCAGAACCCATGACATCTGGGCTGATATGGACTGGCTAGACGTGTCGAATTCTTCATCTTTCTGTGAGAGCTTGGTTATCTCTCGGGCCAGGGCGAGGACGGACCTGCTTACATCTATTGCTCGACTTTGGTGCATATGGAATGGTAGAAATGAAGCCCTTTTTGCTCGTCAGAGGTTCTACTCCGAAAACGTGCTCATTTCGGCACATCTCGTTTACTTCGCGACTGGTCCGATGTTTAGGGGTTCTTTGCTGTAATGGGGGTATCTGATATTGATACCTTCTGTTTTTACGCTTGTTTTTCTACTGTACGCATACTGACTGTAAGTTTTCTCTTAACTTTTTAATAAATTGGGGCGAGCACCTTTGAGTGCGTCCCCCGCTTTTGAGCGTAAAAAAAAAGAGATCTAGTAGATGTGGGGGGCCCCAACGAAGGCAGAGACCATTTCGTTTGGAAGGAGGGGAGTTTTTCGGTGAAGAAGGCGTACAAAGCTTTCGCCAGGCATCGCAGGGAGGTTAGAGAGGAAAATGTCTAGGACTACCGAATTATTTGAGCTAGCAGAATTCCTATACGGATGAAGATTTTCTTGTGGTTGGCGAGTCACGGGCATCTGCTTTCCAAGGCATGCATGGCGAGACTTCTGGGGGCGGGGATATTTATTGCGACAGATCTGACTGAGCAGGAGGACCATGAACATCTCTTCTTTGGTTGCGAATCTTCGGCCATGGTGTGGGAGCGTGCAACACTGACGTGGCTGCACTCGGTGGACAGCGAGGCATGCTGGAGTTCGATTAGGGCGGCTTGCGGGAGTTATCAGGAGGACGCGGCTGGACCTTTTGCAATCCTTTAGGCCATTTGGTGTGCAAGAAACGAAAAAAATATTCAAAGGTCGTCAGTTCAACTGTGAGAGGGTGATGGGTCACTACAGGACTCTGATATCTTTATGGAGTAACATGTAGTTCATGTGGCGGTGTGGTGTGTGTGGTGTGTGGTGTTGTAAATGGGCGTTGCTGGGTGGGAGAGGAGGGCGGGCCACTATCAGGTTTTTTCTTGTGTGGGGCCATTAAAACACCTCTTTATGTATTTCAATGTTAAGGAAATAAATTTGCGGTGAACACCAATGCCTGGGGCTCCACCCTTCTTTTTGCTTAAAAAAACTCATTTCAACAAAAGATTGGATACCTATGCAACAAAATTTTCTATGGAAAATTCTAATTAATCGTAAATGCTCATGTACTGTAAACTGCGAATGCATGATGATTTGAAGCTTATTTCCTAAAAGAAAGACACCACTTTTTACAAAAGTTTCAATATATAATCAGGACATTACTTAGTTAAAGGTTATTTTACCATGCTAGAATAAACTCTGACATAATAAAATCTAATTTTTTTGGATGTCAAAGTAAAAAGAGTTATACAAGAGAGAAGAGATCAGATATTAATTTTGAGAACAATTTGGTGAAAAAATCATGTATGCCAGCAATAGGAATGGTAGGATTGTAAATAGAAATCCCCAAATTTGGGAATATTGCGGGAGGGCTGAAATGGAGTTCCAACAATTGTTCTTGGAGTAGCATACAACAGTAGGGGCCCCAAATCGAAATCTGGAGCAAGGGGCGTCAGAAAGTGGCATTCAAAGCTCTAGTATTTGGGATTAGAGGCTCCAACAATGGTAGAAAGGAAAGGAGAAAAGAAAGAAAGGGGAAGAGAATTCGTTGGAATTGGGAGGGGGAAAATAGGAAATAGAAGAAGGGAAAGAGAGAGGGAGTTTCCTTCTTGGAACCTTCCTCATAGATTTTCTTCTCTTTTTTTTTAACATTATGACATCATCAATAATGATGTCATTGATGACATCATCATCATTGACATCATCAATGACATCATTGAGTTTATAAAATATTAATTCCATTTTTTGTATTTTTGAAAACCGTAAAAATCAACCGTATTCATACCTTAAGCCTTGGATTTCGATGCACAATAGCTTGATTTGATCGTTTCTGCACAATGATCAAAATGAGTATAATATTGATATATTTTTGATCGGGTTTTAAATCCCCGAAATTCTCGAGATGCGGTTTCGATTTTATGTTAAATTTTGTGAAATTTAAAATATCAATTGATCTCCGATTTACGAACGGTCGATTCCGTTGGTCTTGTTACATCGAATCGGATTTTATGGCGGTCTCATTTTGTTTCGCGGTTTCTGATTTCATGGTACGGCTTTTCCGTAGCACGCCTTACGATGCGATCTACTTTTTGTTGATTTTGACCGAACGACTTTGGAGTTTGGATTCGTGATCAATAGATCAATTTACGCCATTTAACGTTGATTAATAACTTTATTGAATTATAGAGATCCTAATCGGGTCGGTTCCAGTTTAATTGGACCAGAATGTTATATTAAATGGTACCTCTTTGGATCTAATTTTGGAGAAAGGGCGTTGATCTTGCATGCAACACCTCCAGCTGCTAGACTTGCAGCAAATGGCTACTGCATGCAACAACAACACTAGAGGGGAGCCACAACTGCTCTAGAGCTGCTTGGACAACAACTCCAACTGTTGGTCAGAAGGAGCAGGAGCATTAGGTCCTACCTGGAGAGCAACTTGCAGCAGGAGAAGGGACAACAATGGCTCCAGAGATGCTGGACAGGAGCTCCAGTAGAAGGGAAGTAGCAGCAGGGCTGTCCATCTACTTTGACAGCAGCTTGAGCAGGAAGGAGGAGGGGCTGGTTGCTCCTTTGGTGGAATAGAATTGGGAATTTGGGGGTGTGGAAATGTGTGAAATGAAAAGTTGTATTTCACCGTAGCCCTAGAGCTCTCTTATATAGGAGAAAAGCTCTAAGGAAAAATTACATAAAGGGATCGAAGAAAATAACAAAGTGTAAAATAACAATATAAAGAGATATAATTATTTCAACACTCCCCCTCAAGCTGGAGCACATGTCTATCATGCTCAGCTTGGTACAACAACGATGAAAGGGCCCCTTTGCAAGGGCTTTGGTGAACATGTCGGCAATCTGATCGCCTGAAATAATGTGAGAAGTGAATATGAACCTCTTCTGAATCAAATCACGGGTATAGTGGCAGTCAACATCAATATGCTTTGTTCGTTCATAGAAAGCAGGATTATTTACTATGAATAAAGTGGCTTGATTATCACATTTAAGGTACATAGGAAGGGGCACCTAAACAGTTAGATCAGTCAGAACGAACGTAGCCCACATCATCTATGTACTTCCTCCTTGGACCATGGCCCTATATTCTGATTCAGCGTTGGATCTGGTCACAACTGTCTGTTTTTTACTTTTCCATGAGACCAATGAGCTGCCCACAAACACAGTAAAAGTCTGAAGTAGACTTCCTGTCCTTGGGACACCCTGCATATTCTGCATCCGCACATCCTGAAACAACGAGAGAAGTGTCTCTCCTGAATAGAAGCCTTGCACCTTGAGAAGACTTGAGATATCTCAAGATCATGTTGACTGCATTCATGTGTTCCTGTCTAGGCTGTTCCATAAATTGGTTGACCCTGCTGACAGCAAACGATGTATCAGGTCTGGTAATAATGATATATAATAGCTTCCCAACCAGCTCTCTGTACTGTCTCTTATGCACCTCTTCAGTGTCATCATCATATAACTTGACATTGGGATCCATGGGAGTAGTAGCAGGTCTACATCCTATCATACCCATCTCAGATATGAGATCAATGACATATTTCCTTTGCGTCATTTACCATTCCTTGCTTATTTCTCGCAAATTCTAAACCAAGGAAATACCACAGCATGTCGAGATCCTTGGTCACAAATTGTTGGCTGAGAAAATCCTTAGCTGCATGAATACCATGGTTATCACTCCTTGTAACGATAATCTCGTCCACATAAATCAAAATAGCAACCATACCTTTCTGAGTCCTCTTAACAAACAGAGAATGATCTGCAGTAGATCTAACAAAACCCCATTGTTCAATCAATTCCAAGAGCTTCTGGAACCAAGCATGTGGACTCTGCTTAAGGCCATATATGGCCTTGTGGAGTTTACACACCATACTGGACAACCCTCAACAGTAAACCCTGGTGGTTGCTGCATATAGACCTCCTCCTGCAAATCGCTATACAAGAAGGCATTCTTGACATCTAATTGAAAAAATGGCTAATCTCGTACCACATCAACAGCAATAAGAATACGTAAACTAGAGTGACACGCAACCGGAGAAAAAGTGTCTTGATAATCCACCCCATAGTTTTGGGTAAACCCACGAGCAACCAGCCGGGCCTTGTACCTATCCACGGAACCATCTGCACGGTGTTTAACCGTAACACCCATTTACTGCCAACAATAGAAGCACTTGGGAGAGCAGAGACTGCACTCCACGTTCCACGAGACTGTAAAGCATCCATTTCTTCTTCCATAGCAAGTCACCATGGACCACTCTGCATAGCTTCTTGATATGACCGCGGTATCTGCACAGTTTATAAAGCACCAACAAACCTCTGAAATTCCTCAGACAATCTTGCCAAGGAAAGATGAGAAGAAACATGATGCATAGTGTATGCACGCCTCTTCCTACGTAGATCAATAAGCACGTCCAAATCCACACTATCCTCAGACGGAGTATCATCTACGATGTCCTGCACCTCAATCTGCACACTCAAATCACCATTGCAATTAGTGGAACACAAGTGCTCAGAACGTATCTTGGGCGTGCTGGATGATGGAGGACACGCGAGCATGATGCCGATACTGGTAAACCAGTGGAAAGAAAGTAGGTGTGGCAGGAGGTGGTGGTGGAGGTGGAGGTGGTGGTGGAAAAGGAGGTGATGGTGTCATATGGTCACCTGGAGTAGGTGAGACCGGAGATAAATGCATATAAACCTCCTCTCCATTTTCTGAAGGAACGAGCTTGTCACCTATGGGAGAGAAATACATAATAGATTCAAGGAAGGTGACATCTGCACTAACATAGTATCTTCGTCGAGCAGGATCAAAGCAACGATATCCCTTTCGGGTCTTGGAGTACCCAACAAACACACACTTTGAGAACTCTAGGAGAGATCTTGTCAAGACCTGGAAACATCCGAAGAACAAAGGCCACAGACCCAAAAACACGAGACGTGAGAGAGAAGATCCGTCTCGGAAAACGCAATCGAGAACGGGATCTTCTCTCCCAGAACCGACGAAGACATACAGTTCACCAAATAACACGCAGTGACCGCATCCCCCCAGTAGGAATGTGGGGCATGACTCTGAATCAAGAGAGTCCTGGTAACATCCAAAAGGTGGCGATGTTTCCTCTCAGCCACTCCATTCTATTGAGAGGTATACACACAAGATGTTTGATGTACAATGCCATAGGATCTAAGGAATTGAGAGAGCTGTGTACTGCAGAATTCAAGCGCATTATCAGAACGTATATACTTGATATTTGCCGAAAACACATTCCTTATTTCATTATTAAAAGTCTGAATATCAGGGCCAACATCAGCCTTGTTCTTAAGAAGATACACCCACGACAATCTAGAAAACTCATCAACAGTTATAAGATAAAACCTGTGTCCCTGAAGATCAGGGACACGACTTGGACCCCAAATATCCAAATGAATCAATCCAAAAAGACGATGACTGCTTTGACCCTGACGACTGTGTAATGTGGACCTATGATGCTTCCCAAGCTGGCACGCTTCACACTGAAGCGTAAAGCGAGGGGAGATATGAGGAAGCACGTAGCCCAACTTTTACAGAGGAAGATGACCAAATCGAAGATGTCACATGTAGGTAGGAACAGATCCAGTGCTAAGAGAAGAGGAACCGACATAAGGAGATTGCACCAGTCTGTAGAGGCCTCCATGCTCACGGCCAGACGTAATCACCCTGCCAATAAGAATGTCCTGAAACCCAAGAGCAAAAGGATCAAATATAGCACGACAGTGTAAGTCCTTGGTGATTTGGCTAATAGATAGTAAGTTCATAGAAAATTCAGGAGCGCAAAGGACGTTCTCAAGCCGCATTGCAGGAGTTAACTGCACCTCCCCCTGACCTGTAATGGGAGAGTGTGTCCCATCTGCTATCACAACTGATCTACCTGACTAAGTATGGCTATAGGTACTAAACTGCTCTTTGTCACCACAGAGATGATGGGAAGCTCCTGAATCCATGATCCACTCCGACAAGTCTTTCTCTGTAAAAGCTAGTAAAAGCATATGCTGTACCTGATGTAGATGTAGAGGCTGAAGCTGCTACCTCTGATGATCCCGACAGAGAGCTAGATGACCCAGGAGAGGACATAATCTCCTTGAGTTGCGCTACTAACTCATCAAATCTCTGATCAGATGCAGTTGAGGAACTGCTATCCTACTGGATATGCTCTGTCACACGTGCTGACGCGGGAAACCCATGCTTAGAACAACATGTTTCCTTAGAATGACCTGGCCTGTGGCAGTAGGTGCAACGCTGACGAGGAGGTCGACTTCCTACCCCTCTTCAACGACCACCTCGACCACGGAACTGTGAAGTGCCTCCTCTACTACGAGAAGCTGCCATGACAGAAGAAGTCTGAGACACTTGAGTACCAACGGATGATATGGAAAGTCTGCTCAGTCTGCGATACGCCCCCTCCATTGGAGGTATAGTGGCATCAGTAAGGATCTGGGCTCGAGTAGCGTCGTACTCTGGATCAAGAGCAGCTAGAAAGACCCCAATCATCACGGAGTCTCTATATGCCTTGAGTTGCTCTGGAGTAGCAGTCAAGGGAATGTAACCATGTAGCCTCTCAGACATACCCCTCAAAGAGGTGTAGAGGGTATGGAGAGGGCGACCATTCTATTTCGACGTGAAGATATCATGCTGGAGCTGCAGTATCTTCGACTCATTCTTCGCCGTTGAGTATGTAACGGCGAGAATGTCCCACATAGCCTTTGCAGTAGGTTGATTCAGAATATTATTAGCTATCTCTGTTGATACAGTCCCAGATAGCCACACACATGCATATGCATCATCGGCCTCCCATGAGGCATTGATCCTGGTCTTGTCACCTGTCTCTTCTGCTGTGAGGATGTGCTTCTTGCCATTGCACCTCATCAAACTCATGAACTGCATGGCCCACATTCATAGTTTGTTCCATCCATCTTGACTATGTGTGCTGGACCTTTGAATGCACCCAGGGATGAAACGTCAGCTTTGTTGTCAAACATGATGACAACTATCTCCAAGACTGGGACGTGCAATAGGAAAAACTTGTGCCTACACGGACATATGGGAAGATGGTTGTGGGTGTAGACTCATACTACAACCTCTTCCATTCTTTGAAGGCTCCTTTGGGTGTCTAGGGTGTTTAGATAATCTCTTTACACCCTGGAAAATCAAAGACAAGCCGAACCAGAGGCCTACAAAGATGCAGGCTGCGCACGAAGATGCGTTGGAGACGCATGTGACACCGGTGGTTGTGTGCGGCTGCGGGAACACGCGAGAGAGCGAGGGCACGGCATGCGACGCAGGGGCTGCTCGCGGAGGCGCAGGCGGTACTGGCCGCGATGGCGCAGGTGATGGGCGCGTGTGGCACGAGCGGTGGTGGCAACGGCGCACGTGAAGCACATACACACGCTAGGACTTTTTGGTGGGGTCGGCCTCTAGGGTACATGCTCCGGTCTAGGACTATCGCTCTGATACCATGTGGAAATGTGTGAAATGAAAAGTTGTATTTCACCGTAGCCTTAGAGCTCTCTTATATAGGAGAAAAGCTCTAAGAGAAAATTACATAAAGGGATCGAAAAAATAGCAAAGTGTATAATAACAATATAAAGAGATATAATTATTTCAACATGGGGAAATTAGAAGGGGGTATGGTGGTATTAATAAGGAAAGGGAGAGGTTTAAGTGTTGCCAAGTGGAGGAGGAAAAGAAGCCACTTGTAGTCTGTGTTGGAATTTTGATATAAATTATTTTTTAAATCTTTATCTCTAAGTTGATGTGAAATATCAAAGTCATCTGCATTTCCACCCCGAATTTCTGATTTGGATGAATAATAGCTCCTTTTGATCGTCTTGGAATGTCGATCAAAAGACCAAAGTTCAAATCCCCTCCTTATAGGGGTTGCGTTAGGTAGTCGACAACCATCATAAAAAATAGTCGAATCTTTCAACATGGATTTGAGCAAGAATACATGTAGCTGACCCTACTTGTAGTGGGAGAAGATTTCACCATTTTTTAAAGATTGATTCAGAAATTGGCGAAATACTGATTTGTTGGTTTGGTTTAATGATATAAATTTCATGATGATCTCAATCAAGGTTCAAAATCTCGATTTCGATTTCGTTTCGGTCACCCCTAAAATCGAAAATTCACCGAAATTTCAGGAAATTTCGACGATTTCGGTGGAAATCTCGGAAATGGCTCAAAAAGCCATTTTTCAATTTCATTGTAAGTTATGATCTTCCAAAGTTATTAGAACAATAAATAACTTATTAATACACAATTATTGCATACATATTGGTCATTTACAAGGTTTGAAAAACGAAAGGCTGAACGAGGCGTTTTTCCTGGAAGCGAGGCGAGGCGTAGCCTCGAGGCGGTCGAGGCGTAAGCCTCAGTTTGTATAGAAAAATAATTATAAAATATATAATAAATATATTTATTGGTGAAATAATATATTCTGACAAACATATAGTATATATCAATGTATTATATGATGATATTATGAAGATAAGAACACAAAAAGGAAATCAAAAGGAAACTATATGATGATATTTTAATGCCATAAACCTTTCTACTAAATTTCTACCCAATCAAAAGGAAATCATTGGCTATAACTATCACTAATTTTTTTATCAAAAAGGGATTGGTTATAGTTGCCACTAAAGATATCCAAGTTGTTGATATAAATCATACGATTTGAATCCTAATCGTATGTTCTACTGAACCAGATGAAGAACAATATGATGTTCCCCCTGTGCCACCGTACCCTACTAGTACGGGGGTCTCGCTGCCCGGTCAGCGAGCCTGGGGGGGCTAGGGAGGGCCCAGGTTGGCCCCCCCTTGCGGGGGTTGCAGGGGGCAGCGCCCCCGTCCAAAAGTTTTTTCTTATATGGGTATTTGAATTCGTATACACTTTCTTATATGTTTAAAGGTGTAATAGTAAGAGTTTATTGAAATAATTGGACATGTTAATGTTAAATATGAATATGAAAGGGGTCAAATTTAAGCATATGAATATGAAAGAGGTCAAATTTAAGCATTCATCTTGCATAAATATATACTCAACAAATAAAACCTTTATAAACATATGAAAATACGAATTGGACCATTTTTTTCTTTGAAAAAATACTTGAAAAAGCCCTCAACGCCTCACCTTGCGCCTCGCCCCGCCTCAACACCTCGCCTCGCCTCGACCGCCTCAGGCATCCGAGGCGCACGCCTCTGCCAGGGGGTCTGAGGCGGTCGCCTCAGGGCGATTCCTCAACGCCCCGTTTCGCCTCGAGCGCCTTTGCGCCTCGAGGCACGTTTTTTTAAACCATGATCATCTATACCCCTTATATTGTACCTATCGGTCATGTCGGTCATATTGTACAATATGTTAGATATTGCAAATGGAGTTAATATGAGTACTTTAAACAAATGAAACAATAGATATACACTTATAGACTTATAGCATACATATTAATTATCTTGTCATCTATGACTATGACGGTATGTCACACACCATATCGAACATATCGTTGTTAACATAAACAGATTAACAGTCTTACAACAAGTGAAAATACATATATTTCACGTAGAGTAATAAGAACATGCCCATTAATGATTAATGCAATAAAAGATTAAAATGTATTACCTGGTGATATGTTTGGTTCAGAACCAAGAGTTCCGCGGTGGATCTGAATCGCTCCCCCTTCCTTGTTGTCTCTCATAATGCATCGCAGATTCAATGAACTCGCAGTAGTTCTCCCATGTCATGTACTAGTACATGGCCTTGTAATCCATCATATACGGCATGTATTGGTGGTCATTGATGCCTATGAGTATCCCGAGACTAGGATAAGCAGCACTAGATCTGGTATCACGAGTGGCGCGACGAGGCTGCGAAGTACTGGCTTGAGATCATCGGGACGACGACGGAGTAGGAGAAGATCTCTGCAGAGGAGGAGGAACTGGCATGTACTCAGGGAAGAAACCATATCTGTCACCGCCAAAGAAGCTGCCCTGGCTCTGCTTAGGTTGGCTACCTTGGTAGTTCTCACCGCTGTAGCTACTATATCCCCCGTACCCACTGTAACCATATGAATATAATGGAGGTGCATACGCTTGAGGAGGAGGAGGTCCTGGAGGAGGAGCATGAAGTATTCCAGGAAGATGCCAAAAGATCTCTCATCGTGCGACGAGCCATATCCGCCTATGGGACTTGGTGTTCCTCCACGATATGGGCTGTCAATGTCCATGCAGCTTAAGGAACCTATAAATGATATCAAATCGTCCATGTAGCTATTGGTTGACGATGGCCACGACCGTACTCGTAATCTATAGGTCCTGGACTCGGACTTGCAACAAACTATCCATGTGTGTTCCTCTGTCGCTCCATATATTCACGTCCTGCGTGTAGCCCTTCCTCAAATCTTGTATCTTGTGGTCCACGACCGCCCCCTCCTGACCCACCTGGGTATGTTTCCCAACCATCACCAGGTCCACCACGACCACCAACATCGTCATCATCATCATCATCATCATCATCTCCACTGTCATCCTTTGACTTGGATTTGGATTTGGAGCTAGTGGAGAGAATTTCATCAATAGCCGCATCAACCTCGGCCTCCAACCCTCCAAGAGGGTCTGTAATCCGCCTAGATCTTGCCAGATAATCACGTACATCTGGTCTCATTTGCTGGCTTATATTCTCATTTGGTCTTCCACCTGGTTGATGAGAACGAGAGCACCATTGGAATCCATCCACCTCTGGAGAACATCTTCATCAGCATCGTCATCGTGCATCTTGAAAATGTATGCAAGATCAATATGGTCTGTGTAGTCCTCTTTGTCTTGTCCCTCCCTTGCATGTTTCATCTTCAGCCTCAAGTTGTAATGCACGTAGACAAGATCATTGAGCTTCTGTTCTCTCAACTTGTTCCGTATCTTCGAATAGATCAAGTTGAATGTGCTCCAGTTCATCTCACAACCACCAACAGATGCGGTTTGAGACAACACTTTCACTGCCACTTTTCGTAGGTTGGGAGCTTCCATCCCGTATAGTAACCACTATTCGGCTGCAAAAAAAACAATCAAAAGGAGATAAATCAATAATAGGAATAAATGACTACACAATCAATGGACTAATTTGTCTTCATCCCTACCAGGAAGAGTATTGCTCCGTCCATTTACCTCAGTAATTCGACCAAAGGAACCAAAGGCATCCCTGAAATACTTAAACCGCACATAGGTTGAAGTCATAAATTGTTACATAATACTCTTAAAGAAGGTAGCACATAGGAGGCTAATTTCAAGGAGGTGGTGAGGGAGCACTGGGCTCAAGCATCTTTTGTGGGGTCTGCGGCTCATAGACTTGATCAGAAGCTTGCGTCGTTGCGGAAAGTTCTTGCGTTATTCAGGAAGGAGTCGAGGTTGGCGCGTGATGCCGCCAGGGCGGCAGCGGAGGAAGTGATTGCGCTCCATGATCGGGTGGAGAATGATAGGGACCTATTGCCAGAGGAACTTCATGGGCGACTCGTTGCACAAAATCAGGTTGCGGGGAGGACAAGAAACATTGAGTGGCGTCAGCGGTCGCGTATGAAATGGATCAAAGATTGTGATGCCAATACGACGTTTTTTCACCGTGTGGCTAGCAGTAGAAAGCGCGCTAACACGATTCGTTCTATTTATATTAATGGTGATCATGTTTGTGGGGAGAAGGAGTTGGGGATCGCCATTGTTGATCACTTCAAGCGCTTCTCAGCGAGTTGCTCCCCGCGCAGATGGCGTTGGCTGGGTCTTGGGGCGCCTTCTTTGTCGCATACGGACTCATGCATCTTGATTCGACCAATTTCTATGGAGGAGGTGAAGGAGGCTGTATGGGACTTAAACGCTGATGCCTCCCCGGGCTCGGATGGCTTTTCGGTGGCGTTTTATCGCGATTTTTGGGAGGTTGTGGCCAATGATGTTATGGAGGTGGTGTCCGAATTTTGCGTTGGGAATTCTGGTTTTGGTAGGATTAATAGGGCCAACATTGTCTTGATCCCTAAAACCACGACGTCACAACGTATCGAGGACTACCGTCCTATCTCCATCTCTAATGGTATTTATCTTATCGTTGCTAAAGTCCTAGCCAGACGGCTTGCTCGTGTTCTGGACTCTATTGTCTCTCCGGCTCAGGCTGCTTTCATTAGGGGCAGGCAGATTTCGGATTGCATCGCAGTGGCATCTGAGTTGGTCGCTGATTGGAACAACGATCACAAGAAGGGGTTCTTTGGAAGATCGACTTTGCGAAGGCGTATGACTGCCCGGAGTGGCGGTTTTTGTGGTCTGTTTTGAAAAGACGCGGATTCCCTGAGGTCTGGATTGCGTAGATGCGTCGGTGTGTCACCACCGTATCACTCTCTGTGTTGATCAATGGGCGGGCGGTCGGGGGCCTCTTCCAGCCGAGAAGGGGTGTGCGCCAGGGGTGTCCCCTCGCTCCCCTCCTCTTTGTGGTGGCTTTGGATGTCCTGGCGCGTATGGTGGATCGTGTCATCGACGCTGGGCTGTCAATCGGGTTTTCCAAGGGTGCCCTGCGCGTACCCTTAATCCAATTCGCGGATGATACTATTTGCTTCATAGAGGGCGGCCCTTCAGAGGTCTCCGGTATGGCGATCACTCTTGACTTGTTCAGCGAATTATCGGGGCTGTTGATTAATGGCACTAAATCCAAGGTGATCCCCTTCGGGATGTCGCAAGAGGAGGCGGCGGAGTGCGGCGGGTTGTTGGGGTCTCCTCCAGGTGAGCTTCCTATTGATTACCTTGGCTTACCTCTGGTGGTGGGTCGGGTCAGGCTTCGGGATTGGCGCTTGATTGTTGAGCGAGTGGAATTGCGCCTTGCTGGTTGGCGCGCAACGATGCTTTCTAGAGGGGCTCGTCTTGTTTTTCTCAAGGCGGTGCTTTCCTCTATTCTGATTTACTTCTTATCGATTCGTCGTATGCCGAGGGGGATTCGTTTGCGACTTGAGCGTTGTATGTGCCGTTTCTTGTGGGGAAGGAAGGGGGAGGGGGGTAGGGGGTTGCACCTTGTGGCCTGGGAGGAGGTTACTAAGGCCAAGCGGGACGGTGGCCTGGGTGTGCGGAGGCTGGAGGTGGTTAATGATGCTCTTTTACTCAAATGGGTGAGTAGAATTTGGGGTAAGGGTGATAACTTCTTCATTACTGTTCTCAGGGAGTTCCTGGGTGAAGCGAGGTTGGGGTTGGTGCGGGGGGGTGAGATCGGTCGTCATTCTCCGTTTTGGCGTAATGTGTTGGATGCCTTTGCTAGGAATGTTTCGCTCTTTAGGTCGGTGTTGGGGAAGGGGGATTCTTTCAAATTTTGGGCTGACGATTGGTCGGGAAGAGGACCCCTGATGGAGCGCTTTCCCCGCTTGTTTGCTTTGGCGGCGGACAAAGATGCTTCGGTTGCTTCATGCTAGATGGATGGTTGTTGGTGTCCGCGTTTTCTCGCAAATTTCTCGGACCAACGGCTTGATGATTTTGTTTCTCTTATGGACGCCATTTCTGACGCGGATCGGCCGAATGAGGGCATGGAACACTGGACTTGGAAGGACGGCACTTTTTCCACGAGAAAGGCGTATCAGGCCTTGGCTCCGCTCCCTGCGGCCGGGACCGATCTCCTTGTGCACGATTGCTGGTTTTTTTGGCGTCTGAGGCTTCCTGAGCGCATTGGCTTCTTCCTATGAATTCTTCGCAGAAGGAGGTTATTGACACGTGATCGCTGTGCTAGATTCTTGGTTAACGTCGATACTAATTGTGTCCTTTGTGACTCGGAGGTGGAAACTATTGATCACTTATTCTTCGGTTGCCACATAGTCCGAGGGATCTGGGATGACCTGGCTTGGGCGAGATCGGATGACCTGTCTGCTTTTTGCGAGATCTTATGGTACAACAGGAAAAGGGTTAGGAGGGACATCTTGGCCCCGATTGCAAGGCTGTGGTGCATATGGCTGGGAAGGAATGAGGCCCTTTTCTCTGGCCAACGGTTCTACCGGGATAATGTTCTTATCCATTGTTCGCGAATTCTGGATGATTGGTGTGCGGTGTAGGCTGCGGGTTTTGTTTTTGGGTACTGTTGTTTATTCGATTTCCCTGATAGGTGAATTACTGTTTTCTTTTCTTTCTTCCCCTTCTTTGTAACATTCTTTTCCTCTCTTTTTATATAATATTTTGGGGCGAACACCGTTGAGAGTCTTCCCCTTTTTTGAGCCTAAAAAAATACTCTTAAAGAATATTTTTGTGAGTCCTATTCTAGCTTTGAAATCAAGATTACCTCGTTCATGCACAAGGTTTGTAACTTCTTGTCCTTGACGAGCTTCTTCGCCACAATTTGTACAACTACTAGAAGGTCAGCATTTGTACCAAGTCCATCCTTATACTGGTACTTAGGATTGAAGTAATAAGCTAGACACAAAGAAGCACAATTCTCATATTCTAAAGTGCTATAAAAAATGAAAACCAAATTAGATTATTACATAATACATACCGACCTTGTGAAGAGGATGTGAGAGCATCTTGGACCAACGCTCGTCTATGATGTCCAACCATGCTTTGGATCCTTTTCCAACCGCTTCTCTGACCTTCTCTCTCATGCAACGCATTGCCTCGTAGATCACTCCCATGGTGGGCTTCTTTTCGCCATCCACGATCCGCAATGCAGAAACAACCGGATCCATGATCTTCGTGACCCGAGTCACGTCATCCCAAAAGTGGAGATCATTGATCAATGTCTCCACTTTCCGTCCTCCTTCAGTCCGAGCTTCATGTATCTCGAACCATTCACCTTGACAACACATGATTTTCAACCCTGTCTTTTGTTGTTTGAGGCTTTGCAACGCTATAAAATTGTCGTATGGGAAGGAGGTCGCAAGGAGGAGGAGGGCCAGCAGGGCCGAGGCGGAGGCGGGGATAAGCAGGATGGATGGGATCGATGATGACGGGGGGTTGACTCCGGAGGAGGTGGAGAGAGCAGCATGGTTGGAGGTCGTATATCAGGAGGACATGAAAGAAGAGGTCCATTGGAGGCAGAGATCGCGGCAGAAGTGGTTAAGGGAGCACGATGCCAACACTCGCTTCTTCCATTCGGTTGCTTCTGGGAGAAGGAGTTTTCTGCATGAGGTGGAGGTGGGGGGCCGTAGGGTTTCGGGGGAGAGGAACATTGGGGTTGCCTTGCGGGAGCATTTTGTCAGTGCTTCGAGGAGGGTGAGGGTGGGGGATGGCTGGGGGTGGACCGGTCGGGGGGCGGGGTCGTTGGCCGGTCAGCAGGCAACCTTGTTGGTGGCATAATTTTCGGAGGCGGAGGTTTCAGGGCGGTCTGGGATTTAAATGCGGATGGGGCTCCTGGCCCGGATGGTTTCTCTATTTCCTTTTACAGGGAGTTCTGGGAGCTGTTGTAGGGAGAAATTTTGGAGGTGCTGAATGAATTCAGGGATGGCAACAGGGGTTTTGAGAAGGTCAACAGGGCCTTGATCTTTCTTCTGCCTAAGAAAGAGGCCCCAGTGGGGGTTGGAGACTACCAGCCTATATCGATTTCTAATGGCATCTACCTTATTGTGGCCAAGGTCTTGGCGAGCATGCTTAGAAATGTTCTATCGAGCGTGGTTCTTCCTTCACAGTCCGCGTTCATTCCTGGGCGTTGTATGGCAGATGGTATCGTGACCTCATCGGAGGTCAGTCGTGAATGGAAGAGATCTAGGAAGAAAGGTGCGGTTTGGAAGCTCGACTATGCGAATGCCTACGATTGTGTCAGTTGGAAATTCTTGTGGACAACTCTAGAGAAAAAGGGATTCCCACCTCTTTGGGTGGATTGGGTTAAGAGGTGTGTCACTACGTGCTCTTGCTCGGTACTGGTCAATGGCAGTCAGGAGGGTGGCCGGTTCCAACCGCAGAGGGGGGTGCGCCAGGGCTGCCCCCTTGCTCCACTTCTGTTTGTTTTGGTGGCGGATTGTCTTGCGGTTTTATTTTAACGGGCGGTTGAGGAAGGATGGTGTGAGGGGTTCACTATGGGGGACATCTCTGTCCCGGTGCTGCAATATACGGACGACACGCTGATTTTTGGGGGGGGGGACGGAGGCGCAAAATCACAATGCTGCTGTCTTGGTGGACGTGTTTGGATGTCTTTCTGGCTTGCAGATCAACAGGCAGAAGTCTGTACTGGTAACTCTTGGGATGCAGGAGGACGAGAGTAACCGGTTAGCTGAGTGGATGGGTTGCCCGCTGGGTGGTTTACGCATATCCTACTTGGGGTTGCCTTTGGTCGACGACAGACTGAAGAAGTCCGATTGGGACTGTGTTCTTCGGAGATTGGAGGAGCGGTTGGAGGGGTGGAAGGCTATCACTTTATCCAAAGGCGGGAAGCTTACCCTGCTCAAGCACGTCCTTTCTGCCATTCCGATTTTCTTCTTCTCAACTCGCTTGATGCCTGTTGGGGTCAGAAAGAAGGTGGAGGCTCTGATGAGGTTTTTCTTTTAGCCTAGTGGAAGGGAGGATAAGAAGGGCTTGCACTTGGTGGCTTGGAGGGATCTGGCTGTACCCGTTTCAGAGGGTGGGTTGGGAGTCAGGGATGTGGAATGTATGAACAGGGCCTTGCTTGGCAAGTGGGTGGTGCGCATCTGAGGTTCATCGGACTTGCTGGTGTTGCGGCTGCTACGGAAGATCTATGAGGTCTCGGGCGAGCTGGTGGTGGCAAGGCGGCGTCATGAGTCTTCGCTGTGAGCGGGATTCGTACGATGCTACCAGGCATGAGGCCTTTCCTTCGGCCGCAGTTGGGAAATGGTCTGCTTTTCAGATTTTGGCATGATGACTGGACGGGAGAGGGGTTGTTGGCGCTCCGTTTCCCTAGGTTGATGGCGCTGGCCATGGACAAGGGGGCGCGGGTGGCGGAGGTTGTCGACTCTGGGACTTGGCCTCCGAGGTTCATTGCGGCTCTTTTGGAGCAGAGGATGCAGGAGTTTTTGAGGCTGCTTGCGAAGATTCCCCCGGTCGGGGAGATGTCGGTGGAGCCGGACTGTTTTGAGTGGGTGGAGGGTAAGTTCTCGGTTAAGAAGGCGTACCGGAAGTTGTGTGGTGGTGTGATGGAGCGTGACGAGGATCTATGCTTGGATCTAAAGATTATTTGGGCGGCAAAGATCCCTACCCGGGTTAAAGTGTTCCTCTGGTGCCTGCGGAGAGATTGTCTTTGTGACAAGGTCAGAAGGGGTAGATTGTTGGGCGCGACGGACGTTACGTGTGACAGATGCTTGGATGGCGTGGAAGACGCGAATCACATCTTCTTCGGTTGCAGGCTGTCGGTAGACGTGTGGGGTTCTTTGGGGCTGCCATGGGTGCAGTCTTCCTGTGCGGATCTTTTTTTGGGAATCTATTCGTGCGGTGGGGGTCGGGTCCACCGATGATGTTTCCAGAGTTTTTGCGGTGCTTTGGGCTATTTGGCTTGGTAGGAATGATGCCACTTTCGAGGGGCAGCGTTTTTACTATGAAAATGTTGTTGCACATTGTAACGCTTTGTACAATTTCTGGGTATCCGGCTGATGTAACTTCTTGCAAATCAATGAAATTTGTGGTGTGGTGACTCCCATCTTGGGAGTTCTCCCCCTCGTTCTTATTCAAAAAAAACGCTATAAAATTGATTGCAAAACGTGTGATGCCAGGCCTCACCAGCTCACCATTGCACATCCGCCTCATCAATGCCAGCACTTTGGAATGGTTGTAAATGAACGTGGTGATTGTCCGTGCTTGCTCCACCATCCTTGAGACGAGCTTCCTCTTGCTGAAACCCTTTAGAATTAAATCAATGCAATGTGCAGCACACGATGTCCAAAAAATACAATAGCTGCTCGACTTTATTATTGCTTCACCCGCTTTCTTGAAGTTGCTGCCATTATCCGTCACAATCTGGACAATGTAATCTTTCCCAACATCTTTAATGACGTCCTTCATCAATTTCAACAGGTACTTGTGGTCCTTCACATGATCAGATGCATCAACATATTTCAAAAAGATTGTCTTCCCATCGCAGTAAACGAGGAAGTTGATGATCTGCTTCCTCGTGTAGCTCGTCCACCCATCGCACATCAACGTCACCCGTACTCTGGCCATCTCCTCCTCAGCTCGGCGATGTACTCATTCATCTCCTCCTTCTCCATCTCCAGATATTTGTTTATTATCTCGTAGGATGTGGGAGCCTGCACTCCCGTTCCCGCTGCAGCGATCTCATCAATGGTATGCTGTAGAAATGACCCGCTAGCAATGTTGGCAGGAATGCTCTCTCCAAAGAAGAGCTTGCTGATGTCCTTTTCTACCTTTTCTCGTGCATTGGTGAATATACCCTTCATTATCTTCTGCCTCGGATCTTTGCTTGCCTTGTATTGCATGGATCCGCTCCTCGTCAAGAAGGGCTCAATTCCCTTCCCCTTGTGTTTTTTGGTGGGTGGTGGTACTGGTGCGCCTCCAGAACCACTCCCACTACCACCTGTACCATAGAAGCTACCTCATGCATCGCCGAGTTCTCTCCTCTCGAACTTGTTCCTCATTGATTCTTTTGTTGCCCTCCTGTATGCCCTCCTCTCCGCTGTAGTCTGAATGTCAGCGGGGTAGACAAAGTCGTCGTCTGAATCTGAGAGGACGTTGAATTCTTTCTCAAACATGAACTCTTTGAATTGTTCATCCCTTCTTACCCTCTTTGTATCCCTATCCTTCTTCCTGTCCTAGCTGGCCTTCACCTTGTTTCTCACATCTTTGCGACAACGCGTGCACTTGGCAACATTCTTGTTATTGCCAACAAGATGTTGCTTCATCCTCGTGATCCCGCCTCCTCCCAACTTCTTTCCAAAGAAATATCATTGTGGTTTGGCTTTATTTCCATCATGAGCGGAGGCGTACCTCCAACCAATGTCCCCACTGAAATCACCCCTCTGATCCTCAGAACTGTCAGATCCTGATCCAAAATCGGAATGTGCCATGATGATGATCATCGAAACCTGCGAGGAAATTGAAGAACAATCATTCAAGAGGCATACAATGCAACCGATTAAGAATTTGCTAATTAATTTATTTTTTAATTTTCGGAATTAATATATTTTTATTTTTTCTAACACCTAATACATACAAAATCGTAAATACTTGGTGTTTGAAATTGAAAGTATACTCTTAATATTATGATTTTCAGGAAAACACCTTAGATCTATACATCAGGGTCTTAGATCTAGCAATTAGAGGACCATTTTCGAGAAAAAACTACCTAAGTGACACAAAGCATGTAAAAAAAGATCTAAGATTTGATTTTCGGATTTACTCAAATTTTAAATTTTATTTACAAAAAAAATCCGAAACATGTTTTCTACTTCCATAACTTAAGATCCAAGTTTATCCTTGAAGAACTCATCATGATTCCACATTAAAACACAAAAGCCCCAATTTCCTCTTCCATAGATCTCACAAAATATTCTCAAAGTACGCTTTGCTACATGTTATACATAAGATCCGAGTTAATACATTCATAACTATCATTATTGTGCAATTAAAACACAAAGTCCCTAATTTTTTGTCTCCAAAAATCAAGCTAGATTTTCGAAATCTCTCAAAAAAAACCACACCAAGCTAGATCAACATCTTAAGAGTAAAACCCCTAAAAAATGAAGAATTTGATGAAGATTTGGCCAATTTTGGCTTACCTTGAAGCAAGGGGCGAAATAGGACCTTGGAGGAAGCTTGGAGATGTTGGCAGCTCAAACTCGATCCAAATGGGCGAGTTCCGACATTTCCGTC
This sequence comes from Ottelia alismoides, assembly GCA_037367405.1. NCBI lineage: Eukaryota > Viridiplantae > Streptophyta > Magnoliopsida > Alismatales > Hydrocharitaceae > Ottelia > Ottelia alismoides. The sequence continues at coordinate 279,736 of JAZKJV010001704.1, forward strand.
CATATCGCCAAAAGTGGGTATTTTCTAATTGCAGATTCCTTTTTTGGGCGAGATGACGAGATGGCCCAAAATCTCATCGATATCTCGCAAGATTTCGGTCTATATCTGGGAAATCGACATGCATATAGGTTTCGAGATACTCCACCCATCGAAATCGAAATTTCGGCGAAATTTCGTCGAAATTTTGCGAGATTTAGATCACTGATCTCAATTTGTTTTTGCGATTCTGATTGCGTCACAGCTTTGCCGATGACACGAATTATGATGTCATCGATTTTTTAGTCGATTGATCTCAAACAGAATTTGATTTACGATCTATGAATTGATTCTGATAATTCAATATCGATCGATAGTTTTATTGGATCATATAGACCTTAATCGGGTCGGGTTTAGTTTCAAATCCAAGTGTTACAGTACCCCATCACTATTGAGCTGGAATAACATGCTCTTGATCTTCGCCTTCGAGAACTTCTGCACAAGGGAACCCGCCTGATCATCCAAGATCCTCGAGACCCCCCTTCCCCTCCAGCCCTAGTAAGCACGAGCACCCCCCCTACTGAAAGCCTGAAAGTGAGAATGAAGCGCCACTCCCACCGCCTGATCGCCCTGGACCGTGGTATTACCAACCACGAGAGACTCAATAGAATTTCTACGCCTTCGACAACTCGCCACTGCATGGAAAAAGCGCGTGTTGGAAGCTCAGAAGCGAATTGATAAACAAGAAATATAAAACAATGAACACTTGGAATTTTACATGGAACCCTACTCCCTAAAGAGCGGGATGAAATCGTGCGAGAAGGCCTCAAAGGGTCGGATTTTCTATTGAAGTTTCTCAACGAGTACTGGGGGTGTAGGGCTCCTTATATAGCACCATAGACAGACCAGAGTCCCATCACTCATCCATGTAGGACTAAACATGAGTGGGATAAGAGATCATATTACCCATGTATTACATACTTCAACACTACAAAAAGTTGATTTTTCAAAGGATTATGATCCATTAGACTGACATTTTCTTTGGTTGGATATGACGAAATGAGGGTTCTCGGATACTTGGATCTCTTGGATGAAGTATTGTGTCATGACAACGCCCTACCCGGTGCTGGTCAATGGACACCCGGAGGGTGGCTTCTTTTAACAAGAGAGTGGGTGAGGCAGAGATGCCCTCGCCCTTATGTTTTTTGTTATTGCTGCTGATGTCCTGAGCTGTATGGTAGACAAGGCGGTCCAGAGTAGGTTTACTGTCGGTTACTCTGTTGGGGACATATGTGTTCCTCTGTTGCTGTATGCAGATGACACAATCTTCATTGAAGGTAGGAGAGAGGAGTCCGAAGAGATGGCAACAACTCGAGATCTTTGGGGAACTTTCTGGGTTGATCCTCAGTTGTAGCAAGTTGACATTTATCCACTTTGGTCTGTCTGATGGTGATGCTTATGCTTGCTGTGAGGAGCTGGGTACAAACCATGGCTCCCTGCTAATTCGTTATCTTGATTTACCCATGACTAGTGGGAGACTTATTATGGCAGATTGGCTTCCTTTATTAGAGACGATGGAAAGGAAGCTGTTCGACTGGAAGGCAACCATCCTATTACGTGGGGGTCATCTAGTGTTGGTGAAGGTAGTGCTCTCAGCAATTCCCGTGTTCTTTATGTCTGCACGCCTTCTTCTGATTGGCATTCGATTTTGAATGGAGGTGATCATGCGTAGTTTCTTGTGGGGCATGTCGGGACAAGATGACTCGGGAGTGCAGTTAGCAGATTGAGAAATGGTGACGCTATCGAAGGCGACAAGTGGTCTTGGGATCTCTTGTCCGGAGACCTTGAATGAGGCGTTCCTTCTCAAGTGGGTTAGCAGAATCTGTGGCAGACGCGAAGACCTTTGTTGCAGACTCATCCGCAATACATACGACATTCGGATTCAAGACAACTTGCCATACCATCAGACCTACTACTCCAGTACTCCTCAGCCTTTTGGAAAGGAATACGGTCTGTGATGCCGTGATAACTGCCTTTTTCGTTCGGTTCTGGGAAGAGGTGATTGTTTTGCTTTATGGACTGACAACTAGACATGTAGTGGCCCCTTTTTCGCCTGTTTCGCACGACTCTTTGCACTGCTTGCAAACCGTGAATCACGTTTGGTGGGCTACTGGTCAGATGGGAGCTAGACCCCACTATTCTTATCAATTTTTTCGTACCGACGTTTAGAGGAGTCCATCTTCTGGAATCTTTAAGTGGAGTGGATAACCCATCAGACGAAAGGGACTGTTGGATTTAAAAATATAACATGTTCTTGGTGAACAGAGCATACAAAGCATTAAACAGTCCACCACCTTCAAGTTCAGATATTCTCATTCGGGACTGCAATCATATATGGAGACTTAGTTTACCATCCATAATTAGTGTTTTTATGTTGCTACTGTGAAGGAAGCGGATTCTGACGAGGGATTGTTGTTTTAGAATATTTGCGGGCATACCCGGCTCATGCCCTTTATATGATATGCAGACGGAAACCATAGATCACCTCTTCTTTCATTATGGGGAGTCTTCCCCTGTGTGGCCCAAACTTGGAGTCAATTGGCTGAATTTTCAGAGTGTTGAGGTGTTTTGGGAGTCCTTGGATGTAGCCAAGAATCATCCCTTAGCTGAGCTTCTTCTACCAGTGGCAATCATTTGGGTTTTGTGGCTAGCTAGAAATGGTGCACTCTTTGCATCACAACGTTTTTATTTTGAAAATGCAGTTTCTCACGACAAGACTCTTCTCGAGTCATGGCTTGAAAATAGTTAGATGTAGCCAAGAATCATCTCCTTTTTTTAATATATTAGGGGCAAACACCTTAGTGTGTCTCCCTTTTTTTTGGATTCAAGAAAAGGTTTGGGTATCGGCTACTTTATGGTCTATATGGTTGCGGAATGGGTTTGTATTCTTTGGAGAAAGAACACATGGAAAATATTATAGAACATGCAAAAAACTTAAAGACCTTTTAGTGCTTGTAACTATTTTTTATAGTGAATATATAGAATTTACGACGCGCGTCTCCTCGATGTCGCACCTCTTTTGCCTAAAAAATTCTGTTGATTACTATTGAAAAAATATACGAGGAAACCTTGTTTTTCTTACTACATTTTTTTTATTACAAAAATCACCACCTAGAACTTCCTATAGAAAAGACTTTCTAGCGCGGTTCCTGGTTTACATTTGCTTTTTAGAAAATTATATGTGGATTTTGTTTTTATATAGATTGGCGATTTCTAACTCTTATGTATTTATTCATGCAAAAATATTATGATTGTGCAGGGGCTTATTGGCAAGTAAAATGCACAATTCTGCAAGAGCAGTTGTGAATAATCTGCTTTCATTGGTAGATAATTATGGTTTTGTTTTGAATGGTACGAGGACCTATTATGCTAACCGAAGGTAACCATCTTTCAATAATTTTGCATCGATTCCTCGTGCATATTTTTCGGAGACGTCAAGGATTTCAATTGAGAATGTACGTGGATTTTTTTAATAATTAAACACAGAAACTAAAGATCAAGGGGAAATGATGTTATCAAGCCAAAACTATTTGTACTTCGATTTTTTTTATAAGATAATTGCTTAACTTTTGATTTTTTTTCTCTTTCCTGTCGACATCATGTATGTTAGCAGTCTACATTTGTACATTTTGAAGCATTTATAAGTCAAGTTGTTGCAATTCTATGGATCTATGAACTATTTTGCAGCCAACCTCCTCTTTTAAGTTCAATGGCTATGGAAATTTATCTTAAAACTTGTGATTTTAGTATTGTTAAAAGAGCATTGCCAGCGCTATTGAAGGAGCATCACTTTTGGAATTCAGGTATCTGGAAGTTGCAACTAGTTTGGTTTATTCGGTCACATTTTTTAGTCATTTTATGAAGTATTCAAGTTTACCTGATCACTCATTTTCAGTTCTAATTTAAGTGGAACTTCAATTTATAGGAAATCATGTGTTAATCATTGAGGATGCTCAAGGTTGTACTCATTCCTTAAGTCGTTATTATGCAATGTGGAGCAAACCTAGACCAGAGAGTGCCACCATTGTAGAGTCACCATATCTAGATATTCAACTTTAAAACATCATTTATTATATTTTACCCTATCTGATGATTGTCATATTCAAATTGGATCAGGATGAGAACTCTGCTTTGAAGCTCCATAACAATTCCAACAAGGATCTGTTCTATAGAGAATTGGCTTCTGCAGCTGAGTCGGGATGGGATTTCAGTTCAAGATGGATGAGGTAACAATCTAATGTACTCTGCATAATATTTCTACTGAATCTGATATCCATTTGATTTCTAAGTTCCCAAACCTTTTAAATTGCAAATATGTATCATGTTACTCTGTTTTTTGTAAACTTATTGTGGAGTTTATGACGGATAAATCATACAATCGTATAAAGTGTATCTTGAGTCTGGAACACTTGAAGCATTTACATTAAGGTGAAGCCATAGCTTTCACCTCAACGCTTAAGCCTTAATCTAGTCTACTAAGGTTTGTAACCCCCAAAGTTGTCATGCATGTCTCGAAGGCTGTCATACACATGTCTAAGCTGTGCATAAACATTTATGGGAAGAGACAAATACATTGTTTATTCATATGGTCCTAGGGTTCTCTTATATAAGAGGAGAAACTTGTTTGGACAAATGACATAATGGGGATTGAAATAAGAGAAAATACATGAACATATGGAAAGATAAATAATATCTCAACACTTCCCCTCAAGATGGAGCATAGATATCAAACATGCTCATCTTGGAATATCTCTGGATTGATCCTCTTGCTAGGGACTTGGTTAACACATCTGTAGTATGTTCCCCTGAACTGACACGAGAGGCGGAGATAAAGCCTTTTTTGAATCATGTCACGAGTGTAGTGACAATCGACCTCGATATGGGTGGTCCTCTCATGAAAGGCAGAGTTGTTGGCAATAAAAAGAACAGCCTGATTATCACATTGGAGATGTACGGGAAGAGGCACCTCAATAGCTAGGTTAGATAGAACAGATTTGTCCCACAACATCTCCGTACCCTCTATGCTATGGCTATGTACTCTGACTATACACCTTACTTGGCGACCACCGTATACTTTTCGCTCTTCCATGACACTAAGGAGCTATCTATGAACACTAAAAGGCTGAGGTAAACTTCCCATCCTCGGGACATCCCACATAGTTTGCATTTGTACATGCTGTAACAAGGGATGTTACTCTGCTAAATAAAAGATCAGTATCGGGAGAGGTCTTTAGATACCTCAGAATTATATGGATTGCATTTATATGTGCCTGTCTAGGTTGTTCCATGAACTGGTTCACGCTACTCACTGCAAAGGATATATCTGGGCTGGTGATGGTCACGTATAGGAGCTTCTCGACGCTCCCTGTACCTCCTCTTGTCTACCTCATTTGTGTCATCAACATATAACTTCATGCTCGGGTCCATGGTAGTAGTGGCAGGCCTGTAACCTGTCATGCCTGTCTCAAAGAGAAGATCTATAACATACTTCTTTTGGGTCATAACAAGACCTCGCTGGTTTCTGGTGAACTCAAGTCCAAGGAAGTAACGTAAATCTCCAAGTACTTGGTTACAAACCGCTGACCAATGAAATTCTTAGTTGCACTGATGCCTTGCGCATCATCTCCTGTAGCAATGATATCATTAGCGCAAATCCATATAGCAACTATACCTCTCTGAGTCCTCTGATCGAACAATGAGTGATATGTAGTTGATCTCATGAACCCCTATTGCTCTATTAAGTCCGAGAGCTTCTGAAACCATGCTCTTGGACTCTGCTTAAGAGCATAAATAGCCTTATGAAGTCTACGCTCCATATGACACTCCCCCTCAGTTGCGATCCCTGGCGATGGCTGCATGTAGACTTCCTCCTGTAGGTCACCATAAAGAAATGCATTCTTTACATCGAGGTGGTAGAGGGGAAAGTCCCGTATCGTTGCAACAGAGAGAAAGATCCGTAATGTAGAATATCGAGCCACATGAGAGAGAGAGAGTATCTTGATAGTCCACCCCATTCATATGGGTGAGCCTACGAGCTACATGCCTCGCCTTGTAGTGATCCACATGTGCTTCATTGTGAACAACCACTTGCATCCTTGACAAATGCCCCTATAGGAGCTGTAACAATGCTCCATGTGCCACGTGATTGTAACGCGACCATGACCTCCTCCATGGCAAAACGCCACTGATTGTTTCCGTATCACCTCCTAGTATGTTCGTGATATCTCTACGGTTGCCTGTCCCATGAAAAATCTATGAAATCCTCTGAGAGACGTCCAAAGAGACATGTGCTGCAAAAGGTTAAGTAGCACACATATGTCTCTACTTTCGCAGAGCAATAGGCACATCAAGATCACCTGCCTCCTCCTCAACCTATAAATTGCCTCCTGAGAGTGTACTTGCTCATCCTTTAAAGTAGCCTGATGCATGGACAAATGACTAGTGCCATTGATAGAAACAATGTGCTCAAAACATACATGGGGTGTACTGGATGATAGGGAAGACCCATGAGCAGGGAGAACAGTGGAAGGTCTGCGATTGTAGAAAAGTGGCAACAAGTGAACCATGATACTAGGTGGTGGTGGTTGAGGAACCACTAGAGCAGGCAGTGCTGGTGGAGGTGGTGGAGGTGCTATTGGGTCTAGAGATGGTGGTCGCCATAGGAGCAGGCACATATACCTTCTCTCCAGAGTCAGACGGAGTTAACCGATCACATGTAGGAGAGAAATACAGGACATACTCAAAAAAGGTGACATCAATATTGACGTAGTACTTCCGTCTATCATGGTCGAAGCAATGATACCCCTTCTGGGTACAAGAGTAGCCTACAAAGACATACTTGATAGCTTTAGGGGAGAGCTTGTCATGACCAGGAGTCAGGTGGTGAACAAATGCTAAAGAACCAAACACATGGGGTGTGTGGGAGAAAATGTCCTCGGGAAACACAATCGAGAAATGGACCTATTCTCCTAAAACAGAGGACGACATACACTTCACTGAGTAACATGCAGTGAGAACTGCATCACCTCAGAAAGAGTGTGGAGCACGATTCTATATCAGAAGTGGCCTGCTCACATCAAGTAACGGTGTTTGCATTCGGCAATGCCATTCTACTGAGATATGTAAGCACACGAGGTCTAGTATATGATGCCAAGAGACGTGAAGAAATCAGAAAGTTGTAATGTGTAAGCACACGAGATTTGGTTTGCACCTAGTGTACTAGGAGACTGTTACTTTGCCAAAAGCGGTTGATGGCTTTGGGGATCACTTATTTGGAAATCATAAACAAGGGTCTTCTCTTGAAATGGGTTAGCATGATTTGGGGCAGAACCAAAGACTTGTGTTGCATACTCATTCATAGTATTATAACATTGGGGTCCAAGGCAGCTTGTCCGTATATCAGAACTTTCACCCTTTACCTTTCTGGAAAGACATCAAGTCAGTGCTATCTCGCTTCCAGGATTTCTACCATCCAATACTGGGTGATGGTAAATCCTGTGCATTTTGGACCGATGACTGGACATGCGAAGGTTTTTTTCTCTTACATATTCCCTCGCTTATTTGCTTTGGCCGCTAACGGGGATGCATGAGTTTTCGATTGTTGGTTAGACAGAAACTGGATGCCTTCGTTTTTGACAGATTTCTTTGATCAATGATTAAAAGATTTCCTTCTTTTGGATTCCCCGAGATAGATTAATAGACCAACTGATGGACGTGACCACTAGGTATGGAAAGATAACTCATTTTCAGTTAAACGAGCCTACAAAGCTATTACCAGACTGCCTCCTCTAAGGACATTCTTTGGTACGTGACTGCAAACTTATCTGGGAGTTAAAGATGCCAAATAGAATTGGTTTTTTATGTGGCTGCTTCACAGAAGGCGTATTATGACTAGGGACCGTTGTGCAAGACTCTTCACAAATATCTTCAACTGGTGTCCCCTTTGCGAAACATAGATTGAGATGGTAGAGCATCTTTTTTTCATTGTGTGAAGACGTCCCCAATCTAGACAGATATTGGCGATTATTGGCCGAATCTTCAGACCTAGATGTTTTTTAGGACTCATTGATTGAGTCAAAGCATCGACCAAGAGAGGATCTCCTGCGGTCAGACGCAACTATTTGGGCTATTTGGCTAGCTATATATAGAAACTCAGCCATGGCCGGTCCCAAGCCCGGGTAAATGAGGAGGTTTGCGCGTTAGGTAGCCGACAACCAGCGCAGGAGAGATAAATTCGTAAATAGTGTTCTTAAAGTTCTTCTAAGAACACTATTTATGAATTTATCTCGAAACCGTTCGGATCTTTTAAACATGGATTTAAGCAAAATAGCTGACCCTACTTAATTGTGGGAAAAGGCTTTGTTGTTGTTGTGGCTAGCTATATATAGTGCAATCTTTCTTTACAACATTTTTATTGCGAGAATGTAATTGTCCACTTTAGGACTCTTCTTGAGTCTTAGCTACTATAAGTCTTCTTGTAACTTATCTTCATTTTTCAATATATTTGAGGTGGATACCTTAGTGTGTTTCCTCATTTTTAAATTCAAAAAATAAAAATAAAAAGTAACAGAGAACATATTCTTTATTTCAATAATGAAAGATTTATACCCATCTTCAGACTTGTTTTTCAAAAGAAAAACCCAAGATAGTCTAGAAAAGTCATCTACAGTTACAAGATAAAACTTTGTGTCCCTGCTGATCAGGAACGCAACTGGGACCCCAAATCTCAAAATGGACAATCTCAAATAAACGAGTGTGTTATAAAATATGAAGAATGCGGAAGCAATTGATAAACAGAGTAAAATAACAAGAAAGATCAAACATGGAACACCATGATTTTACGTGGAACCCTACTCCGTGAGGAGCGGGATGAAACCACGGGAGAAGCCCTCAATGGGGCGTGTTTGTCTATTGACTTTCTCAATGAGTACAGGAGGTCTGGGGCTCCTTATATAGCCTCTCCAGAGCCTCCAAGTCCCACCACTAGACGATGTGGGACTAAACACTGGATGGGGTAAATGGATCTCCTCCAGGATCCATTTACCCTGCTACAACACAATAGGCGCTTACAACTTATGCTCCAACACTCCCCCTCAAGCTGGAGCATGCAATGCTCAGCTTGGACAAACAGACAGAAACTCAACTCAACGCTACAAGACACTACGGACAATATCAACCCAACGCGCACATTGCTGCAGTCGAGGACGTTGCTTCTCATGCCGTGCAGGTGAGGAGGACGAACGGCTTTTTTTTCACTATGCGTACGGCTTTTTTTTTTGTACGCGCCTCTTTTCATCATTTTTTTTGAATGCAAACTTCGACCTCTTTTTTTTAACAGACCCTCATTTTTTTTAATATACGACCCCTCTTGAGCTTTACAAAAAAATACCCCCTCGCTTTTTCTTTTTGTTGGCCGTAGACTACTTGGGCCACCAGTCCCCCTCTTTTTGTTGGCCGTAGGGGGAGGGCTAAAGCATGACACCCCTCCCTGGAATATCCGGCAGTACCTCTCTTTTTTTTCTAAACATTGATTCCTCTCCTTTTTTTTAATAACTTTCGGTCTCAACCCTCCCTCATTTGTTTTAAATGAACCGACACCCCCACAAATAAGGGGCCATCGGGCCCTGCGTGGTCACTAGGGTTCCCACGATTGGGAACCCCGCTGGAAGGTCGCCGCCCCTGGAGATCTTGTGCTCGCGCCGCTGGGTGGGGGCTCTGCCTGGGAGAACATGGAACGCCGCCGCCGCTGTCGAATGGAGGGGGACGGGTTCCGCCTGGGAGCCAGGAGGTACGCCGCCTTTGAGGGTGCTCCCCCTTCGCGTCGCTGATGACGAGGGTGCGATGCAGGGTGCTCCTGCCACTAGGGGTTGACGCCGCCTGAAGGTCCTTAAAGCCACCGTGCCGCTGAGGAGGGCTGCGCAGGAGATCGGCAAGGAGGATCCGCCTGGGGTGCCGCATACATGGACTTGGGGTTTGCGATGGTTGCTCCTCCGCCTGGTGTTGCGGTCTGGATAGCACCAAAAACCCTAGCGGGAGTTGTGCCGAAGGAGAACTCTGATGTGTAAGATGTACTCGCTGCCCCTGGTTGATGAATCTAGGGTTTCAACAAAAACCCCCTTTCTTCGTCAATTGGAGCCGCTGGATCACCATCATTCTTGTTGAAACTGATCTTCAAGCATAATCGAATCTTCGAAAATAAATCTTCAAAAAATAACGAACGAATCTTCGAACAAATGTTGAATGAAAAAAAAACTCCTCAAGATTCGAACCGCTTTGATACCATGTTATAAAATATGAAGAATGCGGAAGCAATTGATAAACAGAGTAAAATAACAAGAAAGATCAAACATGGAACACCATGATTTTACGTGGAACCCTACTCCGTGAGGAGCGGGATGAAACCACGGGAGAAGCCCTCAACGGGGCGTGTTTGTCTATTGACTTTCTCAATGAGTACAGGAGGTCTGGGGCTCCTTATATAGCCTCTCCAGAGCCTCCAAGTCCCACCACTAGACGATGTGGGACTAAACACTGGATGGGGTAAATGGATCTCCTCCAGGATCCATTTACCCTGCTACAACACAATAGGCGCTTACAACTTATGCTCCAACAGAGTGCTGCTACAACTCTAACAATCAGGAAAAGAAGAACGATGATGCTTCCTAAGCTAGCAAGCCTCACATTGGAAAGTAGAACATGCGGATATCTATGGGAGGACATGACACATATCTTACAGAGGAAGGAGACCAAATATAAGATGCCACATGTATGGTGAAATTGATTCGTTAGGAACATAAGAGGCACCGATATATGGAGACCGAATCAGTCTGTAGAGCTCCTTTGCTCACAGACACATCCAATCACTCTGCTCGTGAGTATGTCCTAAAATACAAGAGAAGATGAGTTAAAAATGGCATGACAATGCAAGTCCTTAGTGATTTGACTAGTAGAAAGTAAATTCATTTTAAAATTTGGTGCATGTAGCACATTCTGCATGCGCATGGATGGCATCAAATGAACATCCCCCTCCTGTAAGAGGTAAATGAGCTTTGTTCTCAATGACATCTGATTTGCCAGGGGTACAAATTTATATGAACTAAACTATGCTCTGTCTCCACACATATGATGGGAGGCACCGAAGTCCATGATCCACTCTGTTATATTTGCCCTGCTACAACAGGTAAAAGCATAAGCTTATTTGAGGAGCTCAAGGATGCTCTGGCAGAGGCTGCAACATCTGAAGAACCTGTAGTAATGTCAATCGCAGGAGTCATTATCTCCCTCAAACATGAGACAATATCATCTAAGCGCAAATATGTAGAAGAGGCCAAACTGTTAGGAGATCTGATTATTCAGCTACATAAACAAAAGTGGGATATCCATGCTTTAGATAGCATGTCTCCTATGAATGACCGGATCGATGGCAATAGTTGCATGGATCACACTATTATCCGCCTCCTTTGACTCAGGGACCACACCCTCTGAATTGAGTAGTGCCCCTCCCTGCCGCAAGATGCGACCACTGTTGAGGAGGTATGTGTAGTGGCAGGGAGTGGGATAATGATCCTATTGAGATGACTGGATGCCTCCTCCATGAGAGGGATAGCTGTATCGGTAAGAAGTTGGGTGCGTTCTGCCTCCTACTCAAGATCTAGAGCAACCAGGAAAACTCCAACTATCGCGGAGTTCCTGTACGCCATCTACTGCTCAGTAGATGTGGTTATGGGTATGAGGCTATGAAGCTTCTCGAACATGTCATGAAGTGAAGAGTAGAAACTGTAACTGAAGAATCTTTTCTTTATTCTTCGCTTGGTCATGTGTAGCTGCCAGCATATCCCACATCACCTTGGCAGTGTGCTGACTCAAGATATCATTAGCAATCTTCATGAGGAGAGTCCCAAAGAGCCAAATATGTGCGTACGTGTCGTCTTGCTTCCACGAAGCATTCTCCCCAGTCTTATCCATCGACTTCGGCTATGTCAGAATGTACTCATTGTTATTGCACTGCATAAGGGTTAGGAACCACATTGACCACAACTCGTAGTTGGTCCCATCCATTTTGATGATAGGAGCTGGACCCTTGAAGGTACCTGACGAAGAGAAGACATCACCCTTGCTCTCTGACAAGATGAAGAAGAGGGTCGAAACGGAACTCGACTGCGGTTGTAGATCACTCCAAGTGAGTCTACACCATTATAGAGAGAATTGGTTATATGCAGGGTAGGAAATATCATTGATATATTGATGATATATCACCGGTATATCAGTATCGATTGGGACGGGATATCGATATCCACACTTCTTTCGATTTCTAGGATATCGGCTATACGGTTTCCCGATATATCACTGATATATCGGGTGTCGACGATATATCAATGACGAAGGGAATCTGCCAGCTCAACTTTCCACCTATATCATCCCATTTCACCCCCATTTAGCCCCAAGTTTGCGGCGAACTCCTCTCCAAGGTTCTCTTGCGGGAAGGTAGGACAGTGGAGTCGTGGTTGCTTTGCCATCATGGCTTGGCGCCCGCGTCTGGGGGAATTTGGTTGTGGAAGCTTGCATGAGGCTCATGTCATGGTCGGGGTTGGAAGGATGGAGAATAGTTGTCTCTCAGATGCGATGACGGATATCAGAATGACGTTAGGGCTGGTTTCATTGGGGATATCACGCGTCTGGAGGGTCCGATGGTTTACGCGAGAGGTCTATCCGATGGTGAAGTTTCAAAGCTCATGGCCCTGAATCGTAACACGCAAGGAAAGGTCCACTGTGAAACTGTTGCTACGGGATGGGACCTTGACCTCGTATTACTTATGTTGCTTCGAGTGCGAGGAGTCCCTTTGCTGTTCAGATCACTCGAGAAGATCAGGGGGATGTTGGCCCCCGTTGGCAGAGTATCATAGCTTATCTCCAATGGTCTTGGACGGGGACAATCAATAGATGTAGTGGTCTCAATTGGGGAGATTGTGGTTCCTGTCCCTGGAAGTTAAGCGGTGCATGTGGAAGGGCACATGTTCCGTTTGGAGTTCTGCGATGCAACCACATTGGAGATGGACCAGAGATCTCGCCTCATATTGCAGGTTGGGGATGCTGCGAAGCCGGAGGAGCGATCAACGACGTCGGTCAGGCCGTCGGAGAAGATGAAGCCAAAATTGAAAGTCGAACAAGCGTTACACATGGAAGGTGTAACGTCACCGCTTTTTGGGGAAGGGGCATCGAGTTCCAAGGGTCTTCGAGAAACACTTTACAGGATCACTGCGATCTGCTGCCTGATAGCCAAGACCACCGCAACGAAACAACCTTCTCGACATCAGCTACTTCACTGACGCCCCACGTTTAGTTGTCGACACCTACCCTCTCGCCTTATGGGAATGGGCCCCGCACACCCTATTATCGACCAGAGACCACCACACTTTCGTCTGCCTTACGACCGATCTCCCAATCTCAAATTCGAAAAGATTAACTTTATACATGTGATCTTAACCTTATTGTTAGCTTAATGTTTATGTCTAATTCACTTAATATAATATTTTTGTAATAAATCCATGTTTACTAATACAATCAAAACTCTATAATTGCTAAATAATAATGCCAAAATTTAGTAATGAAGTAGTAATTGGACCAACTATTAACTAAATAGTCAATATTGATATGCATGTTTCATACATGTGCTTGCATGTATCATTCAAAAATCATGATGGGTTCGAACCGAGTCATGTGATGTTTACTTGTTTGGGGGGTGGGGGGGCAATAGGGAGATAAGATTAAGATATGCAATTGCATGAAATGACAACAGATCCAAGCTCCGACACAAATTCTAGATGGAGATATGCAATTACGTCAAATTGACATATCCAAGCTCCAACACAAATTTTACGGGAAGAAACTTGGAGGAGAAATCACTAGATTGAAGAGTTATCCTTGTTGGCAACACCATGAATGTTGCCAAGTGCCCATTTTGCCCAAAAGATACCAGGGAGCTCTTTCTTAATAATGCGATGGGATTTCATCCCTAATGGATGCTCACCCAGAAGATCCATTCATAAAAAAATAGAGGATTACCTGTAGTTCAATTGGTATACAACCAATAAATGCCTATGTGCATAATTTTTTTTCAATATAATACCTCTTCTTTTTAAAATCAAAGCATTCTTAGCAAGTCAAATGGCCCATGTAATGACAAACGGCTTTGCCCTCTCCATTTAGGCTAATAGGCTGTGCTCCCAAATCTCTTCCAAAATCGATCCATTCATAACACAACTAATCCATACCAACACTTCTTCAGACTTTTCTTGCACTACAAAGCAAAAACATGTTGCTGATGTCCTCCTAACAAGCATGACTAGAAAGCATCGTGTTCGAGATAAAGCATGCTCTAAACATCCTTCTCATTACCTTCTCCCTTCAAAGCATCCATATAAAAATATTTATTCTTATTATTGTCCTCACATTTAATATCAGTTTCCAGTGCTTCACAATTCTAAGTGTGCCTTGCACCTTGAACCTTCAATGTTTTATAGGCTTTTACTGTGAACTCTTTACTCCAGGTTCAATAGTTACACACCCTTATATGGATCTCCTTAGATTTCAAGCTCCTTAAGCATATGAACAAACTCTGAAATGCATATGAACAACTCCCGTGCACCACCTCTGACAATCGAGGGGAAACAATAGCCACACTCGATGCATCCCTATCAATAGCCAGAGCGGTTCTTTTCTGGTCCCATAAATGGAGCAAATGAATTTGTCTGCAGGTCTCGGAACTTGCCTCCTTTCTGAGCGACACTCGTGTCCGCCCCTTCTGGGCAGTGGTGCGGGGAGCTCTTCTCCTTTGGGCGAGTTGCCCTCTTCAGATTCTTCTCCTATCGGCAGTCCATCCTCCTCATTGGGCACATGTATCGTGGATCTCGGGGTTGAGGACCATGCTTTGGCTGGTACCGTTGGGGGCTCAAGGTCGGATGATTCGCAGCTGGTTGAAGATGGTTTCTTGAGCTCTGGAATTGGGAAAGGAGTATCAAAGAGATATAAAAGGGGACGGAGGCAAAAGGCCTCGCGTGGGGAGGCACCGCTCGTGTCAGAATGCAAGGCTCATGTGGCTTCTCTCGCTGGTGCAATGAGCACGTTGGGTGCACATACCATTCTTAAATGAAGATTCTTTCTTGGAATGTTAGAGGTCTGGGTGACCCGGAAAAAAGAAGGGTGTTGGGCACAAGGTTCGTGGAGTGGGGTTGTGATGTCATTTTTCTTCAGGAAACGAAGCCTGACTCATGCAATTTGGGCGTGTGGAAGTCTTTTGGTGCGAACTTGTTGAATAACTTTAGAACAGTTTATGCCTCTGGGAGTTCGGGAGGGCTGATTTTGGCTTGGAAGGATTCTTTGTTCCAGTTCAGGATGGAGGTGAAGGGCTCTCATGTCCTTACCGTGCTTTTGGAGTGTTCCATCTCCTCGACTCTGTTTGCGCTATCTTGTGTCTATGGCCCCTGTTCTTCGGCTCTGCGGCATGAATTGTGGGAGGATCTGCGTGCAACGAGAATTGCTTTTCTGGTTGTGCGTGGCTTGTTGGTGGGGACTTCAACGTCACACTCCTTTCCTCTGATCGCCATCGTTTGTGGGGAGGACATGATCCGGGGTCTCTTGAGTTTGCTAATGTTATTGACGATCTGGAGCTTGAGGTCTTAGACGCTACGGACACGAAATATACCTCGCAGATCTTGGTATCATGCTTTCATATTGACCGCTTCCTCGCTTCCTCGGAGCTTCTGGAAGCATTCTCTCTTTCTTTCGCTTCCTCTAGGCCCCGTTTTTGGTCGGACCATGCACCCATTATCTGGGATTCGGGCGGTTCTTTTGTGGGAAGGGGCTTTTTCGTATTTGAACGTGGTTGGCTCTTAGAGGAGTCTTTCAGAGAGTTGGCGTGCTCCCATTGGTCTTCTCTGGAGGTGTCTGGCTAGGCAGTGTTGAGATTCTCAGAAAAATTGAAGTCTTTGCGTTAGAGATTGTGCGTGTATAAGGAGATCAGAGAGTTTAGAAGAGCTCGGAGGGTGTCTGCAGAGCTGGAGGTCCAGAGACTGGATAAGCTTGAGGAAGGCAAGCTGTTGGATGCCGTAGAGCTGGGGCAAAAGGCTTCCGCCCAAAGAACGATTTTGGAAGAAGATCGAAAGCAGGAGACGGAATGGAAACAGAGATCTCAACTTGCCTGGCTAAAGGAGGGTGATGCGAACACAGCTTTTTTCCACATGCTGGCTAGTAGCAGACATCAGATCAACACGTTTCGGTATATGGTTGTTGATGATAACAGAATTGATGGGGATAGAGAGATGGGGCATGCGATTGTGGACCGTTTCCATGACTTCTCGAGGAGGGCAGGGTCCAAGCTGTGGAGGTGGAATGGTCTTAGGGCATCTCACCTCTCGGAGATGCACACGAATAACTTGGTTGTGCCAGTTAGCTTAGAGGAGATTAAGGCGACGATTTGGAGTTCGAATGCAAATGGGGCGTCGGGTCCAGACGACTTCCCGATTTTCTTCTATATGGAACATGGTTTTCTTCTATAAGGAGTTCCAGATGGTTTCCCAGTTTTCTTACAGTATGTAGATGATACGATTCTTTTCCTGGTGGCACAGAGATTCAGAATGCTAATGCAGTCCAGTTGGTCGAGATTTTTGGTAATCTTTCTGGCCTTTGAGATCAACAAACGCAGGTCGACGGTCATTACTTTTGGGATGAATGAAGCAGAGCGTTCCGACGTAGCAGGGATGATCGATTGCCCACTGGGGGACCTTCCTATCCCTTCTTTGGGGCTGCCGTTAGTAGCTAGGAAAATGAAGAAAGCAGATTGGGATGAGGTGGTGAAGAAGATGGAGCAAAGGTTGGCAGGGTGGAAGGCAACCACTCTGTCCAGAGGAGGAAAGTTTCATCTGTTGAAGCACGTGCTCTCGGCTATACATATCTTCTACTCTATTAGACTGATGTCGATGAGGGTTAGAAGGAAGGTAGAGACTGTGATGAGGAGATTCTTCTGGTCGGATGGGAAACAACAGGGGCCCGGGATGCACCTGGTCATTTGGGATGAGATTATGAGGGGGCACAACGACGATGGACTTGGGGTTCACGATGTGGAGTGTATGAACAAGGCGCTCATCGCCAAATAGGTGACTCACATATGGGGTCCTCCAAACTCGCTGGCTGCTAGACTCGTAAGGAAGATTTATGGGGTTAAGGGCGAACTTGTGGCTGGAAGAATTCGTTTTGAGTCGCCGCTATGGGCCGTTATCCGTGAGGTATTGCCGTTGTTAGCGCCTTAGCTACAGCCTGAGGTGGGTGATGACCACCTTTTCAGATTCTGGCATGATGATTGGACTCGTGAGGGCACGTTGGACGGTAGATTTATGCGCCTGTTTGCTTTGATGGCATCGAAGGATTGTACACTTTCGCAGAAGGCGGATGCTGGAACGTGGTCGCCACAGTTTCTAGCAGACCTTTCAGATCAACGCATGGAGGACTATCTCAGGTTGCAGGCTGAACTCCCCCCACCTGGGGACTTCTCGTTGGACAACGATCACTTTGAATGGTTGGGCATGAAATTCTCAGTGAAGAAAGCCTACAAGGAGTTGAGATGGAGGGCAAAGGAGCAGGATGCGGAACTGTGCCAGGACATGAAAGTCGTTTGGGCATCGAAGATCCCGTGCAGAGTCAAAATATTTCTATGGTGCTTGAGAAGGGGCAGCTTATGTGATAAAGCAAGGATGGGGAGGTTGTTAGGGCTGGAAGACATACATTGTGACATGTGCGAGGGGATGGAGGAAGACTCTGAACACTTGTTCTTCAAGTACTCGGTGTCTGACCGGGTCTGGAGGGAGGTAGGGATATCTTGGGTCACGAGCGAGGGGGCAACGGAGTTTTGGAGTTCAATACGAACGATCGGCACCAACTCTACCGATGATTGCTCGAAGCCGTTTTCTGTTCTATGGGTCATCTAGGCAGGACGAAACAATTTGATATTCAACAATCAGGGGTTTTATTACGAGAATGTAGCTTCTCACTGTAATGCGATGTATAATTTCTGAATCTCACGATAATGTAATCTAAACTCTTTTTATTGAAATTCAGTTAGCAGTGACCCCACAATGGGGGAGTGAGGTCGTCAAGGTTCAGGCCTAGTAGCGCCCCTCCCTTGCATTTCATTGTGGGGTCACCTTGTTTACAATAAAAAAGGAGTTCTGGGACCTGGTGGGTGGTAGGGTTCTGGAGGTTGTGGAGGAGTTCCGTCGGTGCAATGTTGGATTCGAAAGGATTAATAAGGCTTTGATTTTTCTTCTTCCAAAGCTGGAGGGGGAGGTTGTTAGGGCTGGAAGACATACATTGTGACATGTGCGAGGGGATGGAGGAAGACTCTGAACACTTGTTCTTCAAGTACTCGGTGTCTGACCGGGTCTGGAGGGAGGTAGGGATATCTTGGGTCACGAGCGAGGGGGCAACAGAGTTTTGGAGTTCAATACGAACGATCGGCACCAACTCTACCGATGATTGCTCGAAGCCGTTTTCTGTTCTATGGGCCATCTAGGCAGGACAAAACAATTTGATATTCAACAATCAGGGGTTTTATTACGAGAATGTAGCTTCTCACTATAATGCGATGTATAATTTCTGGAATCTGAATCTCACGATAATGTAATCTAAACTCTTTTTATTGAAATTCAGTCAACAGTGACCCCCACAATGGGGGATCACCCTGTTTACAATAAAAAAGGAGTTCTGGGACCTGGTGGGTGGTGGGGTTCTGGAGGTTGTGGAGGAGTTCCGTCGGTGCAATGTTGGATTCGAAAGGATTAATAAGGCTTTGATTTTTCTTCTTCCAAAGCTGGAGGGGGAGGTTGTTAGGGCAGGAAGACATACATTGTGACATGTGCGAGGGGATGGAGGAAGACTATGAACACTTGTTCTTCAAGTGCTCGGTGTCTGATCGGGGTCTGGAGGGAGGTAGGGATATCTTGGGTCACGAGCGAGGGGGCAACGGAGTTCTGGAGTTCAATACGAACGATCGGCACCAACTCTACCGATGATTGCTCGAAGCCGTTTTCTGTTCTATGGGCCATCTAGGCAGGACAAAACAATTTGATATTCAACAATCAGGGGTTTTATTACGAGAATGTAGCTTCTCACTGTAATGCGATGTATAATTTCTGAATCTCACGATAATGTAATCTAAACTCTTTTTATTGAAATTCAGTCAGCAGTGACCCCCACAATGGGGGATCACCCTGTTTACAATAAAAAAGGAGTTCTGGGACCTGGTGGGTGGTGGGGTTCTGGAGGTTGTGGAGGAGTTCCGTCGGTGCAATGTTGGATTCGAAAGGATTAATAAGGCTTTGATTTTTCTTCTTCCAAAGCTGGAGGCCGTCGAGAGGATTGAAGACTACATACCCATTGCTTTGTTGAATGGCATCTACCTCATAGTAGCGAAGGTGTTCGCAGTCCGTCTTAGCAGAGTTCTTGACTATATTGTGTCCCATGTCTAATCGGCTTTCATCCGTGGGCGGCAAATTGCAGACTGTTTGGTGGTGGACTTGGAGATCATCTGACTGGAAGCGTAGCGGCAAGCAGTCTCTTCTCTGGAAAGTTGACTTTGCTAAAGCTTATGACACATTGGATAGGTGCTTTCTGTGTGCGATTCTATATAAGAGGGGTTTTCCGGACGTCTGGATCTCCTGGATGAAGCGATGCATCACCACGGCATTGCTGCCGGTGCTGGTTAATTGACGCCCTGAGGGAGGTTTCTTTCAGCTGCAGAAAGGGGTCAGGCAGGGATGTCCTCTTGCTCCTTTGCTTTTTGTTCTTGCAGCTGATGTTCTCCCTTGCATAGTTGATCGGATACAAAGTAGTGGAGTGGTCACTGGTTACAGATGAGGGGATGTGCGTATCCCCATTCTCCAGTATGCCGATGATACGATCCTGTTTGTGGAGGGCGGTAGGGTGGAGTCTGGAGGCCTGGCTCTCGTGTTGGAGATCTTCAGGGAGATGTCTGGTCTGGAGCTGAATCATAGCAAGTCCACTGTTGCCCCATTCGACATGTTGGAGGATGAGGTTCGTGCCTGCAGTTTGGAGCTGGCCACGGGATGCAGCCCCCTTCCTATTCATTACCTCGGGCTTCCTCTCACATCTACCTCGAGCTTCCTCTCACATCAGGCAGAGTAAAGGTGTCGATCTGGCTATCCGTGGTGGAAAAGATGGAGATGAAATTGGTTGGTTGGAAGGCTGCTCTTTTGTCGCGTGGGGGGCGTCTGGAGTTGGTTAAGGTGGTTCTTTCTACGATCCCAGTGTTCTTTTCTTCCCACCTACTCCCGATGGGCATCGGGAGACATATGGAGCGATTGATGTGGAAATTCCTTTGAAGCAGATCTGGTCAGGAGGGGCAGGGTATGCATTTGGTGGATTGGGAGACCATTACGCTGCCTAAGAAAAGTGGTGGGCTGGGGATGAAGAGCTTAGAGTCCTTCAACGAAGCCCTCTTGTTTAAGTGGGCGGGCAAAATTTGAGGTATGGATGAGAGTGTGTTGTGTGCTAATCTGACGCCTTTATGATGTTTCTTTAGCGGGGCCTGGGCTACTGCCGCAGGGGCCCAATCAATCTGCTTTCTGGTAGGGGATTTTGAAGTTCCTGCCTCGCTTTCATGAGCTTTTCAGTCCGGTGGTGGGAATGGCGTTTCCTTTGGTTTCTGGACTGATGATTGGACGGGGGATGACCCCCTTTGTAGTCGTTTTCCTCATCTGTTTGCATTGGCCGCCAATTCTGATGCGCGGGTTGTTGATTGCTGGATCAACGGGAACTGGATGCTGTCTTTTAGAACTTCGTTCTCTAACCAACAATTAGAGGAGTTCCTCCGTTTGTTGGATTCGATTGGGCAGGCTGGCAGGCCTTCCTCTGGCCCTGATTACTGGACTTGGAAGGATGGATTATTCTTTGTTCGGAAGGCATACAATGCCATTTGTAAATCGTCCCCTGCACTTTCCGATGACTTGATCCGGGATTGCAATTTTGTTTGGTCGCTTGGTCTCTCGAAGAGGATCGATTTCTTCATGTGGCTTTTTAGAAGGAAACACATCATGACTCGGGACCGTTGCGCTAAAATTTTCATGTCGGTGTCAGATACTTGTCCCCTGTGTCGGAATGCCATTGAGATGCTGGTGCACCTATTTTTTCGTTGCTCGGTTTCCTTGCCTATCTGGGGGAGGTGGGATCGGATTGGTTGTGCTCTCGCTCATGCGACTCCTTTCGGACTTCTCTTTTTAGGGCGCACAGTAGACAAAGAAAAGAGGTTCTAGTCCTGGTGGAAGTTCTGTGGGCTATTTGGCTGGCTCGTATGTTCTTTTTTCTGGCCACCATTTCTACTGTGAGAACGTTATTGTCTTTACAAGCGCATGCTTGAGTCTTGGCTTTTGTAATCTGTAAACTGTTTTCTTTAATATTGGGATGGACGCCTAAGCGTGATTCCCCCCCTTTTTTGGTCGGAAAAAAGGATAAAGAAAAGGTGAGAATGGATAAAGAATCCATCATGTTTATGTTTGAGTGGAATTCAGTGTTTTATCAGACTCTAATGATTTTTTGTGTCCAAACAATATTTAGATCCCAAATGAGAGGAGGGCGTAATAAGAGGATGCCATATGAATTCCTAAGGAGTGAATGTAAGAGGCAGGGAATTGGTTTCATTGTTGCTGGCGGCAGTTGGAGTTTTTTTGGATCCGTACTATCCATGAATAAACGACAAAGTGAATGGACTCGAATGCTTCTTGAAGAAAAGAAATGTCATGCATTACAATCTAAATGTGGATTCAAGGCATAAAATGAAACCAAGTTACTTTTGGAAAGAGCATTCTCTTAAATATTTCCCATGAAAATTTAAATCATGAAATTTAGAATAGAGAAAAAAAACTTGGATTTACTTAGAACCCTACTCCCTAAGAAGCGAGATGAAGCCATAAGAGAAAACAACGAAGGGTTGTATCTTCTATTTATATAACCCTGTCAATACACCGAAGTCCTACTGACAAGCAATCCGGGACAAACGAAGAGTAGCGTAACTATATCCCGGAGGGATCCAATTATTCGTGTACATACATACTTTTACACCCCCTCAAGCTGGAGCTGTGCGTGGAGAGATCCGATTATAAAACTGGAGCTTTATATGAGAAGTTACAACTTGTTATAAAAGAAAATATTAAATGCGTCTTTACTTAATACATCTTCTAAGGAGTTAGGAAGAGACCGGCTTAAAGTAGTTGTTGTTAGGAGGAGACCTGTGTGGAGGAGATAACACTTGAGGAGACCTATACCTGTAATGGATGCTTGTGTAAAGACGATCAATTTGAGGTAGATAGGTCAGAATGTTGATCTTTATTCAATCACTTGATGGGAAACATAAGTTTGAGACATTCCTAGCCAATAATAGAAGAAATCCATCCAAAGTAGTACCATTTGATGTTGAACATCAAAAAGTAGAGCGGTCCTCTGTTATATTAAGATCTCCAGAGCCTATCCTATGTGAAAACTCTTAGGTAGCGTTTGGTTCGCGGGTTACCCGTGGGTTAGGGGAGTTTACCCCCCTTAACCCACATCCCCCTCTCTCCCCGTGGGCCCCACTTTATTCTTTTTTTTAAAAATTAAATAAATCAATTTTACATCATCAATCCTATCAAAAAATAATATATTATACCATCATATCATATAAAAATTATAAACTACTCCACTTCTACTCCCTTTTCCAAACTTCAATACAATCACATCACAATAACTACTCACTTTTTCAAACTCCAATACAATCATATCACCCCAAACCCACTTCTAACCCACTCCCAGTTTAACCCTCTATTCAAACACCAAAACACAAAAACGGGTTACCCTCTACCAGTTTAACCCGCCTTAACCCACCAACCAAACACACCCTTAGAAAGGGCCTCTTCTATACTGAAACTATCATCGCTTCTCTCATACGAGGATCTCAAGGAGTCATTTTCTTTTATGTAAGGACCTCGAGAAACATGGTCTCAAATAGGAACCTCGAAAGAGGAGATCTTGTTATGGGGCTGCAAGCAGTGGTTGATGGATGTGAAATTAATTTTTTGTTGGGTTGTTTCAAGTAGAAGAATAAATTGTAACCTTTTACCCCATGTTTCTCACATACTTGTCGAAAACATTAGGATTATCAACCAAGTAGGGAGAATACATAGGATACACAAAATATGAAAATATCCCTCTCTTTTTAGTCATTCCTCTTTTTTTAATGGTCATTTTTTAAAACTATTTTCTCCACCTTTCTAATCCACGGTCATATATGTTTTATTGGATTGCTTTTTCCTTTTCTATAGCTTTTGTGTTTTTTTTTCCCTTTTGCTTTTTTACTAGTGGCTCTTAGCCTTGTAGGCAATCGAAAGTAGAGCGTAAAAAAATTGGGCCATAGACCTTTATCTTCTCCTTCAAACTTTTGGGTTCCCAATAGGGAGAATCCATCGTGGTTGGCCTGTAGCTTAAGAGAGGAGGCAACTTGGCTACATCGATGGATGCCATGGTCGGTGCCTCATTTGCTCACCATCGCATGCTCTATCCATGGGAGACACCAATCTCCACCACCATCAGAGTATAGGGAGAAGATGTCGCATGGAGAGGTGTGCTCGATCACCATCATGATATGGTTGTAGTGTAGGGGCAATGCAAGGGAGGATCACCGTCACGAGGGCAACAAAGGGATGCCTTCACCAGTTGAGGACGGGGCTTTGGAAGTGGGGGGGGGGTTGGCTTGGAGACTCGTGGCTACGCAACAATGGGGATCTTCTTCTTTAAGTTGTTGTGAAGAAGGATGTGGCCCTCTTTTGTTTCTGCAGGGGTGGCAGAGCCCTAAGTCGACTGTGAGCATCTGAGATGGAAAGGCAGCTTTGAATGGTGAAAAAGATACTGACATTATTGAAGAAAATGCAACGTATATTTCCAGAAATGGAAAATGCATATATTGACATAACAAATAAATCTTGAAATTGGTGAACAAATCCAAGAACACTTACTCTGAAATCATGTGAATAAACAAATCATGGAATGCGTAGATAGGTGTCTCTGAGAGAATGAGAAGATTGGGGAGTGAGAGAAAGAGAGATGGTGTCGGGAAAGGGAAGAGGAGAGGGAGGAGAAGGTGATAGAGAGAGGGGAGGACGAGTGGATTAGAGGCGAAAGGATGGGCTCTGGGGTCAAGGCAACTAACCTAGTGTTATGAATAAGGCTGTTAGTGTGTGTGGGGGGGGGGCAATGGCCAAAGTTTTTGTTCTGAATGTGGACTTGGTGCTTGTCCTAGGGAGGGCCGATGTACTGGTATGAGGTGTGGGCATCCATCATGCAAGACGCAAATCCCCATCAAGAAAACGTCCAAAGAGGAATCTGAAGGCACAATTCTTTTCTTCATCTTCTACGATCCTTCCTTTCTATGGTCGTTTCTCCGGGCAAGCTCTTCGACAATGATCAATACCCCGGTTGTCGTAGCATTTCACGTAGTTACGGCACACATTGGCATGATGTCCACATCTCCGCATATGTAGTACCTTTCATCTTCTCCTTTGATCGTTTCCTTGTTCTCAACTGCCCGTCCTCCCTGAACTGGTCACCAACCGAGAATGGCCCTCGGAGCCCCGCTCCTTGCAACGAGCTCTTTCCTTGCTTCGGAGTCCTCACTGGTCCCCCTAGACCTTCTCCTCTCTGCAGTTCTCTAGTTCTCCATCAATTTTGTGTTTTTAAGGTATACCAATAATAAATAATGATATCTTTGCTACGATCTGAGGTCACATATGCATTATATTAGTGTAGACATCTTTTTTTTCGAGTATGTTCCCTTCTTTTCTAGTAATGGAATACATTCACCTCACCTACTAAAACTGTTTTTGAGACTGGTTTGATACCTCTCCATGCGACCCAAGATAATCAAGTTGGAGTTTAGTATTAGCAAATAACCCCCTTTCACCTTCACCTCCTTTGATTGAGGTGAGTCCTTTGATAACTATTTTACAGGTATAGTTTTTCTGCCCATGGTAGTATTGTTACAGGCACAATAACTGTTGACGCATATAGAGTAGTGCCTGTACCTCTTCGTGATTTTATTTTTCGGTTGTCTACTTTATGTAATTTACCCATAGGCTACTCTCCTATATAAGAGAGCCTAGGGTTCATGGAATAAACATGTTATTCATTTTTTTCCAACATGGTATCAGAGCGACGGTCCTAGATCGGAGTTCTCGAAACCCTAACCCTAACCCCACCACGCCCGCCGACCTCTTCTTCTTCTCGCTCCATCGGCGCCGCCCGGGCTCGGATTTGCTCCATCGCCGCCGCGCCTCCGCGTGCAGCGCACGCGCGCTGTGCGCCTGTGCGCATCTCCTCCGTGCGTGAGCGCCTCGCTCCCTGCAGCGTGCCTGCGCATCTGTAGCGCCTCGCATCGCCTCCTCGCATCTGTAGCGCGTGCCTGCGCATCTGTAGCGCGTGCATCTGTAGCGCATCTCTAGTGCTGCAGTGCTTGCGCCTCCTTGCATCTGTAGCGCATCGCCGCCTGTGCTGCAGTGCTTGCGCGTGCATTTGTAGCGCATCTCCAGTGCCTCTGTGCGCCCCCTTGCGTGCGCTGTAACTCCTGTGCGCGATCATCTGTGTGCACCCGTATACCATCTGCGCTGTAGCGGATCTCCAGTGCACGCATACCCTGCGCGTGCATCATCACAGCGCACGTATAGGGCTTAGCACGGACATCTTCATGGAGATAGTTGCTTGAGGTCTACACATGCAACTAATCCCGTCTATGTCATTGTAGACAAAGCTCATCTTCGGTCAATCGCTCCAGTCTTCCATCTCCAGTATGTTAGAAAGCAAGGCGGATATCCCATCTATTGGCGCCTTTCGTGGTCCAGCGCCTATTGTCAAGATGGACGGTACAAACTATGAACTGTGGGCAATGCAGTTCATGAGTATGATGAAGTCAACAGGTAAGAAGCACATTCTTACCGAACTGGAGCCCGCAGAGAAGACTGGAGCCAATGCCTCTTGGGAGGCTGATAATGCATATGCCAAGGTTTGGCTATCTGGTACGTTGGCTATTGAAATTGCCAATGACATCCTACATCAACCCACAGCCAAGGACATGTGGGATATTCTGGCGGCAACATACTCTCAAGCGAAGAACGAGACGAAGATTCTGCAACTTCAGCATGACATATTCATAATCAAGCAGAATGGTCGCCCTTTACATTCTCTCTATACATCACTGAGAGGGATGTTCGAGAAGCTTTATAGCTTCATGCCTCTTACTGCCACGCCAGAATAGCAGAAGACGTACAGGAATGCGACCATGGTGGGTGTGTTCCTGGCTGCACTCGATCCAGAGTATGAGGCGGAACGATCACAGATTTTGGCTGACTCAACTATTCCTCCCATGGAGGAAGCTTTCCATAGATTGAGTCGGATCACAGTTCCTTCCGCAGCCACGAGTCAGAATTCTTCAGCTATGGCAGCCAACAGAGGTCGCGGATTTCATCACCAGGGCCGTGGACGTGGACCTCGTGGAAGGGGCGGCCGCACTAGGCCAACATGTACCTACTGTCACCGAGTTGGACACAATGAAGATACATGCTACTCGAAGCATGGATTTCCTGCATCCGCACGAGCTGCTGAGCACATAGAGCCTCCATCTGCTGCTACTTTAGACCAACGGTTCGATGATCTAGTTGCCCGTCTGAGGGGCATCATTCCACCATCTGGCCCAGCAATGACTAGAGCCTCAGTCTGATGCCGCTGCTTCCGCCTCCGCTTCTACGAGTACCTCAGGTAGTATACTTGCACTGAACAGTAGTAGATCAGATACTTTACCATGGATTATGGACTCAGGCGCTACACATCATCTATGTGGCGACCAGAGTCTACTTTCAGGATACACTCAGATCCCTCCAGGTCGGACAGTCGTGATTGCCAATGGCACTCATTCCCCCATCACTGGTCAGGGGGAGATTAGATTGACATCTTCTATGCAGCTCAAGAATGTGCTACATGCACCTGATTTTTCAATGAATTTATTGTCAATTAGTCAGATTACGAAGGATCTACATTGTCGGGCAATTTTTGATCCATCTTCTTTGATTTTTCAGGACATCCATACGAGCAACGTGATTGGTCGTGGCTATGAGAAAGGAGGCCTCTACCGCCTGAACCAGACTCCTTTTGCTGGATCCTCATCCTCTTCTGGACAAGTATCAACCTTATTATGGCATCTGCGTTTTGGTCATTTACCGCTTCAGAAGTTGCGTCAAGTTTTACCCTATGGTCTCCCTCACACACCTGTTCAGTGTGAGGCGTGTCAGTTGGGAAAGCATCACAGGTCGTCCTTTCCCAGTCATCCAGGTCGGAGTAGTTCCTCCAAGTTTGAGTTATTCCATATTGATGTCTGGGGTCCAAGTCGTGTACCCGATCATCAGGGACACATATTTTATATAGTATTTGTGGATGATTTCTCTAGAGTGTCATGGGTGTTTCTGATGAAAAATAAATCTGAAGCAGGAACTATCATTATTCATTTTCTGAATGAAATACAAAATGTTTTTTCCACATTTGTGAAATTTGTGAGAAGTGATAATGCTTTAGAGTTGTGCACCAATATTCTTGCCAATTACTACTCTTCAAAAGGGATTATTCACCAAACATCTTGTGCTCATACATCTCAACGGAATGGGATTGCTGAAAGAAAACACCGTCACCTTCTTGATGTCACAAGATCTCTCCTTATACAGAGTCATGTTCCCTACTCATACTGGGGTGATGCAGTTCTCACTGCATGTTACCTAATCAACCGTATGCCTTCATCTGTCTTGAATGATCGGATTCCGTTTTCACTCATTCATCCTGGCAAGGATCTGTTCACCCTTACTCCTCGTGTGTTTGGGTCGGTTGCATTTGTATATCAGTTGTCGCCTGGTACTGACAAGCTCTCTCCTAGGGCTATCAAGTGTGTCTTTGTTGGGTACTCCAGAACTCAAAAGGGGTACAAGTGCTTTGATCCTCTGCGTCGGCGGTATATGATCAGTGCAGATGTTACATTTTTTGAATCTGTTATGTATTTTTCAGCTTCAGGAGACAAACAGCTACCCCCTATAGCTCCTGATGCCATATACATGACACCACCACCTCAGATGCCGTCACCACCACCACCGCCTCATGTGCCATCTCCATCACCACCACCACCATCACCAGCTATCTCACCGCTACCGTTCCATTATACCCGCAGGCCTCCTCCAGCTCATGGTCATGACTCGTCCACTAGCTCGCCTATGGTATGTAATAAAAATATTAATGTTGATGGATCTGACGACATTTCGGAGCAGGATGTGGTGCAGGAGCCAAATGAGACTACAGCTGATTTGGATGTTCCCATTGCGCTACGGAAGTCGAAGAGGAGCTGTGCTGAATATCCATTATCCGCATCCGTGTCTTTCGAGAGGCTATCTGGAAATTTCAGGTCGTTTGTTGTGGCACTTTCAGCGATAGATATTCCACGAAATCATCATGATGCTCTGCAGGATAGTAGGTGGAGGCTAGCAATGGAAGAGGAAATGGCGGCACTTCAGTCCAGAGGAACTTGGAGTTTGGTTCCTACACCTCCAGATGTGAACCCGGTGAGCTGCAAGTGGGTGTTTACAGTGAAGCACAATGCAGATGGCTCTGTTGACAGGTACAAGGCGTGTCTTGTTGCACGTGGGTTTACACAGACATACGACGTGGATTACCTTGACACATTCTCGCCTGTGGCACATCATTCCACTCTTCGGATCTTATTGTCAGTTGCAGTTGCTAGAGACTGGCCGCTTCATCAGTTAGACGTGAAGAATGCATTCCTATATGGCGATTTGCAGGAGGAAGTCTATATGCAACAACCACCTAGTTTTGCTGTTGAGGGGGAGTGTTCCAAGGTATGCAGGTTACATAAGGCCATCTATGGCCTTAAGTAGAGCCCCAGAGCGTGGTTTCAGAAGCTCTCAGATCTTTTTGAGAAACAAGGATATAAACGCTCCAATGCTGATCATTCCTTGTTTGTACAGAAGACGACTAGAGGTATCATTGTAATCATGGTTTATGTTGACGATATCTTGATTACAGGAGATGATGAGCATGGCATAAAGCAGGCGAAAGAAAGACTGGGAACCGAATTTGTCACCAAGGACTTGGGAGTCCTTAGATATTTTCTGGGGTGGAGTTTGCTAGAAATCCATATGGATTAGTAATGTCGCAGAGGAAATACGTTACATATCTATTGAGTGAGACAGGTATGCTAGGGTGTCGACCTGCTACGACACCAATGGATCCCAGCATGAAGCTCTATGATGATGATACGGAAGAGGTGGACAGGAGAAGGTACAGAGAACTGGTAGGCAAACTACTGTATGTCACGATCACTAGACCTGATATATCATTTGCAGTGAGTCGTGTGAGCCAGTTCATAGAGCAAGCACGTCAAGTCCATATGGATGCAATACACATGATTCTGAGATATCTAAAATCATCTCCAGGTGCAGGCTTGCTATTTAAGAAGGGAAAGGAGATCTCTATCACAGCGTGTGCTGATGCAGACTATGCAGGATGCCCCAAGGATATGAAGTCCACCTCAGGATTTGCAGTCTATGTTGGAGATGCCCTAGTCTCGTGGAGGAGCAAGAAACAGACAGTAGTAGCTAGATCCAGTGCTGAATCTGAATACAGGGCTATGGCCCAGGCTAGCACAGAAATGATGTGGGTGAAATCTTTACTTACAGATCTATGTCTTGATGTACCGCTTCCTATGATGTTGGAATGTGACAATCAGGCCGCCTTGTTCATTGCAAACAACCCAGCCTTCCATGAGAGGACCAAGCATATCGAGGTTGACTGTCACTACATACGTGACATGATTCAGAAGGGGTTCATTGCTACATCTCACGTCACATCAGAGAATCAGACCGCTGATATATTCACTAAGGCATTACTTCGAGGCCTATTCCAGAAATGTGCGTCCAAGCTGAGCATGATTGATATCTATGCTCCATCTTGAGGGGGAGTGTTGACGCATATAGAGTAGTGCCTGTACCTCTTCGTTATTTTATATTTCGGTTGTCTACTTTATGTAATTTACCCATAGGCTACTCTCCTATATAAGAGAGCCTAGGGTTCATGGAATAAACATGTTATTCATTTTTTCCCAACAATAACTTCTGAGCTATACCCCCTTTCACCTTCACCTCCTTTGATCGAGGTGAGTCCTTTGATAACTATTTTACAGGTATAGTTTTTCTGCCTATGGTAGTATTGTTACAGGCACAATAACTTCTGAGCTAGTGTGAATGCCCATTTTACAGGTGATGGTATAGGAGGTTGTCCACCCATTGTTATAACAGATGTTACCATTGCTTTCAAGAAGGAAAATGACAATATAATATGTAACCTATTTTCACAACGTTGTCCTCCTGCCTTGGACTTTTATACAAACAGTTTGCAGCGGTATTGCGATAGAGATTATGAGTACCCATGTTGAGGTGCTACAAGACTCCATATGACAACTTACCCTGGATGAGGAGATGGTTGTTCTCATCTCTAATGACACATAGCAGCTTTTAGATCCACATGCAAATGGCAAGAAGGTTGGTTCCAAATGGGTACTGGCAGTGAAATTTAACGTAGATGGTTCTAATTCTAGATACAAAGTACGACTGGTGGTCAACGACATTGCTAAAACATAGAAGGTCGACTTCTTTGACCCTTTCTCCCTATGGTGCATATTTCAACGGCAAGGATTTTCGTTTCCAAGGAATTATAACTTAATTGACCTTTCATTAGCTTGATGTGAAGTGTGCAAGGGAATACTAGCTAGCACCTATATTAGACATGTTGATTTAATGGGACTCGGGAATGCAATAGTCAAGGAAGATGTTTTCATGAATAACGAAACTCGCTGCCGACATCTCTATACACTACATGAATAGTGAGGGTGTAAAAGCTTTGACCACTACGGTAAAGTGGGAGATGTAGAATGACCTCCGGTGACCGAGTGGTCACGAGGTCGGGTCTCGCAGAGACCCTTATCGCATGGGTGTGAAGGGAGGGGGCAAACGGTGCGAGGGCTACACCTATATAAATCTTCCAAATAGAGGCGAAAGATGTACCATTGGAATCTCGACATCGGGAGCCCCTTTCCGATCTAAACCATTCTGTCATCCCCACCCTCTCGATTTCTCTCTTTAGAAGGTTATCGGCAACATACCTAGTTATGAGATTCCTCCCTATTAATTCACAAGTCAGGCACTAGTGTTCTCTATGCTTAATATTTCCATAGATGACATTACAATCACTTGCATTGACACTACCTTCATTGGGACTATGTTCACTGAGCTATGCCAAGAATTTAAAGTTAGTGATCGTGCAAATTTCGTTACTTTTTGATGTTAAGTGTCACTGTGTGTCGGATGGTGTACTTTTCTCCCAACATAAGTACATCAATTATCTACTTCACCAAGCCCACATGCAAGACTAAAGTTTTTTTAACACATATGCCCACATTAAAGATGAATAATAGAGATATCCCCAATTTTCGACAATCCTACTCTTTACAGGCAGGTAGTTGGCACCCTTCAATATCTACTTCTAAGCCAGATCAGAGATTCAGACATTGTTTACAGAAAACAAATCATGCGATCATATGCACCCCCGGACAAACTCCAACTGGGAAGATGTTTTCTTAAAGGAATGATATTCTCAGGACTCCAAACTGTCAGTGCAGTACTACCTTGCATGCTTATTCATACGTTGATTGGGCCGGTTCCACTACGGTTTGAAAATCCTTTGGTCATTTTCGTATCTTTCACTCTTCAAACCTCATCTCATTGTCTGCAAAGTAGCAACACACAGTATCTCACTATTCCATATAATTTGAGCACAAGGCTCTGGCTGCTGAAATGGCAGATTTAATCTGGTTGTGACTTCACCAGCCCATCCGAGATTCTCTTCTGTGACAACATAACTCCACCTATTTGGTAGCCAATCCAGATTTCCATGCCCGGACCGATCATATTGAAATGGACTTTAAGTTTGTGCGGGATCGAGTTTCCTATGGCCATTGTCTTGTCAAGTTCTTCTTTACAAAAGACTAACTTCTGGATATTGTAACCAAGCCCTTAACCGGGACTTCAATTCACACCATAACCATTGCCTTCGTCTATCTCAATAGGAATCATGCAGTTCCTTTAATTGTAAGAAATGTAAGGATAATCTTGGAATTAAATTATCCAAGATTATCTTCCTATACTATAGTATATCAAGTGAATGTTGTAAAGATATTTCTGGGAGTATCTTGTGTTTGTTAGGAGTTATATATAAGATAATGGCACGATAATATTGTGACACTTAGGATCCGGATACCGACAAACCTATTTTCCACGCACGTAATCTCCTCATTGAAATGCACACACAAGCAAGCGGGATAAAGTAGCATATAAGACTGGAATCTAAATTTATTTTCCATTCATTCATTTATTCATCCACATTGTATCCATTCATATTCATCACATGTGCATAATGTATTGCATATCATGTATGCATAGAAAGTTGTCCATGCACACTTATTACATAGTCATGTCTCTGAAAAGAAGCTACAAGTAAAAGAGTAAATGTAACAACAACAATTGTACCAAAAGTGTAGCTGTACCCAAAAAGGAACTCTAAACAAAGCCACCTACTCTTCGATGCACCTGTGGATCCAAAGCAAAGAGTACGCTATGAGCAAAGGCCCATTACGTCACTAAAAACTACAACTAAGCAAGGTACTAAGAAAAATGTGCAAAAGAGCACAAACTGGATAAATAACAACTCTCTGATCTTTTTATTAACCTTGATCACCCAGGCATCGTGGATAATCTGTGGTCTTGGTCCATGCAGGACCTCACACTATGACTCTAAAGAACTGGGTACCTTAGGGTTGGAGTGCCTCTGTATGCAGATGGTGTACACACATCCTAACTAAGTTACCTAACACGCCCACTAGCTTCATATCCCATATGTGATATTTTGAAGTTTAATCCCAAGTATTCAACTCCATTCACCAAGATGTTTACCAACACATGAAGCCATCACGAGCCGTCCAAATCCACTACTAATCGATAAAAGTCCACGATGGAATATGGCACTAGTCAAGACATCGATCACCACGATCGTTCAAAATCATAGTCGGAAAAACATCGACTATCCATTACTCCTCCTTTATGCACATGAGAGCTTATTTCATTCCCAACTTCAATAACTACATTCTAAGAACTCCCCTCTTAGTGATCTTACTCGGAATACCAACTAATGTGGTCTACATCAGCCATTACACGCGTGTTAACCCTAAGTGAAAAAGTGAATCATAAACCAACACCCATGTTTTCGGAAGGATGACTGGACGGGGGATGGGGCGGTGGGGTGCGATACCCTTATCTCTTGAGGTTGGCGGTTGACAGCGAGGTGCGTGCGCATTAGGTATGGGACCATGGGGCATGGTCATCAACATTTACGTCTGCATTATCAGACTAGAGGGTTGGGAAGTTCCTCTCTCTATAGATATGGTTATTACAGAGCGAGAGTCCATCTTCGGGCGGAGATCATTATGTCTGGGGTAACATGAAGTTTACGGTGCGAAAGGCATTATTGTTTTCTGCTGGATTGGATGACAGTGTGGAGGTGCAGAAGGAGGTTCGTATGGACACAAGAATGATTTGATTGTGCAAGGTGCCTAACAGAGGTAAGGTTTTCCTGTGGCTCTTCAGATCTGGGAGGATCCTCACCGTGGATTGTCGGGGACAACTGCTGGGATTGGAGGATAGATGCAGTTTGACGAGGGAGGATGCAGATCATTTATTCTTCTCTTACCCTTTCTCTAATGAGTCTGGAGTCGGGCCAAAATCTTGTGGGTTGAGCGGAATGACCATCTCGCCTTTTGATGGGACATTCGATCAGTGTGCGACTTTGGACATGAGGACGCTTCATTCCCATTCGCAGTGGTGTAGTCGATTTGGTGTGTTAGGAACAAGGCCATTATTTGAGGGGAGATGTTTCATACCGATGATGTAATGGGGCATTGTAAGGTGCTCTATGTAGCATGAAAAAATGTGATATGATGTAATACCCATACGTTATTGTCTTACACACACACACACACTATGGTGGGTCCCAAATTGGGATGCCACCCCTTTTCTCTTAAAAAAAGGTAGTAGGGAAAACACTGTCTGAGTGACACCTCAAAGTGTGCCAAGCAGCATGTCCCCCAACCAATGCAATAGTTGAGTTTGTGCAAGTTTGCAAAAACGGCGGACTAGGCCGACTAGTCGGTCGGATTACTCGAATCAGCATACTGGCCGACCCGATTTGAGCTAGTCGGTCTTTAGTCGGGTACCCCGATTAGTCGGGCCGATTAGTTGGGATAGTCGTCCGACTAATCGAACAATTTATGCAAGTGAGATCCGAGAACTTGAATCCGAAATACCCATTTACGGAGGTTTTAGGTTACTGTTAGACAGTATCATAAACCCCCACGCACACCCTCGATACGTTTAAGCTCCTGCCCAGGCACTGCTCCTGACACCGCAAGCTGCTCTGGCCGCCGACTGTTCCGGTGTCGCCGCCTGCTCCATCCGGTCGCGCCTACTCCGAACCTTGCCTGCTTCATCCGATCTCGGTTAGGGTTTTTAGTTTTATATTTTTTTTGCTATTTTTAATAATTGTTTGTTGGATGGTGAAGTTGTGATGATTTGCTATATTGGCATGCTCATACTATTTGTTTTATGATTCTTAAGAAGCTCATACTATGCATTTTTTGTGGGATAGTTCTTAAGGGTCTATTTGTTGGATGGTTCCTAAGAAGCTCATACTATGTATGCCCATACTGTACATTTTTTATATATATTATTGATGGTTCTTGAGAAGGGTCTATTGTGTACGTATTACATTGTTACATACTATTGTTTTATGATGTAGGTGTTGTAGTTTGTTTGTTCTTATTTAAATGCAAATTGAAATTGTGTGCTCTTATTGTTGAGATACTTATATCTCTCTGTTCTGCTTTTGTAATTTTCTATTTCTTTAGTCTCTTTATGTAATTTTCCCTTTGAGCTTTTCTACTATATAAGAGAGCTCTAGGGCTACGATGAATAATACTTTTCGTTACACAACTTAGCATGGTATCAGAGCGACGGTCCTAGACCGGTGCTTGTGCCCTAGAGCCCGGCCCCACCAAAACCCTAGCGTGCACTCACGGTCCAACACCCACGCTTCGCCGTGCC
Source organism: Ottelia alismoides (assembly GCA_037367405.1). Classification (NCBI taxonomy): domain Eukaryota; kingdom Viridiplantae; phylum Streptophyta; class Magnoliopsida; order Alismatales; family Hydrocharitaceae; genus Ottelia; species Ottelia alismoides. Next base: position 315,114 of record JAZKJV010001704.1, read on the forward strand.
TCCCCATGCCTACGCCTCTCCCGCCGTCGCCGCATTCTGCGCCCAGCCGCTGTGGCGCACCTGCGCCCAGTTGCGCATGCGCACAACTGCACGGCAATGCTGCCATCTCATACGGCCCTGTGCGCATCTGTGCATCCCGAGTTTTTCGTGCCATCCATACTTGAGCATCTGCGGGGCCATCCAGTGCGGCCTCGCGCATTGGTGCGCCTTCTCCCGTGCAACCCTACGCCATCCTCACATGCTGCCGGTGCTGCTCTCTTCAGTTTGGTTTGTTCGTGGGTTTCTAGGGTGTGAAGTAATTATCTAAAGTACCCTAGGTACCCAAAGGGACCTTCAAGGAATGGGAGATGTTGTAGTATGGGTCTACACACACAACCATCTCCCCATATGTTAGAGTAGGCGCATATCTCTCTAGTTGCAGACCCAGTCTTGGAGATAGTTGTCATCATGTCTGACAGCAAAGCTGATGTTTCATCCTTGGGTGCATTCAAAGGTTCAACACCCATCGTCAAGATGGATGGAAGAAACTATGAACTGTGGGCAATGCAGTTCATGAGTCTAATGCAATGCAATGGCAAGAAGCATATCCTCACACAAGAGGAGCCTAGTGACAAGACTGGGGTTAATGCCTCATGAGAAGCAGACGACGCATATGCGTGAGTATGGCCATCGGGTACTGTGACAATGGAGATAACCGACATTCTGAGTCAGCCTACTGCAAAGGCTATGCGGGACATTCTAGCCATTATATACTCTCCGACTAAGAATGAATCGGAGATACTGCAGCTCTAGCATGATATCTTCACATCAAAGCAGAAAAGTCGCCCAATCCATACCCTCTACACTTCTTTAAGGGGGTATATTTGAGAAGCTACATGGCTATATTCCCTTGACTGCTATGCCAGAGCAGCTCAAGGCATACAGAGACTCTGTGATGACTAAGGTTTTTCTAGCGGCTCTGGATCCTAAGTATGATGCTGCTCGAGCCTAGATTCTCACTAGTGCTACCATACCTCTAATGGAGGAGGCATATCGCAGACTGAGTAGGTTGTCTATATGCTTTGGTGGTACCCCGCAGTCTCAGACATCTTCTGCTATGGCTGCATCTCGTGGTAGAGGAAGCCCTACACCGTATCGTTGTAGGGGAGGTCCCAACCGTGGCAAGGGAGGGGGTGGTCGACCTCGTCAGCCGTGCACTTTCTGTCACAGGTCAGGCCACTCTAAGGAAACCTGCTACTCTAAGCATGGGTTTCCTGCTTCAGCTCGGGTTACAGAGCAGACTCATCAAGTTGTGAGTCCATCACCAGTTTCTGATCAGAGATTTGATGAACTTATGACACAACTTAGGGAGATTATGCCTACTCCAGGGTCAACCAGCTCTCCTTCAGAATCGTCAGAGGTAGCTGCCTCTGCATCAACGTCTACATTAGGTATAACATATGCCTTTACTAGATGTTACATGGTAGATTTGTCAGAATGGATCATGGATTCAGGAGCATCCCATCATCTCTATGGTGACAGAGGACAGTTTGGTACTTTCAGTCTGACTCAGCTCGGACAGTCAGTAGTGATAGCAGATGGGACATACTCTCTCATTACTGGTCAGGGGGAGGTGCGGTTAACTCCTGCTACGCGGCTTCAGAATGTTCTTTATGCTTCCGAATTTTTTTATGAATTAATCAAATCACCAAGGATTTATATTGTCGTCCCATATTTAACCCTTATGCTCTTGTGTTTCAGGACATTCTCACGGGTAGGGTGATTAGATCAGGCCGTAAGCAAGGAGGGTTCTACAGACTGGTGCAATCTCCTTATGCTAGTGTCTCTTCTTTTCGCACCGAGTATGCTTCTCCATATATGTGGCATCTTCGATTTGGTCATCTTCTTCTACAAAAGTTTTGTCACATTCTTCCACAGATTTCTCCTTGCTCTACTTTTCAGTACGAGGCCTACTAACTTGGGAAGCATCATCAGTCTACTTTCCAGCGTCGCTAGGGTCAAAGTAGTCAGTCTTTTTGAGTTAATCCATTTTGACATTTGGGGTCCTAGTCGTGTCCCAGATCATCAGGGACCGGTGTTCACGAAAGCGGCGGCCGCATATGCATATGCGGTGCCCTCAACGCACTGCTTTCATGAAGCCCCCATTATGCGTCTTGTGCGCTTATGCGGGCTGCATATGTGGGCTGTGCGGCCACATACACATTTTTTATTTATTTTTTATTTTTTTAATTTGTGCCACATTTTTATTTGGTAATTTGTACCAAGTTTTTCTTGCTTTTGCATGTATGCCAACCAAGCATTCCATGACCATTTAAATCCATCGTCAAAGTAGTTGTACTGTGAGATTGGAGTAAACACACAAGGAAGAAAAAGAATAATGTACTAATAATTTAGCAAAATAATTTAGTCATCTAATAGTTATTACAAATGCAATATATTATATGTAAAGTTTGGTACTTTTGATGGACGATCAGTTATAAATATAACGACAGAGATAAATGACATTATATTCAACAATAGAAGCATTTTGTGTGCTAACTTTTTTATTTTGTTGATTGTTGTCAATTATTTTGGGTGCTAACCGTTCTATTGAAGTATTGATATTTGATTGATAGAGATTGTTTTGAACTCTATATGAAAGTTATTTTTCTTAGATTTTCTGTTGGACCACAATTATACATAAATTTAGTTCTATTGTAGTCACTTTTGTATTTATTTATTTATTTTTAAATAAAAATTAGGAAACCGCGTAGAATCGCATATACCCCGCATATGCTCCCGCATACCACTTAAGCGCTATTCTGTGACCTGTCCGAACGCATACACATACCGCTTTCCTGAACTTTGTCAGGGACATATGTTTTATCTTGTTGCTGTTGATGAGTTTTCAAGGTTGTCTTGGGTCTTTCTCCTTATGAACAAGTCTGATGCTGGTCTTGTTATTCAATACTTTATTAATCAAATAAGGAATGTTTTGTCAACGAATGTCAAGTTTATACGCTCAGATAATGCACTTGAATTTTGCAGTACTCAACTTTCTCAATTTCTTAGATCTTATGATATTATACATCAGACTTCTTGTGCATATACTTCTCAACAGAATGGGGTGGCTTAGAGAAACACCACCATCTCTTGGATGTTACCATGACTCTTTTGATCCAAAGCCATGCTCCTCATTCGTACTGGGGGGATGCGGTTTTAACTGCTTGTTACCTGGTAAATCGTATGCCCTCTTCGGTTCTGGAGGAGAAGATCCCTTTCTCTATTGCCTTTCCCGAGATGGATCTTTTCTCCCTCACTCCTAGGGATGAGCATGGGCCGGGCATGGGCCGGGCCATACAGGGCCCAGGCCCAGGCCCATTTATAATTATGGGCTTTGGGTCGGGCCTGGGCCCATTAAATTTTTTGAAGGCCCAAGCCCAAGCCCAGCCCATTTGTTATGGGTCGGGCCTGGGCCGGGCCGGCCCATGGGCCATAATATCTCAAAAATAAATAGGCCTTATACAGACCCAAAACTTATGAGGCTAGACTTGGCGGGCCCATATACTTGGCGTACCCTCATTTGATTATTTTTATTGTAATCTTCATTATGAACATGTCCAAATAATAGAGAGTTTGATAGTTATCATATTTTTTTGGATGGATTTGGTCATATGTATCATTTTATAGTACCTAATGGAAAGAATGTCATAGAGATATTATATGAACATGTCCAAATAATAAAGTAGAAGCAAACAACAAGGCTGCTGGTATGCAAGAATAGTAAACAAACATATTGAAAAATGTACCTCAAGGCTCAAGTGGATTAATCCGTCGTCAACTCCCTTTTTAAATCCAGATGTATATATCAAAGTAAGAGATCAAAGTCTGGAGACCTATGTCGAATCCAATTTTTGCAATGAAGAAATAATTTCCAATCAATATGTGTATTACCGAGATGAACTAATGTGAAGATATCATAAGAATGACCTGAAAAATAGATACCTTGAGAAGTAAACATCTCGATCTTCCCGCTCCTTTCTGTCGGGTACCTACAAGGCTAAAGCCTACAAATACAACTCAATCTTTGACGAAGGTGCACTTCGTCATTCGAAGATGCAAATAATGAAAAACAATAAAACATTCCAAACAATAAAGTAAGGATCCCATAGTTCATATTTTATAAAAATAATAATGAAAAAACTTCCAAATTGCGCATTGTTCATAAAACCTTTAAGAAAGAACAAAATAGATGTTTCACAAAATCCTCAGAAAGATGAAGTGAGCTTTTCACACAATGATTCCACAATTTCCACTTTCCACCTGTTAAAATATTTTAAGAAAGGTTAGATAATAAATAGTGATACCACTAAAACTTGTAAATATTTATTAACATCAAACGAAATGGATTTTACCTGGCATAATCGGACTTGCTTATCAAATTTGTTGACAAACTAGTTGGAAGGTTCATTGCATCTTGGATCTAAAATAAAGATAAATGTTTAATAGATATAGTACAATGGTAATAGAGAATATTGATTGATTTTTAAGTAGATACTAACCAAATTCATTCTCTTGTAACTCCTCCTCGTCATCTCCTTCATACTCTGAGTTCTCGGACTCATCCGCACGGATCCAGTCTCCTGCGCAAATCAATGCCTCCACCTTTTTCGGATTAAGTCTACTACGATATGTATCAAGAACTCTACCGCCCGTACTGAAAGCACTCTCAGAAGCCACAATGGACGCAGGTATTGCCAGAATGTCACGAGCCATAGCGGATAGGATGTGATACTTGCTCTTGTTCAATTCCCACCACCTCAGGACATCAAAGTTGTCACCCTGCTCATTGTCTGCGGAATGATCGTCTAAATAGATTTCAACCTCTGATTTTCCCGTATCACAAGAGCCGCTCACTTTTTTATGTTTAAAGAACTTGTCTAGCATTGCCGTGTTTCTCATTGTTGGACATAATACATCTTCTTGACTGGATTTTGATGTGGACATTTCGTGCGAAACACTTGCCATGTACTTAGAAGAGTAATCATCAAATAAGGCATAGAATGTTTGATTAACCCGTTCGACATATTGCGCGGCTTCATCCCCGAGGTAAAGTTCTGAATAAGCAAATCTTATGAGGTCAAACTTGTAACGTGGATCCAAAATTGATGCCAATGCTAGAGGCAAAACAGTTTCTCTCTCCCTCCAATATTTATCAAACTTCGCGTACATTTTTGAAGCCATATTTCTGATAGCTACATCATCATGATTCAAAATAGTTTGGAGATGCTTCTCAATCTCAAAAATCATAACAAAGAATAAATTCGCAGTTGAATATTTCTGTCCAGAGAATACCTTGGTGGCAACATAAAAGTTCTCCAAGATACCACTGACCATCTCAGCTTTTTTCCAATCACTCGCAGAAGGTGTGTCTGATAAATGGAAATCACGCCCCAAACGATTGAAAATCTTTTGATATTTGATAGCAGACTCAAGCATTAAAAAGGTAGAGTTCCACCTAGTGCTGACGTCAAGCCTCAAACCTGTTGTAATTTCAATCCGTTCTTGTTTGGCAAGGTCTCTAAAATCCTGCAATCTCCTAGTGGAATACTTCACATATTTAACAAGATTACGGATTTTTGTGATTATTTCTTTGATCTCAGAAAGTCCATCTTGAACTACAAGATTCAAGGCCCAACAACGGACGTGGAAAAAACGTCCACCCAAAAGTAGTGTTTCCTTCTGAGATAACTGGTCAACTAAATTCCGTATAACAACATCATTAGTTGACGCATTGTCAACTGTGATGGTACATATATTCGGCATATTCCACTCTCTCAGGCGATTGACAATCATATCCGCAATATTCTCCCCTGTATGACGTGCGTAAATGACACAAAAGCACAGAATCTTCTTTTGTAGCTTCCAATTGTTGTCAACATAATGTGCAGTAACAACCATGTAACCTAAATTCTGAATTGATGTCCACATGTCAGTTGTGACGGAAATTCTGCCAACCGATTTCAATATCGTCTTCAATTTTAGTTTTTCACTCTCATACAATTTTATGCAATCTCTTTGAAGAGTAAATCTGGACATAAACTTGTACTTGGGCTGAAGATTGGATACAAAAGTTTGAAACTTTGGATTATCAATAACCGTAAAGGGAAATTCACTAGATATTATCCACTTCGTGAAATCATCCCTACTTCTATCTAGTTCAAACTTCCATGTAGAGATGGTGGCGCTTCCTTGATCAGAATTGACAACGTTCAAAAGAGCCTGGGACTTTAAATGTTTGTTATAATATGGACAAACAAGGTTCAAATGACGATCGATGTGACTTGTCCCACCTTTTGCCCCGCAAGATAATTGTGCCTTACAATAATTACACTTGCACATCTCTCTTCCATTTAGCATCCCGACTTTTGTGACATGCTTCCAAACCCATGATTTTAACTGTCTTCCACGTTTCTTCTTTGTCAAAACCTCATTAAGTTCTGAAGGTTCCCCCAAATGAGTCATTGGAGGATTCTCTTCAACTAGATCTTGCATCTCTTGATTACTGTCCGACATCTAAAGTTAAATACCATGTTAGATTATACTTTCCAAATTGATTTCTAAGAACTTTTTTCGCTATTGTCATCCTTACTAAAAACTTAACACCAATGCCATTATACAATTCACTTACAACAAATGAATGTAAGATAAATCATACTATTATGACCGTAAAGGCCAATTGAGAACGGAGAACTATCCTTACAATGGGGGAGACGGCGAGACGCGTCACGCGGGTGTTCCTGCACTCTGGGGAGCCTCGACTCCTCAACCATCCGCACGGGGGGGAGGTGCGGCCTGAGCGGCTAGCCGCAGCCACCAGTCCCGCAGGTCAGGTGTGCGGGGACCGGGGGGGAGGGAGCTGCAGCCCGCAGGTGTTCTCGAGAGCCACCAGTCCCGCAGGTGTTCTCACCAGCCACCAATGGGGGAACCGGGGCCTGAGTGGGAGGCTTGGGCGCGGGGGGGGGGGGGGGACACGAGGCTGAGTGGGGTGGGGAGGAGGCGACGCCGGAGCGGAGCGGGCGGGGGATGGCGGGTTGGCGCAGGGCGGCGCTCAGTCAGGGATGGAACGAGGGAACGGAGGGGGGGTTCTCTAGTGAGAGGCTTGGGCGCGGGAGGGGGCTGAGCGGGGCGGGGAGGAGCCGGAGGGTTGCGGTGCAGGCCTTGCGCGAGTTGCGGCGTCGCGGCTGGGAGGGAAAGAGGGAAGCGAATCCCGTGGGGTGCCCTAGTCGCGGGTGGGAGGGAAAGAGGGAAGGGAAAATGGGAGGCCCCAGTGGCTAAGTGTGGGAAATTTACTGGCTAAGGCCCGCCAAACCACATTTCGGGCCGAATAATGGGCTTATCAGTGGACTTTGTGGGCCGGACTAACGGGCCTATCTACGGGCCGCTATGTGGGCCGGGCTAACGGGTTGGGCCGGGCTAGGCCCGAGCCCGGCCCAATTATTAAATGGGCTTAATTCTTCGGCCCAAGCCCGGCCCATACATAGTTCGGGCTCGGGCTGGGCCGGGCTATGCGGGCCGGGCTTTGGGCCGGGCTGGGCCGGCCCAGCCCAATGCTCATCCCTACTCACTCCTCGTGTTTTCGGGTCAGTTGCATTTGTTCAAAAGATGTCTTCTGTCTTGACAAGCTCTCTCCTAGAGCTGTCAAGTGTGTGTTTGTTGGGTATTCCAAGACTCAAAAGGGATATCGTTACTTTGACCCTGTTCGGCGAAGGTACTATGTTAGTGCGGATGTCACCGTTTTCGAATCCATTATGTATTTCTCTCCTATATGTGATAAGCTCATTCCTTCAGAGAATGGAGAAGAGGTCTATATGCCTCTATCTCCAAGTTTGTCAACTCCAGAGTCTACTACACCATCAACTCCTATACCGGCACCTCCACCACTACCACCGCCACCGCCACCGCCACCACCTCCTCCACCACCTGTCCCGCTTACTTTCTTTCCACAGGTTTATAAACGCTGACCTCGTGCTCATGTGCCTCCTCCATCATCCAGCGCGCCCAAGGTATGTTCTGAACATTTGAGCTCTTTGATGGCACTGGTGATTTGCATGTGCAGCCTGAGGTGCAGGAAGTATTGGATGCAACTCCTTCTGTGGATATTGAGGACTTGGATGCACCGATTGCTCTACGGAAGAAGAGGCGTGCATGCACTATGCATCCTCTTGCTTCCCATGTTTCCCTGACACGTCTTTCTGCGGATTTTCAGAGATTTGTTGTAGGATTATCAGCAATACAGATACCACGAACCTATTAGGAGACACTGCAGAGTAGTCAGTAGCGTCTGTCGATGGAGGAAGAGATGACAACTTTACATTTTCATGGTACGTGGAGTGTTGTACAGGCTCCTCCAGGTGCATCTATTGTTGGCAGCAAATGGGTGTTTACAGTTAAACATCGAGCATATGGTACTGTGGACAAGTATAAGGCCGGATTGGTTGCTCGTGGGTTCACCCAAACCTATGGAGCCGATTACCAAGATACATTTTCTCTAGTTGCATGTCATTCTACTCTACACATTCTTATTGCTATTGCTATGGTACGTGACTGACCACTTTTCCAATTAGATATTAAGAATGCATTCTTATAAGGGGACTTGCAGGAGGAAGTTTACATGCGGCAGCCACCAGGGTTTGCTGCTGAGGGGTAGTCGAGTATGGTGTGCTGACTTCACAAGGCCATATATGGCCCTAAGCAGAGTCTGAGAGCTTGGTTTCAAAAGCTTTCAGAGTTGATTGAACAGAAGGGGTTCGTTAGATCTACTGCAGATCATTCTTTTTGTTAAGAGAACCCAGAGAGGTACTGTTGCTATTCTAGTTTATGTTGATGATATTATTGTTACTGGCAGTGAACATGGCATTCAGGCAGCTAAGAATTTCCTTGGATGTCAGTTTCTGACCAAGGATCTCGGCAAGCTACGTTACTTTCTTGGCCTAGAGTTTGCAAGGAATCATCATGGTATGGTAATGACGCAACGGAAGTATGTCACTGATCTTCTATGCGAGACATGTATGATAGGATGCAGACCTGCTATTACTTCAATGAATCCCAACTCCAGACTTTATGATGATAACTCGGAGGAGATGGATAAGAGGTGATACAGAGAGTTAGTAGGAAAACTGTTGTATGTTCTTATTACCAGGCTAGATATATCATTTGTCGTTAGCAGAATCAGCCAGTTTATGGAGCAACCCAGACATGTTTACATGTATGCAGTTAATATGATTTTGAGGTATTTGAAATCCTCTCATGGTGCATGTCTTTTATTCAGAAGAGATACGTCCTTTACTGTTACTGGTTATGCAAACACTGATTATGCTGGGTGTCCCAAGGATATGAAGTCTACTTCTGGCTTTATTGTATTTGTTGGCAGCACACTGGTTTCATGGAAGAGTAAGAAGCAGACTGTTGTAACGAGATCTAGCGCTGAATCAGAGTATAGGGCAATGGCCCAAGGGAGCACGAAAATGATGTGGGTCAAGTCCGTCCTGACTGACCTAACTATTAAGGCGCCTCTTCCTATGCACTTCAAATATGACAATCAAGCAGCGCTATTCATAGCTAATAATCCAGCTTTCCATGAAAGAAGAAAGCACATTGAAGTAGATTGCCATTACACCCGCGATTTGATTCAGAAAGGGTTTATTTCTACCTCCAATGTTGCTTCAGGAGATCACATTGCAGATATGTTTACCAAAGCTCTTGCTAGGGGCCCTTTTCATCGTTGTTCTTCCAAGCTGAGCATGATAGACATATATGCTCCAGCTTGAGGGGGAGTGTTGAGATACTTATATCTCTTTGTTCTGCTTTTGTAATTTTCTATATCTTCAGTCTCTTTATGTAATTTTTCCTTTGAGCTTTTCTCCTATATAAGAGATCTCTAGGGTTGCGATGAATAATACTTTTCGTTACACAACTTCAACATTTATGTGAAGTTGTAACTTGGTATTGTTATATTTTTAGTATATAACCGTTCCTAATAAAATAATAATTATTAACTTATTTATATCAAGTTTTAACTTGTGATACATTATTGTTGCTCGACGGCTTGGAGAAGCAGTCTGCTAATGCGGTGCAGTTGGTTGGGATTTTTAGTAGCCTGTTTGGGCTTGAGATCAACAAGCGCAAGTCAGTGGCTATCACTTTTTTGATGAATGACAATGAGCGGGCTAGTATCGCAACAGTCATGGACTGCCCTCTAGGTACCTACCCATTTCTTACCTAGTTTTGCCGATGTTGGATGGGAAGCTAAAGAAATCCGATTGGGACAGTATTGTTCTAAGGATGGAGCAAAGGCTGGCGGGCTGGGAAGCGATTACATTGTCTAAAGGAGGCAAACTGATTCTGTTGAAGCATGCGCTTTTGGCCATTCTGATTTTTTTCTACTCTGGGGGTCAGAAGGAAGATTGAGGCATTGATGAGAAGGTTTTTTTGGTCGGACAGAAAGCAACAGAGGTCTGGTGTGCATCTGGTGAACTGGAAAGAGGTGATGAAGGGACGAAGGGAGGGTGGCTTAGGCGTACGTGGCATGGAATGCATGAACAAGACTCTCCTAGCTAAATGGGTGGTTTAAATCTTGGGACCTTCATCTTCGCTTGTGTTCAGGCTAATACGGAAAATTTATAGTATTGGAGGCGAGCTAGTGACGAGAAAAGCGCGGCTAGAGTCGCCGCAGTAGGCCGTTGTACAGGAGATTCTACCATCTCTCGCCCTCACGCTGCGGCCGAAAGTAGGGGACGACTAGATGTTCAGATTCTGGGGTGATTATTGGACGGTCGAGGGGGTGCTCGGTAATAGGTTCCCCAAACTGTTTGCTCTGGCAGCTTCGAAGGATTATTTGCTCTACCAGGTGGAGAGCTCCAATATATGGACTCCGGAGTTCGTAACCGAGCTCTCAGAACAACGGTTGGATGATTTTTTCTAGATGCAGGCTGAGCTCCGGGCACCAGGTGTTTTTGCCCAATATGTCAATCACTTTGTGTGGAAAGGGGGGAATTCTCAACCAAGAAGGCACATGATGAGTTGAGGAGACTGGTAGGTGAACAGGATCTGGAGTTTAACCAGGACATGAAGGTGGTGTGGGCGGTTAGGATCCTGTATAGAGTCAAGATTTTTCTGTGGTGCATGAGAAGAGGCCGCTTGTATGACAAGGCAAGGAGGGGGTGGCTATTCGGCTTGCAGGACATGACTTGTGATAGGTACGAGTGTCAGGTAGAGGATGCCGATCATATTTTTTTTCAAGTGCGCGGTATCGGTACAGGTGTGGATGGAGGTCGGTATTGAGTGGCTTGAGACATGAGGGTCGGTAGACTTCTGGTGATCGGTTCATGCGGTGAGGCACAACTCCACGGACAACGTTTCCATCTCGTTCGCGGCTTTATGGGCAATATGGCTTGGGCGGAATGATCTTATATTCAACAATTAGAGATTCTACTCAGAAAAAGTTGTCACACTGTAGAGCTTTTTATAATTTTCTGGGCATCTCGGTAATGTAATCTAATAACTTCAAATGAAATCCTTTTTGCGGTGTCTCCCAACTTGGGAGATCACCCTCCATTTTCTATCAAAAAAAGTTTTAACTTATGAGTTTCTGACAATGTTGATGGCAACATCCCGCACGAATGTTGCTTCTGGTAGCGACTCGTCCTTCTATGTGCCGCCAGGATCAAGTGATCCTGCATGGCAATTTGGATACCTTTCAAACCATGTAGATCCGAACATGGTTACTTGCAGGTTGTGCAAGAAGGTGATGAAAGGAAGGGTTTTTAGGTTCACGCAACATCTTGCGTACCGTAAAGGCGACATGGCTGCATGTCCTAAGGTGGACGAAGAGACGAAAAAGATGATGATATCATACTTGGATGACATTGCTAGAAAGAAGAGTCAGAAAGCCATTGAGGTTGCTGAGATGAGATTGGTACCTGCATCGGTGGAGATGCTGGATCTGCGAAAAGACATCGATCTTCCGAATCTCAGGAACCAAGGTTTAAAAAAGTGCGAGGCAGTTCGAGGCGTTTCTTCGAAATGTGAGGCGAGGCGTAAGCCTCGAGGCGGTCGAGGCGTAAGCCTCAATTTTTAAAAAGAAAAATTAAAATTAAGCAAAATAGATTAATATATATATAATAATAATATTAGATTTTTCAAAAAACATATTCAAAATCAATTTCACACTAGTAAAAAATACAACACATAAGCGATGAAAGTATAGAAGTTCAGATAACTAATATTAGGCACGTGATTGTTTCCGCAATTCACAACAAAGCATAATAATTATTCTACTCTATGTGTTTCTTTTCAGCTGTGCTTCTTCGTATATGTGATAACTATTTTAATAACAATCAAATAACAACATCAAGTTGCAAACTTACAAGTAGTATAATAATTTTATTATAAACAATCGTGTACGTTGTGTACAATAGAACTAGTATGTGTGGATGCAATATGATAAATTGAACATGATGTATACAAGATCATCGAACTTCACTTGTTTCAAGAAATCTCTTCTCTTTGTATGGACATATTTATAGAAATATGTAAGGTTTAACATAAAAACAACAATACTAGCAAAAAAAGGTATAATGTTTATGGTAAAACAAGGTCATGTGCAAAGCACATAACCTAAAATTATTAAAAAAAGACATGCACTTGAGGCTTACGCCTCCGCCTCGCCTCGACCGCCTCAACGCCTCATACGCCTCACAGTACCCTGAGGCTTACGCCTCAGAACTTCTGGGTGAGGCTTAAGCCTCGAGGCGCTTTTTGTCAAAAAACGCCTTGAGGCTTACGCCTCACCGCCTCGAGGCACGCTTTTTAAAACAAGGTCAGGAACAAACCATCGCCGTTCAAGGAATATGTCAGATGGGCATAAAAGATGCTTTATCCAAGGACCATCGTGAAAGGGTTGTCTCTATATATGCAACTGGGCATCTACATCGGCGATCCCTTTCAATGCATTGACCACGAAAAAGTTCAAGCAGATGGTGGAGGCAATTGGGATGTATGGTATAGGTCTTAAGACTCCTACGAGGTATGAGATTAGCGGCCCATTTTTGAAGAAGGCGGTCAAGAAATAACTGATGACTTGCAATGTCATCGAATTACATGAAGAAAACCGGATGCTCTATAATGACTGATGCATGGACGGACATGCAAGGACGGAGCATCATGAACTTCTGTGTCAATTGCTCCTTGGGGACTTCATTTTTGAAGTCCATAGATGCTTCTGACGAGACACACGCCACCGAGTACATTTTTCTGCTCGTGGATGAATGCATAACTGAAGTTAGCGTGAAGAATGTTGTTCAAGTTGTTGCAGATAATGCTTCGGCAAATGTAGCAGTAGGGATATTGATGTTCACAAAATATCCCCAGATATGGTGGACTTCCTGTGCTGCTCATTCCATTGATCTTGCTTTGGAGGAGATCACCAAAGATTCGTGTAGAGATATAATTTATGTTATTTGTACTGTTTCATATTTTCTATATTCTTATGGACTCTTGATGTAATTTACCCATATGCTACTCTCCTATATAAGAGAGCCTAGGGTTTATGGAATAAACAACTCTTTTGATTTTCCCAACATGGTATCAGAGCGACGGTCCTAGACCGGAGCTCCTGTACCCTAACCCTAACCCCACCGCACACCACCTCCTCTACGCGTCGCCCCTTCCTTCTCCGCGCGTCGTCTCCTCCGTGCGCTGTTAAACCCGTGCACGCATCTCCCTCTCTGCACACGGCCTATGCGCGCAGCCACCCCCTTCTTCGCGCGCCAACACCGTGCGCCGCCCCTAACCTCCGCGCGCCCCGCACCTCTGCGATCTCCTCTGCGAGCGCATCTTTTCCGAGCGCCGCCTCTACCTCGGACCACCCCGTATCGCCTAGGCCATGACCATCACCGCCTAGGCCCTCTCTTGCCGGGGCCGTTACATAGGTTCTCGCCAAACGTTCTTCCTTATGGGTTTGGTTGCTTGAGTCTATACATGCAACCGAACCTGTGAATGTCAGTGTAGACAACAATATCTTCAGTCTACAACCTTAGTCTTCTATTATCATCATGTCAGAAAGCAAGGCAGATATTCCATCTACAGACGCCTTCAGAGGTCCGGCGCCTATAGTGAAGATGGACGGGTCAAATTATGAACTGTGGGCAATGCAGTTCATGAGTATGATGAAGTCGACCGGTAAGAAGCACATTCTTATTACTGAGGAAGAGCCTGCTGAGAAGACTGGGGTCAACGCCTTATGGGAGGCGGATGATGCATACACCAAGGTTTGGCTATCAGGAACGTTAGTAATTGAGATTGCAAATGATATTCTCCATCAGCCCACTACAAAAGCAATGTGGGATATTCTGGCTGCTACCTATTCACAGGAAAAGAATGAGATGAAGATTCTGCACTCCAACATGACATCTTTACAATCAAGAAGAATGGACGGCCTCTACACTCATTATACACGTCTTTACGTGGAATGTTTGAGAAGCTCTACAGCTTCATGCCTCTCACAACCACTTCTGAGCAGCAGAAGACCTACAGGAATGCCACTATGGTTGGTGTATTCCTGGCATCCCTTGATCCAGAATACGAGGCAGCACGTTCCCAGATCTTGGCAGATTCCACTATTCCTCCGATGGAGAAAGCCATTCACAGACTGAGTCGTATTACTGTTCCTTCATCTACTGCCAATCAGTCTGCCTCAGCTATGGAAGCATCTCGAGGTCGTGGGGTTCATCATCAGTTTTGTGGTCGTGGACCTCGAGGCAGAGGGATTCGTGTTCGGCAACCATGCACTTTCTGCCATCGTTCTGGACATACCGATGACACATGCTATTCCAAACATGGATTTCCTGCTTCTGCATGAGTAGCTGAACAGATTGAACCTCCATATGCTTCTTCTTTGGATCAGCGATTTGATGATCTTGTAGCTCGTCTGAGGGGTATTATCCCTCTATCCGGTCCTGTTACATCAACGCCAGCCTCTGAGAGTCATCCTGATGTTGATGCTTCTGTATCCACCAGTACCTCAGGTTAGGGGTGCACATGGATCAGATTGGATCGGATTTTAGCTTAATCCATGTCCAATCCAATCTTAACGGATTTTAACTTTTTCCGATCCAATCCAATCCATCAAATATCTAAATCCAAACCAATAAAATCCATCGGATTACGGATTGGATCAGATTGGTTCGGTTTTTTATACTTATGTATTCTATTTTAATTGTTTACCATCTCAAGTTTGTGTTTTATTGCGCACTAGCCCTCAACGTTTAAATTATGGCTCGAAAATTGGTAATATCGATCATATGTAAAGAAAAGAAATATATGAAGATGAGTCAACCAAATTAAAGTTGAAGAACTTCATTAATCCGTAAAAAAAAGTTGAAGACCATGCAATAAACGTAAAGGATTATATTGAATTTAGAATTTGAGATTCCTTTTATAAATATTGCATTATTATGTGTTTTTTTGCAAATGATTTCCAACTAATGATTCAAGTAAGAGTAATACAAGTTACCGAATAATGATCCAAAGATAAGTTACATGAACAAAAAATATGATATTTGCAGTCAGATATAGATGAAGTCAATGGTCAATCTAAAATGTTAAGGTATGTCAAATCAAACTACTTCCAGTAACAATCTTCAAAGTCATATAATATATTATTAACAAACGAGAATCACAAAATAATTATACCGATTAAGTATCAGGCAAATTCAACTTAAATATATCTCACCAAATGGGTAACATGTCTCTCATTTAAAATGAAATTTATTTATCAGATTATACCTATAGTCAAAATGTGCATTTAAAAAAATGGATTAAATTTGGATATCAATTTAAAAAAGAAAGAAATTCAAGTAATGCTTATTAATACTTAGATGGGTTTAGTATATTTGAACATTAATTATTTGATGAAAGAACTGATCCAGTTTCATCGTTAGGATAAGCTTGCAAGTTGGAACAAGTAAAATGTAAGAAGCAAAAAGGCTAAGAATAACAAACAAATATACTAGGCAACTGTCCTAAATCTAGTTTCTTTTAACGGAAATGATACAAGTGGCAACACAATTGGAACAAATGGTATCATGTGGGAGGGGGACAACATTGTGTGAAACAAGCAACGATATCATGCGAGAGGGTGATGGCATTGCAAGGGAGGAGTGACGATGTTGTGCTAGAGGGAGGTGTTGAAATGGACTAAAAGAAATATGGAACTAGGAGTGAAATATTGTGGTCAAGAGTGAATGAGAAAGGATGGGAAATGATAGGAGAATGGCTCAATGGGGATTATAACTATACAAGGTATAATTATATTTTATTATTTAGAAGTTTAACATTTATCTCTCGATAGAGAAGAGATGGTGGTGACAAGAGGATTCGTACCGACTATTGATATAAAAAATGAGATGAGTGACATCGATTATGGTCTCATTGGAATGGGTGCACACGCACACGCACGTGTATATGTATGTATATATGTATGTATTTGTATGTATATGTTAACGGATTAACGGATTGGATCGGATCGGATTTTGATGACAATCCGATCCAATCCATACTTTAACGGATTTGAAAAATTTCAATCCAATCCGATCCATTAAAATGACAAAACCAAACCAATCCAATCCAATAATATCGGATTGGATCGGACTACGGATTTTATCCAATCCGTGTGCACCCCTACCTCAGGTAGTACTTATGCATTCACTAGCAGTAGTGGATCTGATACTTTACAGTGGATTATGGACTCTAGTGCCACACATCATCTGTGTGGTGATCGAGGTCTACTTACAGCCTACGGACAGGTTCCTCCAGGACGCACTGTGGTTATTGCTAATGGGACGCACTCCCTGATTACTGGTCAGGGGGAGATTAGCCTGACACCATCTATGCACCTCAAGAATGTGCTGCACGCACCTGATTTTTCTATGAATTTGTTATCCATTAGCCAACTTACAAAGGATTTACATTGTCGAGCAATTTTTGATCCATCGTCTCTCATTTTTCAGGACATCCTTACGGACAACGTGATTGGGCATGGCTATGAGCAGGGTAGACTATATCGCCTTAGTCGGACTCCATATGCCGGAATCTCCTCTCTTCCTACTAGACATGTCTCTCCATTCATGCAGCACCTGCGCTTCGGCCATCTATCGCTTCAGAAATTGTGTCGTGTTTTACCCCAGGTTTCGCCTCACACGTCCATTCAATGTGAAGCTTGTCAGTTGGGAAAGCATCATCGGTCTACCTTTCCCAGTTGTCAGAGTCGGAGCAGTAGCTCCAAGTTTGAGTTGTTTCATGTTGACATTTGGGGTCCCAGTCGTGTTCCTGATCATCAGAGACACAACTTTTATATTATCACTGTAGATGATTTTTCTCGTCTATCTTGGGTCTTTTTTTTAAAGAATAAATCTGAAGCTGGGAATATTATCATAAATTTCATAAATGAAGTTCGTAATGTCTTTTCTGCGTCTGTGAAAATTGTGAGAAGAGATAATGCCTTGGAACTTTGTACTCATACTCTCTCAAATTATTTTTCAACACAAAGAATTATCCACCAAACATCCTGTGCCTATACTTCCCAACAAAATAGGGATGCAGAAAGGAAACATCGTCATTTGCTTGATATCACCAGGATGCTTTTCATACAGAGTCGTGCTCCTCATTCTTTCTGGGGTGGTGCTGTCCTAACGGCATGTTATCTCATTAATCACATGCCGTTGTCTGTCTTAGGTGAGAAGATTCCTTTCTCCTTGGTTTTTCCTGAAAAAGAATTGTTCTCACTTACCCCACGTGTGTTTGACTCGGTTGCCTTTGTCCACCAGTTGTCTTCATCTATTGACAAGCTCTCTGCTAGAGCTGTCAAGTGTGTTTTCGTCGGGTACTCCATGACACAAAAAGGCTACAGGTGTTATGATCTATTGTGCAGGAAATACCTTGTTAGTGCCGATGTCACTTTTTTGAGTATGTTATGTACTTCTCTCCTACAGGTAATCAGTTGGTATGCTCAAACACTGATGAAGCCATATACATGCCACCACCACCACCTACACCTGCACCTCTACCGCTACCTACATCACCTGCACCTCCTGTTACAGTTCCTGTTCCCCCATTGCCACTCCACTATACCCGTCGGCCTGCTTCTGCTCATGGTCACCGCTCATCATCTAGCTCGCCTGAGGTATGTTCTGAGAATATAATTTCTCATGATGGATCTAATGATTTACCTGAGCAGGCTGTGTTGCAGAGGACAGATGAGGATGCAAGTGATTTGGATCTACCTATTGCGCTTCGGAAACAGAAGCGTAGCTGCGTGTCATATCCTATAGCATCCACGGTTTCTTTTGATCGTCTATCTGGTGATTTCAGGAGTTTTGCTATTGCACTATCTGCCGTGGATATTCCACGGAATTACTAAGATGCATTGAAGGACAGTCGATGGCGTTTAGCTATGGAAGAAGAGATGGCTGCTCTTAAGTCAAGAGGTACCTGGAGCCTTGTCCCTGCACCTACCGGTGTGTCTACAGTGAGTTGTAAGTGGGTCTTCACAGTTAAGCAGAATGCAGATGGTAGCGTTGACAGATACAAGGCACGCTTGGTTGCCCGTGGGTTTACACAAACATATGGGGTGGATTATCTTGATACATTCTCGCCGGTTGCTTGCCATTCCACCTTACAGATCCTTCTTTCTGTTGCGGTTATTCATGATTGACCATTGTTTCAGTTAGATGTTAAGAATGCATTTTTATATGGTGATTTGCAGGAGGAATGCATTTTTATATGGTGATTTGCAGGAGGAAGTCTACATGCAACAACCACCTGGTTTTGCTGTTGAGGGGGAGTATTCTAAGGTATGTAGACTTTATAAGGCCATCTATGGCCTTAAGCAGAGCCCTAGAGCTTGGTTCCAGAAGCTCTCAGACTTCTTTGAAAAATAGGGGTATAACCGTTCCATTACAGATCATTCCCTGTTTATACAGAAAACATCCAGAGGTATTATTGCAATTGTGGTGTATGTAGATGATATCCTGATTACAGGTGATGATGTACAAGGAATTCAAAGGGCGAAAGAAATGTTGGGTCGTGAATTTGTCACCAAGGATCTTGGAGTCCTTAGATATTTTCTGGGACTGGAGTTCGCCAGAAATCCACATGGATTTGTGATGACCCAGAGGAAATATGTCACTGACTTGCTGAGTGAAACATGAATGCTTGGATGCCGACCGGCCACTACACCTATGTATCCAAGCATGAAACTATATGATGATGACATTGATGAGGTGGATAGGAGAAAATATAGAGAACTAGTGGGAAAACTTCTTTATGTTACCATTACCAGACCCGATATTTCTTTTTCTGTTAGTCGGGTGAGCCAGTTCATGGAGCAACCACGTTAGGTACATATGGATGCTATACATATGATACTCAGGTATCTTAAATCATCTCCAAGGTGCAGGCATATTGTTCAAGAAAGACAAGGAGATTGCTATCTCAACGTGCGTAGATGCAGACTACGCAGGATGTCCCAAGAATAGGAAGTCCACCACTGGATTTGTTGTATATGTTGGAAACTCTCTTGTCTCATGGAGAAACAAGAAGCAAACTGTTGTAGCCAGATCCAGTGCTGAGTCTGAATATAGGGCTATGGCCCAGGTTAGTACAGAAATGATGTGGGTGAAAGCTGTTCTTACAGGTCTATATGTAGAAGTCCCACTTCCTATGGCTCTGGAATGTGACAATCAAGCTGCTATATTTATTGCCAATAATCCAACATTTCATGAACGAACCAAGTACGTTGAGGTTGATTGTCACTATATATGAGATATGATTCAGAAGGATTTTATTTCTACATCTCATGTTAGCTCAGGGGACCAAACTGCAGATATCTTTACCAAGACGTTACTTAGAGGGCCATTCCAGAAGTGCTCGTCCAAGCTGAGCATGATCGATATATATGCTCCATCTTGGGGGGGGGGAGTGTAGAGATATAATCTATGTTATTTGTACTGTTTCATATTTTCTATATTCTTATGGACTCTTGATGTAATTTATCCATAGGCTACTCCCCTATATAAGAGAGCCTAGGATTTATGGAATAAACAACTCTTTTGATTTTCCCAACAATTCGAAAGTGAAGAGCTCAATTAAATAGGCGAGGACGCTCACAATTTTTATTTATGCTCACACTAAAAACTTTGAGCTTGATGCAGAAGTTTACAAACAAGAGAGACATCGCTAGACTAGGGCAAACAAGGTTTGCTACTACTTTTCTCACTCTAGAAAGCATTCTAGAGAAAAAAGACAAGCTCTGGTTGATGTTTTCGTCAGATGAGTGGAGGACATGCAAATGGTACAAGACCAAAAAAGGAGAACAAGCGACGTCCATAGTCTTCAACGCTACTTTTTGGAACCACACCGCATTTGCAATCAAAATTTTTATACCTTTGCTTCGTTTATTACGTGTGGTTGATGCGGATCAACGTCTATCCATGAGCTTTGTTTATGGAGGGCTTGAATAGGCAAAGAGAGAGATAATTGCAGCTTTTAATAGTGTGGAGCCATCTTACAAGTTTTTTGTGGACACTATTATCTCCAAAACTAAGGGCATGCTTGACACTCCATTACATCTAGCAGCCTATTTTTTGAACCCATACTTCTTTTACACGGAGTGTGGTGGTGATGCAGATGTTGCGGTGAAGAGAGGTTCTATGGATTGCATGTAAAGATTTTATCTAGATTTAGATATACAAGATGTCATCACTATAATGGAGCTTCTTGATTACATACGTGATCGTAGGGCATTTGGGAAGCCATTAGCCGTGAGACAGAGGATGGGAAATGATGAAAATTTCGATACAGGTATTTCAAGCATTATTTTCAATTAATGTCATTTGGATCATCTTTGATTTCATTGGCTTAACCAATTCTCTATTTCATTAGCTAATTGGTGGTACAATTATGGAGATGACACTCCCCATTTGAAAGACATGGCCATCAAGATCTTGAGCTTGACTTCTGCATCCTCTGGATGTGAGCGCAGCTGTAGTACATTTGACTCGATAATGACTCTAGTGACCCACCTAATAGAAATACTAGTAGTAAATTAGTAATTGATATAGTCATTAGTCATAATTTTCGTAATGTTGCTTACAGATCCATATCAAGGTAGGTTAGAGATAAAGAGGCTAAATGATCTTGTGTACGTTCGTTTCAATTCCAACCTGATGGAACATCATCTTGAGAAAGTAAAAGATCTTCTTTCCTCCTGTGATCGTGCACATTTAGGTGAATGGACTGGAGAGGTCAATGTACAAGCTCAAGATGAGGTCTTTCCAGGTTCCAGATTGACGTGGGGTGCAATGGCTCATGCAAGTGGTGCTGAAGAGAATTCGGAGCTGAGAAGAAGCTAAAGAGGTGAACGTGACAAGAGAGCTTCATCTTCGAGCTCAAACATCGCACCTATAAATGAAGAAGAGGAATTTCTACCAGAAGACATGGATGAAGATGATGATGATGATGAAGAAGAGACTAATTTGGATGATGACCTTGATGGAGACAAATGACTTTTTACTCGCTGCTTGATTTTTTTGACATGTTTAACCTGTTTGTGATTATTAGCTAATATCATGTAGCCAACATTTGTTCTTAACTTGCTACTTTTTTTCCTTCAATTGCTTCTTTTTTAGCTCTTATAAAATTGAAAATAGCTAAATCTATGAAAATTTATGATTAAATATATGTATAAAAAATAATTTATATATTTAAAATAATAAAAAAAATTCAAACTCGATTAATGCCGACTAAATCCGTAGTCGTCCGACTACCGACTAATCCTTAGCCAGTGACCTGACCGACCGAGTATTGACTGCCGACTTCTGCAACCTTGAGTTCGTGGCATCTAAGTTTCTACCTGGAGTCCCAAGGGTGCATGCTCCTCACTTGGTGGTGTCTACTCCTTTTCCCACATGCCACTTAAGAATAATCATCGCAACATGGAACAAGGGACACAATGGGAAAGACATTCGCTAATCACAAGGATATATTTCAGATCTGGAGATCCCACAACCGTTCAAATGATGCTCAAGTTGCTCTCACTCACCGAGGCTCACCGCATCAAGGTTCAATTTTAATTTAGCTCACATTGGATCCATTTCAGTTATTTATCAACCCATTATAATTTATCTGGATATTTATCATATATAATCATGTCCTACATGCTCTACAACATTTCCAAATCAAATTCCATCATTTTTAGGGTTCAAATGGACACACAATCCCAGAATGATCGTTCATTTCACTTTGTTGATTGATCAATACTAGTCGACCACAATGTCAAATTGATTGATCATTCAATTTAGTATGATAGATCAATTTGAACGGGAAATCTCTTCGATCGTCAATATGATTTCACTCATATATATGTTTTTGTTGTTACCCATGTCACGTATATACATTTTATTCGACGTGCATGCAACATATTATGGAGAAAATGTGAAAACGTTGTACGACACGAGACGGATTTTGGCACAAAAACTCGCCCAAACTCGAAATTGACACCAGTAGAGTAGATCATCCGCTACCTACAGTGCGAAAAACGCGCCGATCCAACATCAAGATGAGGGTGAAACGTACCTACGAGAACATTCTCCCGCAAGCTTCTTTCGCCCGAAACGAGAGTTCCACGACTTTTTGTGGAACACGAACATGTCCACAATGATCCTTGCGTCGAACGCTTCGAAATGGTGTATTTGATCTTCCGATCGGTGGTCGGGAATCGTCTCATGTGGCTGAGCTCCGACGAGAGGGGAGGAGCTCTGATGAGGTTAAAGAGTCTGAGTAGCTTGCCCACTTGGCTCACCCCCTCTTATATAGGTTCATCGAATTCGGATCTATAGATCCAATAGCCACAATCCGTTGATATTTTGCATGCAACTATAGCATACGAACTCCGATTTCGATGTTCTTGAGCTCGTTGGAAAATTCTCGACGAGTACTAGAAGATGGAATTGTCATTTTTTGATTTGGATGCTAGACCAGGTCAGAAAATGAGACAGAGTAAGATCCTATTACGAGGGATCTTACACATATTGAGATCTACTGGAATTCTAAATCAGGCCTTATGATGTCAATCAAATAAACTGGAAACTAAATTACGTCCTCTCCCTTTCTCATTCTTTTGACAAGTGACATTTATTTGAAATTTCAATATTAGCGGTTATCTTGGTTGAAGATCTTTTTATGATTAAGGCGGGAAAAGAGAATAGCAAAACTAGACTTTAGTTCACTTGGTGACGGATACGTGTAAAGGTGGTTTTGCAGCTTGTCCTTTTTATGTAGGGCGTTGCATTTTGTAATGTTTTAGACATTTTTCTTGAGCCAGATTCTGTGCACTTGATTTTTCATATTCTCCTACAATTGGATTAGAATTGGCGCACTTGGAACAAATAGGCAGATCAAAGTTACCACATCACACAGTCTTAGATGTGTTTGAGGAATAGTAATGAGTTGCTCCAAACCTGGTTGTCTGTTGGATGCAATTCTTAGATTTTTGTACCCCATTCGTTACAAAATGCAAGTACCAGAAAATGCTATATCGTTTTCCTTCAGTTTAGTTTGTCATAGCAATTCATTACCATTATCAAACTCTTTTTGTTAGTCCTATTGCCCACAATTTCCTGAAGCTCACATGCTTTTGGTTTCACTTTGTTTCTGCAGTGATGTATCCGGTAAAGATTTAACTACAATGTCAACAACCTCAATTTTACCAGTCGACCTCAATGCATTCATACTGAAGGTATGGCTGGAAAAGTCCTACTTTTGAAATCATTTATTATCAAAATGTTGAAATCATGCTTAGCTATGGATATCATTTCAGATGGAGTTAGACATATCATTCTTTGCAAGCGTTGTTGGAGATACAACCCTAGCATTTCAATTCAAAGAGGCTGCAAAACTGCGGACTGCTGCCATAGATTCAATATTTTGGAATGCTGAATTGGGCCAATGGCTTGATTACTGGGTCCAACTCCGAGATGGTCTAATTCACAATGTTGCTATTATATTACCTTCCAACTACGAAGTCATAGTGCAGGATACTGAATGCTTATAGATTGCAAAAATCGTTTCCATGTATTACAGGGTGTTCATATGTGGGATTGTCGTAATCAAAACAGACGAGTTTTTGCTTCGAATTTCGTCCCAATTTGGTTCGAGACTTACCACTCTGGTTAGTATTTTGTATGTCTGTGCATTGGCTTCCTTATCACTCAGTTGACGGAATGTTAGTTATGTAGGAATGTGTTCAAACCATAGTTTAAGATATTTGATCTTAGGGAAACTAAGGACGATGTACTAACATCTTTATGCAAAATCAACCTTTCTACTGGGTTTTCTACGATGAAATCAACTAAAACATGGATTACTGTGATTCAAACAGGCCATAATTGTCCCTTCGATGGTTTCCCTACAACGAAGAACTCTGCTTAAAAATTGACATGATCAACTCTCCTATGAAAACCAGTTTATTCCTTAACCAATTAGAATTCATTAATCATCATCTAATGGTATTGATCTTGTCTCACTGCTCCGAGAAGATTCTTCCAGGGTCCAGAAAGTGATGACAAGCCTTAAGAGTTCTGGCCTGCTATGCCGTGCTGGTGTTGCAACTTCTCTTACAAACTCTGGAGAACAATGGTAAGTAGATTTTGATGCGTGATTTGACATAGATAATGCTTGGATTCTTTCAACTGAAATGGATGACTCGGGACAGGGATTTCCCAAATGGCTGGGCTCCTCTGCAGCACATGATAGTGGAAGGGCTCACAAAATCTGCAGTGGATGAAGCAAAGTCCCTTGCTGAGGACATAGCTTTGAGGTGGATAAGAACAAACTTTGCAGCATATAAGAGGACAGGGGCTATGCATGAAAAATACAATGTGGATGCTTGTGGAGAAGCTGGAGGAGGTGGCGAATATAAACCTCAGGTAACCCACTCTACTCAACTTTAAGCATTTAAGTTTTTTTTCTCAACTAACGACCTATGGGTGAAGTGGATGACTAACTAAAATTAAGGATGAACATCAGGTTGGGCCTATTCGGATCTAAGGTGACCCGGTCCAAGGCCCATTAAAATTTATGAGCTGTGAACCGGCATGGCCCGATTTTTTTGTCCATGTTGGCCCACTACCCAGCCTGCCCCATTTAATATGGGCCCGGGTTTGGATCGGGCCAGCCTATCCAAACAACAACAACAATAACAACAAAGTCTTTTCCCACAATTAAGTAGGGTCGGCTACATGGATTTTTTGCCTCCATTCAGATCTATCTTGGGTCGATCTCGGACTTATATCCAAAAAACTAAGATCCCTTCGTATAGTCTCTTTCCAACACTTCTTGGGCCGTCCTCGCCCTCTCTTAGCCGGCTCAACATCCCAACACTTGCATCTCCTAACCGGTGCATCAGTTGACCTTCTTTGCAAATGACCAAACCATCTTAAGCGGTTTTCTCGCATCTTATTCTCGATCGGAGCTACACCAACTTTCTTTCTGATTGCATCATTCCGAATCCGATCTTTACGTGTATGTCCACACATCCATCTTAGCATTTTCATTTCTTCTACAGCCATTCTCTGCACATGTCTATGGTTCACAGGCCAACATTCAGAACCATAAAGCATAGCAGGTCTCACGGCTGTTTTGTAAAACTTTCCCTTAATTTTTAAAGGAATTTTCTTATCACAGAGAACAGCGGAGGCTCCTCTCCACTTTAGCCAGCCTGCATTTATTCTATTAGTAATATCTCGATCAATTTCCCCATCATGTTGCAAAATAGATCCCAGATATCTAAAAGAATCTCTCTTCTGAATGTTATCGTCACCAATCTTCACCTCAATTCCTTCACCATTGCTTCCATCAAAGGTGCATTTCATATATTCCATCTTAGCCCTACTTATACGAAAACCTTTAGTCTCCAATGCATGTCTCCAAACCTCAAGCTTCTCATTTACTCCATCTCTAGTCTCGTCAATCAGCACAATATCATCAGCAAATAACATACACCAAGGTAACTCATCCTAAATGTGACTTGTCAACTCGTCCATAATCAAAGTAAAAAGAAATGGACTCAAAGCTGAACCTTGATGTAAACCAGTGTTGATATCAAAATAGTCAGTCTTTCCCGTCGGGGTTCTTACACAAGATAAAGCCCTATCATACATATCCTTTATGAGATT
Organism: Ottelia alismoides; assembly: GCA_037367405.1. Lineage (NCBI taxonomy): Eukaryota > Viridiplantae > Streptophyta > Magnoliopsida > Alismatales > Hydrocharitaceae > Ottelia > Ottelia alismoides. The sequence goes on from JAZKJV010001704.1 coordinate 341,384, forward strand.
AATGTATAGGACATGTACTTGTCTCTTCTCCAAAACTCTCCACAGTATCTCTCGTGGGACGGAATCATAAGCCTTCTCCAAATCAATAAAGATCATATGGAGATTCTTCCTTTTAGCTCTATAAATCTCCATTGTTCTCCTCAGAAAATGGATGGTTTCAATAGTTAAGCGACCTGGCATGAATCCAAATTGGTTTTCTTTTACTTGGGAAACTTGCCTTAACCTTCTTTCAATCACACGTTCCCAAATTTTCATAGTGTGACTCATCAGCTGGATACCTCTGTAATTTGAACAATTTTGAATGTCTCCTTTGTTCTTATAAAGAGGCACCACAATACTCCTCCAATCTTCAGGCATTTTCTTGCTTCGCCAAATAACATTGAATAGATTCGTAAGCCAAGTCAAACCACGCTCACCTAAAACTTTCCATACTTCTACAGGGATGTCATCCGGTCCAACACCTTTCCCAGGTCTCATAACCTTCAGAGCCTCCTCTACTTCTTTTCTTTGTATTCGTCTATAGCATGCACGATTAGGATGGGAGCATAGAGAAGGAAAATGAGTATTCGTCTATAGCATCCGGGCCAGCCTATCCCATTCAAAAAAATTAGGATGGGAGCATAGAGAAGGAAAATGAGTAATTCAAGGTACCTATACTAGTGATGGAACAATGCGAATGAATGGGCATACACAGATTATTGGTACATGAATCAATGATTCAAAATTAATGATTCACAAATTAAATAGAGTGCATCATATGTGACAGACAGGAGAAACAAGGAGAGAAATGATATTCTCATGTGTTAGAAAAGTGATATACTACGACGACAAAGAGGAGAAAAGCTTAACCACCAGTTTGTTGGAAGAGAAGAGGGTTGATAATTATGTTCATGTAAGTGATAAAAATGGATGGAAATATCAAATAAACTGCACTATTATAATTTGAGATCATGTATATTAATATTATATGGGACATCTTATTGGTCCCTTATCGGGACGACCAGTGGGCTTATGGGTTTGGGCCAAGGCCGTCTCGAGGATAGTCCATTTATTTAGTGGGCCAAATTTTCGGCCCAAGCCTATTCCAATATAAATTGGGCTTGGGTTCAGGTCATGCTTGTAGGCTGGGCAGGCCTGCCCAACCCAATGCTCATCCCTAACTAAAATGCCTAAATCATGTGTGCATCTCGCTTTGCCATTGATAAAACCAGAAAAGATTGTTCTATGTTGAATTGTGTTCAAGCTGACCACAAAAACCTAGGGTTGGCCACCTAGATTTAATATAAATTATCCTTCAGTATGCTTGTTAAGATATACTTGGTCGATGAGACTGCGAAATTGACCACAACTATAGTCTACATGAGTGCTTCATTTAAATGGTGCACATTATTTTTTAGCATCGCCACCTTATAGTTGTTGTACATGGAAACATAACATTGTATCTGTAAACATCCAATAACTTGTTTTTTTAAATCAGTTTTCTTACTGAGTTTTTAATTAAAAACAAAAAATTATGCTATCAAAAAATGGCAAATGGAAAATAATGGGCAGCAAATTTATATCAAATATAGAAGGTACCATTTAAATTGATGCAGAAAAAAATCGACGATGGCAGGAAATAAAATATTTGAACGGTGGTGGAATTTCGGTGGAGAAAGAGGGGGGTTGAGAAGAAGAAACTCGTCAGAGAATGAGAGGTTGAGGGAGAAGAAGCGCGAAGACCGCGTAGGGGGGAAGAGAGAGACGGAGATAAAGATCTCAAATTTCATTAATACTTGACTCAATAAAACATTGGACCCTCATCCCTTTATATAGGAGGGATGACATTACAAAAATAGTAAACTAATTTAATTTGACCACTAATTATCCTAATTAGACTCTAACTAATTAATTGACTAAATTTAAAAATCAAATCTACGACCAATTGTTGGAGATCACAGGAGATCTCAGTTATTTAATTAAGGACACGTCGGCTTAAATAAACGTAAATAAAATTGACCCATAAAATTAGATAAATATTAGACCCTATCCGTTGTGTCCACGCTGCATCAACTCTCCTCCGCTTTAAAAATTCGTCTCTCGACGAATTGCTGGTTCTGCAGGCTTAGAGATAGAATCGACATGCTCAGTCATCTTCTGGAAGAACTGATGTGGCGCGAACGACGGAGTCCATACGCGGGCGTGGGTGACGCGGCCTTCGTGGTTGAAGAACATGTGTGGCGCGAACGGCGGCGTCTTCTTGATTGTTGTCTCCTTCTTGTGATGATCGAAGAATTGATGAGGCATGAACAACATGGCCATAGTGAAGCAATGACACAAGGAGTGGAGGGGAGGAGATGTGTCCAAGGAATGAAGCCATGTGGTCCTTATATAGGGGAAGCCCAAGGCTCTAGTCCTATTTGGATAAGGAGGAACCCCGAATTTTTGATTTGCAGCCTTCTCTTTTAAATATTTTCGCCACCGGGGGCCTGGGCGCAAATTTCACACCCCTTCGTTCTTCTTTACTTTCCTAATCCTTTTGGCGTTTCTGCAAATAAGAGGTTCAGGGGGTTTCTGTTTGCAATTTTTCCCACTTACACGCCACTCTCACAAGGCGTGGGACGCAAGTCCCGTAACCAGCGGGTTCCCTGTTAGGGTATACCCGAGTTCTTCGCGTATATGCAACGGGCTGGGGCGGCGGCTCCTTGATAGCGGGCGGGACCGGGGCGGCTCCGCGGGGAGGCGGGGGTCGCCAGGGGCTCTCGTGCTTCGGGGGTGAGGGGCGGAGAGGCTTCGGGTGGCCAAGAGTCGCCGAGGGGGTGCTGGTGGGGAAGGGGAGTAGGGGAGAGGGGGGTTTTCGCCCAGCGCGGGGATCGAGGGGGGTGCCGGGCGGCAAGTGGAAGGCGAGTGGGGGATAGGGAGGCGGTGACCTGGGGAACGAGGGGAGGTCGGGGCGGTGAGCACAGGGGCCAAGGGGAACGCGGGAGGGGGAAAAGGTCGGGGCGAGCGGGCGTTGCTGGGGAAGGCGGCGAGGACGGGGGTTGTGCAGGGATTGCGGGGCTGGGTTTGGTGATGGTGAGTTGGGTGTCGTGGTAGGGGACGGTGGGCAGGATTGCGGCTTGGCGCGCGGGGGGTTGCGGGCCGGGGATGGCGGGGGTAAGGGCTACTAGCGGGGGAGGGGGGATGGCAGGGGGAAGGATGGGGGCCTGGGGGGTGGCGGAAGGGGCTGACGTGGCTAGGGGGGTCGTTGGGGGGGTCGGGGATGCAGCGGGGGTTGGCAAGGGGGCTGCCGAGGAGGCGTTTATTGATTCCGGGGGATTACCTGGACAACGAGCGTTTCAGCCTTTTTTTCTTCCGAAATGATCTAAAAAGCGGTCGGGTCTTTGTTGGCGGCGAGTTTCTCGTTTTCACCATCCACATGATCTTCATATTCTTGTTCTGAAGCGGGTTGCACAGCCACTGCGACGATCTGATTTCCGATGGCGACGACCGAATCTTCCTCGATTAACGCATCTAACCATGCTTGCACCTTGATGCTTGACATAAGGCGCTTCTTGAACCTTTGTTGACGTGCACGTGAACGCGAACCATGAGATATGCAACTCAAATCATATTGCATCTTCCAATACGCGACGGAATCGTCGAATCGTGAAAACGATTCCGTTTCCATGCTCTGATATCAAATGATGCAGAAAAAAATCGGCGACGGCGGGAAATAAAATATTTGAACGGTGGTGGAATTTCGGTGGAGAAAGAGGGTGGTTGAGAAGAAGAAACTCGTCGGAGAACGAGAGGTTGAGGGAGAAGAAGCGCGAAGACCGCGTAGGGGGGAAGAGAGAGACGGAGATAAAGATCTCAAATTTTCATTAATACTTGACTCAATAAAATATTGGACCTTCATCCCTTTATATAGGAGGGATGACATTACAAAAATAGTAAACTAATTTAATTTGACCACTAATTATCCTAATTAGACTCTAACTAATTAATTGATCAAATTTAAAAATCAAATCTACGACCAATTGTTGGAGATCACAGGCGATCTCACTTATTTAATTAAGGACACATCGGCTTAAATAAACGTAAATAAAATTGAACCATAAAATTAGATAAATATTGGACCCTATCCGGTGGGTCCACGCTGCATCATAAATCAAAAACTTGAAGTTATAATTAACTTTTGATACTCCTTTCTCAACATTTTCCTTGTCAAGTATTCATCGTTATTCCCTTTTTCGATGCAGTTTAAACATGTATTTAGTGCATGAGAAGCAGTTAATGTGCCATGTACTTGAACTGTGTTCTCTCCATAGAGTCTGTACTGCTCTAGTATAAGTAACGAACTAGGCTTAAATATACTAGCGCAGTGGACCTGTAAATCTATTGGAAATATTGTATTATTTGGTTTTTTTAATTTCTCCCCTCTGTATTACTTTTTTTATTAAGTTTTCCTAAAATCAGGTCTTATTTTTCATGTTTTTGTTTATTTGTTGATCTCAGACTGGTTTTGGGTGGTCCAATGGTGTGATCCTTGCATTTTTGGAGGAGTTTGGATGGCCTAAAGACAGAGAACTTAATTGGTAGAGCTAAATAATCGAAAGGTCTAAAATGTTGTGAAGACCATCCCACTCTACAGGTTGGCTAAATGATACTAAGTTGTATACATTGGAAAGCATTAATACTTAGCGTTGTTCGATCTCTGCGAAGGTTGATTTATTTCCCTCCATATCCTTAGCATTGGGGGCCCAAGCGCCATTCCTAACATCTGGGTGGATTCGATGAGATCAGATCTGTTGCATCAACACGGTCCTTTAGATATGTTCTCTTATCTTATTTACAATCATGATCTGGTAAGAAATAGATGATTGTATTGACATCTTTAGAAAAACAAAAGAGAATTTTATTGCACAAAACTCAGATTCTAATGAAGTCGTTTTCATCTAAAAGATTAAAAGTTGCATAAATTCTATATTTCCAGTATCTAAGCAATTTTCAGCTGCTGACATATCCTAAGTAGATGCAGCACAAGAATCTTTTGTTTCGATTATAACAAAAGCATTAAATTGTTGATCTTGATATGTGTACTATATCTGTGGTACTAACAAGTTTCAGATTTAAAGTTCGACAAAATGTAAGATTCAGGAGCACGTGTTTACTATATGCCACATTATAGGTTAAATTGTTTCCTTGGACTACAATACATCCAGAAGACCGATTTTTTTTTTCGAGTCAGTTTGGCGGGTAGTTTAATCACCATGCCCAGGGATATCATAGAACTGCTAAATTAAATCCGATTGTTCATCCTTAACAAACCATATGTTCGAAACTCAATCAATGAACATGCAGAAGAAGCGCGGGTACTTATATCGCATTTATATAATGTGATGTACTTGCACATCTTCAAAATACGGCATCAGTGTTGAAAACAAATTCATGGACTTCTGATATCCAGAAATAGGTCTATATTACATTTTAAAGATGTGCTTTTAAAAAGTGTACACTTTTGATAACGCATCTACGAATGCACTATTCAGAAGAAGCAATATGGAAACAGTTCTTCAAATTTGGTAGTATCGATGTCGCATTTTGAAGATATGCTATGTATATCGCATTCTATAAATGCGATATAAATCTACTAGTTGGAGAATTACAATTTTTATGACCACACACTGACATGTAATATTTTTCATGGAGAACATTACTTAGGAATTTTCCTCCAAATTGGGTGAATCATGTTTAGGTAAATTTGTGCTCATCTTAATGGCAGGCAGGCAATACGGATGCTCAATTTTGGAAAACTTCTTGTGTTAAAGGCATGTATTATTATCTGAAGTATTTAATCATAGTAACTTGTCGACTTGAAATCCATGCAAGACGACTTCCCAAAGTCTCTGAAGCTGAATCTGTCAAAAGTATTACTCCAAACTCACATAGAGCTCTCTTCTCATTAGATAGTTCCATGTCTCTCTCTCTTTGAAGTCCCGAACAATTCTTCGGAAGAAGCAGCAATGGCATGTATTACAGGAACCAACTCCATGGCTGCGATTTACACACACCAGCAATATGTTGCCGCTAATAAAGGAGGCAGCAGTGCCACTGTCAGCCCAATGCAGAATCAGCAGCAGAGAAGCCGTAGCAAAACTCAATTTACAGCAGAGAATAATAATAACAAAGAAGTTGATGTGGGAAAGAATTTTCAACAGCAGACCGCAGTTGGAGTTGGTACGTGCGGTATCAATGTATAGCAGCAGCAACAAATGCCCTATGCAGATACTGGAATGTGCCGTAAATGTAATGCAGCAGCAGCAATTGGCGCTGAAGTCGGCTAAGGTGAAGATACAGCTGCAACCTCAACGGGAGCATCGGATCGATGAACCAGCTGTAGCAATCAGAACATACTGCACACTATTTCGAGAGGATGCGATAGATGCAACCATCCAGCAACAAAAGAACACCCATCGAAGTGGCAAATTTCTGCTGATTACAACCTGAAACTCAAGATGAACTTCTCGAATTGCTTTTGAGTCCAGTTTTACTGGAACTTCTCGTTGACAAGAATATTGAGTCCAGCATCGAATTTTGTGAATTGACCTCAAAACTGCCACCAGCGGTCACGGCGAGACCGGGTCTCTCAGGAGACTCTAACCTCCGAGCATTGGGCCCATACCCAAACAAATCATCTATCACACAAACTAATACGAGGAGCGGGTACCTGGAAATCTATCTAGCTATTTCATCTTAATGGTCAAAGGTCCAATGCTTTTTCTCAATGGGTTAAGTTCTTAAATGTTATCTTTTTATTTGACCATTAATATTAAGTAGCTAGAAATGTTGGATTTTGAAATATTTGATAATCATTTGGAACATTATTCATTGATTCAATATTGCATCTTTGAAAACGTTTTTTTTAAAAGCCCAAATAATTTTTACTGTAGCAGAAGATCTGTCCCCTGTGAAGTGAAGAGGGAATGAAAGATGGCATGAGAGAGGGAGAGGGAAGGGTTGCCACTTTCCCTGATGATGGGAGAAGCTGGAAAACCTAACTATAATTAACAGAGAGACAGGTATTTTTCTCTGAGACCAGCATCGGCAACGTTACTACCTTTAAATCAACCGACTGAACCATTTATTAATGCCCCAGCCGTCAATTCAACCGCCCATAAGCTCTATAACATGTTTCCTTCCTGAGCATATCCATATCCATGTTCCTGTGATTGAAGGTATGGATGTTCAAATATATTTGGGTCAGCGGCTACTCAACTTGTACCGTTCATTTTGACCCTAAACTCATGAGTACCTGTTTGAAATTGATAGGTCAGGTACTGATGAATCTGTGATTCATCACTCTAAAAGTTGAAAATAGAGCTTTGTTCCCGAGTAAATAGCAGCATATTTCCTTTTATATTGTAAAATTAGCATTCGTGCATGCAAGCATAATATATGCATTTTAGCATTCATACTTGCATTAAATAAGAAGCCAAATTCACTTGTAAATATCCACCTGTATATTAGATAAAATACCTTATTTGTATATATTTTATACTAACTACAAAGCCACTAAAACCAACTCTATAGTGTATATATTACTAACACTAATTAAAGAAAAATATCTAAAAAATAATAACTTGCAAAATCACCCAATAAAACCCCAACCCAAGTTTGAAGACCATAGACCTTAAAACGCACATATCTCTCTCATACAACCTCCGAATAAAGATTGCTCACTTTTAAAGTAATATACATTCAGAGACCTTCGAAACAAGACCAATTTCATTAAAATCGGAGCTCGTATGCAAAACTTGGGTTTTGGGCCCCTTTCGTATATTGTACAAATTGACCGTTTTACCCTTGTATTTTATCTTTTTATTTCTCTTAATTATTAAAAATCCAAAAAATTAGATTAAGTTGTAAATATTCTCCTCATATTTTTTCTATTTTTTATATTTTTTCTCTCTTTTAAAAATGACAAAAAAATACAAAAGGAAAAATGCGGTATTTTATATCTATAAGGTACCACCCAAAAATATGTTTTTGTACAGATGGCTTCTTTTGATTTTCGGTCCTTCACAAAAGTTGTAGATCTCGAGGAGACGAGCAACTTTCGTGTTGACCACTTTTTGATTTAATCCCTTTTGTTATTTCTTTTTTATTTTCTTTACATTAAATTTTTGGAATTTTCTAGGAGCGACATGTGGCCGCTCCTGGAGCCGCCACATGTCACCCCTTTTTTATTTATTTTCGGATTTATTTTATAATTTTCGGATTTATTTTTATTATTATTATTTATTATTATTTTAATTATTTTAAGTAGCCTACTATATTACTATATTTAATATATATTTTTATTCCCCTTTTACTTCTTCTCCCCTTTCTTTTCTTCCACTCCAAGCCAATAACTCCCTACTACCCCACTCTCTCCATCCTTCTCCAACCTCCTCCTCCTCTTTATATTCTCTTCCACTCCTCCATTCATCTTCATCCGCCGTTTTCGAGAGAAGTGAGGTCGAGCCCCTTTAACCTTCAGGTGACAGCTGCAGGAGACGAGTCGAGCGATGACAACCTCAAGGCGAGATCCGCGGTTAATCCCTGCGTAGTGAGTTGCCAGCCAAGCTCACGGAGCTTCTCCGATTTTCGATCGCCAAATCGGATCGAGGCCACAACCGGAAGCCGCACGACGCGGCTCCACTTTCGGCGAATCACAGGTAAGTATCTTTTATCTTATCCTTTTAAATTTTTTATCTAACATCTATTTGTTGTCTTGTGCATCTTCATTTTCACCGTTATTTTATTCATCACACACAAATCATCACAAAAAAAGACCACCACCACCACTATCATTATTCATCATTCACCACTTTTTTATTTCATTTTCACCACTGTTTACAAGGAAAATACAAAAAAAAAACAAAACAAAAAAAAACTTTCACAGCTGCAGGTCCACGGCCAAGCACCATCTTCAGGCCGGCCGTCGACGTGCTCCCCGGTGCTCCGCCCCTCGCATGTAGCCATCGCCCCTCGGATTCAGCCCCAGTGCCGCCCTCGTGCGCAGTGCTCCGTCCGTGCAGCTCCTCACGCCTCCCACCGCTCCTCGCTCCTCCCATCGAACGGCCAGATCGTGTGCCCCCACGCCATTGCCCCTCCGCGCGCGTGCGCGCACCTCCAGGTCCCCTCGCGCCCTCGACCGCGACACGCAACCACCGTGCGCCGCCGCCAGATCCAGCCCGCGCACAGCCGTGCCGCGCCCTTGCGCGTCGGTCGCGCACAGCAGCCGACTGCCTTGGCCGCGCCCAGCCCCTGACCCTTCGTCCCCCCGCCGGCCAACTCCGCATCAGCAGCCTCCGCTCTGCCTTGGACGCGCCATCTTCCCCGACCACCGCACGCGCAGCCTCGCGCGTCAGCAGGGCCGCCCAGGCGCGTGTGCGCGCGGCGCCCCTCCTTCTTCGCGTGCGCAGCCCCGCTCGTCGGCTGCGCCGCCGCCAAAGCATGGCCGCGCGCGGCGCCCCTCCTCGACCGCCACCTCGTCCACGCCCAGCGCCGCCCCCTTGCAACGGGCGGCACCCGACCACGAGCAGCCAGCCGCTGCAGCGCGCCAACGCCTCGCCCACCTCACGGCCGTGTGTGGCCGCACACAGCCTCCACCGCCGCACGTCCTCGCCGCTGTCCGCCCGCCCCACCGACATCGGGTGGCGCCGCCATCAAGCCCTAGCGCCCACGCCCCTGCGTTACTTGAGGGAGAAGAATAAGCAAGGTCTTTTTTTATTATTTTTCTTGTGAAAATTGCATTTCTTTATTTTAAGTTTTGGCAACTACATTAGTGTCCCTGTACATAGTTTAAATTTGTTAGTTTTATTTCAGAACTTGCAAAGACATCCTTAAGTTCATACAGTAATTTGGACAGTCATTTAGCATCTTTTTATTTAATGAAAAATAGTATGTTGTAGAGAAATTCATTCTTTATCTCCTGGCTATTTAATTGCATTTTTTGTGAGTCTTAGATAATTTAATAAAAATCAGAGATTGAAAATCAAAGATATTTTATCCATTTTTGCTATGAAATTCGTACATAGTCATTTATTGCTTTAAAAATTGCGAAAAAATTGTGAATGATGCCTTTTAGTGTGCTTTAAATACCTTCCAAGTTTCATCAAATTTGGAGTTGTCGTTTGCACAAAATAAATTGTAGAGCATTTTCTGTGGTTGATTTTTAGTTAATTCCACGAATTAGATTTTTGAGAAATTTCAAGTCTCCTGCATTCCTTATTGAACTATCTATTTGAGATAAATCAATCTCTGGATAATTTGATTTCATGGATTAATTAGAAATTAAATACCCACAATCGCTCTGTTTTCATTAAAATATTCATAAAAAATCAAAAAGTGTCAGAAAATTCTAAAAATATTATTGTAGCTTCATTGCATCATATTTAACTTCCAGTAAATTTTTAATAATTTTTGCATATCATTTGCACGAAAAATTGTATAAAAACCCTAAAAAAGTTTTCATTTTTCATTTGGGCATTTTTAACCCAAAAATTACAAAAAATCCATTTTGCATTCATTATTGGATGAGGTTCTTAGGAAAAATATAACTTGGCTGATTTCAACTAAATTTCATATTAAAAGTAAATTTGGCTACGTTGTTGATTTTCTTAATAACCTAGTTCAACCGCATTTGTGCATCGGCACTTTTATCGCATAAAAAAATACCAAAAAAATCCCACTTCGAAAACCGTAATCTAATCACTCTAACTTGATCCCAAGTTGTTCCTTTGCCTCCTTGAGTCGACCCTGGGGCTTGCCCAGGCTAAACAAACATAAAACCGCGCATTAAATTCATTCGTTGATTATTGGATTTGTGCGGTTATTTTTTATCGACGTGGATCTATTCGACTGCAACGCACTAGTCTAATCAGACAACATTAAAAGGGTAGGTCATCTGTGTTCATCAAATGACGCCGTTGCCGGGGAGGCAAACGGCTTAGGATCACTTTAGAAAGTTAGGTTTACATTTTCCATTCACTCGGGTAGTCTGACCCCCGAGCCACATTGTAATTATCCATTTTTTCTTTAGTTGTTTTTCTCACCATTTTTGTGTATATATCTCTCTGACATAATTTATCTTTTTGTGCGAGGGCCCGGTGGACTTGGAGCGGCTTTCTTGAAGTCGACGCATCTCGAAGTGCATCGGAGGTCGACTATTCGCGGATCAAGTCGGCTGTTGAGACGCCAGAAGGATTTTTTATTTTTTTTAACTTGTAAAAATTGTCTACATTTACAACGGTTCCCGTTTGGGTTCTCGCGTGTGTAAACATAGTGAACCGTGTCCCTGTCTGCTGTGTGGCTTGGAATTTTAGACTAAGCTTGCACTAGCGGCTCCTTGAGCCACTCTAGGATTTGCTTGTGCTCGTAATTATTTAGGACCACACATTGCATGTAAAAGATGCACTTAGATCGCAGATCTAGTCAAATCAAATTCGTTCTTCACTCGCTAATAGAACTTCCTGTCTAGTAGCGGCTTTTCTCGTTTGCATTTGCATATAGTGTAAAAGATCTCAATTTGTTCTGCATCCTGCATAAAAGCGAAGGGATCACTGTAAGTATTCTCTACTCAACATACGCATCATTTTTTTAACTTGCATCGGCTTTTCTCGATTTCCCCCTCTGATTTTCACATTTAAATTAAAAAGGAAATTGGGACTGGACGATAGGCGTGCTGTGTGGTTGACTAACAAAGTGATAACTTAACTTAAAAACCGGGACTGCTAAACATTATTGACCAAAAAAAAGGGATAAAATTGGAAAAATTGTTTGCGGGAGATTAATCCCCGACCTTGTTTCAGGCTGAGTGAGGGTAACACCTTAAGGCAGAGCCCAAATCCCTGCCCTCCATATCACGTTTCCGACTGATCCTAGCAAATATCACAAGTCGAATTTTTAAGGTTCACTGACTAGTACCAAGTAGCCTCCGCCTGTCTCAGGTAGATAGGGGCAAAATTGCGGTACTTTGCGACAAGTTGCCAGTAACCCCCCGGGGTGAAGTTCCGGTCTTGTCAGCCTCCGCCTTCTTGCAGGTAGATAGGGGTGTGGTCTTTGAATCCATCGACTTGGGATAGGAGCGTAAAAAGAAGGACTGGCGGTATCTTAGGCGACAGGTTAAACAGGGGAAGACGCATCCGGCTCTGAGCCGACTTCCCTATAGGCCGCGTAATCCTTGCTATCTTGCTTGAAAATTACACTAAAAATTACAAAATTAATTGGACTCGGTTTCGGGTTCTTCACCGTGTTGAGTGTGAACTCGGGGTTTGCTCTTGCGTTTGTTTTGTGTCTGTCCGTGTGTGTTATCCTGTGAAATTGTACATTTTTCCACCTCAACCTACTTACATTCAGCCTTTCCTCTTCAAGATGTCGGGATATTGGTCCCCATACCTTGAGACCTCTGGTCAATCCTCATTGACCATATACTGATCATCTTCACCTTCTCATTCTTCCATGTATCCTAAGCCAACCACGGGAGACCCGTACCCGTGGTCGGCTCCACCTCAACCCAATCATGAAGTCAGAGCTCCGACTGACTTCTCCACTTCTTCACATTTCTCACCTACTTTATATTTCTGACACTCCGGATCCACTTCCATCTTGGGCTGACTGTCCTTACTCTCGAGTGCTTGCTGGAATCAAAGAATCAAAATGAAGAGCAAGCCACTGCTGAGACAGATGATTGGCAAAATTATATGCCCCCACACACTTCACTCTCACCTCAAGTAGGGACCATACAACAATTAACATATATGCATCCCGACTTGACCTTAGAGCATAACATGGTCGATCGAACATACCAAATGAAGAGGTCTGCACATCATGATTTCCCAGACTTGATTGACTTTAGTGATCAAGATTCCATTAACCAACCTTCATTCGGAGAGCCAATACATTCAAAAGATTGGACTCATGAGCTAGACTTATCAGTCCCCGTTTCATCGTATGAGGCTCCGACCAATATTTGCCATCTAGATGGTCCATACTCGACCCAGCATTACATGCCAGAGTCTAGGTATGTTGAGTATGAGACCCCAATATCTCAGCAGTATCCTCCAAATGAGCAGAACTCTCCCATGATTTGTCATGAGAATTTTTTGGAGGATGACATCTCTAGACTTATTAAGAAAAATGAATCATTTGGTAACGAATTGAAAGATGTCCATGGAAATATTGAACTCAATATCTGTCAGCCTAGGTATGAAAGTGGAGAAGGAAGTAAGTAGATCCGATGTTGAAAACCGAGCAAGCATCAGGGAACCCACACCGTTTGTACAGCTGGAGTCCATTCTATCTCCCTCTTCTACCAACCACTTACCCTCCAATCCAGAATCTGATCATTCATCGACCAAAAATACCAAAAAAATTGAAAAACCAAAAAATCACATAAAAATTAAAAATGAAAAGACCTAAAAAATCGGATCCTGCCCTAAAGGAAGCACTCGATGAAGAATTAATTTTTCAAACTTCCCTTAATAAAGGCCATAGATCACTTTCCCGACCTCAAACGATTTGTGAGAAGTAAATTGATGCCCCAAGAGGTCGGGCAATAAGAGGACAAGGACTGAAAGACATATAATGTCTATGGCCACCTCCTTGGTGATGGGGAGAAAGACCAAAAGCCGCAGAGTGAAGCGGTTGCCCCGAGTTGAATGTGAAATCAAAGACACCATCTTTACCCATGCAAGAATCGATGATGACTCACCGATAAATATCCTCCCCGACCTCTGTGTTTGACAAGCTCAAACTCAAGCCACTTAGGAAGTCGAGAGAGATCGTTCAGCTGGCTGATCGATCCATTAAACGGTCGAGAGGAAATATTTCAGTCATCGTTACTTTCCAAGGTGCTCTACTCCAGGTAGACTTCACGATTATTGACATCGAGCACCGAGGAGAGTTTACCCAGTCTCCGATTATTTTCGGGAAGCCGTTCTTAGCCTTGGCTAAGGCGACTATAGATTGCGAGACCCGGGAGATCGATTTTTCAGCATTGGGAGTGATGAATCACAGATTCATCAACATTTGATGAGCACAGATGACCTACCCTTTTAATGTTGTCTGATTAGACTAGTGTGTTGCAGTAAGATAGATCCATGTCGATAAAAAATAACCGCATAAATCCAAATAATCAACGAATGAATTTTAATGCGCGGTTTTATGTTTGTTTAGCCTGGGCAAGCCCCAGGGTCGACTCAAGGAGGCAAAGGAACAACTTGGGATCAAGTTATAGTGATTAGATTACGGTTTTCGAAGTGGGATTTTTTGGTATTTTTTTATGCGATAAAAAGTGCCGATGCACAAATGCGGTTGAACTAGGTTATTAAGAAAATCAACAACGTAGCCAAATTTACTTTTAATATGAAATTAGTTCAAATCAACCAAGTTAATATTTTTCCTAAGAACCTAATCCAATAATGAATGCAAAATGGATTTTTTGTAATTTTTGGGTTAAAAATGCACAAATGAAAAATGAAACTTTTTTAGGGTTTTTATACAATTTTTCGTGCAAATGTTATGCAAAAATTATGAAAAATTTTACTAGAAGTTAAATATGATGCAATGAAGCTAAATAATATTTTTAGATTTTTCTGACACTTTTTTATTTTTTATGAATATTTTTAATGAAAACAGAGCGATTGCGGGTATTTAATTTCTAATTAATCCATGAAATCAAAATTATCCAGAGATTGATTTATCTCAAATAGAAGTTCAATAAGGAATCCAAGAGACTTGAAATTTCTCAAAAATCTAAATCGTGGAATTAATTAAAAATCAACCACAGAAAATGCTCTACAATTTATTTTATGCAAACGACAACTCCAAATTTGATGAAACTTGGAAAGTATTTAAAGCACACTAAAAGGCATCATTCACAATTTTTTTCGCAATTTTTGAAGCGATAAATGACTATGTACGAATTTCATAGCAAAAATGGATAAAATATCTTTGATTTTCAATATCTAATTTTTATTAAATTATCTAAGACTCACAAAAAATGCAATTAAATAGCCAGGAGATAAAGAATGAATTTCTCTACAACGTACTATTTTTCATTAAATAAAAAGATGCTAAATGACTGTCCAAATTATTGTATGAACTTAAGGATGTCTTTATAAGTTCTGAAATAAAACTAATAAAATTAAAACTATGTACAGGGACACTTATGTAATTGCCAAAACTTAAAATAAAGAAATGCAATTTTCACAAGAAAAATAATAAAAAAAAGACCTTGCTTATTCTTCTCCCTCAAGTAACGCAGGGGCGTGGGCGCTAGGGCTTGATGGCGGCGCCACCCGATGTCGGTGGGGCGAGCGGACAACGGTGAGGGCGTGCGGCGGTGGAGGCTGCGTGCGGCCACACACGACCGCGAGGTGGCGAGGCGTTGGTGGCTGCAGCGGTTGGCTACTCGCGGTCGGGTGCCGCCCGTTGCAAGGGGGCGGCGCTGGGCGTGGACGAGGTGGCGGTCGAGGAGGGGCGCCGCGCGCGGCCCACGCTTTGGCGGCGGCGTGGCCGACGAGCGGGGCTGCGCACGTGAAGAAGGAGGGGCGCCGCGCACACACGCGCCTGGGCGACGCTACTGATGCGCGAGGCTGCGCGTGCGGTGGTCGGGGAAGATGGCGCGTCCAAGGCAGAGCGGAGGCTGCTGATGCGGAGTTGGCCGGCGGGGGGACGAAGGGCCAGGGGCTGGGCGCGGCCAAGGCAGCCGGCTGCTGTGCGCGGCCGACGCGCAAGGGCGCGGCGCGGCCAAGGCAGCCGGCTGCTGTGCGCGGCCGACGCGCAAGGGCGCGGCGCGGCTGTGCGCAGGCTGGGATCTGGCGGCGGCGCACGGTGGTTGCGTGTCGCGGTCGAGGACGCGAGGGGACCTGGAGGTGCGCGCACGCGCGCGGAGGGGCAACGGCGTGGGGGCACACGATCTGGCCGTTCGATGGGAGGAGCGAGGAGCGGTGGGAGGCGTGAGGAGTTGCACGGACGGAGCACTGCGCACGAGGGCGGCGCTGGGGCTGAATCCGAGGGGCGATGGCTACATGCGAGGGGCGGAGCACCTGGGAGCACGTCGACGGCCGGTCTAAAAGATGGTGCTTGGCCGTGGACCTGCAGCTGTGAAAGTTTTTTTTGTTTGTTTTGTATTTTTTTGTATTTTCCTTGTAAACAGTGGTGAAAATGAAATAAAAAAGTGGTGAATGATGAATAATGATAGTGGTTGCGTAGTTTTTTTTTGTGCATGATTTGTGTGTGATGAATAAAATAATGGTGAAAATGAAGATGCACAAGACAACAATAGATGTTAGATAAAAAATTTAAAAGGATAAGATAAAAGATACTTACCTGTGATTCGCCGAAAGTGGAGCCACGTCGTGCGGCTTCCGGTTGTGGCCTCGATCCGATTTGGCGATCGAAAATTGGAGAAGCTCCGTGAGCTTGGCTGGCAACTCACTACGCGAGGATTAACCACGGATCTCACCTTGAGGTTGTCGTCGCTCGACTCGTCTCCTGTAGCTGTCACTGAAGGTTAAAGGGGCTCGACCTCACTTCTCTCGAAAACGGCGGATGAAGATGAATGGAGGAGTGGAAGAGAATATAAAGAGGAGGAGGTTGGAGAAGGATGGAGAGAGTGGGGTAGTGGGGAGTTATTGGCTTGGAGTGGAAGAAAAGAAAGGGGAGAAGAAGTAAAAGGGGAATAAAAATAAATATTAAATATAGTAATATAGTAGGCTACTTAAAATAATTAAAATAATAATAAAAAAATAATAATAAAAATAAATCCGAAAATAATAATAATAAATCCGAAAATAAATAAAAAAGGGGTGACATGTGGCGGCTCGAGGAGCGGCCACATGTCGCTCCTAGAAAATTCCAAAAATTAAATGTAAAGAAAATAAAAAAGAAATAACAAAAGGGATTAAATCAAAAAGTGGTCAACACAAAAGTTGCTCGTCTCGACGAGATCTACAACTTTCGTGAAGGGCCGAAAATCAAAAGAAGCCATCTGTACAAAAACGTATTTTTGGGTGGTACCTTATAGATATAAAATACCGCACTTTTCCTTTTGTATTTTTTGTCATTTTTAAAAGAGAGAAAAAAATATAAAAAATAGAAATATGAGGAGAATATTTACAACTTAATCTATTTTTCTGGATTTTTAATAATTAAGAGAAATAAAAAGATAAAATACAGGGGTAAAACGGTCAATTTGTACAATATACAAAAGGGGCCCAAAACCCAAGTTTTGCATACGAGCTCCGATTTTAATGAAATTGGTCTTGTTTCGAAGGTCTGTGAATGTATATTACTTTAAAAGTGAGTAGACCTTATTCGGAGGTTGTATGAGAGAGAGATATGTGCGTTTTAAGGTCTAAGGTCTTCAAACTTGGGTTGGGGTTTTATTGGGTGATTTTGCAAGTTAGTATTTTTTAGATATTTTTCTTTAATTAGTGTTAGTAATAATACACTATAGAGTTGGTTTTAGTGGCTTTGTAGTTAGTATAAAATATATACAAATAAGGTATTTTATCTAATATACAGGTGGATATTTACAAGTGAATTTGGCTTCTTATTTAATGCAAGTATGAATGCTAAAATGCATATATTATGCTTGCATGCACGAATGCTAATTTTACAATATAAAAGGAAATATGCTGCTATTTACTCGGGAACAAAGCTCTATTTTCAACTTTTAGAGTGATGAATCACAGATTCATCATGTACCCACTATACGATGACATGTGTCTTATCCGAAAAATCTGTTTGAATTAATGGCACTGGAGGGTACCCTGTTAGAAACTTTTACTACCTAAGTTATTCAAAAAGATGTAAATAGTCAGGTAAAAATATTGATATATACATGTTCATATCACCTTTAAAATATAAATATGGATGCGGATATTGGTAAAAAGGGAAATGTATTATTGAATTATTAAAAGGACACATATATGAAATGGATAATATAAATTATACGATATTGATTAGATTATATTGATATGCATTTGATGGCTCGCAAGCGATGTATTCGTATATGTATCTATTTTTAACGGTGTAGATCAATAACCCAACCATATAATAACTTGATTTTTTTTACAAAATTTCAGAATCGTAGGAATATCGATTCTGTGGGGAAATGCCACCGAAGTGACAATCTTCAACCTAATCTTTTTCGGTACTCACTATTAATTTTGGGGTCGAATTCGATGAAATGTTGACGATATTTCACTGACATTTCGTCGAGATGCCGATTCGCAAGCCAATATGTTGGTAAATCAATATTTTGGACCTTGAACAAAATATAAATATCATATCTATAAGTTTCGATTTGCATTTTGGATTTGGATAGAAAAGATGAGAATGCATTAACGATGACAAAAACATATCGTTGAATTTCAAAGTTGATAATAATACAACTACTACAACAAAGTCTTTTCCCACATTAAGTAGGATCGGCTATGTAGATTCTTTGTCTCCATTTAGACCTATCTTGGGTCATTCTCTGGTTTAAATCCAAAAACTTAAGATCCCTTTTGATAGTCTCATTCCAACACTTCTTGGGCCTTCCTCGCCCTCTCTTTGCCAGCTTGTGACATCCATAGATTGAGGTTATCCTTTTACACAACATTCATAGTATTGTATTCACAATGGTTCGCATTAAGCTACCTGAAAATGGGGATTTTTTCCACAATTTGAAATGACATTCACCATTAATGTAACTAATCAACCACAGAATAATAGCGTGTCACTAATTTACATTGCATTAATTTCCATATATATTATATTTATAACAAAAAGGAAATTACATTGTAGACATGCATCCCAAAAATGTGACAGAAGAGAAGGAAAAACAATACATTATTGTGAACAAAATCTAAACATGTGTACCGTAAACAGAAACTGCGGAACTCATCACCCAGGTGTCAGTCTACTGCGATGCAGATTCTTTACCCGCCACACATGGTAGGAACAAGAGAAATGCCAATAATTGTTGAATACAATCCAACATATTAAAAATAATAGATAATTCAGTAATTTCAAAATGAAGAAAGTAGATAGGTATTGAAATTTAAATTTAACAAGCTATTTGAATAAAAGTGGATTATCAAATTGTTAAGTATGTAAATCTCATGATTACCCATCATCCCATAACTTTACATATATAATATTTTCATATATTAATTAATGACCCATATGTAGGTTATTATCTTTTTATAACTTAGTGATCATGTTGATGGATTTTGGTATTGAGGATAATGAGTCTCTAATCTGATCTTTATTTCTGTCTAATTTCTCAAGCCTAGTGGATAGTCTATGATCTTAGTCTGAGTGTGGCCTCACACTATGACCCTAAGGCATGAATAATATATGGTTGGAGTGCCTATGTAGGCATGCGGTGGAGTATAATGCATCCTAACTATATTCTCAACACATCCACTAGCTTCTCCTGGTATTTGTAGTAGTAGTTCTAAGATCTTATTAATTGCCAGATAATTGATAATTGACGATGATTAATGATTTATGTACCAAGATCAACCGTAGCGAAACTCAACTATAACCAAACTCAACTGTAACCAAACTCAATTGTAACTCATCGCCATGACCTACTGGCGGAACATTTACCAAAACTAAAGTGTTGAGGAATCCTCATAAGATACTCTTCCGTCTCGCCCTCTAAGTGGAAGTACAATCCAATAGAGGGTAGGCCTACTCCAAAATTACGCCCTTGAGGCGGGTGGGATAGACTCTTCGGAAGAGTAACTCCAAAAATCAACTAGGCCGGTATGGGAAAATGAGCTCGTAAAGAAAAATCAAAACCAAGGGTCCCCCAGCCTAAGCACCCTAAGAATAGAGGGTCAACGGAACTGGTCAAAACCAGGATCCCAACGTAGTGTAAAAACACTGCGAGCTTTCGTAAAAATCGTAAAAAGTGCTGGGATCCTTGAACCGCGCACTTGGCGGTCACTGCCCTATCTGAGCTTTCTATCCTCCGTCCAGCTGAGGGTCACCGTACCCTTGTATGGTCAGGTGTAAGGGTCATCATGACCGACAAAAATATCAATGGTCACTGATTCTCATCAAATTATTTAAAAGTCCATCCATGAAATTCATTGAGTGAATTGTCAAGAGTTGCAAGCATCATGTCTAGCACTAAGAGAGTCAAGGGGAGATCATCCTTGAAATACCCAACAACCTCCGGCATCTAGCAAGAAGCAATAAGTACAATATCACCTTGAATGATTCTGAAATTTTAATCTCTCAGAACACACAGCTCCAAGTAAATCAACCAACGGTTCTACCTCATATTACTTAGTAAATTGGTGACAGATTTGGTGCGAGTGAAAGTCCCCAAAGATAGGGAAAACATAAATGATGAAGAATATAGAAAAAGTTTCCTATTTCCTGCTGAGGACTGAGGAGCATTATTATTAGGCCACAGAAAATTTCTTAGTAGCTCAATTACGTGGAGGTTGAAGAGACAAGGAACAAGGCACACATTGCACATGGAGTGGAAATAATAAAGGCAATAGCCGATGGGATGTGTTAGGGCGAGTCCAATGCATGTCGAACAATGGCATAAATAATAAAGGCAATGGCCGATGGGATGTGTTAGGGAGAGTCCAATGCTTGTCGAACAATGGCATGACTGGGTTTAGGAAGTATGCAGTACAAGTACAAGGTATCAATGCCAATCAAGATAATTTAAGGAGTCAAACAGAACTATAACCTTAAATTGCCAGGTGATAACTGTTCGTGCATTTGCTTCTGACTCAAGTTCACTACTGCTTATTGCTTTTCAAAATACAAGCAAGCATCCTCGGTTAGAAGAATTAGACAATTAGTACCTTCATTACGTGAATCTATCTTCACCAATTTATGCCAGAGTGTAATCATTTATTGATGCTAGGCACACACAGTTTGTCTTCCACCACTTCTTCTGTACATGTCGAGAGCTATCATGGTATCTGTAAGGTGGAGAGATTTTGGTTGATAAATTTTTATTTCTTTTGCCAGAGTACTGATCCTCATCTTATTTATAAAGAACGCTTTACAATACTACAAAACTAATGTCATGAAAGGCATACAAAGAACACTTTACAAAACTACAAAACTCAATTACAATTCCAATACAACTGGTAGCAGACCTAGGATGCATCTATGAGAAAGATGAAGAGCTGAATTAATTACATCTTGTTGGGATTCAATTAGAGTGAATTATGTAGATACTTGTTTAGCTAGACATTGTTTAGTGACGGGATTTGGATGTGTTGGCAAGGCAACACAATGAGTTCCACATATCACATATTACTTAAGAAAGGACATCAATTAAGGGGACAAATGGGAAGAATACCATGCATAGCAGCGAGAGGAGGTTTTATTATTGTACTTTTGGATTTTCTTCAAGTTTGGAGATCAATGTTTACATGCAAGAGTTTGAATTTGCAAGGAGCAACAACTCCATCCAATTGAGGGCAGCAGAGGCACTCTCCAAGAGGTCTGCCGGGCAGATAGGCAGGAGGGAAGGGGGCTGGAGGAAGAGGGAAGCAACATCTCTTTTGGGCTTCTTGGAAGCAACACCACGGCTGCTTGGTTAGCAGCAGTGTGCAACAGCTCCAGCTGCAGTTTGGAGCAGCAACATGGACTTTCCGAGTTGCTGGACAACAACTTTTGCATAGAAGAAATGAGCTTTGGTGGGGGTTTTTTGGGGGAAATTCATAAGAAAACATAGAAGGGAGAGGGTGGTGTTATTTATATAAGAAGAGAGGGTTTTAGGCCTTGCTAAGTGGGAAAGTTCTTGAGGCCAAGTGGAGGGAGAAACACAACCTGTTGTCCGTATATCAAATTTTATTTATTTTATTTTTTAAATATTTTCCCTCACTTATTTGAGACACCAAAGTCAACGTATTTGCACCTCGGATCTCCGATTTTGATGCACAATATCTTATTTTAATCGTCTTTTCATGATGATCAAACGATATAAATTTCAACATTTCTTATCCAAGATGGATATAGAAATTGAAGAAATATGATTTCGATTTTTGATCAAATTTCACAATTTTAAAGTATTAAATGAACTCTGATCGATGAACGGTCGATTTCATTGATCTTATTTCATCGATATGAATTTTCTAACGATCTCGATTTGTTTTTTGGTTTCAAATTACGTCATGGATTTTCTGGTGGCACGCATTACAATGCAATCAATTTTTATTGATTGGTCTGAAATGATTTTTGATCAACGATCTATTGATCGATTTAGATCATTAATATTAATTGATGGTTTTATTGGATTAAATGGATCCTAATTGGGCTGGATTCAGGTTATTCAGATCCAGATGTCTTAAAGTGGTCTCAGTTTGGTTTGCGGTTCATATTTCACGTTGCGGTTTTTCTGATGGTGCGCATTACGATGCGATCGAAATTTGATTGATTGCGACCGAACGAGCTTCTATCAGTAATTTATAGATCAACCCAAGTTTATTCAATAATAATTGAATATTAAATGATCTTGCAAACTCTTAATCGGGTCAAGTTCCTTTTATTCGGGTCCAGATGTCACAAATATAAAAATCTCAAAGGGAGTATCATCCTCGAGACTCGGGTCAAGGTCACTATTGGTTTTGTTTGGATTTCATCTGACCATAAAAACTTCAAAGGATTTTGAACCCATAAAAACCTCAAAAGAAAAACAAGCCATATTCTTTCATTATTGATGAATCTCCATTTCATCACCTTTATTCTTTCATTTTGGCCTTTAATCCCTACTCAAATGCATGTAAATGGCATTAATTTGTATAAAATGACATCACTATTTATTGTATAAATACTTTATATAATGGGAAAAAGGAGTATGCTCCCTGGGTGTAGCCAACTTACATGCTCCTATCCCTTTTCCCTTGTACTTTTTTTTTATTTTTCTGAAATGGAACCTATTGTAATTTAGATCACAATATGTCACCATGGTGTCATTTAAAATTTGATTTAATTTGAGACTTATATCGCCTTCATCAAGACTGAAAAATTTTAACGGTCTCAGAATTGCTGAAATTGACCCCTTTAGATGGAGGGCATATGAGTATCTGTTTCTGACGGAAATGGAATGACATGTTAGGGGTATATAGTGATGAATATACATATTTTCATTTTTCTAAAAAAAATAAAAAAGGGAAAAATGGGGGTGGGTGTAGCCCCATTCAACCCTTAGGTAATACTACAATTAATGCTAAATTAAAGAATAACAGAAAGAAAAGACAAGGAGATAAAATACCAAAGGTATTTTATAATCCTAAACCCTGAGATCTAGGCATCATGATGATTGGGTCGACAAGGAATAAAGTAGGGAGAGATAAGGGTCAAAAACACAATAAAGACCCTATTTATTTATTCTTCAATAATTCATTTTTGAGATCCATTTTATTCTATATTATTTATACATAAAATCAATAAACTTTATAC
The DNA here is from genome assembly GCA_037367405.1 of Ottelia alismoides. Taxonomy (NCBI): domain Eukaryota; kingdom Viridiplantae; phylum Streptophyta; class Magnoliopsida; order Alismatales; family Hydrocharitaceae; genus Ottelia; species Ottelia alismoides. The sequence continues at coordinate 364,835 of JAZKJV010001704.1, forward strand.
ATGGAAATTGTAGATAAAACTACAAAGAAAAATACAAAAAAATATTTCACATACAAAAATATGCAGTATTCATTTTACGTCAGTATAAAATCCCAAAACCCAAACTTCATAGACCTATATCTTCTCCACATGAACTCAAAATGCACCAAAATCGCTTTAGTTGTATATAACTTTTTATTAGCTATTTAATGAAGATGGTTTCACTAATTTGGAGTTAAGATACAAAACTTAATTTTCGGACCCCTATTGTACAATATATTCATTTTATTTATTCGTTATATTTTCATGATTTTATATTGTGTAATTTTGTAAATGTTATTTATATTATATGTACATATATAAAAAATAAAACCATCAAAAATATACTAAAATAGATTAATTGTATAAAACACATAGATGAATATACTATACATATACATATATAATTTATACCTATATTTAAGTAAGTGTATAAATAAACTCAGAAAAATACAATAAAAACATATAAGTTTATTTAAGTAAGTTATAAATATATAAATTATGTAAAAAAAAATATATAATTCAAAATAAAAATAAAATATACAATATATATGTAAATATACCTATGATTATACATGTAAATAATAACTTGTAATAAATTAATCCATAAAACAAATAAAAATCAGATTAAAATACTACCTAAAATAATAAACAACTTTTATTTTATTAATTCATTTATTAATTATAATCGAATTTACAAATAATTTTTGATTCTCCTTTTGTTGGTTTGTCTACGTGGACCAACCAGAGACTCTCGATAGTTGACCCCAGGTCAATTGTCCTCACTCCCCTTCCGACTTCTGTTAGACGTGTGGCCTATCCGTCATCTCCCTATTTCCCCGCATCTGCCATATCTTCTCTCCCTCAATCCGTTCCGTCACCTTGATCCCATATCTTCTCTGATCCATGCCAACCCGCAATCTTCATCATTTCCTCCATCCTTCGCACATCACCTTCCCTCGAAAGCTTGCCGACCACCACTGTATAAAACCCCCTTCTTCTTCTTTTCTGGGGTTGGTTCCCTTCTTGATCCGCCTTATCCCCTTGGAGGACATTCGTGGAGTTGAGGCTTGTGACAGAAGCGCTCTGTCATTTCTCACAGCGAGGAGGGAGAAGTACAGAGAGGTTCCCACCCATCTCTGATGAGCTCTGCTGTCGAGGTTTCATTTCCTTAGCTCCGATCAAGTTGAGGTAATTTTACTCGCTTTGTAGGTAGATTTAGAACTTGAATTTATTCTGCTTTTTTAGTTTAGGTTTTAATCATTGATTTAGCTTAGATTTAAGGTTTAGACATTGCCGGAGATCTTGAGGTCCAGCCATTGTCTTCCGACCGTGAGGTTCAGCTCCGTAGTTTCGCCACATTGAGCCCCATCCCCCCTCCCCATTTCCAGCTTTCTAGGTAAAATTTTTAGCATAGATTTTAATTATGAACTTAGTTCTTAGTGTTAATCAGTAGATTTAATATATTACCAAGTTTTCCGTTCACCTAGAGCTCTGCTACAGACTTGATTCATTGTTAACCCGACTGTTTTAGACCCATCTTTCGCCCCCATCTCGATCTCCTTCCATTTCTACGCAAACATCCCACTTATCACCTCGATTTCTGTACGAATCGAGGCATCATAGCTCCTCTCCCTCCGCTTCGTCGAGCTCACCACCCACATCATCCATGAGGTTCCAGAACTCCATTTTTGGGCCGAGACGATCGTCTCGAGCAAAGTAACATTCTGCGTGCAGGTACAAGCTGAAGCAGCGCACATGGAGCCACTTAGAGCTTCATCTTCGCTCCAGGCATAAGACCATCCAAGTCCCATTGTTGGGACATGGACTTGATCAGAGCCCACCTGCAGCTTCGGGAGGTCACCAAAAGTTATTGAGCCCTTCGACGTGAAGATTGTAGCCTGGACGTGACCTGAATTAACAATCGAAACTCTGAGAACCAAGTTTTCTTCTGAGTTCCTCCAGATGTGCTAGCAACTGCCCGATCAAGGAGTGTCGGGTTTTAACGCAACTCTTGGATTAAATCGAAATGAAGCCCTCCTCCACCGACGGACTAGCCATGTGTCTACACAAGAGCCATCCGATCAGTAGGTGCTTAGTGGGTAATTTACAGAGACCCCCTGCCTATTTTGTAATTTTTAATTAGTCTTGTTAATATTTTATTATGTTAAAAAGTATAGGATAAATTGGATATATGCCCTTAAACAAATCTGAAGTTACACTTTACTCCCCCGTCACATCACCTAATGTGGCGACCCACGTGCGTGGAAATTTTGCATGTAAACCCCTAGGGTTCTTGTAGTTAGAGTTTAATGTTTTAAAATTTGAATATTAGTTCAAAACTTCTGAGTTATTTACCCATTGTCATCTGTGCTCCAAAAATCATGAAAAAATAGGGTAATGTGTCTTATACAATTGTAGTTCATGTTATTTTTTTCGTTTTGCATTTCACGCATTTTCTCTATTTATTCAAAATATAAAAGTGCATGGATATTCTCCATTAGCTTTTAAAAACCAAAAAAAATTAATATCATCTTTAAAAATTCCAAAAAATACTATTAGTTTATTATAGTATTAAGTACCTAGACCAAAAATCTCTAAAATAGGAAAAACAAAATCATAAAAAATAAAAAGCCCTAAAATCCTTATAAAAATAAACCTCTTAAAAAACCCCAAAATATTTCTTTCTGTATTGTATTATTATCTATACATATTAATATATATTTAAATTAGTTTTGAGAATTTTTGAACCTATTTGGTATTTTTAAATCTCAAAACAAATTTGCCTAATTATTAAGTCCTTGAATTTGACTATTTTGGACTTTAAAAATACCTAAAATTTTGCAAAAATTCTCATAAAATCATAAAAAAGTAGAAAATTATAAAAATCACAAAAACATTTTATTATGCAAAATTTTGATCATCTATAGCTATATTTATAATTATAATACCTATATTGCATTATATATAGTGATATATAAAATTTATATTATCAGTAATTATCATAAATATTTATAAATATAAAAAATGTAAAAAAATAGAATAAAAGTTATAAAACTAAAAAAAATAATTATATATATTGCACCAAAAATTCCACAAAAATCTAAGTAAATAGTGTGCAGATATATAAATCTATACATATGTTATTTATTTATTACTCATTTATAAATAATATTCTGTGCTACCCAGTTTGTTTCTTGAGTTCAACCCCTATTTTGCTTGTCACTATATACATTTATTGTCGGGTATAATAAATTTTGATTCCTCCTTCGTGAACCATAGTCACCAAAGAGGAAGATCCTTTATACAAACTCGGATGAACCGATCGGGCAACGTAGAGGCAAGGGGACAACCATGGGGCAGGGAGGACGACGACCCTATAGGGAGAGGGAGAGCAGAGACTTGATTTTTGCAAAGTCAATTGATGTACAGAAAGCAGGGTTCTACATTTCAAATTAGCTCTCCCGGATATTAGATCCTAAAATGGTGAAAATATTTAAAGAGGTTATACACAAAGACGACATTTCTAATGTATTTCCATGTTGGATTCGTGACTTTCATGATACTTGAATTTCACGAAATTAACAAATCGTATCAGCAATAATGAACTTACAATCATTATCCCTTCTCTACCAACTAAACAGAGATTACCACATAACAACTAATAGTCTGCCATCATCCCTCCTTATTCTGTCTCTCCAAACGGATAAAATTTAGGTATAAAGCACCCTTATCCCTCTTCCGAACGGACCCTTAGGATCTGATTGATTACATGGATGGGGTGGGTTGGGGTGATGATAACAGGGGTAATCCATGAGGGTCACCATGAAAAATATAAAAGTGTTGTCGCTGAGGCGACCACTCATAGAAGACCGGTGTTAATCAGCAATTAACCCACAATCCAAAGAATACAACGATCAAGCTCAAAAATAAATGTGAATTAATCTTTATTTTACTCTACCATAAAATGTATAATGACAAATATGTAGAGGTCGAACCACATAGAGCAACACAAAATGCAATAGCCTACATGTCAATCACAGTCATCCTTGTGTGGGTTTCTTTTTTTTTATCTTTTTTAAGTATATATATTATTTTTTTATTATTATTAAAATATAATAATTAAGTATTATATATATATATATTTATATAATACAAATATATTACATATATATATACATAGAGGGTAAGCATATAGCTTATAACACATGTAATATATATATAGGTATATCTAAATATGATAAAGTAAATATATATATATATATATTTTATATATATTATATTAAGATTAATGAGAATACATATTACTAATTATATATATAATATATATATATGTTTTTTTTTCTTTTGGATATATAGATATATATACATAAAAAGGGGGATTATAATATTCACAAAAATACTCAAAAATAGTCAAAAATTCAAGAAAAGGATCTTTTTTGGAATTTTCATGGCTTTTTACTGTTTTTATGATTTTTGGGTATTTTTGCAAACATTTTTAGTATTTTAAAAATAGCTAAATAATAGCAAACAGTGGACTAGGTACTGGCCGTCACAAAAACATAGATTAAAAATAGCTAACAGCCTCAAAAATTTTCCACCTTAATTTTCTAATAATAATAATAATAAAATATAGCCTAAGTAGGGCCTGAGTTTATATTTTTCTGATTTTTCTTTGATTTTTATATTTTTTTGAAGTTTTTGGATATTTTTGAATTTTTAAGGTTTTCTTTTTGAGATTTTTAGGGATTTTTGGACTGACACTAATATAGGTCAAGATACACCATAGGTAATTTTTTTGGAATTTTTAGAGGCATTTTCATATTTTTTTGGGATCTTATGAGTTAGACAGGGAATAAAAGACATGTTTTTGATTTTTAATAAATGCAAAAATGCAACAAAATGCAAAACTGAAAATATGGCGTTCAAGCATGACCAAACAGGAGCTTAAGTCTATTTTTGCAAGATTTTTCGATTTAATATGAAGCATAAAATAAATAGACAAAGCCTTCAAAAATTAAATGGCCTGGTAGGGGGGTTTTTGCAAATAAAATAGTTGGCAGGGGCATACATGCAAAAATTACAATAGAAATACACTTTAACTCTTATTTTCAGGACCATTTAATAAATACAAGAACCCGGCAGGGTTTAGATGCAAATTTTCATGCGCCTCACGTGGTTGCTGCACGTGAGGCGCGGAGGGACTAAAATGTAAATATGTAAACATCAGGGGGTCCACTGCAATTTTTACAACTTATTTACAACTGAAACTTTAATTTTTGGGATTAAATACTAAATAAAAAAAGTAAGGGGCTTGCTATGAAATTTACCCCTCATCAAAGCTTTTCATCCTGCGGCGCTGGAGGCGCCACTTATCCACGTGGCGGCCATCGGACGACGGACATCGGTTCGGCAATGAAGGGCCAGGATTAGAACCTCCTGGCTGATCTGACGGTGGATGCACATCTTCATCGAACGGTCGGCGTTCAATCTGGGCCGCCCCTCTCGATCCAACGGTGCGGAAGGCACCTGGAAGAACTGGGAAGAAGCTCGCCCCCGGCGAGCTTCGATCGGGTAGCTCGGGCTCCTCCGGGCACCTCCCGCGCATCTGAAGCTCTCTGATCGTAGCTGGGAGGCTTCCGCGTCGTCTGATGGTTCTTTGATGGCTTCTGGAGGTCCGAGTCGATGGAGCGAGGTCGGAGAAGAAGAGGACCCCCAGGAACCTCTTCCTGGGTCAAAGCAAGCCCAGAAGGGCTCGAATCCTCATTGTACCTGCACAGGAAGAACCGCGGGCGAGAGAGCTATCTCCTCGACCCGGGGTTATGAAGCTGCGATGCAAGATGGAGGTGGGCGGAGGGGCTCCGGCGAACGGCGGAGGTGGAGCCCTGATTCGCCAAGACCAAGGGTCGTGGGTTGATCTGATGGGTGCGATATATGGAGAAGGCGACGAGGAACGAGATGGGATTCTCGGGGCGGTCGGATACAGTGGGGTTTACGGTGGAGAAGTCGCCGGAGCGGAGCTCCGGCGAACTTCGATTTTTGATTTTTACGCTAGGGTGATTGACTAACCACTAATCTAACTACTGAAATGAAATGCTAACATTAAAAGCTAACTAAAAACGCATAAGAAGGGCAGCTCCTATACCTGGGGGCCTCCAGGGAGCAGGGCGGACGCCGGAGCTCCGCCGCGACAAAATCCTCCTCTCTCCGGCCGATTCGAGGCACCAGCTCACTCCCCCTGTCACGAGGAATGTCCTAGGACTAGAATTAAGGCTTGAGATTGGATAAAAAGTGGCCAAATTCGAGGAAGGAAGCGGAGCTTTTTATTTATAAACATTGGCGAGTGGCCTTATTGACCGGCGATTATTGCATGATCTAGAGAGTATTAGGTTGATCCAAAGAATCGGCGGGCATCATGGATGATTAGGGATTAAATTCTTGTGAAGGAAGCATCCTCGATTGATGGATGGTGTGCCCGGGAAAAAGGCATGAAATCGGGGGAGTAGACTGTTCAGAGACGCCAGGCGAGGGATGGAACAGTTGACCAGGGAGTCAACGTTGGCCGGCGCCTCATTGGGCCACGTAAGCCGCTAAGAGACAAAATAGCAAATCTGAAGGAAGATTGATTTATTTGACGTCCTAAATGATTTTATTAATTTTTTCTTAAAAAATAAAAAATGTGTATTATTTCATCTAGTATTTATTCATGATTTTTATTGAATTTTTCGAGGTGTTTTATTATAGTTTTATTTTAATAATGTGTATATGTATGTATTTACATGTACTTTTGGGTATTTTATTTTTAATTTATTTATTTTCTTTTATTATTTTCTTGGCTTATTTTATAAATTTATAACTTATTTTTGTGAGTATAAAGATACTTTTGTTTGATTTTTATAAGTTTATTTGTATTTTTAAATAAATAGGTCTATGTATATGTAAGTATACTTATAGGTACTTTACCTATATATTATACACATTGTATTTATTTTATTAATTTTATGTGTTTTTATTAAGGGTTTGTATTTTTAATAGGATATATATAATATATACATTATTACAAAAATATAAGAGATTTGAATAATTAAAGAATGTTTTCCTCTTTTATTTATGTACATCCTTCTCATAGGTATATTGCCTATATATATTTCATAGACTTATTTTATTTTATTTTATAAACTCTTTTTGGTTTTATTCTAAGGCTAATATGTATATGAATTATATACATTATTTACAAGATTCTAAAAATATTAATTTATAAAAATAATGAATGGTGAATATAATGAATATTTTAATCAGGTATTTTGTACAAGAAGGGCCAAAAACCTATCTTCCACAGATGGACTCCAAAAATTATGAAACCAATTTTATAAAATAGTTTATGAAATGCTATATACAATTGAAGGTGAGTTTGGTTGATTTGGAGTTTTTATTTGCAAGATATGGGTCTGTGAAGTTGAGATTTTGGCTTTTTATTATGTGCACAAAATGTACACTGGGTATTATTTTTACACAAACTCAATTTTGTATTTTTATTTACATTATTATCTACAACTTTTATGAACAAAGTTTCTTTCTTTGATGAATAAATAATTATGCATAAAATAGGTGTCAAAAATGCATAAATGGATGAATAAATAAATGAGGTATTTATTGTATATCGGCCCTTATCTCCCCCTACTTTATTCCTTGTCGACCAATTCCATGCTGGCCTTGGTCTCAGGGTTAGGGTCATAAAATATTTGTAATATTTTATTCCTTTTTCTTTTCTTCTCTTTATTCTATAATTTTGGCATTAAAAACCTTATTTTATATACAATTAATACAAATGAATAATGAATGCTATTATGTACAAATTGATACTATTTACATGCATTTGCTGGGGTTTTTGAGGCCAAAATGATAGAATAAAGGTGATGAAATGGAGATTCATCACCCCCCTATACTTGCCTTTGCTAGTCCCTAGCAAACACTTATGCAATAAGCGCAAAAATAATAAAGAAAAGAAAAAAGGAAAATTCAAGAAAGATAGAGTGAATTGGGGTGCTTTCAGTGCAATGCATGTCCTTACAAAATCTGAATTTGGAGCTCCTGTCAGACCTTGGGTGTGAAGGTGTGTGGAACCTAGTCGGGAACCAGCTCTAACGTACAACAGCCTTCGGTAATCACAGAACTCAGTTCAACCCACCTCAAAAGCCGGGTCAGAACTAGTCTACATCATACGCAAACTCTTATAACTATGAAGCTAGCTTATACGGTGTAAGTGATAGTGGCTCTCCCCAACTGAAATGATAAAGGAACTGACTTCTCCAGAATGACAACCCAATGATTCCCCAATCCAACAGCTCTTTCCTCGAGGAGCAGGGTATTCCCTTCTAAGTTCAAGTGGCAACCAGCTCAAGAGGAGGGGGTGAAGAGAAGAGTGGACGGTAGCCAGTGTAGCTACCTATCCTGGGATGCAAGACCAGTGTAGTCAAGTCATCCAGCTGCAGGCTTACATGTTTGTCTTTGGAGCTCAAGCTTGCTTATTGACTTTGTACATACTTTGCAGGCATTTTATTTTTGTACAGGCCTGACCATTTTTTTCAACATACTATTCACAGCAGCATTTACATAAGGAGTTTTTCCTCTTGAGCTAGTAGACTATCCCTCTTTTGAAGCTTTATCGCAACCCACAATCTCCTGTCGTTAGACCTCATGGCTACTGGACCAGGTTGGGGTGCACTTCCCTCCCTAGACGAGGACGAATGTTTCCACCCGTGTGCGTCTCAGACTGGCAAATCCAAGCCCCTCACCACTCCAACTGAGTTGAGCCAAGTGAAAGGTGCAAGTGTCCAAGTTAGGTCACGGCCAACAAGAGTCGTGCGTTTGTTTCGAAAAGTTCTAGTTAGTCCACTGAGGTGATTTGAACCTAGCCCTGATTTCTCAAAGAATTAAGTTTGAATAGACCTGAAGTACCTTAAACCTAGTTCCCATAAGGTTCCAATGCAGTTAGGTGCGGTAAGGTCTAACCAAGCTCCAATCTTCGACTTTATTGGACTAGTTCAATTATCAAGCTCAATCAAAGAATGTGAATGCTATGCAAATGCTATTTACAAAAATGCAATTTTTCCAAGAATTTGAAAACAAAGAGAAGAAATTTTACACAAAGAATTTTTGCACTCAAAATATGTACAACTATTTACAAGGGCGTGCCGCTTTATTTTACACGGATTGAGAATTTACAATTTAGTTTTTATATATGTACACTTATTAAAGAATTTTGTTGATTTTTTTATTTTATATATTATTATATGTGACTATTCCTCAAATTTATTTGACACAAGTTTTTCAAACAATTTTTGAAAACTATAGTCCAAAATAATTTTTACAAACATTTTTACAACATGTACATACATTTGAAAATCATTTTGCAAAGGTTTTTCAAAACAGTATATATAGATTTTTCAAAATATTTTTGCAACCATTTTTCAAACCATTTGCAAATCATTTTTTCAAACATTTTATTTCACACAAAGAAAATAAATATTTACAAACCACACATCTTTACACAGGTTGAAAACATGTAACAAAACATTTTCAAAATAGTTTTCAATAAATGTTCACAATACTTTTCAAACTATTTTTCAAACATTTTGCAAAAAACGTTTTCACCTGATTTATTAATCAGTATATACAAAAAGAATTTGAGGAATAATCCCATCTTTTTATTAAGGGTTTTTAACGAATTTAAAGAATTATTAGCCATATTATTACGAAAGTACGAGTTATGGCTAAAGTATATACATAGTATATACGACCCCCCTATACTTAGCTTGAGCTATGTCCTCATAGATCGAAAAGAAAAGAGAAGATATCACTCGTACTGAGTATAGACAAGTCTAAAGAATAAATAAATAAGAGTTGAACGAATGAGAAGTTGACCGTCTCCCCTATACTTAGGATCAAATAATCCTAAGTATAGCAGACTGTACACAAAGCAGGGAGGGTCAAGGGTGGGAATAAACAAATGAACAAATCATGGGTGCACCCCCCTATACTTAGGCCAAAGTACGTCCTAAGTACAGAAAACTGACACAAAGGGGTGACACCTTTTATTTAGATACAGAAGATAGAAAAGGAAAAGAAGAAAAGAAAAAGAAGATAAGATAAATATAGATTGATGAAAAGATCGTGAAGAATATATACATCACTCCCCCTATACTTAGGGTGAGATAGGGAAGAGAAGAAGTGACGAAAATGTGTAAGGAAAGAACAACTCGGTGCGTGCCCCCCCTACACTTAGGACAAGGTACGTCCTACGTGTAGGCACAAAGATATGGCGATAGATCTGGGGCACACATAACATGCGGGAGAAAGAATGAAAAAGGCACACATATATACAAGTGGTGAAGAAACTAGTGAAGTACAGGACGATATCTGGGTAGCGACTACCGTGCTCTCGTCGTCGTCTCCCTGTGAGAACGAGGACGCAGTCAGAAGGTGAAAAGACACCCTGATATACAATCAAGTGGGTGTCAGCTATCGGGGTCGACAGGTTGAAAGGATATATATCGTGTCGGTAGCATGAAGCAGTCAATCGGCTCATAGGGTCAACATGAGGGAACAGCGCCGATACCGTAAGACCGGGAGGAAGAAAGAGCAGTACAGACTCCTCCGGTCAATCATGGTCTCAGATAGATATGGAAGATAGAGAATAGGAGACACCATGGTATCCGATGATGGTGAGGTAGAAAGATCATAAGTACACACCGAATACCGCAAGCCATGGCTCAACCCTGCGAGGGTCCTCAAGGTGAACATAATCAGAGAATAATCAGTAGACTCGGCCCCGAGCTCCATCAGACAGGAGACACAACCAGGGAGGAGACCAAGTACACAGAAAATGATGTACTCTCCCGCAGATAACCCTCGGGGAGTAGTACATGCTAGTCAATGAATAATCAGAACAGAAGCTCACCCTTGCGAGGGTCGTCAAGGAGAGCGGGCTTAAAGGAGCCTGATCCATCAGACGGATCACAGAGACGGTCTCGGTAGGCGACAGATCGGCTACCAGCAGAAGAGACCGACAAATCAAGAATGTGTGGCAGCGTCCCGCAGATAACCCTCGGGGAACGTACTGCCAGCTAGGCATGAAAATAGCAGATATCAGAAGCTCAACCTTGCGAGGACCGTCAAGGTGAGCAGACTCAAAAGAGTCTAATCAGATGAGTCCCATGATCCGCAGATCGGATACACAACTCAAGATGGGACCAAAAATCATGTATATCAGACGACTCGATTCCGTGCTCCGCAGATCGGAGACACAGTCAGAAGTGGGAACCGAGCGTAAAGAGAGAGTCGCAGTCTCTCGCAGATAGTCCTCGGAGAGTAATGCAAGCTAGGCAAGGAATAGTCAGAAAGCGCCTCTACCTTGCAAGGGTCGTCAAGGAGAGACGAGGGCTCAAAGGAGATGGATCCATCAGACGGATCCACATAAAATGTAGTCTCGATAGACGACAGATCATCTACCAGCAGAAGAGACCAAGAGAGCTATACTGTGTCATAGCCTCTCGCAGATAACCCTTGGAGAACTACGAGCTAGGCGATGAATAACCAGAATATGGAGCTCTGCCTTGCGAGGACCGTCAAGGAGAGTAGACTCAGATGAGTTTAATACATTGGCCACGTGTACCGACAGGTCAGGTACACAATCACAGGGGTAGGCCAATCAAGCATATCATCTTGACTCGATTTCGGATCCCATCACAATGTCGACCCAAGTAGTGAATGAAACCGCAGTCCTAGAAATTATCGCATCCTCCTGCAGATAGTCCTCGGAGAGTAATGCGAGCTACATCAATGTAGGCCATGGGAATGCTAGCAAGTCATCTCAGGTCCTCAAAAGCAATAAATCATTCAATCATTTGGAGGGCATAAGATCATGCAAGGGAGCAAATAATCATGTCATTCACCAAACATCCCTTGGGTCAATCCAGTAAGCTAAGATGGCACGAAAAATAGTCAAGAATCCTCTAAGTGCCATGGTGGATCAAAGAGTCAGGAGATCAAGGACGAGTCAATCAGGAAGATGAGAGATCATGTAGGATCCGCACACCTTTATTAAGAAATCCAAAGTAGAATAATCAGTCAATCCCCAAAGATCAAGATGGGTGGAACCTCAAATAGATAGATCAATCAATGCTCATGAAATCATCATCAAATCATCGCATCATATAACATCCTTAATCCGGTATGCGAGAACTAAAATTCCTCAATAATGCATCACACCTATGCTCTATGCATCAGCAAAAATCCTCAAGAAATCCATATGCATGTATCAAAAACAAATCCACCAAATCGATCTCAGCAACCTCAACATCATGGGCCCGGCCTATACAAATAATCAGTATACATAATCCTCGATGCGGGCCCTCATCAATATGCACAGCATTCCCGGGTAAAGGGAGAGATGATACGAGGGACACGAGGAGGATGGATAAGAAGGGTAACACAATGGGGTGGAGAAGTTGATTGAGCGTGCGTGCCAATACCGTAAGTGGTAGGAAGGTGATACAGAGGGTACGAGGAGGGCGGGTTAGAAGATCGGAGGACATACAAAATTGGGTGTTCCACACAAGGCGGGAACACCGTCAAAATTGCGGTTCAAGGGGAGTGCTCTCCCTGAACCAGAGAATGATGATGGTACGGAGAATACGAGGAGAGTGATGAAGAAGAGGGAAACAAAGGACTTGGCGAAGAATGATTGAGCTCAAGCGCCAATATCACGACTCGATGCATGATGAAGAGATATATGTATAAGAGGGGTAGAGAGACTCAAGGATAAAAATGCATGACTCACACGGGCGGGACCGACTACTCTAATAATGAATGAAAAAACACAACGAACTCCAAGTGACAATCAATACACAAGGCAAAACCCCCAATTCACCTACTCAACACGGTGAAGACCATCAGGTGACGGTCATTTATCTTTTCGATTTTAGAGTTAGGTGAGAATCACAAAAATTGTACAATCACTTAGGAGGCTTGATGGGATTTGGGCTCTACTCCTTAGTGTGCACGTAAGCAATTTAAAACGCATACAATGAGGGGGTTGCTCTCCCCAAGACAAGGAAGTCATTATGTTTTATTTTTAGGTCCAATAGAGTTAACAATCCTGATTTTATTTGAGTTATCACTTTTTTTTTGGGTATTTTCAATGCACGTGCCTATCGAGGTTCCAATTTCCATTAAGCACCCTAGGTTGGCAAAATCAGAGGGAGAAGATCGGAAAAGCCATGCAAGTCAGAAATCGATGATGCATGCTAAGTAAGAAGACTTACAATGCCTCCCAGCTCTCTCCATGCGGGATGCATAACAGAATTTGAAACCTATGCTATATGCAAATGCAAGCCGAAGAAATCACCCTAGGTACAGAAATTGCTATTATCGTGAAGCACCACAAGTCGCTCATTCATCTTTAGCCTCAAAAAGTCCGGTCTTGGCTCACCCCTCCTCTGTGCTCAACACACTTGAGCTTAGGAGAAAGCGCTTTGCGGGGCTCGCTGTGGCACAAAGGCTAAGAGATAATTGAGCGGCTGTTTGGAGTTTGATCAAGGTACAAAGCGAACTATAGGTACATGCAAATCAATTAGGGTGTTTGGACCTAACTCTACGAGCAAGCAACTCCTAAGCTAAGGTTCATTCACACAAAATAAAATAAAAATAAAGAAAAGAAAAAGAGTCAAAATCATCGAGGCCCCCAAGGGAACAATCCCTCGGGCAATGGACCTCGGGAGTCGAAGTGTACCTGTGAGGGTCCTGTATTATTAAAAAATTCTAAGGGTCACTCTCTCACATGAATATACATGATAAAATAAAATAAAATACATGAAAATGGAGACTGTCTTCAAAAAATTCTCCTTCATGTGTCATGGATGCTCTCTCCTGTTGGCTTGGCATAGAAGAGCCAACTCCACCTCGCTCGGGTGCATAGGTCCTCCTAAGAGGTCCTCCTTCGCTTAGCGGTCCCTCGCATCAAAGACAAAAAGAAAGAGATGGTCAGAGCAGTCAATCAATAATATCAAATAAAATTCACTCAAATAAATAAATGAAGGACATGAACAAAGAATCAAACAAATGAACAAATAACCACACAAAATCATACAAAATCCGTTGCCTCCCCGGCAACGGCGCCATCTGATAACAGGGGTAATCCATGAGGGTCACCATGAAAAATATAAAAGTGTTGTCGCTGAGGCGACCACTCATAGAAGACCGGTGTTAATCAGCAATTAACCCACAATACAAAGAATACAACAATCAAGCTCAAAAATAAATGTGAATTAATCTTTATTTTACTCTACCATAAAATGTATAGTGACAAATATGTAGAGGTCGAACCACAGAGAGCAACACAAAATGCAATAGCCTACGTGTCAATCACAGTCATCCTTGTGTGGGTTTCTTTTTTTTTATCTTTTTTAAGTATATATATTATTTTTTTATTATTAAAATATAATAATTAAGTATTATATATATATATATATATATTTATATAATACAAATATATTACATATATATATACATAGAGGGTAAGCATATAGCTTATAACACATGTAATATATATATAGGTATATCTAAATATAATAAAGTAAATATATATATATATTTTATATATTATATTAAGATTAATGAGAATACATATTACTAATTATATATAATATATATATATATATATGTTTTTTTTTCTTTTGGATATATATATATACATAAAAAGGGGGATTATAATATTCACAAAAATACTCAAAAATAGTCAAAAATTCAGGAAAAGGATCTTTTTTGGAATTTTCATGGCTTTTTACTGTTTTTATGATTTTTGGGTATTTTTGCAAACATTTTAAGTATTTTAAAAATAGCTAAATAATAGCAAACAGTGGACTAGGTACTGGCCATCACAAAAACATAGGTTAAAAATAGTTAACAGCCTCAAAAAATTTCCACCTTAATTTTCTAATAATAATAATAAAATATAGCCTAAGTAGGGCATGAGTTTATATTTTTCTGATTTTTCTTTGATTTTTTATATTTTTTTGAAGTTTTTGGATATTTTTGAATTTTTAAGGTTTTCTTTTTGAGATTTTTAGGGATTTTTGGACTGACACTAATATAGGTCAAGATACACCATAGGTAATTTTTTTGGAATTTTTCGAGGCATTTTCATATTTTTTTGGGATCTTATGAGTTAGACAGGGAATAAAAGACATGTTTTTGATTTTTAATAAATGCAAAAATGCAACAAAATGCAAAACTGAAAATATGGCGTTCAAGCATGACCAAACAGGAGCTTAAGTCTATTTTTGCAAGATTTTTCGATTTAATATGAAGCATAAAATAAATAGACAAAGCCTTCAAAAATTAAATGGCCTGGCAGGGGGGGTTTTGCAAATAAAATAGTTGGCAGGGGCATACATGCAAAAATTACAACAGAAATACACTTTAACTCTTATTTTCAGGACCATTTAATAAATACAAGAACCCGGTAGGGTTTAGATGCAAATTTTCACGCGCCTCACGTGGTTGCTGCACGTGAGGCGCGGAGGGACTAAAATGTAAATATGTAAACATCAGGGGGTCCACTGCAATTTTTACAACTTATTTACAACTGAAACTTTAATTTTTGGGATTAAATACTAAATACAAAAAGTAAGGGGCTTGCTATGAAATTTACCCCTCATCAAAGCTTTTCATCCTGCGGCGCTGGAGGCGCCACTTATCCACGTGGCGGCCATCGGACGGCGGACATCGGTTCGGCGATGAAGGGCCAGGATTAGAACCTCCTGGCTGATCTGACGGTGGATGCACATCTTCATCGAACGATCGGCGTTCAATCTGGGCCGCCCCTCTCGATCCAACGGTGCGGAAGGCACCTGGAAGAACTGGGAAGAAGCTCGCCCCCGGCGAGCTTCCATCGGGTAGCTCGGGCTCCTCCGGGCGCCTCCCGCGCATCTGAAGCTCTCTGATCGTAGCTGGGAGGCTTCCGCGTCGTCTGATGGTTCTTTGATGGCTCCTGGAGGTCCGAGTCGATGGAGCGAGGTCGGAGAAGAAGAGGACCCCCAGGAACCTCTTCCTGGGTCAAAGCAAGCCCAGAAGTGCTCGAATCCTCGTTGTACCTGCACAGGAAGAACCGCGGGCGAGAGAGCTATCTCCTCGACCCGGGGTTATGAAGCTGCGATGCAAGATGGAGGTGGGCGGTGGGGCTCCGGCGAACGGCGGAGGTGGAGCCCTGATTCGCCAAGACCAAGGGTCCTGGGTTGATCTGATGGGTGCGATAGATGGAGAAGGCGACGAGGAACGAGATGGGATTCTCGGGGCGGTCGGATACAGTGGGGTTTACGGTGGAGAAGTCGCCGGAGCGGAGCTCCGGCGAACTTCGATTTTTGATTTTTACGCTAGGGTGATTGACTAACCACTAATCTAACTACTGAAATGAAATGCTAACATTAAAAGCTAACTAAAAACGCATAAGAAGGGCAGCTCTTATACCTGGGGGCCTCCAGGGAGCAGGGCGGACGCCGGAGCTCCGCCGAGACAAAATCCTCCTCTCTCCGGCCGATTCGAGGCACCAGCTCACTCCCCCTGTCACGAGGAATGTCCTAGGACTAGAATTAAGGCTTGAGATTGGATAAAAAGTGGCCAAATTCGAGGAAGGAAGCGGAGCTTTTTATTTATAAACATTGGCGAGTGGCCTTATTGACCGGCAATTATTGCATGATCTAGAGAGTATTAGGTTGATCCAAAGAATCGGCGGGCATCATGGATGATTAGGGATTAATTCTTGTGAAGGAAGCATCCTCGATTGATGGATGGTGTGCCCGGGAAAAAGGCATGAAATCGGGGGAGTAGACTGTTCAGAGACGCCAGGCGAGGGATGGGACAGTTGACCACGGAGTCAACGTTGGCCGGCGCCTCATTGGGCCACGTAAGCCGCTAAGAGACAAAATAGCAAATCTGAAGGAAGATTGATTTATTTGACGTCCTAAATGATTTTATTAATTTTTTCTTAAAAAATAAAAAATGTGTATTATTTCATCTAGTATTTATTCATGATTTTTATTGAATTTTTCGAGGTGTTTTATTATAGTTTTATTTTAATAATGTGTATATGTATGTATTTACATGTACTTTTGGGTATTTTATTTTTAATTTATTTATTTTCTTTTATTATTTTCTTGGCTTATTTTATAAATTTATAACTTATTTTTGTGAGTATAAAGATACTTTTGTTTGATTTTTATAAGTTTATTTGTATTTTTAAATAAATAGGTCTATGTATTTGTAGGTATACTTATAGGTACTTTACCTATATATTATACACATTGTATTTATTTTATTAATTTTATGTGTTTTTATTAAGGGTTTGTATTTTTAATAGGATATATATAATATATACATTATTACAAAAATATAAGAGATTTGAATAATTAAAGAATGTTTTCCTCTTTTATTTATGTACATCCTTCTCATAGGTATATTGCCTATATATATTTCATAGACTTATTTTATTTTATTTTACAAACTCTTTTTGGTTTTATTCTAAGGCTAATATGTATATGAATTATATACATTATTTACAAGATTCTAAAAATATTAATTTATAAAAATAATGAATGGTGAATATAATGAATATTTTAATCAGGTATTTTGTACAAGAAGGGCCAAAAACCTATCTTCCACAGATGGACTCCAAAAATTATGAAACCAATTTTATAAAATAGTTTATGAAATGCTATATACAATTGAAGGTGAGTTTGGTTGATTTGGAGTTTTTATTTGCAAGATATGGGTCTGTGAAGTTGAGATTTTGGCTTTTTATTATGTGCACAAAATGTACACTGGGTATTATTTTTACACAAACTCAATTTTGTATTTTTATTTACATTATTATCTACAACTTTTATGAACAAAGTTTCTCTATTTGATGAATAAATAATTATGCATAAAATAGGTGTCAAAAATGCATAAATGGATGAATAAATAAATGAGGTATTTATTGTATATCGGCCCTTATCTCCCCCTACTTTATTCCTTGTCGACCAATTCCATGCTGGCCGTGGTCTCGGGGTTAGGGTCATAAAATATTTGTAATATTTTATTCCTTTTTCTTTTCTTCTCTTTATTCTATAATTTTGACATTAAAAACCTTATTTTATATACAATTAATACAAATGAATAATGAATGCTATTATGTACAAATTGATGCTATTTACATGCATTTGCTGGGGTTTTTGAGGCCAAAATGATAGAATAAAGGTGATGAAATGGAGATTCATCAGGTGATCTTATGATTTGTGATGCAATTCCAACCCAAGAATAGAGAGGGGTAAATCGAGTTACCAAACGGACCCATAGAGTCACTATAACATGAACACCACTGTCACATTACACAATGACTAAAAATGTAGATAAAGTGTATTCCCATTTAAGGGAAAACTAATCCCATATGCAATTCCAATTTTAGATGCACATCAATCAGAGCCTTTTAAGCAAGTATCAATATCCTTTGAACCCACCTTATGATATGGTGGTAGAAGCAGTGGCTCACACTTTAAAAGAAACAGGGTTCGAATCTCCCCTTTTCCCTTCAACTAGTAAAAAAAACAATATCCTTGCTTTTGTCTACTGTCCCTCCAATTAACCTCGCACAAACCGACATCCTAGCAATTGCACCTTCTACTGACCTATTTTACCATTTTAGCCATCCTAGACATTGCACCTTTTAGTGACCCATTGAAAAGAACTTACACCAATCCTTACACCAATCCAACTCACTCATGTTACCAAACGATTGGAAGTTAAGGTGTAGATCCCACATTTTCTTCATTAAATTATATCTAACAACCTTCAATACAAAAAAAATTCAGCAACAAAAGCATATTTTAATCATAAATTTACTCAAGTTTAAAACATAAACAATGCTACATTACATCACATTTACCATTTCAATCCTCACAACCTTCCAAATACCTACTATTCACAAATGAGTTGACATCTTAGTACCTTTGAAAGCGGCTTAATCCAACCAACCCAATTACCAAACCATACACATTATTCTCTTAATCCTATAGATAGAGGTAAAACGAATGATGTCATCACGATGCGACTACTTACCCGTGATAGCTTATGGCGAGATAAAATTCTTTTATCCTAGAATAGATGGAGGATATCCCATCTCCAAACAAGATCGGGTAGATCGTGGCCGGACATGATGTTTCAATAATATAATTATTATTCTTGAAGTATGTGCCATTATATTTTCAACAGTATATTCATTATACTGAGAGTATGAGAGTATGTGCCATATATTTATTATACTTGAAAGTATATGCCACCAATATTGTGTGTCAATCCAACACAATAATATACTAATTGTAACATCTCGGACTTAGATCTTGGGTCTATTATCGAGGAAAAATAACCTTAATAATTTGTTGTATCCAAAACCAAATGAATCCATTGATAACCACACTAAATGCTCAAATCCAAATTCTCGAGTTGTATTATTCCCCATCACTTACATCCCACTCCCACACTTCGTTAGTATACTATGTGGGACTATCGGGTGTTACAGCCTTTCCCACTTGTATTTTTAATGTCTTCGTTCTGATATGATCCATCACTTTTTCCTAGCGATTATGGTGGACACATACTTCAGGTAGTCTTTTTCTCTTACCTCTTTATAGGGATGGCTTCTCCTCTCAAATAATCCTTTCCACTATCAAACGGAACCTGCTCCGAGCCCTCTATCTCAAGGTTGCAAAATCGGTACTTTGTACTCGATCGACATGGTCACTGACTAAGGATTAATCAACAATCGAGCGAATAATCGGAATGTACTCGATCTTTAGCCAATTTCGAATTCTTTAATTATTTTAAATGTATAAATCAATTTTTATACATATATTCTTATAAATTTGCATAGATTTGGATATTTCCAGTGCTATAATATATTCATAAAAATATGATAAGAATACTACACCTATTAAACACATTAACATTCATAAAATGAATAGCATAAATATACTAACAATAAAATGAGCAGTCTAAAGTGGTTCCCCCTACAAAATAACATGATATTTTGTATGGGAAAGAAGAAAATGGAATAATTCTCAGTATCATATTGAGTAGATCTAAGATTGAATTTAGAAGAACATAAATGCGAGTCTAGAGTGGTTTCCTCTACAAAATCATATATTAGAAAGCACACTAAAATGAAATATTAAAATTATTATCAGACAAAAGATTGACAAAGAATGTAATAGTTGTTTTTTAAATCAGGGTCAAGGTTTGCCTGATGACTAGAATTTAGATGCACATACAAAGCATTGAATGTCAAGAAGGAGATGCTCATTTACTAGACGATGGAGGAGAGTAAATACATTCCTCGAAAATGAGCAGATTTTAACATAACGTAGAATGCATTTTGAATGTTTATCTCTAAAAGAAAAATACTTTGTCCATTTGCTGGTGGTATGGGTGTTATATAAGGAGCAAGGATTTGAATCGCCATTGCACAAGTGGCACATCATGTAGGACATGATTTCAGACGGGAATGCATTGCAGTCACGGTAGTTCAATTAATTTTGTTTCTAAATAATTGACCACAAAATTATTTTCAGATGGAGAAATGGTAACGATGAGAATCGTGGATATACCTTCGGATTAGATGAAAATTGACACGCCATCAATTACTTTGTTAATGCCATTCGGAGGTTATGCCTTATGGCTTTGGTTCACTATTTTAGTAGAGGCAATGTAATGCCCTCAAACTGCGCAACGGTACGAGGACTGGAATGGTAAATATGACGAGATGTTGTTTATATATTATATTCGATTATATTTATAATTAAAATATATTTAGATATTGTTTTTTTATTCTAAAAAGTTTAAAAATATTATAGCATAGAAAAAATAAGAACCATATGAAAACTTCTAATCACAAGATATTTTTCAATACTTTCCGCATTCCGCTCGGAAGAATTTTGCACCTTCTGATCGAACTGAGCTGAACTGCTATTTTACATCAAATAACCTTGAACATTGTTGTTAAATGGATCATCAAGGTATATTTTAAACAATAATTAAACGGATCAAAATGAATTAACAGTAAAGCAATATAGATTAACATCAAGATAATCACGTGTTTCCAATTCATTATCCGATTACATAATGCAAATAAGAACCGATTAATTAAATGGAAACAGAAATTAGGACAAGAGCCAGGAAAGGTAAAGTAATAAATAATTTGCGGCAAATAAAAAGAAAGAAGAATTAGATTAGAGATCACCAAAGCGTCTGAAATGAACTGTCCTTAGAGAAAATATCGCCCCCACAATACCGGTGAGTAGAGTACTGGCGATCCGCTTTCAGGATACGACGGTACACGATCTTAGTCCGTGCACACCGATGAGACCGTCCTCGAAAGTACCTCAAAGAACTTGCAGCCGAAAGAACATGTCGCGGATGCAATGGGAGAACAAAGAGCAAAGGTGGTGGCGAGAGAATTTTCTTGTGCGAGAAGAAAACGATGTAGGGGGAGGACTATATAAAGAGACTTGCGTGCCCTAGCATGTGGTATTTTCCATTTTTCGAAAATACCCCTCAACGGGTGTGTTCCTTCGGATTTCGAAACTGCGGCTAAAACGAGCCAGTTTTGCTCGAGTCAGATTCCCATTACGATCGAATCTAAATTAATCTGTCTGATCAATTTAATCGACCACTAAATGAAACCCGCAACACAAGTATCAAGATCTAAGATCCGAATTGACTCTCCCGAGCCCGAGCCGGTGCTGGAGCTGGAGCGGAGCGCGCACGCGTGTGGCCCTCAATTCCTCCTCTCTACTATTGCTACAAGAGCTTAGGATGTGAACTTATATATAAGTCTATTAAAAGTTTAGAAACACTAGATGTGGTACTAAACTTTTACCCATAACTCTCCTTGTCTCAATTTTGGGAATTCCCAACTTTTCCTGCAATCCATTTGATTTCCTAATTGAGTCCAAATTAGCTCCTATTATAATTGCAGAGGCTTTCTAATTAAAGCCTAATTACATACTTTAAATATAACAATCTACCATGAAATCACCAATTTGAAAGGATATTCAAAGAGAGTTAAAAAAGGCATTTTTCGGCCGCCACACTTTACTTTCAGTAAAGGTACCTTTCGGTTTGAACCTCTACCTGAGTTTACTATGTTCACTATAACAGTAACAAATGAACTACATCTTGAACTTCAGACTTTGGTGTTAAAGTATATAATAGAAACAACAAAGTGTTGTTCTTGGTATAATTTTCAAGGTTGGTGCTCTTAAAAGGTCATGTACCCTTATCCTATTTCATGAGTGTGTTTAGAAAAGACCATCTTCCTTTAATTGCGGCTCATAGTAACACTCACATAAATGGTATTCTCCAAGGATGCACTTCTAACATTCTTCTTAAAGGCTTGAACCCATTCAGAGCCTATGCTCTTCCTAAACCTGCAGCTTACATGACACTTAGACATCCAGGGATAAAACACTCTTGCATAAGTAATAAACTAAGAGTGCCAACCAGCTCTTCAAACATCTTGTTATTAACACATTGAACCTACTTTGTTGGATCTCCACTCAGATAGGTTGGGTTGCTACTGTAGAGGAACTCCCAGTGGGTCTCAGTCTCATCCCAAGCCTAGACTTTAAGACTATATATCTATCAAGTCCCTTAGTCAACAGATATGTTGTGTTGTCTTTTGTGACGCCCCGCCCCGCCGGCTACCGAAACTGACGAGACGGGAGCGTCGGACCTACGATCCAAATACGCCCACGATCTATGATACTCAGCAAACCATCTTATGCACATTAGATTAACATTTGAAATATAAATAATAACAGGAGAATAATGTGAAATGGAAAGTAAAATACCCCATCCATTCTCATTGATAATGATAATCAAGTCCATGTCCATAGAAGAGATACATCATGAATCTTAAATTTTGTAGAAAAAGCTCTCAACATATCTCACTACAATGTCTCTCAATAATAACATAAAATGATGCAGAAGTAAATAAGTTACTCTAAATAGGGCGTACCATGTCTAGTGCAAGTATGACGTAGGAAGTGCTGATCTCCTCAAAAGACCGCTACTGTAGCGGCTGCTGCTCAGGTATACCTATTGGGTTCACACGAGGGTAACGTTATGAGCAATTGCCCAGTAACGAGACAAACACTATAATGACTAATGCAGGGGTAAGAAAAGAATGTATACTCAAATTTATTTAGTGGCACATGCATCTATAAAAAAATAAAAAAGAACACCAAGTCATTCTAATTAACATTGGATCTCATAATTATTTACTTTTATTTATTTATATAATAATCATTTAAGTACAACCACCATAATCTTGATTTGTATAAATTGATTAGAGTCCACAACGGTATACATTTTCCGACACCCGATCCATAACCATTTCTCGTATTATTTTAGCACATGCAAGTACGCGACTCACAGGCCTCCGCTACGCGGGAACTTGTTTGTCATCTTGGATAAACCTCCAAGTATTTCAACCTCAAATTCTCCAACTTCAAACCATATCCCGGAACACCTCTCACAATAATATTACTCGAAATAGAATTTGATGCGGCCACACCCAATTCTACTTTGAGTCCTAATATTGTGTATAAGTGCGAAGCCAAGAACGCCAATCGCGCCACCTGCCTACTCCGTCGAGCGACTCCGGATGCTACCGGGCTGCTAGGTGCAACGCGTCACCCAACTCGTCCGTTGGGGTCACGACCTTCAAGGCATCTCCCTGGGGCACAAGGATGCATGCTCAATTCCTTGCGACTTCTAACTCCATCTACTCGTTCACTACCATACCTCAGCCACATAACGATAATAAGAACCACCAATAGTGAAATTTTGTTTAACAGCATGTTTGTAATTAATTTGTTTATCATACTCATCCCTGTATTTTACGTTTTAGGATCATATCTCATTATTCATTGAGTTTGATTGTTGTCATTGTAGGCAAATATATCTCGAGAGCACAACTAAAGTCTTACTAATGAAAATTACTCTTCATAATATAATTCAATCAAATCCTTTTTTTTAGTTAGTTGCCTATTAAGATAACTCCATTATGTGAGTGTGTTATACTTATTAATACCATTAGCATATCTTAGGATCGATTAACCGTTCAACAAATATATCTATACTAACGTATTGGGTTCCAATATGAGAGGTGATACCCTTATTCTCAAAACCCATGCAATGGTAATTATGATAAATCGATAATATCTTATACTATTAACTAGATTAAAGAAGGCTAAAACAAACATATAATTGATTGCATACAGGTCAACGGAATGCCATATCTCCTCTTCCTATTTCTTCATGTAATTCTAACACGTTTAAGAAGCAAGGGCACTTTCTTATTTACTTTCGTAAATACAATCATTTCAATCATCTAAATTAATATGAGCTTTAATTAAGTGAGGAGTTAACGTATGAGCAATGAAACGGATATGATGATAGAATAAAAATATATAGCCATTATGCTGTGGGAATGACAATGTATGGAATACGAAGAGGTTTGTCTTCTCAACATAAATTTCTCATATTTAAAGAGAGGAAATGTAATTGTGATTAGGTCGAGCAACGTTTTCAATTAAGTGATGATCTCACAAAAGAAATATGAGACGATTGACATTTGTTAAAATTTCAACTTAACGTCAAACCATTAATAAAAAGTCCAAATCAATATTCCAATCCAACGCATGACTATTTTTGCGGAGGAGAAAATTCTGATTATCTTGGTTAATTAACAAGTACACAAAGTAAATAAGCAAATAAAACTAATATTACCTATGATCATCCGTATCAGTGAGATCTATTTTTGAAGCATATGTCATTGCCATCATATCTGTTTATTATGATTCGTTTACGAAGAATCTAAGTGACCAATTACATATATTAACGGGATTCACCTATGTACAAGATGACATCTACAATCATATGAAGATCATATCGCAAGGACACTTGAGATTCAAAAAAAAAGATCGAGAATCATGTAGAAACCCATAGCATGGAGAGAGACTAACATCGGTATTAATATGTGAATCACATAATAAGATTAACCAATGCTCTAAGTGCGTTCAAGTAGATGGGAACAAAGATGCGTGGAAACCAACAGCAAGAGGGAAGTATAACGTCGTTACTAGTATATGAAAAACATCGTAAGGAATAACTAAGGCTCTACGCAAGTTCCAATCATATATGAGCAAAAATACGTGGAACCCAACAGCAAGAGGGGGGGTATTCATCGTTACCTCCGAGGATGTTCCCTCGGGATCTCCTCATACACGGAAATGGTATTTCCATCGCTCGATCGCAGTGCGGAGGCGTGCATCGCGGTGACCTCGAGCTTTCCTATGTGATGGTGGTCGCGGATCTTCGAGCGGAGCTCCTTCTCCGACGTCGACGGGGCCTTCCAATGATGAAACCGACGAAGATAGTGGTGCTCCAAAGAGAGGGAAGGATTGTGGTGGCTAGGGCTTTGAGAGAGTAGCCTATCACCTTCTATATATAAAGGAAGAGGTGAAAATGATGTGCAATTTCGGATATGGTTCGGTGGTTCGGATCCATATATGGGTCCCAACTATTTTACTTAAAACATCGATTACTTGAGCTAGGAATATCGGAATTGGGTGTTCTTGGGCTCGTTGGAAAGATATCGACGAGATCTGCGCAATGGCGTGATTATTTGAATTTTCTTGGATGTTAAAAATATTCCAGATTTTAGGAAAAAGAAAATACGGGATTTCACATCATAAAAATCTTAAAGGAAGTCTCGTCCTCGAGACGTAGGATTTAACGTGTAAGTTCCTAAGTGGTGTATAATCAAGCATAAAAATCTTAAAGAGAACGAAACCCATAAAAATCTTAAAGAGGATTGGAATAGGGTCTCGTGAACATACCTTCAAAAAGATAGGGGTATTTCTGTCACATATCTGCCTCAGGCTCCCATGTGACCTTTCAACATTCTAGCTTTGCCACAATACTTAACCAAAGGGATGTCTTTTCGTCGTAACCTCTTGACTGCCCGGTCTAAAATCTGCACGGTTGCCTCACGAAAAGACAAATTCGGTTCAACCGCGAGGTCCTCATAGCTAATCACATGTCGAGGGTCGCGAATATACTTCCGGAGGTTTGACACATGAAATACATCATGCACGCCTGCCAAGTGAGGGGGAGTGATACTCGCTATGCTACCTTCCCAATACGAGATAAATTCTTGAAAGGGCCAACGAACCCGTGGTGCCGACTTGCCCTTGACACCAAATCCTTGAATACCTTTCATTGGAGATACTTTTAAGAATACAACATCTCCGGCATCAAATTCCAGATCACGACGTCTCTGATCAGCGTAG
This sequence comes from Ottelia alismoides, assembly GCA_037367405.1. Lineage (NCBI taxonomy): Eukaryota > Viridiplantae > Streptophyta > Magnoliopsida > Alismatales > Hydrocharitaceae > Ottelia > Ottelia alismoides. The sequence continues at coordinate 391,300 of JAZKJV010001704.1, forward strand.
CTCTTTTGACGGCTCTGTGCAGTCAATAATTTCTTCCTAGCCATTTCCACAGCTCTTGTTGTGTCCTCAATTATTTGAGTGGAATAAATACCCTTGTCACCCACTTCCTGTTAACACAAGGGAATAGTGCATCTTCGCCCATACAATGCCTCAAAAGGTGCCATGCCAATACTAGCATGGTAGCTGTTGTTATAAGTGAACTCCACTAAAGGAAGGTGATCCTTCCAAGATCCTTGCCACTAAATGGCACATGTTCTGAGCAGGTCCTCAAGAGTTGGAATTGTCCTCTCTGATTGTCCATCCGTCTGCGGATGATATGTTGAACTAAGACACATTTTAGTTTTTAGGGCCTTCATGAATTCTCCCCAAAAATGTGACGTGAAACGAGAGTCCCTATCAGATACAACCTCCTTGGGAATCCCATGCAAGCGAATAACATGTTGAATATATAGTTTGGCCATATCCACCGGAGTGTATGTCATGTTCACGGGAATAAAATGTGCATGCTTAGTCAACATGTTTACAATAACCCAAATAGCATCATATCCACCTACTGTACGAGGTAAGGATGTCACGAAGTCCATAGAGACACTCTCTCATTTCCACAACGGAATAGGAAGTGACTGTAACAAGCCTGGAGGATGCTTGTGCTCTGCCTTCACCAATTGGCACGTAAGGCAACGACTGACATGTTCTACAACATCTCTCTTCATCCCTTCCCATCAGAAGTGTTGACGGAGATCTTTATACATCTTGGTGCTTCCTGGATGGATAGATAATCTGGAACAGTGAGCCTCATCTAGGATGTCTCTCCTTAACTCATCATCATCAGGGACACAGACACGGTCTCCCTTCCATAAGATGGACTCACAAACTCTAAATCCATCAAACTCCTCCTTCAGACATCGATGGAACAAGTTTTGTAGTTTCTGATCTGTCTGCTGACCATGCACAAGCTCGTCCCATAATCCACTGTACTTAGCAGGTACAGTTACGACATCTGTAGTACTACCAATGGGTGCCATTCATTGAGTCTTGTGAGCATATCCCAAGTCTGTAGCCATGACGTGGTGCCCTCGGTATATGCTCTAATACTCAAAGCATTTCCTACTACATTTCCCTTACCCCGATGATAAGCGGTCATGCAGTCGTAATCTTTCAACAGTTCCATCTATTGTCTTTGTCTCGTATTCAATTCCCGTTGGTCAAAGATATATTTTGGACTCTTGTGATCTGTAAAAATTTCAAAAGTGACCCCATATAAGTAGTAACATCATATCTTCAATGCGAAGACTATAGCTGCCAACTCCAAGTTATGAGTAGGATAGTTCTGTTCATGGTTCTTTAATTGTCGCGATGCATATGTCACAACCTGACCATGTTGCATCAACACTGCTCCTAACCCTCCTTTGATGCATCAGTATACATCGTAAAATCTAAAGTTCCTGGAGGGTGAGAATCGGGGCATTGGTCAATCTCTCTTTCAACATACGAAAGCTCAGCTCACACTTGTCGCTCCAAATGAAAGGGACATCTTTCTATGTCAGACGAGTAAGTGGTAAATCTAGCTGCGAGAAGTCCCTAACAAAACGTCTGTCGTAGCCAGCAAGGCCTAAGAAACTGCGTATCTCGGTAACTATCTTGGACTGCTCCCAGGACATTATTGCCTCTATCTTGGTTGTATCAACTGCCACACCTGTCCCCGAAATTACATGACCAAGGAAGGCTACTTCGGTAAGCCAAAATTCACACTTGTTTTATTTGCATACAATTTGCGTTCTCTGAGTATCTCAAGAATAGTATGAAGGTGCTGCTCATGCTCATGCTCATCACGTGAGTAGTTGAAGATAACATCAATGAATACTACCACAAAACGATCTAAGTATGGATAGAAAATTCTATTCATCATATGCAATATTTTATGACCCTAACCCCGAGACCAAGGCTAGAATGGAATTGGTAACGCGGCAGGTGCGTTCGTGAGTCCAAACGGCATGACCACAAACTCATAATGGTTGCATCATGTGTAAAAAGCATATTTAAGCACTTCTGTGTCCTTAATTATCAATTGATGATAACCCGATCGTAGATTAATCTTTGAGAATACCATTTCACCTTGTAACTGATCGAAAAGATCATCTATTCGTGGAAGTGGATAACGGTTCTTTACCATTCTTTTATTCAATTGCATGTAGTCGATGTACAAACGCATAGACCCATCCTTCATATTTACGAAGAGGACCGGCGCCCGCTAAGGTGATGTATTGGGAAGGATGAATCCTTTTTTTTCAACAACTCTTACAGTTGTACTTTGAGCTCCCTGAATTCGGCTGGTGCCATTCGGTATGGAGGTATGGAGATGGGTTGTGTATCGGGTATCAAGGTGATCTCGAACTCGATCTCCCTCCTTGGTGGCACTCCAGGTAACTCCTCTAGAAATACATCAGGAAAATAACGCACAACTCTAACATCTTCAATCATGCGATCCTGGGCAGGTAACTCCACAGCATAAGCGAGAATATGCAACCCTGATCGAGTAAGTGTTGGGCCTTCAATGCTGATACATATAAGACTTCACTATCTAGGATACGTCCATCAAACTGAAAGGTAGGTATGCCTGGGAGACGGAATACTACCGTCTTCTCAAAGCAATCAAGGCGTGTGTGATGTTGCTCGAGCTAATCCATACCTAGGATGACATCAAAATTTTCTAATAGAATAAGTAAAAGATATGCAGGCATTAGGTGCCCACCAATCTGCACTGCTACATCCCCCGCTTCTTGTCGCACGATGAATAATTGACCCCTTGGGACCTTGATGTAGTAAGGATATGAAACAAAGATTGGTTCTTTTTCTAACTTGGATACTAGTCGATGTGCTAGAAAAGAGTGCGTAGCTCTTGAATCAAATAAGGCATGTAAGGATATACCATGCACTGAAATCATACCTCGCACTACAGTTCCTGAGGTGTGGGCCTGCTCCTATATGATTGCATTCAATTGTCCCTGCAGGTGTGATGGGGCGATAGAACCTGCAACACTGAAGGTTGGTCATGGTGGAGGACGTTGAAAGCCTCGACCTCCATGACGAGAAGCTGATCCATGTGATTGTGCGAGTGATAAAGTTGATCGTACACTTGGTTGATGACTGCCTAAGCTGCTAGTAAGTAAGGGACACTTGGCCTTGAAATGGCCCGGTTGTTGGCAGTGGAAACACCTACGATCTCCTGACTGAGAAAATGAGCCTCTCGAGACAAGGCTAGCACCTCGTCTTGTGACCCCGCGAGTGTGTCGAAGAGCGGAAGGAAGTAGTATCACGACTCGCCAAGCCCTGCCCCAAAATAGGCGTAGGAGCAAATCTGCTAGTGGTAGGAGTGGTAGCCACTGGGTGGAAACGATGCTCTCTACGAGCTCTGTAGAAATCTCGACGAACACACGGACTGAGGTGATTGGAAAGACAATGGACTTCTTAAACATGACTGTAATTATTCTCCTTAACTAATGCTAAAATTAGATAGCTTTGTCGCTATATTTATATTTCAAATCCCGATGATAATCTAATATGCAAAGGATAGAATGGAGTATCGGGCTCTGATACCAACTGTGACGCCCCGCCCTGCCGGCTACCGAAACTGACGAGACGGGAGCGTCGGACCTACGATCCAAATACGCCCACAATCTATGATACTCAGCAAACCATCTTATGCACATTAAATTAACATTTGAAATATAAACAATAACAGGAGAATAATGTGAAATGGAAAATAAAATACCCCATCCATTCTCATTGATAATGATAATCAAGTCCATGTCCATAGAAGAGATACATCATGAATCTTAAATTTTGTAGAAAAAGCTCTCAACATATCTCACTACAATATCTCTCAATAATAACATAAAATGATGCAGAAGTAAATAAGTTACTCTAAATAGGGCGCATCATGTCTAGTGCAAGTATGACGTAGGAAGTGCTGATCTCCTCAAAAGACCGCTACTGTAGCGGCTGCTGCTCAGGTATACCTGTTGGGTTCACACGAGGGTAACGTTATGAGCAATTGCCCAGTAATGAGACAAACACTATAATGACTAATGCAGGGGTAAGAAAAGAATGTATACTCAAATTTATTTAGTGGCACATGCATCTATAAAAAAATTAGAAAGAACACCAAGTCATTCTAATTAACATTGGATCTCATAATTATATTTATATAATAATCATTTAAGTACAACCACCATAATCTTGATATTTGTATAAATTGATTAGAGTCCACAACGGTATACATTTTCCGACACCCGATCCATAATCATTTCTCGTATTATTTTAGCACATGCAAGTACGCGACTCGCAGGCCTCCGCTACGCGGGAACTTGTTTGTCATCTTGGATAAACCTCCAAGTATTTCAACCTCAAATTCTCCAACTTCAAACCATATCCCGGAACACCTCTCACAATAATATTACTCGAAATAGAATTTGATGCGGCCACAACCAATTCTACTTTGAGTCCTAATATTGTGTATAAGTGCGAAGCCAAGAACGCCAACCGCGCCACCTGCCTACTCCGTCGAGCGACTCCGGATGCTACCGGGCTGCTAGGTGCAACGCGTCACCCAACTCGTCCGTTGGGGTCGCGACCTTCAAGGCATCTCCCTGGGGCACAAGGATGCATGCTCAATTCCTTGCGACTTCTAACTCCATCTACTCGTTCACTACCATACCTCAGCCACATAACGATAATAAGAACCACCAATAGTGAAATTTTGTTTAACATGTTTGTAATTAATTTGTTTATCATACTCATCCCTGTATTTTACGTTTTAGGATCATATCTCATTATTCATTGAGTTTGATTGTTGTCATTGTAGGCAAATATATCTCAAGAGCACAACTAAAGTCTTACTAATGAAAATTACTCTTCATAATATAATTCAATCAAATCCTTTTTTTTAGTTAGTTGCCTATTAAGATAACTCCATTATGTGAGTGTGTTATACTTATTAATATCATTAGCATATCTTAGGATCGATTAACCGTTCAACAAATATATCTATACTAACGTATTGGGTTCCAATATGAGAGGTGATACCCTTATTCTCAAAACCCATGCAATGGTAATTATGATAAACCGATAATATCTTATACTATTAATTAGATTAAAGAAGGCTAAAACAAACATATAATTGATTGCATACAGGTCAACGGAATGCCATATCTCCTCTTCCTATTTCTTCATGTAATTCTAACACGTTTAAGAAGCAAGGGCACTTTCTTATTTACTTTCTTAAATACAATCATTTCAATCATCTAAATTAATATGAGCTTTAATTAAGTGAGGAGTTAACGTATGAGCAATGAAACAGATACGATGATAGAATAAAAATATATAGCCGTTATGCTATGGGAATGACAATGTATGGAATACGAAGAGGTTTGTCTTCTCAACATAAATGTCTCATATTTAAAGAGAGGAAATGTAATTGTGATTAGGTCGAGTAACGTTTTCAATTAATTGATGATCTCACAAAAGAAATATGAGACGATTGACATTTGTTAAAATTTCAACTCAACGTCAAACCATTAATAAAAAGTCCAAATCAATATTCCAATCCAACGCATGACTATTTTTGCGGAGGAGAAAATTCTGATTATCTTGGTTAATTAACAAGTACACAAAGTAAATAAGCAAATAAAACTAATATTACCTATGATCATCCGTATCAGTGAGATCTATTTTTGAAGCATATGTCATTGCCATCATATCTGTTTATTATGATTTGTTTACGAAGAATCTAAGTGACCAGTTACTTATATTAACGGGATTCACCTATGTACAAGATGACATCTACAATCATATGAAGACCATATCGCAAGGACACTTGAGATTCAAAAAAAAAAAAGATCGAGAATCATGTAGAAACCCATAGCATGGAGAGAGACTAACATCGGTATTAATATGTGAATCACATAATAAGATTAACCAATGCTCTAAGTGCGTTCAAGTAGATGGGAACAAAGATACGTGGAAACCAACAGCAAGAGGGAAGTATAACGTCGTTACTAGTATATGAAAAACATCGTAAGAATAACTAAGGCTCTACGCAAGTTCAATCATATATGAGCAAAAATACGTGGAACCCAACAACAAGAGGGGGGTATTCATCGTTACCTCCGAGGATGTTCCCTCGGGATCTCCTCATACACGGAAATGGTATTTCCATCGCTCGATCGCAGTGCGGAGGCGTGCACCGCGGTGACCTCGAGCTTTCCTACGTGATGGTGGTCGCGGATCTTCGATCGGAGCTCCTTCTCCGACGTCGACAGCGGCCTTCCAATGATGAAATCGACGAAGATGGTGGTGCTCCAAAGAGAGGGAAGGATTGTGGTGGCTAGAGCTTTGAGAGAGTAGCCTATCACCTTCTATTTATAAAGGGAAAGGTGAAAATGAGTGCAATTTCGGATATGGTTCGGATCCATATATGGGTCCCAACTATTTTACTTAAAACATCGATAACTTGAGCTAGGAATATCGGAATTGAGTGTTCTTGGGCTCGTTGGAAAGATATCGACGAGATCTGCGCAATGGCGTGATTATTTGAATTTTTTGGATGTTAAAAATATTCCAGATTTTAGGAAAAAGAAAATACGGGATTTCACATCTTTGGATCAAACAAAATCCACAACCAACACTACTCGAGAGACCAAATCTCTTAACATCTTAAGTCTGATTTGTATCTGTCTCCTTGTTTTTTATTTAACTTTGAACTCTTGATCTTAGCAACTATGGTCATGTTATCACAATGTACCGAGATCGCTGAAACTGGCTGACATACCATGGGAATCTCTAAAGAAGTTCTCTTAGCCATTCAGCCTCTATTCCAGTGATATCCAAAGCACACAGCTCGGCCTCAAAGGTAGATCGAGCTAGAATGGTCTACTTTACATATCTTGAGGAGACTGCACTGTCTCCCAGGGTAAAGACATGCCCAGTAATACCATTACTCCCAGACTCCTCTATTTTCCCGATCCAACTTGCATCACTGTATCCTTCTAATATAGACAGATGTCTACCATAATGCAAACTAAGGGAAATAGTTCCCTTCAAGTACTTTAGTACTCGATCTAGAGCCTCCCGGTGAATACGGTCAGGGAAACTAGTGTATCTACTTAGCTTTGCAATCGAGAATGAAATATCAGGTCTCGTGCAGTTTGCGAGATAGATTAAGCTTCCTATCACTTGTGAAAACCTTAGATGGACTACAGGTACTCCACTTTTATTCTTGAACAATGTTTTTAATGAATCAAAAGGAGTGCTTACAACTTTGCAATCTTGATATCCAAATTTCTCAAGTGCTTTCTCAACATAGTGAGATTGAGAAATTACGATCCTGTTAACTGACCTTGTCAGTTTGAAATCCAAGAGCACATCAACAATACCTATGTCCTTCATCTCAAACTTACTACTCAAGAATGCCTTAGTCTCATTAATAATCCTTGCATGTGATCCAACAAAAGTATGTCATCAACATACATGCACAAGACAATATACCCATCACCTTTTACTTTGGAATAAACACACTTATCAGATTCATGAACCTTAAAGTCATATGACAAAATGATTTTTTTTCAAATTTTTCATGTCATTATTTTGGTGCTTGTTTTAATCCGTAAAGGGATTTAACAAGCTTGAAAAACTTTCCCTCATTCTCATGAGTCACAAGCTCATCAGGTTGATCCATATAGATCTCCTTCTCAAGATCACCATTCAAGAAGATGGTCTTTACATTCATCTGGTGGATAGAGAGATCATATACAGATTCCAATGCTAATGAGCATCCGGATCGTGGTCATCTTAGTTACAGGAGAATAGGTATCAAAATAATCGATACCTTCCTTCTGCCTAAAGCCCTTAGCAACTAAATTGGCTTTATACTTTTCAAATGATTTGTCAGGCCTAAGTTTTCTCTTAAACACCCACTTGCATCCAATGGTAGAGCATCCTTCGGGTAAATCAACAAACTCCCAAGTTCCATTAGCCATAATGGAATCCACCTCAGATTTGACAGCTTCCTCCCATTATTTTGCTTCAGATGAAGCCATGGCTTCCTTATAACTTGGTGGATCATCCTCGATCTGGTAGACAACAAAGTCGCTACCCAGACCCTTGGCTATCCGAGGTATTTTACTCCTCCTTGGCTCAACCTCTTCAGAAAAGTCATTGGGTTTAAGTTGAGTCTCAGCCCCCCACATTCGTTATCCTTTCCACTTGATCTTGAATAGATCCTGATGTGGAGGAGCTCTTAATGGTCAGATTCTGAGGAATCGATAGCATCACAGAGTTCAACAATGGTGTTGACATCTATGCTCGATATCTCGGATCGAATTATCAAGAACCTATATGCATAGCTATTTTCCAAGTAACATTGGAAGACCGCATCAACAGTTTTAAGACCTAGCTTCTTTCTCTTTCGTTCTGGGACTAAAACCTTAGCGATATAGTACCAAACCTTGAGATATCTTAAACTCGATTTCCTATTTCTCCAAAATTTAAAAAGACACTTTTTCATATGCCTCGGAGGAACCCTATTCAGAATATGGCAAGCTGTATTCAAGGCTTCTCCCCACAAATAGGTTGGAAGTCCAGAACTCTTTAGGAGAGCATTGATCATGTCAGTTAAGATTTTATTTTTTCGTTCTACTATCCCATATGATTGCGGTGAATATAGGGCCGTAACTTCATGAACTATACTAAAGTATTTGCTTTGTTCATCAAATAAGTTAAATGTATATTCATCTCCTCTATCTGACTTAAGGCGTTTAAGCACTTTTCCCGTTTGTGTGTCATCCTTATTCTTAAATATAAGAAATTTTTCTAAGGCTTCATCCTTAGTTTTCATTAGATACACATAGAAGTATCTACTGCCATCATCTATAAAGGTGATAAAGTATTTCTTATTGTCTCGGATCAACACACCATTAAAATCACAGATATCTGTGTGCACTAGATCCACGATCTCACTATCTCTAGAGACAGACTGAAAAGACTTTCTAGGTGTCTTTACTTGCAAATAAATTTCACATTTTTGAGTTTTATCAATAGTATGTTTTGGGATCAATTATAGATTCATCATTCTTTTAATTAAATTTAAATTTACATGTCCCAATCTAGCATGCCATAGATCACAATATTCTAAATTATTAACAACATGAGACAAAGAATTAAAACACTCAGAATTCAAAACATTCATTACATCAATGTTTACTAAATCACATCTAATTCTAAACAACAAATCAAAATCTGTGCAGCACCCTGTGCAATGTCCAGACACGTCCAGAGTAGAACCTCAAGTTGACTTGTCCTGACCCTAGCACCCTGCTGCAGAATCGTTACCCATCTTTAAAGTCCCACCACCGCAAGTTTCATAAGAAGGAAACAAAGTTCTGTCAGAATAAATATTTACATTGGCTCCCGTATCCACGAGCCACTCATTTGGATCATGAATATGGTATAGTTCAGGTTTTATAGAGACATACCCCTCGCTAGCCTCAAGTCTCGTAGTGATCGTATTCACTTGTGGACTCCCATCTGTAGCCTGAGGTTGAGCCTAAGGATGGGCAGTGTTTCTTCTAATGGCCAACCTGATTACAGTGCCAACATGATTTATTCTTTGCCTTTTTCTGAATCTTGCCCTTTGATTTCATTTTACTGTTGTTACTATCCATTTTCTTTTTATCTTTACCCTTCGAGGTAATGAAATTGACCTTAGCCTAAATATCAGGAACCATAGGCTTTTGTTTCATGTGTTCCTCCTCTATGGTGATTGACACCATTAAGTCATCCATTGAAATTTTCCTATTTCTTTATTTCAAGATCATTCTGAAGTCTTCCCAAGACTTGGAGAATTTTTCTATGATGCACATGACCTAAAATTTTTCTAGAAGTTTCATTTCTGCATCTTCTAAGCCATGGAGTAAGAGAAAAACTCGTGTACCTGTTCAAAAATCGACTTTCCTTCGGTAGTGGAAAACTTTAGGAACTTAGCCACGGAGTATTTCTCAATACTGAGATCTTTGGTATTATACTTTCGATCGAAATCTTCCCATAACCACTTCGCAGTCTGCGTGGACGAATAATATACGCCAAATAATGTGTTGGACAGAGCCAACAAGATGCAACTATGACATATACGATCTCATTCCTTCCACGCGGATTGCACCTTCTGACTATCGGGTGTGTGATTTTCCTTTTCCACCGTAGGATAATCAGTTTCAAGAATAGATATTAATCCTATGGTGGTTAACCAGATCTTCATGCGTTGTTGCCAACGTTTGAAGTTCAAACCACCGAATTTTTCAGGCATATATGTCATATCCACCCTCAATTTAAATCTGATTATCGATATCCTCTCTGAGATTGTTGTTAATAGGATCATTAAGATATATTTTAAATAGTAATTAAATAGATCCAAATGAATTAACAGAGAAGCAATACAGATTAACATCAAAATAATCACGCGTTTCCCATTCATTATACGATTATATAATGCAAATAGAAACTGATTAATTAAACAGAAATAAAAGTTAAGATGAGATCTAGGAAAGGTAAAGGAATAAATAATTTGCGGCAAGCAAAAGGAGAGAAGAATTAGATTAGAGATCACCGAAGCGTCCATGAAATGTATTGTCCTTAGAGAGGATATTGCCCCCACAATACCAGTACGTAGTGTACTGGCGATCCGCTCGCAGAATACGATGGTACACAATCTTAGTCCGTGCACACCGACGAGACCGTCCTCAAAAGTACCTCAAAGAACTTGCAACCAAGAAGAATAGATTGCAGATGCAGTGGGAGAACAAAGAACAAAGGTGATGGTGAGAGAGTTTTCTTGCGTGAGAAGAAAACGACGTCGAGGGAGGAGTATATAAAGAGACTTGTGTGCCCTAACGCGCGATATTTTCCATTTTTCAAAAATACCCCTCAACAGGCGTGTCCCTTCGGATTTTGAAACTACAGCTAAAATGAGCTGTTTTGGGTCGAGTCATCCCATTGCGATCGAATGTAAATTTAATCGACCAACCAAATGAAACCGGCGACAAAAGTATCGAGATCCGAGAACTAAATTGAGTCTTCCAAGCTCGAGTCGGAGCCGGAGCGGAGCGCGCAAGTGTGTGGCCCTCCATTCCTCCTCTCTACTATTGCTACAAGAGCTTGGTATGTGTATATAAGTCTACCAAAAGTTTGGAAACACTAGATGTGGTACTAAACTTTCATCCATAACTCTCCTTGTTTCAAATTTGGGAATTCCCAACTTTCCTTCCAATCCATTTGGTTTCCTAATTGAGACCAAATGAACTCCTATTGTATTTTCGTAGGCTTTTTAATTAAAGTCTAATTAATACTTTAAATACAACAATCCCCCATGAAATCACCCATTTTAAAGGATATTTAAAGAGAGTTAAAAAAAGGCATCTTTCGGCTGCCACACTTTGCCTTTAGTAAAGGTACCTTCCGGTTTAAACATCTATCCGAGTTTACTACTTTCACTATAACAAGAATGAAATGAACTACGTCTTCAACTTTAGACCTTGGTGTTAAAGTATACAGTAAAAACATCAAAGTGTTGTTCTTGGTACAATCTTTAGGGTTGGTGCTCTTAAAAGACAGGCACACTTATCCTGTTTCATGAGTGTGTTCATGAAAGATCCTCTTCTTTTAACTGCAGCCCACAGTAACACTCACATAGGCGGTGTTCTCCTAGGATGCACTGTTAACATCCTGCCCAAAGGTTTGAACCTATTCAGAGCCTATGCTCTTCCTAAACATGCAGCTTAAATGACACTCATGCATAAGCATTAAACTAAGAGTGCCAACCAATTCTCCAAACAGCTTGTTATTACCACATTGAACCTACTTTGTTAGATCTCCACTCAGATAGGTTGGGTTGCTACTGTAGAGGAACCCCCAATGGATCTCAGTGCCATCCCAAGACTAGACTGTAGGACTAAAGATCTATCAAGTCCCTTACTCGACTGATCTACCGTGTTGTCTTTGGATCCAATAAAATCCACAACCAACAATCCTTGAGACACCAAATCTCTTAACGTCTTAAGTCTGATTTGTATGTGTCTCCTTATTTTCTGATTAAACTTTGAACTCTTGATCTTAGCAATTGTGGTCATGTTATCACAATGTACCGAGATCGTAGGAATTGGCTGACCTACCATGAGAAACTCTGAAAGAAGTTCTCTTAGCCATTCAGCCTCAATTCCAGCGGTATCTAAAGCACACAGCTTAGTCTCAAAGGTAGATCGAGCTAGAATGATTTGCATTACAGACCTCCATGAGACTGCACTACCTCCAAAGGTAAAGATATACCCAATAACACCATTACTCCCAGACTCCTCTATTTTCCCGATCTAGCTTGCATCACTGTATCCTTCTAATACAGACGGATGTCTACCATAATGCAAACTAAGGGAAATAGTTCCCTTCAAGTACTTCAGTACTCGATCCAGAGCCTCCTAGTGAGTACGGTCATGACAGGTAGTGTACCTACTAAGCTTTGCAACTGAGAATGAAATATCAAGTCTCGTGTAGTTTGTGAGGTAGATTAAGCTTCCTATCACTTATGAATATCTTAGCTAGGCTACAGGTACTCCACTTTTTTTTCTTGAACAGTGTTTTTGATGAATCAAAGGGAGTGCTTATAACTTTACGCTCTTTATATCCAAATTTCTCAAGTACCTTCCCAACATAGTGAGATTGAGAAATTACGATCCCTTCAACTGACCTTGTCAGTTTGAGACCTAAGATCAAATCAGCAACATTCATGTCCTTCATCTCAAACTTGATACTCAAGAATGCCTTAGTTTCATTAATAATCCTTGCATGTGATCTAAACAAAAGTATGTCATCAACATACAGGAACAAGACAATACACTCATCACCTTTTACCTTGGAATAAACACACTTATCGGATTCATGAACCTTAAAGTCACATGACAAAATGATTTTTTTTCCAAATTTTTCATGTCATTGCTTTGGTTCTTGTTTCAATTCATAAAGGGATTTAACAAGCTTGCAAACCTTTCCCTCATTCCCAAGAGTCACAAACCCATCAGGTTGATCCATATAGATCTTTCCTCAAGATCGCCATGCAAGAAGGCAGTCTTCACATCCATCTAGTGGATAGAGAGATCATATATAGATGCCAATGATATGAGCATCCGGATTGTGGTCATCCAAGTTACAGGAGAATAGGTATCACAATAATCGATACCTGCTTTTGCCTAAAGCCCTTACCAACTAATCTGACTTTATACTTGTCAATTGATCTGTTAGGCCTAAATTTTCTCTTAAACATGCACTTGCATCCAATGGTGGAGCACTCTTTGGATAAATCAACCTACTCCTAAGTTCCATTAGTCATCATGATGGAATCCATCTCAGATTTGATAGCTTCCTTTCATTGTTTTGCTTCAGATGAAGCCATGACTTTCTTGTAACTTGGTGGATCACGCTCGATCTGGTAGACAACAAAGTCACTACCCAGATCATTGGCTATCTGAGGTCTTTTACTCCTCCTTGACTCAACCTCTTCAGAAAAGTCATTGGGTTCAGATTGAGTCCCAACCCCCACACTCGTTATCATTTCCACTTGATCTAGAATTGATCCTGATGTAGAGGCGCTTTCAATAGTCAGATTCTGAGGAATCCCAATCTTGGTAGGGAAGATATCCTCAAAGAAGATAGCATCACAGAGTTCAACAATGGTGCTGACATTTATGCTCGATATCTCGGATCGAATTACCAAGAACTGATATGCATAGCTATTTTCCAAGTAACCTAAGAAGACCGTATCAACAGTTTTAGGACCTAACTTCTTTCTCTTGTGTTCTAGGAATGAAACCTTAGCGAGACAACCCCACACTTTGAGATATCTTAAGCTCGATTTCCTATTTCTTGAAAATTTAAAAGGACACTTTTCTATATGCCTTGGAGGAACTCTATTCAGAATATGGCAAGCCGTATTCAAGGCTTCTCTCCACAAATATGTTGGAAGTCCAGAACTCTGTAGGAGAACATTGATCATGTCAGTTAAGGTTCTATTTTTCCATTATTCTATCTAATTTGATTGCAGTGAATATGGGGTCGTAACTCATGAACTGTGCCAAACGATTTACATTGTTTATCAAACAAGTTAGAAGTATATTCACCTACTCTATTTTACCTAAGGCGTTTAAGCATGTTTCATGTTTGTGTCTCAACCCCATTCTTATATATAAGAAATTTTTCTCAAGCTCCGTCTTTAGTTTTCATTAGATACACATAGCAGTATCTACTGTCATCATCTATAAAGGTGATAAAGTATTTTTATTATCTCGGGTCAACACACCATTAAATTCACAGATATCTATGTGCATTAGATCCAAAATCTCACTATCTCTATAGACATACTGAAAAGAATTCCTAGGTGTCTTTGCTTGCACACAAATTTCACATTTTTGAATTTTATCAATAGTGTATTTTGAGATCAATTCTAGATTCATCATTCTTTTAATTGAATTTAAATTTATATGTCCCAATCTACCATGCCACAAATCATAAGATTCTAAATTATTAACAATATGAGACACAGAATTAGAACATTCAGAATTCAAAACATTCATTACATCAATGTTTACTGAATCACTTCGAGTTCTAAACAACAAATCAAAATCTGCAAAATAATCTTTTCCAAAAAAAATATCATGTCTCATAATGATAACTTTATTACATTTTTAAAGTTCAATTCAAAACATTTCTAACTAAGATAGAGCCAGATAAAACATTCTTGATGTCAGGAACATGCAGCACCCTATGTAACATCCAGTAAGTCCATAGAAGAACCTCAAGTTTACTTGTTATGACCCTAGCATCCTGGTTGCAGAATCATTCGTCATCTTCACAGTCCCACTAGTACAGGTCTGATAAGAAGAAAACAAAGTTCTGTCAGAACAAATATTTACATTGGCTCCCGTATCTACGAACTACTCATTTGGATCATGAATATGGTATAGTTCAGGTTTTACAGAGACATACACGTCGTTAGCCCCAAGTCCCATAGTGATCATATTCACTTCTGGACTCCCATCTGCAGCCTTAGGTTGAGCTTTTAAGGATAGACAACCCTTCTTTCAATGGCCAACCTGATTACAATGCCAACAGGGTTTATTCTTTGCCTTTTTCTGGATCTTGCTCTTTGGTTTCAATTTACTGTTGTTACTACTCTTTCCCTTTTTATCTTTACCCTTCGAGGTTATGAAATTGATCTTAGTCTCAATATCAACAGGAACCACATGCTTTTATTTCATGTGTTCCTCCTCTATGACGATTGCCACCATCAAGTCATTCATATAAATTTCCTTTTTCTATGTTTCAAGGTCATTCCGAAGTCTTCTCAAGATTTGGAGAATTTTTCTATGATGCACATGACCTTAATTTTTCTAGAAGTTTCATTTCGGGATCTTCTAAGATATGGAACAGGAGTAAAAACTCATGTACCTGTTCAGAAACTGACTTTCCTTCAGCCATGGAAAACTTTAGGAACTTAGTCACAGAGTATTTCTCAATATCGAGATCTTCGGTATTAAACTTTCGATCCAAATCTTCCCATAACCCCTTCGCAGTCTGCGTGGATGAACAGTATACGTCAAACAACGTGTTGGACAGAGCCAATAAGATTCAACCATGACATATACGATCTCGTTCCTTTTACGCAGATTGCGCCTTCTGGCTATCGGATGTGAGATTTTCTTTTTCTACCGTAGGACAATCGGTTTCAAGTATAGAGATTAATCCTATGGTGGTTAACTAAATCTTCATGCATTGTTACAAACGCTTGAAGTTTTCATCACTGAATTTTTTCAGACATACCCGTCATATCCAACCTAGATTTAAACATTGTTTCAGACATGTTTTTAAATCTGGTTTTTGATATCCTCTCTAAGATTGTTGTTAACAGGATCATCAAGGTATATTTTAAATAGTAGTTAAACGAATCCAAATGAATTAACAGAGTAGCAATACAGATTAACATCAAGATAATCACGTGTTTCCCATTCATTATCCGATTACATAATGTAAATAGGAACCGATTAATTAAACGAAAATAGAAATTAGGATGAGATCCAGGAAAGGTAAATCAATAAATAATTTACGGCAAGCAAAAGGAAAGAAGAATTAGATTAGAGATTACTTAAGCGCACATGAAATGGACTATCGTTAGAAAGGATATCGCCCCTACAATACCGGTGCGTAGGGTTCTGACGATCTGCTCTAAGGATACGCCGGTATACGATCTTAGTCTGCACACATCGACGAGACCGTCCTCAAAATTACCTCAAAGAACTTGCAGTCGAGAAGAACAGGTCGCAGATGCAGTGGGAGAACGAAGAGCAAAGGAGGTGGCGAGAGAGTTTTCTTGCGTGAGAAGAAAACAACGTCGGGGGAGGAGTATATAAAGAGATTTGTGTGCCAGCGCGGTATTTTCAATTTTCCAAAAATACCCCTCAATAGGCGTGTCTCTTTGGATTTCGAAACTGCGGCTAAAACGAGCCGTTTTGGGTTGAGTCAGATTCCCATTGCGATCGAATCCAAATGAATCTGTCTGATTAATTTAATCGACTAACCAAATGAAACATGTAGCAAAAGTATCAAGATCTGAATTGACTCTCCCGAACCCGAGCCGGTGCCAGAGTCGGAGTAGAGCGCGTGCGCGTGTGTGGCCCTCCATTCCTTCTCTCTACTATTGCTACAAGATCTTGGGATGTGAACTCATATATAAGTCTACCAAAAGTTTAGAAACACTAGATGTGGTACTAAACTTTCACCCATAACTCTCCTTGTTTCAAATTTGAGAATTCCAAACTTTCCTTCTAATCCATTTAGTTTCCCAATTGAGACCAAATTAGCTCCTATTGTAATTGCATAGGCTTTCTAATCAAATCCTGATTACGTACTTTAAATACAACAAACATAACCACCTTCATATGATCCCTTCATTCAAAGGGAACCTTCAACGATGATTGCAACAATATCAAAAGATTAAGATGGGAGAGGAATGAAATCTTTGCTAAGGGAATGGAGGCAATGTTAACTTATTTGAAATGATTATGTACATGTCTTTCCTATTATATGTTGTCTCTTAGATTATATTAAAATTACATACTATGTTTAACTTTTTATCATTTTTTAAGAATGATTGTGTGAAGGCTTATTAGTGAACCCCATAGGATTTAAAAAAAAGTAATACATCGTCAAGAATTATTTTTTTAGCTAAAAAATATCACTATTTCTAAGAGAATAACCAATATGCCAACCCATCCTAATCCTACACGACAGATTTCTACACACTCGCCTTCAAAACACGGTTACCCTTGTGCCCGAACTTTACCTACTTAGATCCTTGAGTAGTTTGGTCCTTTTTAAAAAAATAACACGCATCATACTTGGTTATTCCAAGTATTCAAATACGATAGCTAGTGTCGATATTGTTGGAAGTAGAGCATGAGTAACCCCTACTTGCAAAAGTGTGGGATGAAACCAAAGATCCCCTAACTAAGATGGACAGTGACCAAATAGCTATCACAAGCAATAAGAGCAAGAAAATCATAAAAACCATGCAACTACAAGACACAATGATTTTTTCATGGAAACCCCTAAAATGAAAGGGGGGAAAACCCTGTGGCCTTCTCGACCCAAACCAATCTGATATAGTTGGTAATGCCATTTCTCCTCCAAAATGGCACACAAGCCAAGCCTTCTTGTTTGTTTATAAAGAACACCATTAAACAAGGTAATAGGAGAAGAATGGAAGAAATCACCAAGAATGGAATCCAAATCCGTAATCCTCTTCGTTGTCGTGTCTTCTTCAGTCTTCTACAATATCGCAAAAGCCAAGCACCACGGGAGGAGGAAACTACCAAAGATCTTCACCAAACCCGTACACGGACAATAGAGTAGAGTTATGGCACACCAAGATGATGCCCTAGCTTTCTCTCTTGTGTTTTTTTTAGAAATGATGGGATGAACCTCCAATAAAGGCCCATCCAAAGAATTAACTAAATACTATAAATACAATTTACAAGAGCCAATTTGCTAAGAAGGCTTTGTCATGCTCAATTACATTCTCATAGTAGAATCTCTCCCTTTTTGAAGATAGGATTGTTCCTAGCCAACCGGATGGCCCACATATGTGCACATACTCTGCTCCTACCTTCAATAGAGCCACACCATTCGCTATCAAAAGACTCCCAAAAAGATATCACCCCGTTCCATTAAATACCAGGGATGTTTGTGGATGTCCATATCTCCTTTGACCACGGGCATCTAAAGAACAAGTGCTTTAAGTCCTCTCTCGCTTCTCCACATCTCCGGCAAACTTCGTCGCAACCTGGGATTATCTTTGCTCTTCTAGCCACAATCATAAACTGGTGTCTTCTCATCTACCACATGAAAACTTAATCCTCATTGAGATTTTCCATCCCAAATCCCGGCACAGTCCTTTGATGCATCATCTTCACCTATCACGCCATGGTCAGAGAACACCTCGTTAGCCTTTTAACAGAAAAATCCCATCATGTCAGCACCATGAATCCTTTCCTTATGATGATTCCTCTACTCGTTCCAACATACCTGATAGTGTTAGATTATCTTCTAATCTCTGCTCTGACAATTCTATCATGAAAGTATGCACCCGTGATCGTCCATCCCAAACATTGACCAGCAATGCCTCCTTATTTGTGGCCAAAGCATAAAGCCTCGGATTAGGTCACATAAGGCCCCTTCCTCCATCCAATCATCTTTCCAGAAAGAAAAACCTTTTCCATCTCCTAAGATAGGCCGAAGAGAGGGAGCTAACTCTAACAAGATCGAACACACTCCTCTCCAAAAATTAGACGGTGATGCCACCACATCCGCCCTGATCGAAAGTCTAGATGAGACTTCATAAATGTCTCGAACCAACCTGGAGAGAAGGTCATTGCATTCACCCCAGATCCTCAAGATACACTTTGAAAGCAACACCTTGTTCTATCCTCAAGGCTTAAAATCCCAAGACCTCCCACCCTGGTGGGGTTCGTCACCACATCCTAGCCAACCAATGTGAAACCCTTTCCTTCTCTGGATGATGTCTAGAAGAAATGACATATCAATGCCTCCAACCTTTTACGTATGCCCATAGGTAGCGCCTGCGTTGAGAGAAAAAAAGGAATTGCATGTAGAAGAACCTTCAACAAGACCAATCTCCCTCCTCTCGACAAGCGAGAAGCTCAGCCTACCAACTTCTTTTTCATCTTCTCGGCCACATGCAATCAATCCAATCGTCTAATTCTTCCACTCAATAGAGGCAGGCCAAGGTAGGTTAAAGGCAAACTCTTCATCACACATGTGCACCAACTCAGGAGACAAATTAAAGGGAACAAAAGCTGACTTTGCACTATTGACCTTTAACCATTACAGATCTCCAAAAATATCCAAAACCACCCTAATCTCCTTGCATTCCCTGCACCACCTTCAACAAAAAATGGTATCGTCATCATACTGCGACACCGGGATCGAGAAGTTGTCTATCGTGTATCCCTTGATAAAACCATCTTCCTCTATGAGCCATGACATAGATGCCAAAGCATTTGTGGTTAAAACGAACAATAAGGGGGCCAACGGACAACCTTGCTTCACTCCATGCTGCAGCTGGAAGAATCCACCCTCATATCTGCCATTTACTGATACCGGCCAATATGAAGTAGTGATACTCCTCTTCATCCAGCTCACCTATGTATTCAAGAAACCCCTACGAACCAAAGATGCCTAAATAAAGTTACAACTCATATAATCGTAGGCCTTCGAGAACCCCACTTTCCACAGAAAAGCTGACCACTCCTATTTCCTTCCAATATGAAATGATCTCTGAAGCTATGACAACCTTGTCCAATAATTGGAGCCCTAGAATTAACTCCTCTTCTCTATTGCGTTTTTTTCTCTCAAACCGACTGCCTCTCTGGATAGGAGATCAAAAGGAGTAACCCCAAGACATATGGGGTCCTCCATAAATGTTGGAAAGTAATTTTAGCACTAGTCCGCTACCTGCTATGGCACAAATGCCATAGCATGTTATCTATTGTGATTCTAGAGACTGACCTGTTATGTACAAAATGCCATAACAGGTCACCTACTGTGCTTACAGAGATCCGCCTGCTATGGTTTCTACTACTACCAGTCCGACCTGCTACATAATTAGCTTTTGTTCAACCCCACTTGCCACATCACCATCTTTTGATTAGCCATATCTGCTATGACCAGAGCCACCTGCTATGTATCGATACACACGGGCTCAATCATGAGTAGGTCACCTACTACCAATAATCCCCCCTCCAACCCATGGGGAGATGTTTAAAACATCATAGTCAATGGGAGGTGACACCGCTCACCTCTTTAAGAGCTATAGCTTGTCCCGAATCACGGTCTTCGTCAACATATCAAACAGATTCCCATCTATGTGAATATTTTTCATGATAAGTTTCTTCTTATTAATAGCATCTCTCAACCAATGACACCGTACATCTATATGCTTCGTGCAAGCATGATGCATCTTGCTCTTACTCAAATCAGTGGCACTCTGGCTATCACAAAAGACTATTGGCTCAATATCATCACGTCCAAGTTCACCTATAATCGTTGTAGCCACAACATTTCCTTACTTACTTACGTTGCAGCAATGTACTCTGCCTCGATCATCAAGAGTGTAGTACACTTCTGCAATTTGGATTGCCATGATATCGTCCCCTGCAAAGGTAAAGATGTACCTAGAAGTAGACTTCCTCTGGTCTACATCGCCTACCATGTCGGCATCTGTATAGCCATGTAACTTATGATTCGTCTCAAATACCTCAAGATTCACTTGACAGCTTCCCAATGATCCTTTCCTTGATTCGACATGAACTTTCTCACAACAACCATAACATGTGATATGTCAGGTCTTGTGCACACCATTGCATACATGAGGCTTCCTATGTAACGCCCCGCTTCGACGGTAGCGCATCTCAACTCCCATTCTCAATATTACCCAACAACAATCATAAACAACCTGCATGATATACCATTTATACAAGATAGGGAAAGAACATCTAAGTTTCTACTGATAACAAGTCCACATACGGATAGCAATAAGTCTTTAAAGTCTCTTTATTACATCATAAATAAATAATCGGAAAGGAGGGATAACAAAACTACTAAGAACTGGTCCTCAACCTTAACAATGTCCTGCAGATGCACCACCAAAGATGTGAGCCTCTGTCTCCTGCTCTACACTTCCTGTTGGATTTCCAAAGAATGTAACTCATGAGTCAACTGACTCAGTAAGGATAAAATAAATTATAAATCAAGAGAGTATAGATAGGCAATGCAATTGCAGTAACTTAACAAGTGTAGAAGAGAACATTCTAAAAGCATCTAGCATTATACAATCACTTACATTCTAGGCCTTTTACACATATGCAATCAAAACCAATTCTTTGACATATCTATATTCATATTCTCTTTTACTTATCCCGGACTCGCTCGTCAAAGGAGAAAGCCTGCACTAGGGATGAAGTCTGCAACACTCCATTCATAGTGCAATCTAAAACCTGTGCGCAAACGCGATCCTTTAGCTAGTCTAGTTGGTAGTACTCTAACACCCGTGACAGGGAGCATACAGCCCGAAGAGTCTTAACTCCGTCAACCGAGTCTGCCGGAGGAGTCTCGCTCGCTCCAAAACAAGTACCACAAAACGGATCCGTACAGTACGATGCACTCGTGCATCCACCTCAATTCCACCAGAGTACCTACCACCACCCCACTCTGTGATGCCCCTCGAGTTGGGATGACTCGCTGTCGGCTCAGCCGGACCACAAGGGTGTGCACCCACCTTGTGGTATTTGCCTTTATTCCATCAAATACATTATTCTATCATGATTGGAAGTAATCTAACAAAGAATTAAACTACAAAATGAAATATCAGACTACGGTAATCGTCCATGCCATTAGGCTTGATCCAAGGCATACTCGAAAGTATCTTATGCCAACTTTGCATATTGCATTTCTTGTATTGGGATCATTTAACAATAATCACCTTGCAATTTATACGTGCTAACCACAACCCATTGTGGTAGTCGCTTACTATTTGTTTACTTTTGAGACATCCTCCTCAATAAAGTAAAAGTTCATCTATGCGAATGATGTTATATCAATAATGAGAGGAGTTGAGCATTAAAAAGTCAATAGACGAGTATTTATGCACTTCTTGTACCACCGATTATAGGACATTATATATACTTAACCAAAAAGCATGTTTTAAAAAAAGAAGAAGAAGGATCCAATATCTCCGCGATATAAAAGTCGCGTATCCATATATAGATGCAAGTTGTTACAGGATTTGACAAATCAAAAGTAATAAAATACTATGATCACCGATGCCAAACCTTCTCGATCATAATTTATGAATGTCTATCTTTCAATTGGCAACGAGGACTTGCTCTTAATATTGAGATGTCATGAAATAAACAACGTTCTCATACATGGGAGAAATACACAATGTTCTCATGCACTAAGGTTCTTTATGCGTGAAAGGTCATACGTTATCGTTGTGAATGCAGTTTCCATTATAAGGGTTTATAACCATTGTTGGCACTTAATAAGTAATTATAGAATACATGCATACATATATATTGTACTCCACCTAATTTATCAATTCTGTTGCAACGGACAATCTAAAAGTAGAGTCTCTATTACTTTAATCCCATGGATGTGCACAGCCAGACCCCATTCAACCTATTCATGGCCAAATTATTTAGTATCTCCAATAGTGCATGATTTGGTATAATTAATCGGTGCATCCATAAAATATTTAGATCCCTATATTCTTAGGCAATCATGATCTCAGAGAATGTAAAGACTATTGGAAGTGGAGGGGTGACCCCGTGAGTCTTGATAATGGAATATTGACTGCATGAGAAAAAGATCTCATCCAAACAAAAACTGATTCAAACACAGGAGATTTTGTTGATTAACAAACGACTAAACAAGATCAGACTTTACTACGAGGAAAATCTCATAAAGTCACCATCTCTTCTGTCAAGTTTTATTTAGGGTTGAATCGTTTCACGTGACATTTAGCCAAAACAGGTCATTTGATCAACACGGAAATACTACGTGATGTTATAATTCTAATTCCATGGTATTGATTTTGACCTATCTTAATGTATATCGACAAGGATATGATTTAAGTAAATATCCAAGACATACCAACAGCAAGAGGACGATCCTGGGGTTAGGATCAGAAACGGTATTCAACCCCCAAAAGACAATCTCCAAAAAAAAGAGAGAGTCGAAGATCCATTACCTATACTCGTGCACGTCTTTGATCCACGGGCTCGATAGCCGATCACGAATCCGATGAGAGGGTTGCTTTTCCCTTGCAATAGCCCTCCTCGTCTTCTTGTTGTCGCGAGTCTACGAGACTTCGAGAGTTTTTGATAACGGTGGTGACACCGTTCTCTCCTTGATTCTCTGAAGAAGGAGATGGAAAAAGAGATAAGAGAATGACTTGGGGAGGAAGAAAGGATGGATTAGGGTTTGGAAAAGGAGCAGGAATGAGGGGAGATGAAGGATGTGGGTCTTTATATAGTTGGGGATTAAAATCTTAGTTTTAGAAACCCCAAAATAGTCTTAATTTGTACTTAACTTATCTAATCCCGTAACCATTAATCCCCTCAAAAACCATGATCCCTCTTCACCAAAACAGGCATATCTCCCACATCCGGACTCGGAATTTTGCGTTTTTGGGCTCGTTGGAAAGCTTGCGACGAGACGCTTCTTTTGAGTATAATATTAAATAGGTTTTAAAACTTCAGAAAAATCCGAAAATTACGGGGTGTTACATCATAACAACCTTAAAAACAGTCTCGTCCCCGAGACTTAGGATGCAAAAGGTGTTATCATAACAACCTTAAAAGGTTGGATCCTATCGAGTAAAAGTTAACAACCTTAAAAAGGATGAAAGTAGCTTATATATTACCTTCAAAAAGGTATGGGTAGTCCCGTCGCATATCCGCCTCAGGTTCCCAGGTGGCCTCCTCGGAGTTGTGTCGTTGCCAAAGGATCTTCACCAAAGGTATCTCCTTGTGCCTTAACTTCTTCACTGAACGATCGATAATCCGAACTGGTTCCTCCGGATAACTCAGGTCAGTATCCACATGAAGGTCATCATAACTAATCACATACGATGGATCATGCACATATTTTCTCAAGTTGGAGATATGAAAAATATCATGCACACCAGCAAGGTGAGGAGGAAGAGCAATCCTATACGCAACTTTACCAATCTTGTCGAGAATCTCAAACGGTCCGACAAATCGGGGTGCTAACTTTCCCTTCACTCCAAAACGCTGAACCCCCTTTGTGGGAGAAACTCTCAAAAAGACAAAATCTCCAACTTCAAAGCTAAGATCAGTGCGTCGTCTATCGCTATAGCTCTTTTGCCTACTCTGTGCAGTAAGCAATTTCTTCCGAGCTATCTTGATTTCTTTAGCAGTCTCCTCCAAATACTCTACCTTATGTAGAAGGTTATGTTCAATCTCCTGCCAACTCAGAGGTGTAGAGCATCGTCTTCCATATAATGCTTCAAAAGGAGCCATGCCTATGCTGGCATGGTAACTGTTATTATACGTAAACTCTGCTAACGGCAAATGGTCCTTCCACGACCCTTTCCACTCCAGCACACATGCTCGAAGAAGATCCTCCAGTGTCTGAATCGTCCTCTCGGATTGTCCGTCGGTCTGTGGATGGTAAGCAGAACTGAGGCATAGTTGTACTTCTAAAGAACTCATGAATTCCCTCCAGTAGTGAGAGGTGAACCTTGGATCACGATCAGATATAATCTGCTTCGGCAGCTCATGAAGTCTGACAATCTCCTTAATAAAGACCACTGCAAGCTGTAAGGGAGTGCATGCCATACTCACAGGTATGAAATGTGCTGACTTAGTAAGTCTATCAACCACGACCCAGATGGCATCATGACTACTAGTGGTCTTAGGAAGACCCGTCACAAAATCCATAGATATACCCTCCCACTTCCACTCAGGAATAGGAAGGGATTGCAAAAGTCCAGGTGGCCTCTTATGCTCGGCCTTAATTTGCTGACACGTCAGGCATTTTGCCACAAACTTGGCCACATCCCTTCTCATTTGCTTCCACCAAAAATTCTTTTTCAAATCCTTATACATCTTTGTGCAACCACGATGTATCGACAAACGTGAACTATGTGCCTCACGCATGATCTCTTCCCTCAATTGTACATCTGCTAGAACACACAACCGGTTCCCATTTCGTAGCACACCATCTTGATAAGAAAAGCCAACTAAGGTTCCTGCGATAGCCTTCTCCTTGAGTCTCTGCATACTCAGGTCTTCATGTTACCCTTGGATGATTTGCTCAGCTAACTCTGGACGAGAAGGGGATGGAACTATGACAGTCTCTCGACTACTCTGAAATGGATGCCAATCACTGAAAGCTGCAAGAAGATCCCATGCTTTAAGCTGAGGACGAGATTCACTTGAATGAGGCCTACGACTAAGGGCATCAGCAACCACATTCGCCTTACCAGGATGGTAAGAGATGGTGCACTCGTAATCCTTTAACATCTCCAACCATCTCCTTTGCCTCATGTTGAGCTCCTTCTGTCAAAAAGATGCTTGAGACTCTTGTGATCTGTGAAGATTTCGAAAGCAACACCATAAAGATAATGTCTCCACATTTTAAATGCAAAGATAACTGCTGCCAGTTCCATATCATGAGTTGGGTAATTTTTCTCATGTGGCTTCAACTGTCTAGATCCATATACAACAACATTACCATGTTGCATCAAAACCGCACCCAGACCCTCCTTTGATGCATCAGTGTAAACTGTGAATCCGTATGGACCCGACGGAATTGTCAAGATGGGAGCTGTAGTGAGCCTTTCCGTCAGTGTCTGGAAGCTATTCTCACACTCTTCTAACCAAGCATATGGCATATCCTTCTTGGTCAGCTGGGTGAGGGGAAGGGCAATCTGAGAAAATCCCTTCACAAACCGTCTGTAAAAACCGACTAAACCAAGAAAGCTTCGGATCTCTGACACATTCTTCGGTCGTTTCCAACTAAGGACTGCTTCGATTTTTGCAGGATCCACAGACACTCCTGCACCTGAGATAACATGGCCT
Source organism: Ottelia alismoides (assembly GCA_037367405.1). Lineage (NCBI taxonomy): Eukaryota > Viridiplantae > Streptophyta > Magnoliopsida > Alismatales > Hydrocharitaceae > Ottelia > Ottelia alismoides. Next base: position 417,573 of record JAZKJV010001704.1, read on the forward strand.
AAGAATGATACTTCTTGAAGCCAAAACTCACACTTACTAAACTTTGCATATAGCTTGTGCCTCCTCAAGGTCTCCAGCACTGTCTGTAAGTGAGTGCGATGTTCCTTCTCATCTCGAGAGTAGATAAGGACATCATCGATGAAAACCACAACAAAATTATCGAGGAAAGGCTGAAAAACCCGATTCATCATGTCCATGAATGCTGCTGGGGCATTTGTCAAGCCAAAGGGCATCACCAAGAACTCGTAGTGACCATATCTGGTTCTGAATGCAGACTTAGGTATATCCACATCTCGAATACGTAACTGGTGATAACCAGACCGTAGATCAATCTTAGAGAAGATGGATGACCCTTGTAGCTGATCAAAGAGATCGTCAATGCGCGGAAAAGGGTAACGATTCTTGATTGTTACTTTATTCAACTGCCGATAATCTATACACATGCGCATAGATCCATCCTTCTTCTTAACAAAAAGGACAGGCGCTCCCCATGGAGATGTACTAGGGCGTATGAAACCCTTCTCCAGCAGTTCTTGTAACTGCACCTTGAGTTCCTTCAGCTCAGCTGGTGCCATCCTGTATGGTGTCATGGATACTGGTTGAGTTCCTGGAATGATAGAAATCTCGAACTCCACCTCACGAGGTGGAGGAAGCCCAGGAAGATCTACAGGAAATACATTTGGAAAGTTCTTTACTATTTCAATCACCTCTAATCCTTCCATGGGAGTTTGATTCCCAATGACGTGAGCAATAAATCCTTCGCATCCTTGAGATAACAGACGATGAGATTGCAATGCTGATATGCAGGTTACCCCTCTCGACGAGGTGCTTCCATCAAATACGAATTCTTGTAGCTCAGGAATCCTGAAAATAATCTGTTTTTGGAAACAGTCTAAACATGCGTGGTGATTCTCAAGCCAGTCCATGCCGAGAATAACATCAAAATCCTCCATTTGAATGAGCAGCAAGTACGCCTCCAGCATATAACCTCCAGAATAAACTGGGCAATCGGAAAATACCCGATGGACAACAAACACCTGACCCCCAGGTCCCTTAATAAGATAAGGGTTGGAAACTATGGTAGGCTCTCGGTCTAAGGTATCCGCAAAACTCCATGATACGAAGGAATGAGATGCACCCGAGTCAAAAAGAGCATGAGCTGTAAAGTCGCCTACTGAAATCATACCTCGTACCACTGATCCCGAAGCATGTGCTTGCCCATCGGTGATGGCATTGAGTTGTCCTTTTCTTCGTGGCCCACTGGAACCTGTCGTGCTTCGAGTCTGGTTGGGATGTCCCCTGCCACCACGAGAGGTAGAGCCACGTCCCTGGTGCTGCGGACGTCCTCCTCGTACAGTACCTCGCATCTGTGAAGCTCCCAACGGACAGTTGGACCTGATGTGCCCCTCTTGGTTGCATCGGTAGCAAACACGTGCATCAGTTATGTTGTTCACCATTGGGTGTGCTGGTCGTGATAGCTCGGAAAGTGCTTGCCCCAAGGTAGGATCTCCTCCATGTGTGGACCTGGTAGACATGCTATGCCGGTAGGGGTGGATACGTTGTCCTCTTCGTGCTATCGAACGACCATTACGAGCAGTCTTCCCATAATAGCTCGATCCTCCTTGCCTGGTTTGTACTGACCTGCCTTCACGCAAGTCCTCCTCCACTCGTGATGCAGCATCAACCACTTCCTTCATAGTAACCAATCTAAGGGGTACTAGTCTCTCGCGAATTTCCTTACGGAGACCTCGAAAGAACTTGAATGCTTTGTCAGCCTCAGTCGGCACAGTGCTAGCAGCATACTTCAGCAACTCCGTGAACCTGTTTAGATAAGCAGTCACAGTCTTGTTCCCTTGCTCGAGTAGTGTGAACTCCACGCGGCGCTGCTCTAGCCAGTATTCCGGATAGAAATGCTCCCGAAATGCCTCAGTAAATCTCTCCCAAGTAACTTGCGTTGTAATCTGTGGCTCCATAGAACTCCACCATTCCTCAGCATAGCCCGCTAAGGAGTAAGTGGCAAGGGTAACCTTCTCCTCATCCGGTACATGTATGGTGCGGAATACCTTTTCTACACGCTTCAGCCATCTCTCTGCCACATCTGGGCTCTTTATTGCCCAGAAATTCTGGAACTTTCTCCTTACGATATTTTGAAAATATGTCCTCTTGTCACGGTGGTGGCGGCGACGGAGGAGGAGGAGGAGGTGGCGGTGGTGGTGGATCGCCATCTCCCCCACCCATTCCAGACCCGCCTTCAGATGCAGATCTCGACAATCGCTCCTCGAGCATGAGCTGCCTCTGCTGCACATCTTGCAGCATCTCCATCATCACAGCCAACTGCAGCGCAGTCTGATCCCTACGCGGTGGCATGATCTGCAAGTGTAGAAATAAAAAAAGGGAATTGCAATTAGATCCTAGAGTAGAGGTCATTAGTCAACCTTGATAATTTTTTTTGACAGTAGTCAGAAGACTACTTGTCAAATGTACAATGGTATTTCTCCTACCATCCAGTTGTCTATGACTGATGGGGTAATTGGGCTCTGATACCAAATGTAACGTCCCGCTTCGACGGTAGCGCATCTCAACTCTCATTCTCAATATTACCCAACAACAATCATAAACAACCTGCATGATATACCATTTATACAAGATAGGGAAAGAACATCTAAGTTTCTACTGATAACAAGTCCACATACGGATAGCAATAAGTCTTTAAAGTCTCTTTATTACATCATAAATAAATAATCGGAAAGGAGGGATAACAAAACTACTAAGAACTGGTCCTCAACCTTAACAACGTCCTGCAGATGCACCACCAAAGATGTGAGCCTCTGTCTCCTGCTCTACACTTCCTGTTGGATTTCCAAAGAATGTAACTCATGAGTCAACTGACTCAGTAAGGAAAAAATAAATTATAAATGAAGAGAGTATAGATAGGCAATGCAATTGCAGTAACTTAACAAGTGTAGAAGAGAACATTCTAAAAGCATCTAGCATTATACAATCACTTACATTCTAGGCCTTTTACACATATGCAATCAAAACCAATTCTTTGACATATCTATATTCATATTCTCTTTTACTTATCCCGGACTCGCTCGTCAAAGGAGAAAGCCTGCACTAGGGATGAAGTCTGCAACACTCCATTCATAGTGCAATCTAAAACCTGTGCGCAAACACGATCCTTTAGCTAGTCTAGTTGGTAGTACTCTAACACCCGTGACAGGGAGCATATAGCCCGAAGAGTTAACTCCGTCAACCGAGTCTGCCGGAGGAGTCTCGCTCGCTCCAAAACAAGTACCACAAAACGGATCCATACAGTACGATGCACTCGTGCATCCACCTCAATTCCACCAGAGTACCTACCACCACCCCACTCTGTGATGCCCCTCGAGTGGGGATGACTCGATGTCGGCTCAGCCGGACCACAAGGGTGTGCACCCACCTTGTGGTATTTGTCTTTATTCCATCAAATACATTGTTCTATCATGATTGGAAGTAATCTAACAAAGGATTAAACTACAAAATGAAATAACAGGCTACGGTAATCGTCCATGCCATTAGGCTTGATCCAAGGCATACTCGAAAGTATCTTATGCCAACTTTGCATATTGCATTTCTTGTATTGGGATCATTTAACAATAATCACCTTGCAATTTATACGTGCTAACCACAACCCATTGTGGTAGTCGCTTACTATTTGTTTACTTTTGAGACATCCTCCTCAATAAAGTAAAAGTTCATCTATGCGAATGATGTTATATCAATAATGAGAGGAGTTGAGCACTAAAAGGTCAATAGACGAGTATTTATGCACTTCTTGTACCACCGATTATAGGAGATTATATATACTTAACCAAAAAGCATGTTTTAAAAAAAGAAGAAGAAGGATCCAATATCTCCGCGATATAAAAGTCATGTATCCATATATAGTTGCAAGTTGTTACAGGATTTGACAAATCAAAAGTAATAAAATACTATGATCACCGATGCCAAACCTTCCCGATCATGATCTATGAATGTATATCTTTCAATTGGCAATGAGGACTTGCTCTTAATATTGAGATGTCATGAAATAAACAATGTTCTCATACATGGGTGAAATATACAATGTTCTCATGCACTAAGGTTCTTTATGCGTGAAAGGTCATACGTTATCGTTGTGAATGCAGTTTCCATTATAAGGGATTATAACCATTGTTGGCACTTAATAAGTAATTATAGAATACATGCATACATATATATTGTACTCCACCTAATTTATCCATTGTGTTGCAACGGACAATCTAAAATAGAGTCTCTATTACTTTAATCCCATGGACGTGCATAGCCAGACCCCATTCAACCTATTCATGGCCAAATTATTTAGTTCTCCAATAGTGCATGATTTGGTATAATTAATCGGTGCATCCATAAAATATTTAGATCCCTATATTCTTAGGCAATCATGATCTCAGAGAATGTAAGGACTATTGGAAGTGGAGGGGTGACCCCGTGAGTCTTGATAATGGAATATTGACTGCATGAGAAAAAGATCTCATCCAAACAAAATCTGATTCAAGCATAGGAGATTTTGTTGATTAACAAACGACCAAACAAGATCAGACTTTACTACGAGGAAAATCTCATAAAGTCACCATCTCTTCTGTCAAGTTTTATTTAGGGCTGAATCGTTTTACGTGACATTTAGCCAAAACAGGTCATTTGATCAACACGGAAATACTACGTGATGTTATAATTCTAATTCCATGGTATTGATTTTGACCTATCTTAATGTATATCGACAAGGATATGATTTAAGTAAATATCCAAGACATACCAACAGCAAGAGGAAGATCCTGGGGTTAGGATCAGAAACGGTATTCAACCCCCAAAAGACAATCTCCAAAAAAAAGCGAGAGTCGAAGATCCGTTACCTATACTCGTGCACGTCTTTGATCCACGGGCTCGATAGCTGATCACGAATCCGATGAGAGGGTTGCTTTTCCCTTGCGATGACCCTCCTCGTCTTCTTCTTGTCGCGAGTCTACGAGACTTCGAGAGTTTTTGATAACGGTGGTGACACCGTTCTCTCCTTGATTCTCTAAAGAAGGAGATGGAAAAAGAGATAAGAGAATGACTTGGGGAGGAAGAAAGTATGGATTAGGGTTTGGAAAAGGAGTAGGAATGAGGGGAGATGAAGGGTGTGGGTCTTTATATAGTTGGGGATTGAAATCTTAGTTTTAGAAACCCCAAAATAGCCTTAATTCGTACTTAACTTATCTAATCCCGTAACCATTAATCCCCTCAAAAACCATGACCCCTCTTCACCAAAACAGGCATATCTCCCACATCCAGACTCGGAATTTAGCGTTTTTGGGCTCGTTGGAAAGCTTGCGACGAGATGCTTCTTTTGAGTATAATATTGAATAGGTTTTAAAACTTCAGAAAAATCCGAAAATTACGGGGTGTTACATCCTACCTCAGATTGGTAGGGTATCCTGACCATCTCGGATTTGCCTCAAAGGTGGAAGGGCATGTCTCCTTGCTTAATTTGAAATGAGCTGCAAGAGGTGTTCTAATGAGCTTTGCACTTTTCATGTTTAATCTCTCCAGGATGCATTCAACATTCTTTTGTTGTGACAACCACAACACGTGCATCTATCTGTCACGAACAATATGCATACCTAATATATGTTGTGCCTTGCCCAAATCTTTCATCCCAAAATCTTTGGAGAGTTCTCTTTTCAACTTTGCTATCAAAATGGAATCTTGACCAACAGTAAGCGTATCATCTACATAAAGCAACATGATAATGAACCTACGACTAGGGAAATGTCGTACGCATATGCATGGATTTACAATGGTCCTTTTGAAGTTTTCTTCTTCATGACAGCATCAAACATCATATACCATTGCCTAGGGGCTTGCTTTAAACCCTAAAGGCTCTTCTTTAGCTTGCACACCATGTGCTCTTTCCCCTTTTTCCCGATGTCCATGTGGTTTCTCAATGTAGATTTCTTCTTTGAGGTCACCGCGGCTAAACACCATCTTCACATCATCTAATCAAGCTCTATGTCTAGGCTAGCAATCAAACCTAGCACCACTCTGACAAAATTCATCTTCACAATAAGAGAGAATATCTCATCATAGTATACTCCCTTTTTCTAACTAAATCCCTTCACTACCAATCTTGCCTTGTATTTCAAGCTCTTGCCACCATCATCTTTCTTTAGCTTGACGCACTTGTTTTTTAGTGCCCTCTTGCCATTTGGAATCTCCCCAAGTTTGTATGTGTGATTTTTCTTTAGAGATGGCATCCTTTCATTCATAGCATGGCACCAATGGTTGCTCTCTTTGTGCTCATGTGCTTCCTTAGAGTGCATGGCTCTTCTTCATTAGTAAACATCATGCACTGAGAAGCAGGATAACAAGATGATGGTTGGTGAACTCTCTCGGATCTCCTGTCCTGAGGTTAGGCAACCTCTTCCTGTGGATGAGGATGCTCCCCTTGCTCAGAACCTCTATGTCTGCATCAACATGGTCTTCAAGTAGCCCATGCTGCTCTAGTTGCACATCTTCTCCACACGTGTTATGCATTGGAGAAGAAAATGAATCATAATCACTATCATCATCAACCGGAATATCCTCAGTATCAACACTGCCCTTGTCATCCTCAGTCAAGGTATGTTCTTCTAGAACATCACATCTCTGTACCTGATGATGGTCTTCTTTCATGGATCACAAATCATGTAACCATATTCTTGACCTCCATATTCAACAAAATGCATGGCATTGCTTTTTCATCAAGCTACTTTCTTTGTTCCATTAGTATGTGCACGTAAGATTTGCACCCAAATACTCTCACATTAGTATATGTAGGGTATTTTCCTGTCCAAATGTGCTCAGGAGCATGAAAACCCAAAGGAACTAAAGGAGATCAATTGATCAGGTAGCAGGGGATCTGAACTGCCTTAGCCCAAAAGCTCTTTTATAGCTTTGCTATCCTTAGCATGCAACGTACTAACTCCAAAATGGTCATTGTCATCCTCTCAGCCACACATTGTGCTGAGGTGTGCCGAGATCTGTCCTTTCATGCCTAATTCCACACTCAATGCAATAGCTCTATAATTCAGTGCGTAAACATTTCAACAAGTTTCCTGTCCCACGTTGCACCTTAGCATGGAATCTTTCTAAGCAATCAAAAACTTGATCCTTCATCTTCAACATTTAAACCCACATCTTCCTTGATGCATCATCAATGAATGTTAGAAAGTAAATGTTCCCATCTAATGAAGCTACCACCATAGGACCACATACATCATACACAATTTAGAAATTATGACTTCACATTTTATCTGGATCTAAAATGTATTGTCTTGTCCTTCCCATGATCACAAAAAAAACAGATGGTGCTAGTGTAATGTCTTTGCTGAGTGGGCGCAATTATTTTCTGCTAAGAAGCTGCAACCCCTTCTGACTTATGTGCCCCAAATGATGGTGCCACGGAACAGAAGTATCAATCTCACTAGCATGCACACAACCATCCATGACCTTCACTCAAGTCCTGTAAAGTGTGCAACACACTTTTCCCTGGCCATGATGAGAAAACCCTTGCAAATCTTGCATTTGCTATAACCGAATTTTAGATGACAGCCTTCCCTGTCCAGTTGAGAACCATATATGAGACTAAGCCGCAGGTGACGAACTATCTCACATCACCTAGAATCATCGTGCACCAAACACCAGTCTCAACTGTGATGGTGCTTGTGCCAACAATCCTTGGAATAACTTCTATTCCCCATCTTGACTCACCCAAAATCACTTTTTTGTGTAGGATGTGAAGTAAACTATGTATGGAGTCACATGGTAAGAAGCAACGGTATCAACTGCCCACTCTGAGTCATCTCCATCTGTGTGTAGGAACTGCTCTTGCACAGTTAGAGCCACCTCATCCTCATTGTCATCAGAAACAACCACAACTATGTTCTTATATTCATTCTTTTTGTTGTCCTTGGCTTCAGTTTGTTCTCTTTTCAAGATACAACAATCTTTCTTCCAATGGCATGCCTTGTTGCAATGATGGCACTTGCCTCTAGTCTTTGACTTGCCCCTGGATTTCTGCCTCTCATGTATTCTTTCTCTACTTTTGGACCTACCCTTTCTCTCAACTGCACACACATGTGAAGAAGAGAAAGAGGCCTCTCCAGATGATCGACACATGATTTCCTCATTTAGGAGGTTGCTTTTGACCATGGACATGGTTAGCTCCCATCCGTAGCAAAGTTGCTCACAGTTACCACTAGCATCTCCCAATTGTTTGGCAAAGATCCCAATAGAAGAAGTTCTTGAAGCTCGTCATCTAACAATATGCTCATGGAAGTCAACCGGTTGATGAGACTTTGGAACTCATTTAAGTGTTCTGTAACATTGCTTCCATCCTTGTACTTGAAATTTACTAGCTTCCTTATCAAGAATGCTTTGTTTTGGCAATATTTTGTTCATAAAGCTCCATTAGCTTCTCCAATAGAATTTTAACATCCATCTCCTCTGCAACATGGTGGAACATGGATAAGTGAAACCTCTTCCTGATAGTTCCGACAGCTTTTCTATTTATCTTAATCCATTTTCTAATGGACATATCTTGTGGCTTCGTTGTATCTCCCTCCATCGTATCACGTAGATCCTTGCAATATAAGATGTCCTCCATCTTGGCTTTCAAAATCTACCTATTGGTTCTTGTCAACTTGATCATCGTCCCTTCGTTGTCTTTACCCATCTCGCCAACCTAATGGCTCTAATACTACTTGTTGAGGGTTTGAGCACGGGTAACCCATACTTGCGGAAGTGCATCAGACGGAACCAAAGACCCCCAACCAAGATGGATGGCAAGCAAATATCTATCACAAGAAATATGAGCAAGTAAATCACAAACATCAAGCAACCACAAGCACACAGCGATATTTTTCGTAGAAACCCCTAAAAGGAAAGGGAAAAAACCACAGGTCATTTTCGATCTAAATCACTCCACTATAGTTGGTGATGTCCTTTCTCCTAAAAAATATCACACAAGACAAGCCATGTTGTTTGTATATAAACAAAGGAACACCACTAAATAAGTTAGTAGGAGAATAAAGAAATCACCAAGAATGGAGCCCAAGTTCGTAGCTCTCTTCCAAAGAGGGCTTCGTCGATGTGTCTTCTTCCGTATCCTATGCTCTCGTATGAGCCAAGCACCATGGGAGGAGGGAAATAACCAAAGACCTTCAATGGACCCGCACACGGATGCTTGGAGTGGAGTTACGGTATACCGAGATAATGCCCTAGCTTTCTCTCTTGTGTTTTCTTCTCTCAAACTGATGGGTTCTGCTCTCTAGATAGCAGAACAAAAGGAGGAGTAACCCCTAAGACAAGTGAGGCCTCCATAAGTCCTAGAAACTCATTTCTGCACTTGTAGTCTGCCACCTTCTATGGCGCGAACATCATAGCATGTCACCTACTGTGACTCTAGAGACTGATCTGCTATGGTCAAAATGCCATAGCATATCACCTGTGGTACTTCCAAAGATCTACCTGATGTGGTTTCTGCAACTGCTAGCTCGACCTGCTACAAAATCAACTTTCGTTCAGTCCAACATACCATAGCACAAGCTTCTGTTCAGCCCCCTGCTATGACCAAGGCCACTGGTTGTACGTCAATACATATGGACGGGATTCATAGTAGGTTACCTAATACCAACAGCTATTTCAAGTACTACAAAGCATTGCCAACAACAATGAATAGGAAGAGATAACCGAAGGGGATAGAAATATCACTCATTGTGAGAGAGCGCGACCACAAATGTGAACATGAGAGATTTATATAGGTTCACCCTTCCTATACAACTACTCATATGCCAACAATCCGCTAAAAAAGATACTTGAGTTAGCGCATTCCATTAAAATAACTAGAACAACTTCATTCTTTGGTATCTACTTTCGAGAATCTTTTATCTACTTCTCAATGATAAATGGGAAATGCTTTCACCAAAGCACCTCTTAACCAAATATAAAAAAACACGATGTAAGTATAAACCTCCACAAAATAAGATAAAATAAAGGCAAGGTTCTCAGAAATCAAAGACGTTCAATCTACTCTAGGCACCCATCCCAGTTGAAATCACAATCCAAGCTAATATTATCCCAGGTCAAGGCGGAAGAAATCAATTATAATATTTTTTTGGAAAAAAAATAAATTATAATGTTCATGGGAACTAAGGCACAACTCTCCCCATAGAAAATGTAGCCCATCTCCTAAAGATAGTCTTCTTCAAAATAAATGATGCTTTTCAATAATGATCATGGCTTAAAATGTGGCACAAATATAAACAACTATTCAAAATGAGGCTCAATTAACAACTAGGCTTGATATTTCCCAATAAAATTACATGATGCATTTCAAAACCATTGATAAAATCCTAGAAGTAATTGAACTTCGCCATCTGCACATTTATGATGAAGCCTCTGGAACTCATCTCACAAGGGGAATCAGTAAATATTCCACATACAAAAGTTGTTCAAACAAAGTTAAAGAAGAAGTGTGAATAATTAGATATGGTATCACCAGCAACAATACCTTGTATACACATAGATCATGGATCGGGACCATGACTCTACCCAAAATTACTTTGTATTGTATAACGTATGCCTTCCAAATGAACATGCAGAAAGATTTGATTGCAGATTGGTTCTTAATATCGAGTGATTGAGCACGATCCCATAGATATAAGGGAAGAAAAAGATGGCCAAGAACCTGCCATGAAGCAACTTGTTACAATGCAGATTAGGGTTGTACATTCACGTACAAATACAAAGCTAAGCTTCAACAAAAAACAATAAAAGATATTAGTGGAATGATTTACGAATAAGGCACTTGAGATATCATGAACAAATAAATATGCCTATGCTGGATAATCTGTTGAGTTCCTGCAAGAAATTACTAAAACTAAAGTACATCAGTCTATTTTATTTACAATTTTTCATTTAGATTTTACCTATTCAACAAATATATCCGGAAATACAGAATAACAAAACCTTTTACACTCTCTTTACCTCATTATTATCTAATTCGGACCACATTTAGGCGCATATTTGTAAGGCTTGTATCTTTCAATGTTTACGTTGGATATTTGCTCTGTTCAATATCTCAGACCTTCGAACCGAGGGACTACAAGGCATTCTTAACACATGTATGGACACCTTAATATGCTCATCAGTTTAACTTTTAACCAATAAACATTGTACCAACCTACTGTAGAATAATAAGAGAAATGGAAGAAAACATAACGGCCTATGTTCGTTAGTGTTGAGAGAAAACAAAGAATTGCTTATTCACGAGTACCTAGAGTTCTCGTATATAGAGGAGAAATCTATTGGACAAACTACATAAAGAAGACAGAAAGGAAAGAGAATGCATAAAAGAAACAAAAGATAACTAATATCTCAACACTCCCCCTCAAGATGGAGTGTAGATATCAATCATAATTAGCAGCTTGGAGGCCCTGCTCATCATCTCATGTAACAATAATATCATCAACATAAAACAAGTATGGCAACTGTATCTCCCTGAGACCTCTGAACAAACAGTGAATGAACGTTAATCGATCTCACGAACCCTTTTGCTCTATCAAATGCGAGAGCTTCTGGAACCATGCTTTTGGACTTCGCTTAAAGCCATAGACCACCTTGTGAAGCCTGCAAACCTTCTGACACTCCCCCTCAGCAGCAAACTCATGTGGTTGCTACATGTAGACCTCTTACTGTAGGTCACCATAGAGAAACACATTCTTTACATCAAGTTGATATAGAGACCAGTCCCGTGTTACTGCAACAGAAAAAAGAATCCACAGTGTAAAATGCCAAGCAACTAGAGAGAAAGTATCCTGATAGCCCACCCCATATGTCTAGGTGAACCCGTGAGCCACAAGTCTTACCGTGTAGTGTCATATACTCGGTGCTTTACTATAAACGCCCACTTGTATCCGACAATATATGCTCCTGTAGGAGCTGTAACAATATTCCATGTGCCATGTGACTGTAACGCGACCATCTCCTCCTCCATGGAAAGACATCAATGATTGTCCTATATCGCCTCCTGATATGTCCATGGTATCTCCACGATTGACAGTCCCATGATAAATATCCTTTAAGTCCTCTGGGAGGCGACTTAAGGAAACATGGGATGCAAGGATATGTAGCATAAGTACGTCTCTGCTTTTGTAGAACAATAGGCACATCCCGATCACCAGCCTCATCATGAACTTGTAAACTACCCTCCTGAGAGGACACCTTCTCATCATGTAAACAATCATGCTACATGAACATATCACTAGCTCCATCAATAATACCTGATGCGTGATGGATGATGGGGAAGGCCCATGAGCAGGGAGAACTATGTGAGGCATGTGAACAAAGACCCATGGCAAAAATTGAGCCAAGGTACTAAGTGGTGGTCCATTGGTTGCCACAGGAGCATGTGCATGTACTGGAGGTAGTGAAGGTGATGGAGGTGGTGGAGGCGGTGTAGGTAATGGAGGTGGTGCGGCCATAGGAGAGGCATGTATACCTAGTCACCAGAGTCATACGGAGTTAGCATGTCACATGTAGGAGAGAAATACAGTATAGACTCAAAGAAGGTGACATCTGTACTAACATCGTAATTCCATCAAACTGAATCAAAACGATGATACCCCTTTTAGGTACGAGAGTAGCATACAAGGACATTTGACAGCTCTAGGAGAGAGCATGTCATGACCAGGCTCAGATGTTGAACAAAAGAAACAGAGCAAAACACATGGGGTGTAAGGGAGGACATGTCTTTCTCGGGAAATGCAATCAAGAAAGGAACATTATCTCCTAAGATAGAACATGGCATGTAATTCACCAAGTAGTAAGCAGTGAGGACCGCATCACCTTAGAAAGAGTGAGGAGAAAGACTTTGGATCAAAAGTGTCCTAGTTACATCAAGTAAATAACAGTGTTTGTGTTTGACAACACCATTCTATTGAGAGGTGTATGTATATGAGGCATGGTGTACGATGCTAAGAGACCTGAAGAACTCCTGTAATGTGGAGAACTCTAAGGCCTTGTCAGAGCGAATAAACTTGATAGTAGTAGAGAAAATGTCCTTTATGTCATTAATAAAAGATTTAATGACAAACCTAGCTTCACAATTGTTTTCAACAGAAAACCCTAAGAAAATATAAAATAATCATCCACAGCAACAAGATAAAAATGATATCCTTGGAGAACAAAACATGACTGGGACCCCAAATTTCTAGATGAATAAGCTCAAATAAATGACTACTGCTATGAATCTGGTGACCAGGGAAAAAGCGATGATGCTTCCCAAGCTGGAAAGCCTCGTACTGGAAGGAAGAGCGTGTAGAGATCTGTGGAAGGACATGACATAGCTTCCCCAAAGGAAGGTGACCTAAACGAAAATGCAATATATAAGGAGAGATTTATTCAGTGAGAACTGTATAGGCACCTACTTATGAATCTGCATTTCATCATCTTTATTCACTTATTTTAGCTTAAAATCCCTTATAAAATACATATATATAATTCTAACTCCATATTCTTACAGACTTACATCTGTTTGTAAATATTGTACACTAATTACTATTTTACCTAAAATAAATAAATAAAGAAGGAAAAATAAAGAAAAGAAAAGAAAAAAGAAAGAAAAGAGAAGACTGTATATATGTAATAGATATAAGCTGGTCCGAACCCTGAGAGAAGGTCAAGACTTGACCTGGTCTACCAAGAATAAAGTAGGGTGAGATAGGGTCCTTAATCAGAAAATCCAAAAAAATGTGTTGTAAATATTTGTATAATTACATTATTTTATTTATACATAAATTGACCTCAAATTAAATAATTTTCAAAACAAAAGTTGTAAATAAAAATGTTTCCTAAATAATAAAAATGTTTGCAAAATAAAATCATGTGCAGAATAAAAGTAACCACATCCGGAAAAAGTCATAAAGCGATAATTGAAAGACCAATGTCAGCTCCATATGAACTCAAATTGAACCAAACTCACTTCCATGGTATTCTAAATTAAATTATCTTTAAAATGGCTATAATTTCATAATTTTTGGAGTTACGGTTGAAAGTCGATTTTCTTGGTGGTTTGTGGAATTTTACCATTTATTTATACATATTGTATTTGCAAATATTTTTACTAATTATTTAAAATAAAAATAAAATAATAAAATAATAAAACATAAAAAATTAATTAAACATAAAAAACAATTTCTTTATTTACTATGTATATAATGTACCATATGTATATAGTATATGTATATAATCAATTCCCTTAAATAACCCTCAGAAAAAATAAAAAATCAATATTTTTTATTTAATTTAATTAAGTGATGAAAATACAAAAAAAATTAATTAATTATGTAATTAATTTTAACGCTAATTTCTTTTTTATCTTTATCTCATTTCAAATTCTTTCTTATCCATTCAATTTTTAAATTCAAATTCAAAATTCAAATTCAATTAATCCTCTATTTAATTGGCTCCTCCTCCCTCATTCTCACTTGATCAGAGGAGCCTATTCTTCGAGAGTTATCTTGTCGTGGAAGGGTGTCTAACCTCCGAGCCGTCTGGTGACAGCGAGTCGGCCTTCGTCGAGGCGATCACAGTCTTTTCCGCTCCTAAGGTGTGATCTATTTTCTCTTATTTTTAACCTAAGTTAATCGTAAATTAATTTTTCATATTTTTATTCCGTTGTCATTTTTATCTAGATCTTAGAATCACACACCATGATTTTATCCAAATCTGATACGATATTTCATCTCATTTCTTGATCCCTTCTCTTCACGTTCTACCTCCACGATCTACCAACTTCAGCTGCGTACGGTGGTTGGAGGCACGGATCCATTCCTCATTTTTCGTCGGATCTCTGTTCATGTATTCCGTTATGATTTTGGGATTGACCGTCGTGCTTGTATTCTAATTTTGTTTATAAATTTTAAAATAAAATAAAAAATACATAGTTTTTTTTCTTTCTAACATTTGTTTTACATGATCAAATAAAAAAATTTAAAAAAAATATAAAAAAATCCTTCTACTTTTGTTTACAAAAATAAAAAAATATACAAAAGGTGCAGCGCGTAGGTGTCGTCGCTCATCCCACCAGCGGCGCCTGCGCCTTTCAACCGCGCCAGCGATGCCCGTCACCCGTCCTCAATGCTGGTCGTGCAGGTCGTCACCGCCCCTCTCTACCGACCCAGCTCCACCACTTAGAGGCGTACGTCCCATCATTGCTGCTCTGTCTTAGTTCCTCCATCATCCCGTGCGAGGACAGCCACCATCCACCGCACAGAGGGTGTGTGTTGCCCACCTTCTTCACCGCCGTGCCTGGAACAACGCCGCCCACCATTGGAGCATCTTGTACCACCATAGCGCCTGGAGGAACCTCGATCTCCTCCTCCTGGACCAGCGTCGCTGACCATCCATCGCTCCACTTCCGCCTTCAAACTGTCATCACCCTCTGTTATGGCTTAGCCCCAGCACCCTTTGCCACTTCGCCAATGCCGCCATCTCTCGAAGCTCGATCGCAGCACTCTACCTGGAGATCCTTCAACACGGAGCTCCAACTCCGCCAACCCACGTCTCTGCCGCATGTCTATCTTGGGCGAGAAGGAAGAAGGGGCAGCACCGCACCCCTTTTTCCCTTGTCTCGTGAAAGAAAGGAACGAAGAACATAAACCGTATGGGAGAATATTTTATTCGGCCAAATTACATTCAAGTCCTCAGAAGTTTCTGAATTTGCAAAATAGTTCCTGCCTCCCTCCACACACGTGCAGAGCATGCTACATTTGGGTAATTTGCAATTTCCTCCCTGTAAGTTTATATATGTTATCATTTGATGCAAAACTTTGAATATTTGCAATTCAGTCTATATTTCCAAATTTTAAATTTGCATGATATTTTCATTGGAATAAATAGCATTTATGCTCAATAAATTCTGCAAAAATTAGTGTTATCTCCTGCTTAGTTGTTCTATCTACAGTAATTTTTCATTGCATTTTATTTCCATTTGATATTATTAAAAAATCAAAAATAGTGTTATTTTCTCTGTCTCAAATTTGAAAATTCATAATAAAAACACAAAAAGATTTTCTTTGGATATTTTTAAGCATTTTTGTTATATTTGCAAAACTAAAAAAGGTTTGCTTTTCTCTTGTGAATAAACTTGCTTGAAAAATCTTTTTTTTTTGAAAATTTAAAAATTGCAAAATTAAAATAACTAAAAGTTTGAAAAGTATATAATAAAAATTTTAAAAATTTCACAAAAAATCAAGCATAGTGTACATTGAGAATTCTATTTTCTTTTAATTGGTTTTTTTGATTAATCGAATAACCCTCGAGAATTGTAGCCTCCATGAGTTCGATCTTGTTAGATATACAGGTAAATAAGTAGCAAAAATTTCTCTTACTTCATTATTCTTTTGTAATTAATTTGTAGCTTGAGAAAAAAACAATTCTTTTGTTGCAGGATATTTGGCTTGCAACGACCACTGCACATTTATTTTCATCAATAATTTAAAACCTCAAAAATACTCTCTCAACAAAATGGCGTCGTTGTCAGGGAGGCATGGCGAGGGTAGTTAGGTTTCTCTTTTGACCTGCTATTCTTGGTTGTATATATTTGTTTATATTTTTCCATATTCATTCCATTATTCATATTCACTGTATTTATTCCATTTTTCTTATTCATATTTGATAATTGTGTTTCTTAAACACTCTCTCTTTTCTTTTTCTTAGAGGGCCTGTGGAGCGAAGGAGGCGATCCTAGAAGAACCGAAGCACCCAAACGATGCGGGGGTGGCTTGATTCTTCACCAAGTTGTACGATAGCGTGAGAGGAGGAGAAGAAGAATTGAAGGAGACCAAGAAAAAATAGACTTTTTTATTTTTTTCTAGCATTTAAACCATTGTAAGCGGACATTCATTTGTTGTGGGGTCTGTTTCGTCAAGTGTCAGTGCTCTTGGGGGACCTCACCGGTTTTGTTTTCATCGCCTTATTTTTCTGTGTTTCATATAGATTTCATGAGCTACCTATTGATTTCTAATTAATTAGCTCGAGCCAGGTAATTAATTAGGTCCAAACACCCTAAACAAGAATTTATGTACCAATAGAATAGAGCATAATTGGACTTAGTCAAATTTAATTGGTTATTGCCCGTTAATAGTAGCTATTGTTAGGATGGTTCACTTGCATTTGCATATAGGTTAGTTTATTTTTTTGTATTTAAATTCTGTGTGGATCACACTGCATGTAGAGTGCTGGCAACAAGGTACACATCTCTAACCCCTGCATGCATCATTGTGTTTAATCGTGCATTGGCATTTCCGATCTCCTTCTTTGTTTTCACTCACATAAGTTAAAAAGGAAATTCGACACTCAGTAGGCGATTCGTTGAAAATATTCAAACCAAGTGAAAACTGCCAAAAATTGGGACTGCTAATATCACTCGACCCTAAAATAAACGTAAGGAAAAATCATTGTTTGGGGAGAGTAACCCCCGCCTTGTTTGATTTATCTGCAGTGAGAGAGCAACCCGCACACTAGGATAGAACCATGCCCGAACTCTCCTCAGACTACTGTCGTGTGATTAATTGTTCTCTAGTGAGGACTTCATTGGGTAGCCGGTAATCAGTCCAAGATTTCCATAGCAGAGTGGGCAAATCGGGTAGTTGGTAAACGATCTGCACCCATACGAAAAATTAGTTCTGAGATTGGGACAGTCTCATGGGAGCATTGGGTTACTAACAGCTCGCTTTAACCGCTCTGATAGATTGTATTCTCACCAAACTCTAAAAATTGACAAGATAATTGATCGAACCTTCACGGTCTTCATATTGCGTTGAGTTGGTGAACTAGGGGCTTGTTTTGTGTTTGATTTCTTTTGTGCATACTAGATCCTTCTGCGCATTTGCTCCTTTTTCTTCACCTCTTTTGACTTGACCCTCGTGCTCTCCCGATCATTTTCTCTTGTTTTGGAGATGGCCGACTGGAGTTATTTTAATCCGATCCTCGTGGATCCCTCGTACCCTCCAGCCAATCCACCTTCCTTTTTCTAGGAGGACTTTCCTCCTGATTTTTTGTGTATATCCGCCTAATCCATTATTTCAGGAGTTGGACTCTGATTCTAACCCACCCTCATTCCACTCACTCGATCTTGGGATTTTGGATTCACCTTTCATGATGTCCACACTTGAGATCCTGAACCAGATGATGGAGCATATGAATTCGAGGATTAGCAATATATTTAACATAAATAAGAACAAGAATGCTGCTCCACTATTTGAGGATATGGATTCACTTGAGGCTAATCATGAGAGCTTGCAATCACCCAAAATACAAAAAAATAAGAAAATTTTAAAAATCCAAAAAGGTTTCGGGAGACACATTGTTAATTCATTTTGAGAGGAGAGGGCATCCATGTCAAACTATTTTCCCACACAGACATTCACCACATGTCCCACCTTTTACCCCGACGATGCCACTGTACAGACTGCTCTTGGCAATCCTCGTGTAAATGTTGATTCTGATCTCCTTCCTTGTATGGAGGAGGTCTAAAAATTCAAAAAATGTTGATTGAACCTAAAGTGATGGCCACCATTCACGAGATCATTAAAGACCCACTTCACCAGTCCATGACCCATTTATCTGCTCCTCAACACAAGAAGAGAAAGCGGACGAGCAGATCTGAGCATCTGATGAGTCCGTATTTGCCAATGTTAATTGCGTGAATTATCGTACGTTTAAATTAATGTTGAATGTGTCATTGTTGGGCAATCAGAATCGATCAAGAAATAACCATAAAAAATTAATCAATTTTCAATCGTGTGGTTTTATGTTTATTTTACTTGGACAAGTCCCAAGGTCAAACTCAAGGAGGTAAAGGAACAACATAGAAATTTGTCTATCAAACTTTGCGGACAGTTTTCGAGGCGGTATTTTTTTTCTTATTTTTAATGCAATTTTGGTTTTTTTATGGATTTTTATTGAAGAATGTAATTAATTAAAAAAAGAAACGTGATGCATGAGTTTTGTAAAATTAGTTTTAATACAGGAAAATAATGCTATGCTATGTTATGTGAGAGAAACAAATGCAAAATTTTTTGAGTGATTTTTAATGGATGTAATGATATGATAATAATGCAAGGTAAGGATAAATATGGAGCAAGCAGCAACTAAGCAAGTTAAATCAACCCCCCCTCTTGATTTATTTTAGAATTAATATGCCAATAAATATCAGATTAAATTCCCAAAATAAATCCCCACAACTCAAAGAACTATTTATTGAGCAAGAGAATTGATGACTTAAAAGACCAGTGCTTAAAAATGAACCAAATAGAACTTCAATTAATTATTATTAAATAATACCTCAGAAGTAGAATCTCAACATTCAATATGATAGAGAATAATATAAGGTTCAGAATGACACCAAGAACGTCAAAATCCGATTAAAGATTCTCAAAATATGATCAAATCAATGATTAGGGGCATAAAAGTAATAAAATAATTAAAAGCTTGCAATTATACCCTTGGTGAGGATTATTCTGTAATTCCTCTAAACCACAGGGGTATTAGTCTAAAGTTCCCCAGGCGGGGGTCTTTTCGTAATACCCTAGATTTAGGAGGATGTTTCTGCAAATTCCCCAGGAAAACACATGTGTTGCACATGATAAGAACCTTTCTGTTGTTCCTTGGAATGAGAAGGGCTGGAGTGCAAATCCACCTACACGTGATGCATGCGTGAGGTGTGACAGGCTTGGGTGGGGGTGGCACCAAGCCTCCACGTGGCGTATTTACTTGCTTCGGGTTCTCCGAGGCTCTTGGCTTGGATGGTCGATTCAGATGTGATCATGGTCATCGGTGGAGACTTGATCTGACGGTTATCTATTGTGCAAGGATGGACGGTGGCGATCTTTCATGTTCTTGATCCCATGAGAGTTGTCGCGCTAGGAATTGGGAGTCGTCTTTGAGATCCGTTGGCGGCTATCAAGCGGAGCACGATCAGTTCCTGGAAGGTGCGGTCGAGGAGAAGAGATGGGAGCTCTGATGGCCGACACACGACCAGGGGTCTTCAATGAAGAAAGTCGATTCTGGTCGTTGTCGATGAAGACATGGACGTTGCTGGGTAAAGGTGGGCAAAGCCGAGGTCCAATGCGATGCAGCAGGTGGGAACGGTGTGGATCTAGTGGCTGGATGTTGATGAGATTGACTGGCGAGGGCGTGGGTGGTGTGCTGGAGGATAGTCAGGGAAGATGGATGTGGCGTCAGAGATGTCGTTGCGGCGGGGCGATTCTGCAAAAACCACAAAAATTCAAAGCCATATAATACACACTCATGACATACATACCTAGAACTTGACTCTCAAACCTAGTAAGCAGATTCTCCAGTTAGGTTCAACCCTAGAATCCGCCCAAGCGAACTAAACACTCCTATTATACTCATTATTTGCATATTTTTCTTGTTTCATTTATTTCCTCACATTTTTATTACATTTATACCCTTGCATTGTTTACTTCATATCTTGAGCATTTTAATTCCAAAGATGAATTCAGTGTCATTTTGTTTCTTATTTCACCCTCTATCTAGTGGCATATTTAATTTCCTTATTTGACCCTAAATGAGATACTATGAATTTTGATGTTCTATAGTCTCTCTTGATCTTGAATTCTTTGCCATTAGTAGATGTTGGCTCCGGATTTTTATGCTCAATTTGACTCTGGAATTAAATCAATTTATACTTATTGCTTATATATTCTATATGGTATATTTGTAACAAATCTTGTGCATTTTATCTTGCATTCCATTATGTTCATGCATAATCTTATATTTGCATTGAAAAATCTCATAAAAATGACATGCATCATTCTCTGCATTATGTGACATGCATTTTATTGTGCATTAGCATGAAGACCTTAAGACTTGAAAATAATCACACACCAATGATAAAATTTGATAAAAATGTTAAAGAGGCACGTATCCCTGATTTCAACCTTGGTATACTTGCCAAGTAAAAATACTCCACAACATTCAAAGATTGTAGTTTTTGATTGACCGAAGATTGTCTCTTATACTACAATTCTTCATTATTAAAGAGGCGAAATCTGTGATCATCACATGGCGTCATTGTCGGGGACAAGGCTAACCTTTATTTATTTGTTGAATTTTGAAATATTCTTGTTGTGAATATTTTTCAAAACTTGCATGTCTTCTCATCATGTATTTTTGCATCATTTTTGTTGATTTTTTTCTTGTTATTTTTCTAACATTTTTTATTTTGTGGCAAGGCCCATGAAGATCAACGAAACTTGATCTCCATAGAGGCGTGGAGTTGGGAGCTCCCGCTGAGAAGTCCACAAAAAAGTCCAGAAATCATTTCATTCAAGCATTCTATTATATAAAAAATGTATCTTATGCATTTCTAGAGGCCCTCGTTCGAGGGCTCATGTGTGTAAAAAAAGGGAAAAAAAGAAAGAAAAAAAAGAGAGATCACTAAATGATCTACCCCCCCCACCATTCATGTATATTCCAACACACACACATATACCCCCCCCCCCCAATCTTGTTCATAGTCATCTGTAAAAAATCCTCACCCCCTCCCCCTCTCTCCACTCATCTGTGTTAATCCCCTTCTAACCTTAACAACCTTGGGGCCCCCAACCTAATTCCATATCCTTTACTTGGGCTATTTTCAGCCTAAGTATAGGGGGAACCCGACTCATTCATCCATCCATCCATCTGTCTTCTTATACTTAGGTCATTTTGACCTAAGTATAAGGGGGCCCTCCTCCTCAGTTCTGCTATATCATCCTATATTTAACCGGAGCTATGGCTTCATATCACTTGTGCTATGAGGACATAGCAAAAGTTAAGTATAGGGGGCTATACCATATATTATTGTATGCATACTTTAGCCATAGCTCTTGTTTAAAATTTTTTTTGAAAAACTTTTTGAGCTTGGTTTAAGTTGACCTGTGAACTGAGTTTTGTAAAAATTTCTGTAAAAATATTTTTAAAATTTAGGGATTAACTGTTTGAAAATAAAATTAACTCTTTTTCGAAAACTCCATAAAAATCTGAAAAATTAAAAAAAAAATCTTTTGTAAAGACTCTGACTACTAGGCTTAAAAATGAGCAGCTACTCTTTAGTGAGGGAACTTTGGTCTCCCTTAGCAGAGTGGGTAGTTTAGAGGACACTATATATGGCTCTATCCTCAAGTAACACAGGTCTGTCTAACGGTCCGTACTTACACCCATACTAGATGGAAGTAGATGCAACTATTCATATGAGCCTAGGACAGTCATTGTCTCTCAAAGGAATTAAAAAAATGAAAATTAAAATTCATAAAAAAATTGCAAAAGATAAAAATAACAAAAATTTCTCTAACTCTGGAGTTGGTGTATTCCTGGCACATTCACATTCACTCAAGGCTTGAGGATTTGAGATCACTTGATTTCTGAGATCTTGAGAGTCTGAGTTAGCCAGCCTTAGTGATTGGGGTATTAAACTGAATAATCCACACTTCCGTAGTTTGAAAGATTTGAGCACTATATTTCACTCTTCATCTCTACCCTCTAAAGAATATGATCAGCACATCACTTTCACAACTGCATAATTGATGACATGAGATGGGTTATCACTTGAGGAACTAGGACTGATGATTTGAGTTTAACCCGGTCTAATGATGCTCGAGGATGGGATAAAGTTATTGAAGGCTTCAAGAAACCTGAGTGTCAACAAACCCTAGCCAGTATGTGAACAAGTTTATATGCTATCATTTGATATTGACGTGTGTGTTAGGGTGTGATGAAACCTAAATAACTGTAGATCAGTGTGCACCAACTTTTGGTAAAAGCAATGGAGCTAGCCATAAAGAAAAGAAAATAAAGAAATATATCAAGAAAAAGCTCTATCATTACAAAGTCAACTTCAAAAGAGCTTCCACCTATGGCAAGCATTCCTAACCATTTTCAAAGTGTCCACTTAGACCAAATGCTCCTAGGACCAAGGAGTCACGCTAGCACCATAAAAGGGCTCTACATCGTATAGTGATACAAGTTTGGGTATCGAAGGTATCTTAGATACTTAAAAAAGACACACCCCGGTGTACTCCCTGAAAAACAAGTGCAGACTACTCCGAATTCTCTTGACGGACAGATTGATCAATATAATAAAATAATCTTGTGTTGAGTAATAAGTCACTCGAGAGGCCCCTTGTTCTAATGTGAGGGAGAGAAAAAATAGACAAAATATTATGCCCTCCATCATCTGGTCGTTCATCTACACTTTCAAGTCTGACAAACTAATGAGACGATTGATTGAAGCAATAATCGACTTATTCTCTAGTGTTGAGGATTAGGTCTAGAGGAGAGTCTCTTGGACTAGAACTTTGGGTGATGTCTAGACTCAACTCTCATGAATGCAGTACACTAAAGTCATATCCTTATATTATACGTACAAACAGAGAGTCTGATAAATGGAGAAGTTGGATTCCTTTTGATTAAAGTATGGTTGAGTCCAGAATTTTAGGATCACTCAAATTAAAGGACTTCAATGAATTGAAGCTTGAAAATTCACATGCACAGTCAAGGATTTATCCAAGTCATTCATTCATTGATGCTTGGGGACGAGCATGGTTTAAGTATAGGGGTTGATGAATGTCATATTCATCATGCTAAAATTGGTCAATTAGGCTTTGTTCCCCAAAGTTCATATGCATTTAATCATTAATATATCATCATTAACATTCATACATGTGTTAATAATATTTGCATTTCATCATGCATAATTGTATATTGTTTAAATTGACCTAAAAAGTTGCTAGCTTCCCATATTTGTAATTAATTCATCCTAACTCCGATTGACCTAAAACTACTTCCATTGTGTAGATATTACTAACAAGAATAGATAAAAAATACAAAAGAAAATACTAACTCAAATAAGTGTCAAATAAACCCAAGTCGTAATTTCACATATGACGGACTAAAACGCACATATCTTCTTCATACAGTGTCTGATTTTGGTCTACTCATTTCTAAAGTACTCTATTTTCAAATACCTTCAAATCAAGATTAATTTTGTAAAATTCGAAGCTCATATGTGAAAGTTGGCTTTTGGGCCTTTTATCTTTTTGCGATTTTTGACCTAAGTTTTTATGTACATAATTAACCCTTTTATTTTTTTTCCTTTTTCACTTCTGTTCTTTGATGAAAGTTTTATCAAGCGGCATAAAACTCCAAATCTAGATTAAGATTGAAATCAAAGAAACTGATTGTGTCCAAGTGTCCTATGTGTATCTATACAAAATTCTCGTAATTCGTACCTCTATTTTATTTCCCTATTTTCTTATTTATTAAAAATCACAAAAATTAGATTAATGTGTAATTTAAGTGTCTTGTATTTTATCGTAGTTTTCTATATTTTTACCTTCCTTTAAAACCACCAAAAAATTACAAAACCCCAAATTCGGTTTTCTCTGCACATGGAGAGCCACCAAAAATACCACTTTGCACAGATGACCTCTTTTGCTCCTGAACCTTTATGATGTAGAGCTCGTCGATACAAACAACTTTCGTGAAGGAAATTTTTCAATCCAAGGTCTCCTTTTATTTCTTTTTTATTTTTCTTTCTCTTTATTTTTGAAAATTATTTGGGGTGACACGTGACAGTCCATAGGTATGCCACTCACACCTACACCCTCTCTCCTCCCCCAGGTCACATGCCTAGCACGTGACCCCCTTTATCTCCTCCAGTCGTTTCTATACCCTGCAACGCTTCCCCCCTCGTGCAAAAACGGTCGTCATCGCCTCCTCCTTATCACTAGTCGTTACGGCGAAGCAACAACCGACCTCTGCCCTCTCGCGTAATGCCCACTCACCTCCTCCTATAAAGACTCTCCTTGACAGGTCATCTCCTCCATCTGCCATCATACCAAGCTTAGCGAAAGGGCTGGTGACAGCAGCCCCTCCGTGCCACCTTCGAGCCTGTCGGCGTGATCCAAGGGCGTTCCCCGACCTTGCGGCTGCTAACTCCATTCAGCGGCTAAGCTCGCTCCTTCACCGAGGAGCTCAAGCGACAACCAAGAGCAGGCCATCGCCACTCCAGCATCCCCGGGTGATTTCCCACACAACCTGCTCCTCGTCCATCCTACTTTCCAGATGAACTCTACCACCCGTCAATGCCAGCAAACCATCGCCCTCTGACCACGCGCTCCACCTCCACGCACAGTTACGCCACCACCTCACGCTCCTCGGTCATGCGCCACAACCCTCGCCTCTGCCTCGGCCCGCTCACCCTCCTCCTCTGGCCCTCGACGCTCCCCACCGCCTCGCATCTTCACCTCTGCCACGGTCGCGGTCTCCACTCGACGGAGCCCCCATTCGCCCGTCGCCCGATCACCACCATTGGTCCAGGGCATTATCCCTTGATCCAACGGATGTATTCACGCCATGTTGCCCCTGCCTTGTCGAGCCTCCAGGTCTGTCATCTGAGCCTCAGGTCCGGACTCCAAAGCTCCGTCCGCCCCACCCGAAGCACGTGCAACCATCCACGTGGAGGCTCGGGTCGACCAGAGCGCCACACACTGACACATCGCTCGGTCATCCGAGCCTCCAGCCCGCACATCCGAGTCCCCTATGGCACGTGTCCCTCACGTATTGCGGGGGTATTTTGCATCCAGGCCCCCGGTCTTTCACGGAATAGCAGAAAAGCCCCCGTACCCACAGTCACAAGCTCGACGTGTGGGTTCCTGGGTAAATTGTAGAGAATGACCTCCGACTCTATGAAATTGCAGATAAGCCCTCTAGGGACCCATTTGAAGGAAAACTTTATTTTATTTACATTTTAGCCCTTGCAACTTTATTTGAGCATAACTTTCTCATGCGACAATATATCGTTTCGAAGATTATTCCATGCTCTTTAATATTATATATCTTATGAACAATTTGTGGCTGATTACGGATGATTAATATTAGTTGAACCTCTTAATTTGTGCAAGTTTGATTAGTAATTTATGTGTGCTACTTTATTGAGAAAAGTTGATCTAACCTGCAGGGACTCGATTGAGGAGATTTTATCTGATTAAGTCTCTCTTGATTATTGATCTTCTTAATTAATAAATTAATCTTCGTAGGGGTACATGTGAGGAAGTGAAATTAATCTATTTTCACGATACTTTATTTGAGGAGTTGTTGAGTTGATTAATCTGCTAACTGTTGAACATTATTTTCAAGGAATTCGATCTATTGTTGAGACTCGTGTTTCCCCTGATATTTGATATGATTGAAGGCTATTATTTTTTAGGGTGATTTATAGGGAAATAAAGGGCCAGATTGTCTTGAGAAATTCTTGCAGGATAAAACTTTGATATGTTGATCTTTTTGGCCTGCATCTGAAATATATATTGTTAAATTTTTTTGGACTTAATCTCTTTCGATCTGTGATAGTTTTTAAGGATTTATTGATTATATTATTTGAGGAATTAAATCACCAACACAGATCCAGTGCTTCATTTTCCCTGTTTATTTCCTCTGCATTGCATTCCATTTCATCGCATTTTCTCTATATTTTCTGATACAGATATTAAGCGAGTATTTAATTAATTATTTAAACTAATTTAAAGACATGCAGCTAGAAATCATTGTTCCCTGTGTTGGACCTTAGTACACTTGTCAATAAATATTCTCCACAACATTCAAA
The DNA here is from genome assembly GCA_037367405.1 of Ottelia alismoides. Classification (NCBI taxonomy): domain Eukaryota; kingdom Viridiplantae; phylum Streptophyta; class Magnoliopsida; order Alismatales; family Hydrocharitaceae; genus Ottelia; species Ottelia alismoides. Next base: position 444,328 of record JAZKJV010001704.1, read on the forward strand.
GATTGTGGTTTTTGACGAATCGTTTTTCGCCTCCTATACTACAATTATTGATTATTAAAGAAGCAAAATCCGCGTTCATCACACGTACACAACCTCGACCTTTATGTATCTTCTACTTTGATTTTCTCCAATTGTTTGAAGTTTTTTCTTCGCTCTTCTACAACCTCTCTTCCTCTTATAGTGAGTGGCTCTATCGTTGTTAAGTCATATTCTTATTTTTGTATTGGGAACTTTCAGGGATATGCATCTTGAAAGGTTAGGGCATCCCAACACTCCATCATCCCCCTCTCTCCTTTGCCTCACTTTGACATGGAGGGACACTCGTGCTTGGAGCTCACCATCACCATGCTTGGGATTTTCTCTTCTTCGTCTTGGTATGGTAAGAACTCTTCTGGGTTTTTGCATGTAGGAGTTGTATATCCTCTATATATGTACTACACTATGTGCAGAAGGAGATGATGTGTGCAACGTGAGGGACTTGGACATGAACTAGCTTGCATGTGAGACGATGGAGGAGTGCTTCGCCATGGGAAATATGGAGGATGATGAGGATGGAAGCAACCCGAGACCAAAAAAGTTGAGGCTCTCCAAGGAGTAGTCAAGGCTTCTAGAGGAGAGCTTTTGATTGAACTAGACCTTGAACTCTGTAAGGATAAACTCGTGTCTCTTCATAAGGTTTCCAAGATCTAACCATCTAGATCTGGTTAGAAAAATGAAATTTTTACATTCAGAAATGTTGATATGCCTTGAATCCTAACCATCTAATCCAGGTTGAAGAACCTTGTATGCACCCCCTCATACCATTCCATACCCCAACAGGATGTGACTGATTCTATTTGTATTTGGGTATATGGATCTGTATCTTTTTTAGAGATACGTCTATAAAGGAGTATTATATAAACACACTAGGGTTAGGTCTCTATGTATCTTCTATATTTGTTTCTCCACATAGTGAAAATCGATCATCGTCGCCCAAAAACATAGCCTAATCATGGGTGAACCTTGTAAATCTGTGTGTTTGCGTCTTGCTTGTTTGATCATGTTTGTATGTGTTTGTTTCCACGATCTGCAACAAACTAGTATCGGAGCTTTGGGTACAACAAGATGGCATCGCATAATCTAAAGTCGAGAAGTTCACATGGAAGAATGGATTTAGTCTATGGAAGATCAAGATGTGTGCCCTTCTGAAGCAACAGGGCATCTGGACACTGTTGAACCAGGAGTGGGTGAAGGCACTTGAACCCTCCAAGTTTATGGTGAAGGAAGAGAAGGCGCACTCGACGATCATGTTGTGATTGGAAGATGAGATTATCGTTGAGGTTGTCGATGAGGATTTCACATCTGCTCTGTGGTTGAAACTCGAAAGTCTATACATGACGAAGTCTCTAATGAACTAGTTGCTCTTGAAGAAATTGTTGTTCTCTCTTTGCATGCAAGAAGGTAGATCTCTTAAAGAACATATGGATCACTTAAATACATTGTTGTTGGATTTAAGAAACGTAGACGTTAAGATTGAATATGAGGATGAAACTAACTTTATTTTATTGGTTTCTCTTCCATTATCATATGAGAATTTTGTTCAATCATTTATTGTGGGAAGAGAATCGATAACCCTACAAGAAGTTTACACAAGTTTGCATATATGTGAACTTCAGTTTATGGATACAAGGAAGCAGGACTCTAATGATGTATGTTAGTTATGAATCATGAAAAGAGTCATGCTGATTCTGGCTACGCGAAGAAGGGAACGTAAAAGTTCAAGTCGAAGAATCACATGCTAGGGACATCTGCAATTACAACAAGGAACCTAAACATTGGAGGGACTGTCCAAAGAAGAAAGGGAAATCTGTAGTTACTGCCATGGCTCATGGAAGCACAGATTCCAAATATGATCTGGTTCTCATCATCACAGATCATAAGATAATGGATAGCACATGAATCATTGATTCAGGTAGTTCCTACCATATGACTCCAAGCAGGACTCTAATGCTGCAGGTTTGGTTATGACTCATGAAAAGATTCATGCCGATTCTGGCTACTTGAAGAAGGGAACGTAAAAGTTCAAGTCGAAGAATCATAATTCTAGGGACATCTGCAATTACAATAAGGAACCTAAACATTGGAAGGATTGTCCAAAGAAGAAAGGGAAATCTATAGTTACTACCATGGCTCATGAAGGCACAGATTCCGAAGATGATCTGGTTCTCATCATCACATATCATAATACAACAAATAGTACATGAATTATTGATTCAGGTAGTTCCTACCATATGACTCCAAATTAAGATTAGTTTTGATCCTATGAGAAGATAGATGGTGGAGTTATCGTCATGGGGAATGATGCAGTATGAAAGATTGTAGGGACCAGATCTGCAAAGATCAGTATGCATGATGGAGTCATGAGGACGGTGACAAAAGTACGCCATGTTCCTGATCTGAGGAAGAACCTTATATCTATTGGAGTCTTGGACTCTAAAGGATATAAATACAACGCTGAAGGTGGAGTCAAGTAGGTTGCCAAAGGTTGGTTGGTTGTCATCAAGGACAATAAGTAGAAGACCCTATATGTCATACAGGGGTCTACAGTTACAGGTTCAGTTGTAGTGACTTCCCAAGCCATGAGATCAGAGTCAGAATTGTGGCATATGCGGATTGGACACAAGAGGCCGATGGGGATGAATATCCTCAGACAGAAGGGTCTTATCGAGGATCTCAAAGGATCTAAGGTGGAGTTCTATGAGCATTGCATGTTTAGGAAACAACACAAGAAGCAATTCAGTAAAGCTATCCACATGACGAAGGAGACTCTCGACTACATCCATGCTGATTGTTGGGGTCCTTCATGTGTCCCATCTTTAAGAGGCACCAGGTATTGTGTATCTATTAATGATTACTCCAAGATGGTGTGGGTGTACATGATGAAGCACAAGAGCGAGGCATTTCAAACCTTCGAGTAGTGGAAGATCTTGGTGGAGAACCATACTTCTAATAAGGTGAAGCATCTTCATACAAAATAATGGGCTGAAGCAGAATAGAGTTGTAGAACGAATGAACAGGATGCTTTTGGAGAGAGTAAGGTGCATGATCTATTGCTGGACTTAGTAGAGTATTCTGGGCTGAAGTTGTGAATACAGCTTGTTACTTGGAGTCCCGTGTCTGCCATTGATTACAAAACACCCATGGAGGTATGGTATGGGTATCATGCTAATTATTCTACTTACGAGTCATTGGTTGTGATTCATGTTATCATGTTAGTGAAGGAAAGTTATAACCAAGGGAAAAGAAAGGGGTGTTTACAGGCTATGGTACAGGAGTAAAGGGGTATAGAATCTGGTCCCCTTCTGAGCATAGAATTATTGTTAGCAAGGATATTACCTTTGATGAGAATTACATGCTTCACATGAATTGTGAGTCTGTTGATGAAGGTATAGATGATGATGTTCCCAAACAGGTGGAGTTCAAACTGATACCAAGTAGTGATCACGTAGTTGATCGCACCACTCCTAATCAGGATGTTACTGAACAGCCTGAAGCTGAGCAACCAGAGGAGAGGCATAAGAGTTGCTACTGATCGATCCCATAGGGTGATACACCCACTACATAGATACAAATTTTAAGACATGGTTGCATTTGCATTACATGTTGTGAAGGAGGCATAGTCTTCAGAGCCCTCCACTTATAGGGAGGCAATACCTGGAACAGAATCTAGGCAGTGGCTTACTGCTATGGGTGAGGATATGGAGTCTCTTTACAAGAATCAGACATGGGTACCAAAGGGGAGGAAGGTAGTTGGATGCAAATGGATCTTCAAGAAAAAGATAAGAATCTCTAGCAGTGAAGGCATCGGATACAAGGCACGCCTAGTTGCAAAGGGTTACAGTCAAAAGGAAGGTGTGGATTACAACAAGATATTCTCTCTAGTTGTAAGACATCCATCCATCAAGGTTCTACTAGATCTTGTAGCACATCGAGACTTGGAGCAAAAGTAGTTAGATGTGATGACAACTTTCTTGCACGGTGAACTTGAAGAAGACATTCTTATGAGCTAGCCAGAGGGATTCACATCTCAAGGTAAGGAATACCATGTGTGTAGGTTGAAGAAGTCCTTGTATGGGCTTAAGCGGTCTCCTAGGCAGTTGTACAAGAAGTTTGATAGTATCATGATTGATCATGGGTTCAACAAGAGCCCATATTGATTGTTGTATTTACCACAACAAGGTGGAGCATGACTCCTTCATCTATTGGTTATTATACATCAATGACATGATGATTGCTGCTAATCAGAAGAGTACCCGAAAGTGTGAAAGTTCGATGTTCTAAGATGTAAATTTTAGTTGTCGTTGTGTATGCATATGATTCTTGACATTTTCTAATAAAAGAATAATGAACAGCAAAAATAACCCCTAAGGAGTATAGCGGCAAGTCGGGGATCGAACACAGGGACAGGACAAACATAGCAGAAGTTTTGGAAAGAGATTCATTTTGAATTTCGTAGAAATGCAAGATGAGATATTTTAATTTTTTCTTGATTTTATAAACTTCATATTGTAATGAAAATAGTTCCAATAGACTATAATATTTTCAAGATTTCGTAGGAATTTTCGATGATTTATTTTGGAGTTTCTGGCCATTTTTAATGATTTGTCAAAGATGTAGAGGTATAAATGTGATTTTTAGAAAAGTTAGGGACTCATATGTAAATAAACTAAAAACTAAGGGCATGACTGAAATTAAACAAAATCACTAGATAGAAGTGAAACTTTGCGAATAAAAAATTATTTAAAAGGAAAATTGCAGAATAAGAAATAAGTTTTAAGATAATTACAAAAAGATCCCTAGAGGACTGAAATGTGATTAATAAAAACTTGAATTAAATAACACAATTGTTACAGAATATAATAAGCAAAAATGGAAAAATTACATAAAAGATGATAATGTTAAAAAATAGCAGAGAGGTCCAACTGAAAAAAAATTAACACAGAAAAATAAAGAACTGTCTAATGGGTCCCTTGGTCTCCAAGAAAGATAGAGTTGCTCCCAACCATATGCGGCAGAGCATGGGCGGTGATCTTTGGGGTAGCGGCAACACTGGTGGAGAGTGGCAGAGAGTGTTGCAGTGGCGCAAAGGATCATGGGTGACGGCGGTGTGGAGATGGTTTTTGGGTTCTTCAATCCGGTGATGGGTCCTCGACCACTTGTGTTCCTACTCCTTTTACAGATGGAGATGAAGGAAGGGACGATCGTTGGTTGGCGACTGGCGCGGGAGAGGAGGTGGTGCATGCATTGGTGCGGGTGAGGGAGAGGAGGAGGCGCGGGCAGTGTCGGGTGGCAGAGCTTTGCGTGGAGAGGAAGATGAGATGGGGGTTGACATCATCGTTGATGTTAGCGACCCCAATTATTATTTTTTATTTTTTTAAAATGCTAACGTCATGCTAACACCAGCTATTTTGTCGCATAGCGATTTTTTTTTTGCAAATGAAAAGGGAGAAGGATAAGAGCCCCTTTGGGCTTCTTCCAAACTAGGCTTGAAAAATAAAAATACAAAATGGTTAGAAACTCAATATGGGCTTGGATCCCGTACTTATTACAAAATAAATTAATGCAAATTTTCTTCTTTTTTTTAAATGTAAAGAAAATGTTTATAGAATTTTTTGATGATTTAAATACAATGCATATGAAAATAATGAGATGAAAATTAAGAACAAAAAATATAAAAAATGCATGGATTAAACATGTAATACTTAGCTCAAAAAGGTATAAAAATGTGATAAATCGTAAATTCATTATACCCCCATACTTAACTTTTGCTAGTCCCAAGCAAAACAACTATATGCAAAGAAAAAGAGAAAACAATTAGAGAACTATTAGAGAGGGTTTGTAGCAGATACACCCACAAAGTCCTGAGATTTTAAGTCAAGTCTAAAAAAATAACAAACAGAGATCGAGACGACCTTTAGATTAATAATGTGTTCGGAATCCCCTTAGATTTGAGTATTCTATTCGACAACCCTCAATTTCCGTCAACTTTAGTCAGTTCCATCCTTAAGTCAAGTCTGATCATCTCGATCAATAGATATTCCCTTTAACCTTGAGTTGAATTTGAATTGTGTGTGAAAGTTATAGCTCTTCCCAACTTATAAGACAAGTACACCGTACAACCTTATTCATGGTACAAGGAGATTCGCAAAATCTAAAGCCTCTATTCTCTCTAAGTCTAGGGTTATTCTCATTTCACGTGAATCTGTCAGCAAAAGAAAATGGATGCAAATTGTAGAGAACCTGGATTTTTTTGGATTTTCTATAGACCGCTTTGGTTCGTTACTCTCTTTTTCTTCTTCATTTTACAGTGCATAACTCTGGCCCTCTTTGGTCTCTTTTAAACTGGTAGCAACATTGGTCTGCTACTTTTCTTATTTGGTAGAGATGGGTTAGTTGAGTAGATTTTTCTTTGGCGGATCTTTGCTTTTCATTTGTATTTTTGGAACAAGCATCCCTTATTATGCCTTCTTTTTGATAGGATTTTGTGGCATTGGGTATCAAGAGTGTACATGTATAAAATATGATTTTCAGATACATCTATAAGGCAAGTTCGTTGACAGATCCAAACTTATAGAAAATAAATGGTTCCTGAACTTAGATCATTGAATTTTGCTTTCCCGATATTCAAAATTGCTCCCTTCCCTTGCTGGAGATTGAAACAATTCCTTGCATACACAAACTAAGTCGAACTAAGGTGTAATATGTAATTTGTTCAATAATCAATCAAGAGTAAAAGAGTGCTAAAGCTATCAAGATGATCTATTTAGATACATATTTTGGTTACCGCATGAAACTCGTGAAACTCAAGGAATTGAGTCTAAATAGACATGAAGAAAAAATACTCACTCCTAAATAAATCCTCTGAAATTAAGTGGATTAAGATCTTCTCTATCTATGTTCGGAACTTGTGAAAACCAGACTAAAAAATCCAAAAAGTTAGGAGAAAATAGGGAAAATATTTCTGGACTTTTGAAAAAAAATGTTGATTTTTTGAAAAGATTTTTTAGAGAATTTTTGCATTTTTTTGTGAAATTTCGGGTATATGCAATGTTTTTGGTATTTTGGTAAAACATGAAAAAATGTTGCAAAGTTTTTTTATATGTTTTTTTGAAAAAAAATACAATAAAATGGAAACTATTTTTGGTTTTTTAAATAAAATCAATGTAAGACAAAATGGAATGCATAAAAAATGGGAAAAGGATAAAAATTGAAATGCATGAAATGAGATGCACCCCATGCTTAGACAGAGCCATGTCCTCATGTGATAATGGAGCAAAAAAGATATCCTAATTGAAGGGAATGTAGATGCAAGTGATGAAAGATGCTCTCTTTTTTATCATTTTTTCCAATTGATGTTTTGGGGGTTCCCCCACACTTATTCCAAACTAAGTATAAACAACAAAAAGAAAAAAGGAGAGAAAAAATACTTTAAGAAGATGTACAAATGGAGAGCTAATTTTATGCCTTGTCAAGGCATGCAGTACTCAGACTTCCTGCAAGAGTAGAGCTTTGGCCACTGGCATCAGGTCATCAGGTTCAATTGTGGGTTTCAATCACTGACCATTCACTCGAAATGTAGCATTAGTGCTTGAATCTTTAATTACCACAAAGCCATTATCAGAAACTTCAGTTACAACATAGGGTCCTTTCCATTTTAATCTCAGTTTTTTAGTGAATAATTTGAGTTTAGCATCGAATAACCATACCTTTTGATCATCCCTTAAACTTTTCCTCAAAATATGAGCATCATGTCACTTCTTAATTTTGTCTTTATAGATCAAATTATTGTCATATGCTTGAGATCCCAATTCCTCTAACTCAACAAGATCCAGTAATCTTTTCTTCCCAACATCATCAAAATCAAGGCGGTATTTCCGAAAAGCCCGGATGGATTTGTGATTGACCTCTACAGGAAGGTGACATTCTTTGCCATAAACAATATGGTATGGGCTCATTCATATAGGGGTACGGAAGGTAGCCCGGTAGGTCCAAAGAGCAGAAGTCGTGTTGTGACCAATTCTTACGGTCTGATCTCAAAGTTTTCTGAAGGATGATTTTTATCTCACGATTGTACAATTCTGCAAAACTATTGTTTTGGGGGTGATACGCGGTCGAGACTTGATGTTGGACTCCATTCTTGTTCAGGAGTTTCTTTATTGTAGAATTTAAGGAATGAGTTCCTCCATCACTAATGATCACTTTTGGTAGGCCAAAGCGAGTGAACAAATCATTCAGAAATTTGACTACAGTTGTGCTATCAACAGCACGAGTAGGGATTGCTTCAACCCAATAGGAGACATAATCAACTACCAGCAATATGTACCGATATCCATGTGAGTTAGTGAATGGCCCCATGAAGTCAATGCCCCATGTATCAAAGACTTCGATAACATGAACTGGTTAAACAGGCATAATATCTCTAGAGTTATGATTCCAGTTGTCTGGCATTCAGGGCAAGTTCGAACAAATCTATCAGCATCGTTGTGTAATGTAGGGCAATCCACATTGCAAAACCTTAGTTGCAGTTCCTCTCACTGAATGATGTCCTCTACATCCAACACTATAACAATGAGTTAGGATACTAAGAGTTTCAGAGTCAGGTATGCATCATCTCCATATCACATCAGCATCCTCTTTGAAGAGTAAAGGGCCGTCCCAGTGACAGTGTCGGGCTTGAGCCTTAGTTTTTTCTTTATTATGTCTCAATCAATCGTCAGATAATTTAGAAGTGACAAGGAAAATGACAATATCATCATACCATGGGATTTGAGAGACATCCATAATATTCTCATCTGGGAAGGTGTCAGAAATAAGGATCATGGATTCATCAAAGTTTCATGGTCGTAGAGGTGAAGGAAGTCTTGATTGGTGATCAGCAACAACATTCCTTACTCTAGCCTTATCTCTTATTTCTAGTTCAAATTCTTCAAGTAATAGAATCCACCTAATGATTGGAGGCTTGGCATCCTTTTTTGTGAACAAATATTTGATAGCATAGTGGTCAGTGTAGATGATGATGTGTGATCCTAAAATGTAAGATCGGAATTTCCCAAATGAAAATACCACGGCTAGCAATTCTTCGATCACAGTATAATTTCTTTGTGCTTCATCTAGTGTTTTGCTAGCATAATGGATGGCTTATGATTTTCCATCCTTCCTTTGTCCCAATATTGCTCCGACAGCGTAATCTGAAGCATCATGCATTATCTCAAACTCAAGGGTCCGGTCAGGGGGTTGCAAAATTGGAGCCTCGGTGATGATCCTTCTCAATAGAACAAATGACTCAAATGCTTCCTTTGTGAATGTAAATTCTTGATCTTTTTCAAGTAGTTTGGTGAGTGGTCTCGCATGTTTAGAATAATCCTTTATAAATCATCGGTAGAAACCGATGTGGCCTAGAAACGATAGAACTCCTTTGATATTAATCGGTGGGCTCAAGTGAGTGATTATTTCAATTTTTTAGGGATCCACCTCCATTCCCTTCTTAGACACAATATCCTAACACTATTCCCTTTTTGACCATGAAATGATATTTTTTTCTAAGATAATATTAGATTAACTTCAATACATTTCTTGAGAATTATATCCAAGGATCATAATGTTTCCTCAAAAGAGTCTCCAAAGATAGAGAAATCATCCATAAAAATATCCATGAAATCAATAACCATATCAACGAAAATGCCCATCATGCATTTTTCCATAGTAGCAGGTGCAATGCATAGTCCTAAAGGCATTCGTCAGAAGGCATATGTCCCGAATGGGCAAGTGAATGTTGTCTTTTCTTGATTCTCTAGTGCTATGGTGACTTGGTTATAGCCGGAATATCCATCTAGAAAGTAAAATTATTCTTTTTCAGCTAATCTTTCAATGATTTGGTCGATGAATGGTAATGGGAAGTGATCTTTGCATGTGACCTTATTGAGTTTTCTATAAACGACACAGACTCTCCAAAATGTTGCTACTCTGGTTGGTATGTCCTCTCCTCTCTCATTTTGACAATTGTTATCTCACCTTTCTTTGGGATGACTTGGACAAGGCTAACCCATGGGCTATTGACTATTGGGTAAATGATACCGGCACTTGACCATTTATAGATTTCATTCTTCACAACTTCCCTGAGATTAAGATTTAACTGTATTTGCATTTCATGGGAAGGTTTACTATCATTTTCCAAGTATATGTTGTGAGTGCATAATATTACACTTTTTCTTTTAAATCGGTTATTTTCCATACAATAGCTTGAGAGTTTCTCTTCAATACTTCCATGAGTTGAATTTCCTGACTTTGTTCTAAGTTTGCATTGATGATGACCGGAAGAGTACATGTGTCATCTGAAAAAGCATATTTTTGTCATTATCCAAGAACAGACGCCCATGTATGATTGGAGTTTGAGCTAATGTTTTATCTAGGTCCATATCCTTGACCACAAAATCGACAGGATATTGGTGTCCGTGCATTGTTACTATCACATCCTCGATTAATCCTCTTTGTCTCTTTACAAAACGATCGGCCGTTTGCAAAATCATCGAGACATGTTTTAATTTTTCCAAGTAAAAGTGCTCCAAAATAGCGGTAGTGAGGAGGTTAATCGATGCACCATTATCCAATAATGTACACTCGAATGTTAATTTCCAATATGCATTTCACTAGCGGTGCCCCTGGATCTTTTTTCTTTCCAGGGAGGAGTTGTGATATGGCATTAGATGTTACTCTAAGTAGAGCATGTATGTCGATATCTTCATCTTCTTGTTCTTTTCATTAACTCTCTTCCTCGGTGTGCATTTATCTTTCAGAAATTGAGAGAAAGAGGGAACTTGTTCGAGAGCTTTAAGGAGTAGAATCTCGACGACGATGTTAGAGAAGAGTTTCTCTAACTCTGGATCGAGGGTGGGTGATTTGGTGTTTTTCCTGTGAAGCTTCAGGAAAAGGTATTGTTACGGTTGGGAAGGAGAAGTGGATATGTTGGTCTCACATGGGTAGTTTTCATTCTCAATTTTCTCTTCATCCTCAATTTGGTGTAATGATGCATGGGTCAACATGTGTAGATGTGACTTTTGCATTTCTGAGAGTCTCAACATTACCAGATTAGTTAGAATGATTTGGTGGTTTGAAGGCCACTTGATTCTTTGGTTGTTGTGAGGTGGATCCTTTGATAGACGTAGAAAATCCTACATTTTGATTTCCTTGAGTGGAGTTATTGAATTTATGTGGTGAGGTAGAGAATCCTTGGGGTTGAGATTGAAATCAAGGGGGAGAAGTGAAAGATCCGGCTGGAGGTGATGCGTGTAAGGCTCTAGGAGAATTGCCTCTATTGGTGTTTGGATTGGGTAGAGGTTGAGGTGATAAAGCCGGGATATAATATCAAATTTCAGTGAATTGCCGAGCATTCTCAATGCTAGCCTATTGATGTGCTTGGTTGGCTTGTTGTTGTGCTAGGTTTGCTTGATGATGTGCTACAGCAAGTTGCTGGATAGCATGAGTCATAGCATCAAAGTTCATAGATGAAGATGGTTGATTCATTTGGGGTACAATTAGTGGTTGAGGTAGTAATTGGTTTTGATTATTGGTACTCTGAGTCTTCGAGCTAAAATTGGGATGCTCTCTCCATCCAGAATTGTAAGTGTTTGAATATGAATTTCCGTAATTTCTTTGTACTCAATTCACAGTTTCCGGTGTTTATTCATGAGAGAAAGGTAATTATCCAAAATCCTCAATATTAGGGCTCGAAGTAAATCCAGTGATATTGTTTTGAGTTTTGAGTCAAGGTACTAATAGCATGTGTCATGAGCTCCATTTGTTTGGACAATGTTTCCCATCTATCAGGTTTCCGATTTGTGGCATTCATGTCTTGAATGGAAGGGTTACTAGAAGCTACTACACTAACTGACCCTTCGTTCCTTCCATAATATTCAATAGAGGAGCTATTCACTGAATTATGTACCATATTCTCGAACAGAGATCAAATGAAGTGTTCATCACGAGTAATGTAGTTACCATCACAAGAGTCGTCGATAACTCTCTTAAATGAAGTATCAATACCCTCGTAAAACAATTGGACCAACTTCTATTTTGGGATTACGTGATGTGGAAATTTTCTGATGAGTTCTTTGGAGCGTTCCCAAAATTCATGAATGGGTTTATTTATCTTTTGAGTGAAAGATGAGATAGCTTGTCTCAAGGCATTGGTCTTTCCAACGGGGAATTATTTTTAATGAAAGCTTCTCTTAGTGAATCCTAGGTGGTAATTGGAGTCCCGTAATTTCGATTCCATTATAGAGATCATTTTTTGAGAGAGAACGTGTAGCCCTTCATATAAATGTACTCCTTTTCTACCCAGCAATACAAATAGTGTCACGGGTTGATCTAAAGTCTTGAATATATAAAAAAGAATGCTCAGTTTCTTTTCCATAGAATTTGGGTATTAAAGAGATGGAGGCTAGTTTTATTTCGAAGTCTCCAACTTCTGGTGGAATTTGAACCCAATGAACGACATCTTCGGTCATAGGATTATAGTGGGTGCTGATAGATGGTGGTCGATTCAGTGGCGTAATTGTTTGGCGAATCTGAGCATTTTTTTTCTTAGCAACTGGAGTTGTTGCAAAACAATGTCCATTGGGTTGATTCGATTCTCGTTGCCCATATCCTTTAGGTCTGACTTAGAATTGGGTTTCTCACTAGGATGTGATATATGGAAATTTATTTTGTATATTGGGTCATAGTCGAGTGGTGCTTGAAGTAGATTATTCAGCGATCTACGACCACACATGCACAAAACAAACACAATCCGAATGTTGACTCATCGACTCAACACTAGTTGCCGCAAATGCGGTTATTTTTTCAATTTTATTTATTCATCAGAAAAATCAAGCACACAAAAAAGATTGACCTAAAATCTATTTGTAGATTAAGGACTGGCATGAATTTATATGTTTAGTTGCATCCACTTTCAGCCAATATAGTTGCAAGTATACAAACTGTAGAATGGCTAGATGTATTCCTTGAAGACGATGCCAAATACGATGTCCATTAATCACCCACTCTTCTAAGGTTTCCCTCACTGAGAAGCGGTTGAATTTTAATTCAGTAATCAATAAAATCTACGTAGGATTTTGGGCTCTAACCTAAAGTTTTTGTTCATGCGTGTGAGATTGTGAACAATGAGTAACACTTCATGCACTTAAGACTGGTTAATATCTGAGCCATGCAGTGACTTTCAGAAGCTTATGTGATCAAGCACGATGATGGTCTTTAATTTTATTGTTGTCAGAGGGAGAAGAACCGCAGAGATGAATGCAGCCAAAGAAGTGGATTTTAACCAATTTCAGAAAATTTTTCCACTGTAAACAGAATGCAACAAACATAATTGCCTAAGATTAGAATGGACTCATGATAATAAGAACGGTTGGATTCAAAAAAAATCTTATGCTCAGTTGTGCTTGAAACAGTGTCTGAAGAGAAAGAGTCTTGTAATGAAAAAAACTTTTTGATTTTTTAAGCACCTGAAAATGAAAGAGAGAATAATTATAAATAATAAAAAAATAAAAAACTAATGAAAATGTGCGATGTTGCATGTCCTCGGCAACGATGCAAAAATGAAAGCGTAGAAAATCGGTGTGCTAAAATGTGAATTTTATATGTTATTATGTATGCACAAGATTCTCTATATTTTCAGATAAAGGAACAATGAACAATCAAAAATAACCCCTAAGGAATATAGCATCAAGTTCTGGGATCGAACACAGGGACATGACGAAATAGCATGAGTTTTGGAAAGAGATTCGCTTCGAATTTGGTAGAAATGCAAGATGAGCTCTTTTAATTTTTCTTTGATTTTTAAAGTTCAAAATGTAATGAGAATGGTTCCAATAGATTGCAAATATTTCCAGGATCTCGTAGGATTTTTCAGTGATATTTTTGGAGTTTCTGGCTTTTTTTAATGATTTATCAAAGATGCATTGGCATAAATGAGATTTTCAAAAAAAGTTAGGGCTCGGATGCAAGTAAATTAAAAACTAAGGGCATGATTGAAATTAAACAAATTGGATGGATAGAAGTGATATTTTCCAAAAAAATATTTAAAGAGAAAATTGCAGAGAAAGAAATAAATTTTAAGATAATTAAAAAAAGATCCCTAGAGGATTGAAATGTGATTAATAAAAACTTGAATAAAATAAATGCAAATATTACTGAATATAATAGATGAAATGGAAAAATTACATAAAAGTGTTTAATAAAATTGCAAAGAGGTCCAACTGAAATAAAAATTAGAACAAAAAATAATGAACTCTACAATGGAGCCCTTAGTCTCCAAGAGAGTTGGAGTTCCACCCAACCATGCCCGACCGTAGGTGACGGAGCACGGGGCGATAGAACATGGGGCGACAGGCCTTGGAGCGACGGTGGCACAGGCGGAGAGCGACAGAGAATGCTGAAGTGGCGTAAAGGACGGGCGACAGCGTTGTGGAGATGGTTTTAGGGTTCGTCGATCCGGTGATGGGTCCTCGATCTCTTGTGATCCTATTCCTTTTATAGATGGAGATGGAGGGGACGATCGTCGGTTGGCAGCGGGCGAGGGAGAGGAGACGACGCAGGCATTGGTGCGGTCGAGGGAGAAGAGGAGGCGTGGGCAGCGTCAAGCGGTGGACCTCAGCGTGGGGAGGAAGATGAGATGGGGGTTGATGTCATCGCAAATGTCAGCGCCTCCAATTATTTTTTTTATTTTTTTAAATGATGGCATCATGCTAACACCAGCTATTTTGTCACGTAGAGATTTTTTTACAAATGAAGAGGGAGAATGATAAAATCCCCTTTGGGCTTCTTCCAAACTAGGCCTGAAAAATAAAAATACAAAATGGTTAGAAACTCAATATGGGCTTGGATCCCATATTTATTACAAAATAAATTAATGCAAATTTTCTTCTTCTTCTTCTTTAAAAATGTAAAGAAATGTTTATAGAATTTTTAGATGATTTGAAATGCAGTGCATATGAAAATAATGAGATGAAAATTAAGCACAAAAAATATAAAAAATGCATGGATTAAAAATATAATACTTAGTTCAAAGAGGTATAAAAGTATGATAAATAATAAATTCATCATACGCCTATACTCAACTTTTGCTAGTCCCGAACAAAACAACGATGTGCAAAGAAAAAGACAAAACAATTAGAGAACGATAAGAGAGAGTTTGCAGCAGACACACCCACAAAGTCCTGAGATTTTAAATCAAGTCTAAACAAATAACAAACAGAGATCATGTCAACCTTTAGATTAATAATGTGTTCAGACTCCCCTTATATTCGAGTATTCAATTTGACAACCCTCTATTTCCATTAACTTTAGTCAGTTCCATCCTTAGGTCAAGTCAGATCATCCTAATCAACAAATATTCTCTTTAACCTTGAACTTATAGCTCTTCCCAAATTCTGAGACAAGTACACTGTACAACCTTAAGCAAAGTACTAGGAGATTCACAAAATACAAAGCCTCTATTTTTTCTAAGTCTAGGCTTATTCTCATTTTACCTGAGTCTGTCAGCAAAAGAAAATGGTTGCAAATTGTAGAGAACTTGGATTTTGGGGGGGTTTCTGTAGACGGCTTTGGTCTGTTGCTCTCTTTTTTTTCTTCTTTTTGCAGTGCATAACCACGGGCCTCTTTGCCCTCTTTTAAACTGATAGCAACATTAGTCTGCTACTTGGCTTATTTTGTAGAGTTGGATTATTGAGTAGATTTTTCTTTGGTAGGTCTTTGCTTTGCATTTGTATTTTTCGAACATGGATCCCTTATTGTTCCTTCTTTTTGACAAGATTTTGTGGCATTGGGTATCAAGAGTGTACGTGTATAAAATGTGACTTTCAGATACATCTATAAGGCAAGTTTACTGACAGATCCAAACTTATGGAAAATAAATGGTTCCTGAACTTAGATCATTGAATTTTTTTTTCCCGAGATTCAGAGTCACTCCCTTCCCTTGCCGGAGATTGAAACAATTCCTTGCACACGCAAACTAAGTTGAAATAAGGTGCAATATGCAATTTGTTCAATAATCAATCAAGAGTAAAAGAGTGCTAAAGCTATCTAGATGATCTATTTAGATACATATTTTGGTCACCGCATGAAACTCGTGGAACTCAAGGAACTAAGTCTAAAATAGACATGAAGAGTAAAATACTCAATTTTAAAGAAATCTTCTCAAATTAAGTGAAGTAAGGTCTTCTCTATCTAAGATCGAAACTTGTGAAAACCATACTAAACCCCCCCCCCCAAAAAGTTAGGATAAAATAGGGAAAATATTTGTGGACTTTTGAAAAAATTTGCTTATTTTTTTAAAAGATTTTTTGCATTTTTTTTGTGAAATTTTGGGTATATGCAAATGTTTTTTGTATTTTGTTAAAATATGCAAAAATGATGCAAAGTTTTTTTTTGAAATACGATTTTTTTTGAAAAATGCAATAAAATGAGAAATATTTTTGGTTTTAAAATAAAATCAATGTAAAACAAAATGAAATGCATGAAAAAATGAGAAAATGATAAAAAAATGAAATGCATGAGATGCGATGCACCCCCTGCTTAGACAAAGTCATGTCTCCATATGATAATGGAGAGGAAAAAGATATCCTGATTGAAGGGAATGTAGATGCAGGTGATGAAAGATGCTCTCTTTTATCACTTTTTTTCAATTGATGTTTTGTGGGATTCCCCCACACTTATTCCAAACTAAGTATAAACAACAGTAAGAAAAAAGGAGAGAGAAAATACCTTAAGCAGTTGTACAAATAGAGGGCTAGATTTATGGCTTGTCAAGGCATGCAGTACTCAGACTTCCTGCAAGAGTAGAGTTTAGCCCGCTGGCATCAGGCCATCGGGTTCAATTATGGGTTTTAATCGATGGTCATTCACTCGAAATGTAGCATTAGTGCTTGAATCTCTAATTACCACAGAGCCATTATCGAAAACTATAGTTACTACATAGAGACCTTTCCATTTTAATCTTAGTTTTTTAGGGAATAATTTGAGTTTAGCATCGAACAACCATACCTTTTGATCAACCCTAAAACTTTTCCTCGAAATATGAGCATCGTGTGGCTTCTTAATTTTGTCTTTGTAGATTAAATTTTTATCATATGCTTGAGATCTCAATTCCTCTAACTCAACAAGATCCAGTAATCTTTTCTTCCCAAGATCATCGAAATCAAGGTGATATTTCTGAATAGCCAGGATGGATTTGTGATTGACCTCTACAGGAAGGTGACATGTTTTTCCATAAACAATATGGTATGGGGTCATTCATAGAGGGGTACAGAAGGCAGTCTGATAGGTCCAAAGAGCAGAAGTCGTGTTGTGACCAATCCTTACGGTCTGATCTCAGAGTTTTCTGAAGGATGGTTTTTATCTCACGATTGACAATTCTGCAAGATTATTGTTTTCGGGGGTGATACGCGGTCGAGACTTGATGTTGGACTCCATTCTTGTTCAGGAGTTTCTTTATCGTAGAATTTAAGGAATGAGTTCCTCCATCACTAACGATCACTTTTGGTAGGCCAAAGCGAGTAAACAAATCATTCAGAAATTTGACTACAGTTATGCTATCAACAGCACGAGAACCCAACAGGAAACATAATCAACTACCAGAAATATGTACTAATATCCATCTGAGTTAGTGAATGACCCCATGAAGTCAATGCCCCATGTATCGAAGACTTCAACAATATGAACTGGTGAAAGAGGCATCATCTCTACAAGTCATGGTTCTAGTTGTCTGGCATTCAGGGCAAGTTCGAACAAATTTATCAGCATCCTTGTGTAAGGCCAGTCCACATTGCAAAACCTTAGCTGCAATTTGTCTCCCTGAATGATGTCCTCCATATCCAATACTGTGACATTGAGTTAGGACACAAAGAGTTTCAGAGTCAGGTAGGCATCATCTTCATATCAAATCAGCGCCCTCTTTGAAGAGTAGAGGGACGTCCCAGTGATAGTGTCCGGCTAGAGCCTTAATTTTTTTCTTTATTATGTCTCGACCAATCCTCAGGTAGTTTGGAAGTGACAACGAAATTGATGATATCAGCATACCAAGGAATTTTAGAGACATCCATACTGGAAGGGGTCAGAAATAGGGACCATGGACTCATCAGAGTCGTATGGTAGTAGAGTTGAATGAAGTCTTGATAGGTGATCAACAACAACATTCCTTACTCCAGCCTTATCTAATTATGTGAAGTTGTGGTATTTACTCACTCTCTTAATTCCTTACGGTTCTTCAGTTTCTAATTCCATGTGACAAAAAAGATAAAAAGTGGTCTTCTCATTCCTCTCCCCACGCGCAATGCTACATGTCATCCTTTCCCAATTCCTCCACTATCTCTTACTTGGCTTCTTTGTGTACAAATAGCACAATCACTCCAACGGCCAATGTGGTCGACTTCCCCTTCGTTTACAAGAAGCACAAAACATCATACTCATTCCTCTCCACACTTGTGGTGCGACAACTTCTGTCCCATCTCCAAGCGCTATTGTTATTAACGAGATTACTAATGACCTCAATTGCTTCTTCAAAAAAGTTCACTTACAATGAATACAAAATTAATCTGCTGCAAAAGGTTTGTTAAGAGGCTTGTAAGTCAAACTTGAACTCCTTGAGTCAGCATTCATGGGCTCGAATCTTATTGAGTCCGAGCTCGAGTCCAAGTTTTGTTATCCAATTTGAATATGAGTCAGGGTTGACTCTACTCGTTAACTCGTTAACTAACTTATACGTAACCTTTTAAAATAGATATTTGTGATCCAGGGTTTTTTAAGATACATAGTTGTACTTTTATTTTTATCATATTATATAAATGTAGTATCTTTCTTAATTGTGTAACATTTCATGCATTATCGTACTATATATAATATAATTATTATTAAGGGTTTTTACTCTACGAAACTTAGGCTCTTTGTAAATTACTACCGTCTCAACTTTGTAAACATCATTATCATCACCCGATCCCGTAATATAACACTTTCATATCACGTGGGAACCATATTACATATGCGGTTAAACCTGTCTATAAAATGTTTTTATCCCTTTCTTTATTAAATTCATATTCTGTATTTATTTTCAAGGATAGTGTAACGATACTATTCATATTTTATATTTATTTTCAGGGATAGTGTAGCGATACTATTAATATTTTAAAATGGTGCAAAATTGTGTAACACTTGTATCTATATAAATATCCAACCTCGTGCATCCATACATGGCGTATCCCAATTTGGTCCATTAACATGGTGAAGCACTGTCACTGCAACAAAACCGAGCTATAGTGATGCTTTTTTTCATAATCTGTAACTAAATCATCCATTGTTAAATATATAGTGACGATATTATTTGCTAATGAATATATTATGCATCACTATATCATTAGCGATGGTCCATATAACAATGCTTATCCATTGCTATTTTCCAAAAAAATTATTAATCATTGTTAAATTTTGAACAACCATTTATTTAGTCACATATTATGAAAAAACGTCACTGTAGCCCTAGCCCTATTTTGTTGTAGCGTATCCATGAGGCCGAACAAAGAATAGAGTGAGCTTGCCCCATAAAAAGCCCTGTGTGGAATATAAGCTACCAATTGGAAGTTTCCACTTCATCCATTTATTCAAAAGAATGCAAAAGGTTAGATATGCTACTAATATTCATGAATACATGTATCAATAAGTATGAAAAATGTAGTACTATATGCTAAAAACATATACCAATACGCAATTAGTAAGATTTGATGCGACTATTAAAAAATCTAAATTGATTATCTTATATTTAAGTGGAAATGAAAGTATTTGTATATATATCCGCATTCATTTTAAAATGAATATGGATGAAGATACCAAAATATCAATAAACAGATACAACAATCAATTGAACACTCGGTCTTACACGTCAATGGATACAACTAATATAATCATAGAAATCATTGATAAAACACAATAAAATACTAATAAACAATAGACTCGCACACTTGAGCCTACGCATTCACGGACATAAAATTAGTAGAAATCATTAATAATGTTTTTCTTTAAATAAATTATGAATAAACATATATAGTGATAAATCATACACGAGCTTACACGTCCAGGAATATAAGTAAATTTACTCCCTGAAAAATATTTCAATTGAACTTTCTTGCAATAAATTATGAATAAACAATACGATAATGAATTGAGCAACTGATATTACATAATTGCGGATGAAAATAATGCTACCATAGAAATCACTAATAATATTTCAATTGAACATTCTTGCAATTGATCCCATATCTAATGTATAATCAATCTCCTTAAGTAGCTCTACAATAAATTATATATTGTGACATTTATTTTAAATCCGTAGCTAAATTGTTCATTGTCAAATATATAGTGACAAATATTATTTGTTGTGAAATGATTTTGTATATTAGAAATTAATGAAGAAAGTTATATGCATTGCATATCATTAGCAAAGCCATATATAGCAACGTTTATATATTCCTATTCTCAAAATTGAGCTAATCATGCTATTTTATTTTGTTCAAAATTTAACAAATAAGCATCGTTACATAGAGCATTACTGGTGATATACACCAGCTATGGCTTTCGTCACTAATTTCTTGTATAAAAAACAATTAGTAACGAATAATATTCATCATTATAAATTAAACAATGGAGGATTCAGTGACTTATTAAAATGCCAATACATACCCAATTTGTTGTAGGGTAGGGAATCACATAATATAATTCACGCACTTTTTTATTTTTGCTTTTCACGAATATTTCTACCACATGTTCAATATTTATTAAAATTATCAAAAAAATACAAAAAATATGATGATTCATTTATAAATGACTTAACTTAGTAGCGTGAATTTATGAGATCATTTCCTTGGAAGACAGCTACCTGGTTGGAATAGAACAAATCATCCCATACTTGGTAATAATGGAGCAGGACGAGTTAACGAACAGGTCAGGTACTTACACCATGGACACCACTTAGTGTAACAGCCGCGCAAACATTGTTTACTGACTTTGGTTTAAGTTGGTGTTTTATGAATGTGATGATGCAGTTGCCACTTGGAAATGGAAATTTCTCATATGTATTATTTTTTAAGGGTAAGTACGCTATGATTTCTATTACTACGCACAAAAAGAGCAGTGAATTGCCCCGCCGTTACAAAAAGTATAAACAGGAAATGCTCTAGCGAAAATCGCCCATTTGGTGAGGACATAACCACATTAGTTCATATATATTTCATATGGTGAGTGGTACCATCGGAGCATGTTGTGCCTATTCCGGTTATTAATTAAAGATCTAGAGGTTGTTCTGTGCAATAAACCACTCTCTTTAATACAAGATTATGCTAGTACGAATGTGCATAAAGTCATATTTCAAAACTATGTGCTTCGACTCTTCTTAATCCCTTGCTAGTCATGGCAAATCGTCAATGGTGTGCATCACATCCAGCAAGAAACTGCGATGACGTAGTGAAATTCCACAAGCAACACACGTGCAGCTTCTCACCTGTTCTGCTCTACCATAATACATGCACTAAGACAGTGTATTGAGTAACATGCCAAAATTATACTTGAAGAATATAATTAAATTTAAAGGAACGAATTTAAATACACTCCCTCTTCATATCTGAACATCGTGATTTTTCAATGAACACTGTTTTCTAGATCCCTTCAACCTGTGAATTTTCCTTCTAAAAAGCAATGGCTTAAATAGACCCTTGGAAGGAATATGAAGAGCCTCATGCCGCAGTCTTCGGATGAATCTGCCTTTCCCTGAAACCAAAAAGGGAAAGTATCAGATTCATCTCATATGCTAGATCAACTGTAGTTTATAGAAGATGTGATGCTCCTCGTAATGCTGCAACTGCACAGGCACTTACTGAGAAAGGGGACTAGTTTTAGGACCCAAAGTTAAACGACTATTAACTTCTAAGCGCAAACGGCCATGAGGACACCTTTCGTTTTCCTTTTAACCTGATCTGCTTCTCTTTTTGAAATATAAAGACCCTACAAAGGTAAGGACATGACAGAAGAATGCAATTGGGTCACTGAAACGTAAATCATGATCGGACGTCAGACTCCTATTCTAGTTCCCAATTTAACTTTATACTAATTTCAAAATATGATTCATAAGTACAGAAAATTTTCAACCTGACTCCTAACCGAGCATCATGTTCGGTCTCTTCTTACCTCTCCCAATGCCTGGAGTAGTGTTGAACTAGACCAGACTGTCAAAGTGGTCAAACTGATGAATCAAGCAGCACGAGATGTTTGATCCAAAACATCACATTTGCACTTAACTCCACCAGTTAAAGACAGTACCATAGAGACCGATTGGGCATTTACACAATTGAAACGAAGAGCCATAATTTGACATCGTACAACAACAACAAAACCTTTTCCCACAATTAAGTAGGGTCGGCTACATGGATTCTTCACCTCCATTCAGATCTATCTTGGGTCAATCCCGGGCTTATATCCAAAAAACTAAGATCCCTCCGTATAGTCTCTTTCCAACACTTCCTGGGCCGCCCTCGCCCTCTCTTAGCCTGCTCAACATCCCAACACTCGCATCTCCTAATTGGTGCATCAGCTAAATAAATTTGACATCATAGATTGAAAAAAAATGTTATCGATGCTTGAATTCATAAACTGATGGAGTGGGTACAATATTTATAAAGTATTAAATGGATCTCTACTCAAGATATATTTACCGACTACAGATCCCAATACCCGTCCTTAAGTTGAACATAGATATCAATCATGTTCAACTTGTCCACATTCACTTCATATTACACGATGGAAAGGCCTGTGATGAAATGCCAGCCAACTTATTTTCTGACATGATGGAAGGCAGGCATGGCTGAATGACATCGATTTTTTCTGGTATAAAATGTTGACTATCCACTTTGGCATGCTTAGTGTGACCATGTTGGACATGACTAAAGGCGATGTTAATTGTCATCTTGTTGTCGCTATAGAGCTTCATTGAGAAACTGAGCTGCAGCAATTCAACAACCCGAGTGCCATTGCACAATATTCAGCAGCAGCAATTGATTTAGCATATAGCCTTGTGATGAGATTCGGCTACATAACCCCAAATTTAGTCGACGCACTAGGTCTTTACAGATTTATCAAACTGATTTTTTTGCACCAAGTTAATAAAGTTTTGAACATTCACGGGTATTTGGGATCTGTTCTGTTCTTCAGTAAAAAAATAAGTATACATCTAGACCAATCATCGACCATTATTAGGGATGTAAACGGGCCAAACCTGAAACCTACAATTACAATTAGGTTCGGTTTATTTATTTAATAGAACATAAATCACAATTCATTTATTTTCGAATCGAATTTGAATCGAATCTCTATTTAATTAAATCGAACATAAGTGAATATCGAACTTGAGAATTCTCTGACGAGGAAGAGTGAAAAGAAAAGAAATGGAAATATATGATATGTATAATTAGAATAAAATCTCATTCAGTTTTTTTCTTTATCTAACTCTTCTTCATCTTTTAAAAAAATAGATTAACAAGGATTTTTCTCTTTAAAAAATTATAATTGTAATATATTTTTATATCAGTTCGGATGAGGAATAAGGAATAATGTGGGGCTAAGCGCTAAATAAGGTTTATAGTTGTTCTGTTGATTTGAGAATAAAGAAGGGAATGTACTGACATATAGATAACGGATGTTATAACCACAATGTGACCAACTAATTTGAGATAGTTAAAATCGAGACAAAATCTACTTATCTCGTCAATATCCACTTATTTCCAGATGAAGTCCACTTATCCCAAGACAAATTCAACTTATCCAGATAAGGATTTGTAAATATGTCTATATGTGTGTAGAACTTTTAACGAATCGAACCTAAGCGAACCTATGACTTTTAGGTTCACTTCGTTATTTAAAATTTTAGGTTCGCTTCATTTATTTAATCGAGCCTAAACTTGTGTTCATGTTCAGTTCATTTATTTTCGAACTGAATCTGAATTGAATGTTTAGCAAGCCGAATCTGAGCAAATATCGAACTTTGAGAATTTTTTGACACCACTAATCATTATATAAATATCTATAATCATAAATATAGATCAACCCGTTCGAACCCCAAACATATCACGATGGTATGCTTGAGATTTGCCAGGCCTCCCACATAATAGAATCGCCATCAACCTCCAAAAACTATGCAGTAACAGTTGTTCAAAAATGATCCATGCAATAGTGCCACAATAATTTTACATGTAGATTGTCTTGTCGTTCCTCTACAAAAAAGACAAGCATCAGTGATCTATGTAGGAAGCTTGTAGAGATCTTCAGATACTATACCAATCCCAAAATTCATACTTATCACAAGATCCTGCAATACACATGGTCCTTGTGAAAAAATAAATTGAAGCTTAATTCTTTTCTGATCTTAGTAATGGTCATAAGGTTCAATGGAAGGTCTAAGAAATGAAGAGCATTAGGTAATATGAAGCTATCACGTACTGTGATGTCCTTTCCCCCACAATGTTAATTTTGGAGTCAGTCAAAACACAAGTACAACGTAGTCACAACCTTATTCAAGTATGTACTCAAAGTATTGTGCATTTCCAATGACAAGATCAGTGACACAATTACTCAGAATTCATTTCTCACTAAAGGATGAAGTACCATTACTGTTTACTATTTTTTTGGGAAGAAAGGACGAACCTCCATAAAATGCCCGCTCAAGCTTCGTATTTATCAGAAAGAATTATAAACAAGAAATTACATCTTACGTGTTTCACACAGCACCATGGCATGCGCAATTACATTATCATGATAAGATCTCATGTCCTTGGAGATCACACCATTCCTTGCCAACCATATCGCCCATGTGTGCAATCACCATGTTCCTGCCTTTAGTTGATCTCCTCCAATCGTAACTACAGGAGTCTCAGAAAGAGTCCATGTAATGCCATCAGAGCCCCCCCTCCCCAGTGCCGGCACTGCAGAAATCTCCCTCAATCCGGAACACATGAAGCAAAGGTAGTTGATGTCATTTGTTGCATTCCCACATCGCCTAGAGGTCCCATCACATCCGAAAAAGATCATGGCCCTCCTAACTCTTATCATAATACATCCTCTTCAAAGTAGCCAAAGGAAAATCTTAAACCTAATGGAAATCTTCCAATTCCAAATTCTTATGCAGTCACGAGCCACCTCATCAGTTGTTGAAGTTGTCTAGGCAGATAAAGCCTTATACGCCTTCTTCACAGTGAAAGATCCAACTCGCCAGCACCTGAAATCATGACCTTCCTGACGCTCCTACATTCTGACCAACCTGCTCAACAAGGCCATGAGCTCCTCAGCTCTTTGGTTCAAAAATCCTGCTACAAAGTCGGTGTCCATGATCCTCCTAACAACACATTTGCAACACTATCCTGCTTGTTTTCTGCCAAAGAATACAATTTGGTGTCGCAAAAGGACCTCTCCTCTGAACAATCATCTCACCAAAACAAGGAACTATGTCCATCTACCAGAACATGTTGAAGCGAGGTGACCACATCTGGCAATACAGAACAAATGCCCGCCAAAAAGTGGACGACGAGGACACAATCTTAACGTTTGCAAACAAGCTAGGCAAGACAGGGTAAATATGTATGATCCTCAAGTTAGAACTCCCCCCCAAATTATAATCACCCGCTTCTAGAGCAGGGCCCTATTCATGTCTTCAAGCCGTAGAGTCCCCCCTCTCTAATAGGTTGTCACCATGTCCCCTCCACCAAGACCATTCACCTACTAGTATTATTCTTGACTTGAACAGCAGGGACTTGATTAATAATCACATAATCCATACCTTTATCACTGCTGATCAAGGCTTCAGAAAGGACAACCTGAAGTTCCTTACCCCGATCAGCGAGACCCTTCAACTGACCTTTGCCACTTGATAGAGTATATGTAGCAACACATGTTACTGGATGTGAAAAACTACAAATCCCTTGTCATATCTTTCCTCGCCACACATTTTTTCATGTGAAGCTCTCCCAGAAGCTATCAACAAGATGCTCTGCCTTTTTGTAATGGGTGTGCTTTTTTATCGTACTACTACTATGTGTTTTTGCTATCAAAACAAAAAGGCACCATGGTTAGCGGTTGGAGGTTAAGAGTCCCCATGACTGAATCCTCGCACACACCTTCTGTCTTCCTTGGCTTCGATCTAATAATATACTTCCTCTAGAGGAAGAAGTTTTTCGACGTTGGTTAAGGCAATTAAAAAATATGGTGATTCGGTTTCTCCATAGTAGGGATGAAAACAGATACAGATATATCTGAATATCTTCTTATTGTATTCGAAAAATTACCGGATATGGATATCCGTATCCTAATATTAATCGAATACGGATCGAATATGGATATGGGTTGTAAAAAAATTCCGGAGACAGATACGGTAATGGCTTGAATATCCGGATCCGGATATCCGAATACAATATTTAATATTGTTTTATATATTAGTTAATATAATATAACTAACATCCCCATGTTATTATATTTCTATTATATATTATACAATACAATATATTATGATATTGATAAACTTTCGTATGTTTGGAGAAACGCACAAACAAAAGTTACGAACCCCAATCCCCCTCTTTGCTTCCGGTCAAGAACGCATGTCACCTCGACGTTCTCTTTTGTCATGATGCAACTTATTTATATTTCATTGCTATTTTTTAAAATAATCATAAACTTTAATACAAATTCAATTCGTATCCGTATGTGGTCTTTATTCGATCTGTATTCGGATTCCATTTGGATTTACTCTTTATTCGATTCATATTTGGATTGGGTCTTTATTTGATTCGTATTCAGGTCCGCTCTTTATTCTATCCGTGTTCGGATCCGATAAATATCCGATTCGAATTCGTATCCGTATTTTCAAAGATATGGTCCTTAATGCATATCTGAATCATATCCGTATATGTATTAGTATTCGATAGGGATGAAGCAAATATAGATATGGAAAAAGGCATATCCGATCTGTTTTCATCCCTACTCCGTAGACAACCCCAATAATGATTTTGATCTAATAACTCTCTAGCTCATCATCATGCATCACACGGATTGCGAAAACACCACCAGCATTACACGAACTTGCAACAAAGGGGAGGCATGACCTGTCTGAGGATCCAACAAGCACCACCTTGACCCACTTGGGACTAGGGTTTGCAAGACCCCCCAACCCCTTCGTCCCCGTCAATTGTGCCCCCTCCCCAACAAAGCCAACACACCATCATTGTGTGAATCTCGCCCGAACAGCCTAGAAAAAAACACAAAGAGAACCTAGCCAACCTCGTTGACTTTGCAGGCTCTGCAATAACCTCCATCTCTGCCGCCTCTCCTCCTCTGCCACCAGCTCCTCCGTGCACAGATTTCCCAACAATGACAAGGTGCCCAAAGACTATAGCACCGACTCATCGACCAACTCCATGTCAAGATGAAAAGAACTCCCTATAAGGAAAGCCACCACCTAAAGGTACCGCCCATCATCGCAAGAACATCCCAAGGTTCCCTCGGCCAAAAACATGTCAGCAAAACCTCGTGGAATGGTTTAGTAGTTGAAGCAATTGTGACACTCGAATCTGAATCATATGAATCCGAAACCAAATCCGACCCGATTAAGGGTTTGCATGACCAACTAATAATCAATTAATATTGAATAAACCCAGATCGATCCATAAATCGCAGATCGGATCCCGTTCAGATGCAATTGATCAAAAATCGATTGCATCATAATTCGTGTCACCGGGAAAAAGCTGCGACACGGTCTGAACAGAAAAGCAAACCGAGTCCAACATAAAATTCGATTCAACAAAATAAGACTAAGGAAATCGGTCGTTCGTCGATCGGAGGCCGTTTGACAATTTAAAATCGTAAATTCGCAAACCAAGATCGTATCTCAATTCATCTCAGATCAAAAGTATATTTATTATACTCATTTTAATCGTCATTCAGAGACGATCGAAACGAGTTATTGGTCATCTAAATCAGAGATTCCAGGTGGAAATGCGTATGACTTTGATACTTCATATAAAAGAGATTGGAATTAAAAAATATAATATAATTTCAATTTCCAGCAGCCTACACGTGGGGCCTTCTCCCCCTCCATTTGTCAAGCCCTTCTTTCTTTCTTCCACGTTTTCACTCTTTCTTTTCTTAATTTCTCTCTTTTCCAACGAAGGTCCCAGACCCTTCTCTTCTTGCAGCCAAGAAAGCAGCTAGAGTTGTTGCTCCCTGCTGCCTCGTTGCTGCTGATCAGCAGCTACAGCAGGAGTCATTGCTCCTTCGGCTACAACTGCTACTGCTTCATCAGCTGCAGCAGCTGCTGCTTCTTTGGCAGTTGCAAGCCACAAAGAAGCAGTTGCTGCTGCTTTCTCCAGCAGCTGAGGTGCTGCTGCCCATAGCAGCCCTCCTGTTTCCATTGGAGCTATTGTTGCCCTTCTTCCATCTGGAGCTGCAAGGAGCCAATCTAGTTGTTGTGTTGTTGCATGCAAGCCTTGATCAAGCCTCTTTTTCCTCTAATTTGGAGCAATTCAAGAGGTATAATTCTTCCTCCCTCTTGCTGTCATGCATGCATTCTATCTCCTTTGATCCCACATTTACACTCTTTTGAGAAGGTTCACTGTTCTCATAAGAAAATAGTATTTTGGTATGTCATGTTCCTCCATTGAGCAACGTTTATGAGATTCTTATGTCATATTTCAGCATTTGATGCATGAATTGTGCAAATAAAATGATCGACTGTGTAGCTTGGATCATTAACTAATCCTTTCTGGAAAAAACCATTTGCCTTTCCCCCCTAAATGATCTAGTTTTTACTCCAAGGATGAGAACGTTGATTTTTGGATGTATACTTCTAACTCAAACTTCCATCTCTCCTATCCTAATAACCTGTTGTCTTTTATGATAATTTTGTATCCTTTTAAATGCCATTTGGATATTAATCTTTTAGGTAAACTAAGTCACATGATAGGCTGCTAGTTTTATTCTTAAAAAATGGGTTGATGCATGTAACAAGTTTATGGAATTAGTCTCGGAATTCCGGAATATTTCTGCCATTTCTTTCTGAATTCTATTGACAGATAATTACCTGATTATGTCTTGGTCTCCAAAATATTCTAGGGTTAAGACGGACCTAATTTGAACAATGGCTAAATTTTGGCATAATCAATTTCTTCTCTGTTTTGCTTAACTGAAAAAGTGCTCTGGAGAGTGAAAAGGAAATTTATGTGATGAAAATTTCCGTATGCATTATTGGTCAATTTTAGCAAACTATATAAAATGGTCTTACTTGGAGCTAGTAGCTTTTATGTTGAATATGGGAATATATGGCTTCGGGCGTTACCACTATGGGAACTCACTCCTTTTTTACCTTAAAATTCCAAAGAACACATTACAACCCACGGTTCATTAAACTTTTAATATCAATTTAGTGGTTAGTTCGTTTCAAATATAAACAGGTCGAACTTAAATAGTAACCGTAGTTGAGAATCACATAGAGATGATGGGGCAGTAAAATATTGGGTAAACGAATGTGGTCATTAAAGGAATGTGTGTTTTCTTGATAATTATGCAGCCTAGGTTGGTGTTTCCAGATTTGTCGTTACTTATAATGTCAGGGTATTGTTGAAGTTGCTTTGAACTAAAATACTTTTAGCATGAGCTCCATGATCGATTTTGCATGCAATAAAGCCAAGAAGAGCAGATTAGGTCTATACTTACTCATAAAATAAGCTTTTCTCATAACTGAAAATCCTACAACTTTATCTTTCATGGTGCAAGCTTAAGCTTCGTGGTAAAACCATGGAATTAAAAATCACGCCTCGAGGCACTCGAGGCGTATGCCTCGAGGCGAGGCGGTCTATTATGGGTTTGAGGCGTACGCCTCGGCCTTTTGAAGTGAGGCGGTCGCCTCGGTGATGGAAAACGCCCTAAGGCGTATGCGCCTTGAGGCGATACGAGGCGAAATCTGAGGCGATTTTAATTATATGTGGGTCTCGTGCATCGCACGTGACCGACTTTAAGAGGTTTCTTTCGCCCGAGCCCCAAATCCTATTCAACATATTCAACCTTCCGTCTCTGGAACTGCCAAAAAAAACCCTATTCAACCTTCCCTGTCGCGATTCTTATCATCCTCCTCCTCTGTTGCTCTGCATCGCGCGCCACCGCATCGCCGGGCTCGAAAGCAACGCCGGTGTCGCCGCCTCCTCCTCTGCATCGTGCGCCACCACCGCCTCCTCCTCTGTATTGTGTGTCGCCTATTGTGTTAGCTTTAGGTATGGGTTTTTATCATCTTTCGAGTTCGATAACATGTTTGGTTTTTTCTGCATTTCTTTTATTCGTAAAGAATGTTTGAAATCTGGTTAGTTTCTCACACAATATTGCAAATTCCATGAAGTATGTATGAATTTGGATCTGCATGTTTAATGATATTTGATTATGAATAAGTAATTACATAACCTGTAAAGACTTGATTTTTTTTGAAGGATGAAAGAAAATTTCATTGAAGGATAGGAACAACTATTCAACAGATCATTTTTTATGTATTTAAGATTTGAACCCTGATTGGTAGGCAGGTTTGGATGGGTAGTTTCCGTATTATTTTTATTAAATCTACTTGTAAAGCATTATCTGAAAAGCTTGATCGAACTCGAGTGGGTGTTGGAAGAGGGAGAGAAAAATCGAGTGGGATTTGGTTTTGTTCTACTGTCAACTGTATTATAATAAAATGTTGCCATTTTTAATTATGATTAATTAGGGTATTACCTATCATGAAATGTCAATCAAAACCCAAGGGTGTTGATTGTTAACCCCAACTTATACAGTGGTTTTTGTGTACTAAATGGACCGGATTTGAGTCAATTAAACTATATGCACGGATATATAGTTTTATAATATCTCCTAGACCAACTGCTTCATAGAGTTGCACTTTCGAATGCAATTGTTTCATAGTCGGCCCTATCAATAAATTAAGTTCTCAGTCATTAATAATTAAAGTTCCCAGTCAAATTCCAATTTCATTTAGCTACCATCCATTGGCATACATTTCAGTTTATCTCCAATTCCATATAATGGCATCTTAGTTTTGTAATTCAACTTGAATGTTTTGAATATGATTTCAGAAATGCCGAGAGCTAACAAGAAGGGCGCAAAAGATTCTGAAGGAGGTCGAAGTGACCCCGGATGGAAATATTGTATTCCAGTCGAAATGGAGGGAAAAGGTTATCTTTACGTACAATGTAATTTCTGTGCTAAGCGGATTACAGGTGGCATTGCAAGACTCAAGCACCACCTTGCAAAAACTGGGAAGAATGTTAAAGCTTGTCCAAAAGTCCCAGTTGAAGTATCAAATGAAATGAAGTGTTTACTCGCAAGACTTGAAGAGAGAAATAGAAGAGCAGTGGAAGAGATGGAAGAACTTTGCAAAGTGGGTGCTTATGAAACGGAAACACCTCATGGGAGCAATGAACATCAAACAATGACAGGAGGATCCAGCAGTGTGAAGCAAATGAGGGGTCCTATGGACTTATTTGTCGGTGCATCCGGTTTGGGAGGTCCCACGATTGGAACTAGCAACATAAATGAGAAGCAACTTCAGACAACATTGAATGCATCATGGAAGAAAGAAGAGAGAACTCGTGTTTGTCGTGATATTGGAAGATTTTTCTTTGAAAATGGATTGGCATTCAATTGTGCAAATAGTCCATCATTTCAAACAATGCTCCATTCTGTGGGAGCATTTGGGAGGAGATTGAAGCCTCCAACCGCATACGAGTTGAGATCTTGGATATTGATGGAGGAAGTGAATAACATTGGCAATTTGATGAAAGCGGCAAAGGCTTCTTGGGCGGAGACGGGTTGTAGCATCATGTCTGATGGTTGGACAGACACGAAAGGTCGTTCACTTATCAATTTTTTGGTGAACAATCCAAGTGGGACTTGGTTCTTGAAGTCCATAGATGCATCTGACAAAACAAAGAGTGCACATTTACTTTTTTCCCTGCTCGATGATGTAGTTGAGGAGGTCGGTGAGAGCAATGTCGTGCAAGTTATTACTGACAATGCCTCAAACTAAAAGGCAGCTGGAAAATTGTTGATGGAGAAAAGAAAACATTTATATTGGACCCCTTGTGCTGCTCACTGCATTGATTTGATGTTAGAAGATATTTTGAAAATGCCTTTGCATGCCTCTGTTTTCAAAAGAGCGAAAAAAGTTATCAACTACATTTATGCTCATGGTTGGGTTTTGGCCATGATCAGATCAAAGATTGGGGGAGATTTGGTCCGTCCTGCTATTACACGTTTTGCTATGGCTTTCCTTACATTGCAGAGATTGATTGCTGTAAGGGACTCTCTCGAGTCTTTTTTTACTTCCTATGCATGGAAGAGGAGTCCATATTCCACCAAGCCCCAAGGGCAAAGTGCATGCAACACAATTTTGAGACGGAAATCCTTTTGGCCGGGTGTTGCCTTTGTGATTAACACAATTAAGCCATTGGTCATGGTCTTACGAATTCAGAAAAATATCCCCCAATGGGATTCATTTATGAAGCCATGGATAGGGCCAAGGAACAAATTGCACTTGCATTGAGCAATGAAGAAGAAAAATACAAGCCATTTTGGGACATTGTGGATGCTAGATGAGATCGCCAACTTCATACTCATTTGCATGCTGCAGCCTACTTTCTCAATCCCCAATATCAATACGATTCCTCATTTTCCACACACACACACCGAGATAAAGATTGGATTGTATGCTTGCATGGAGAGGTTGATAAGCGATCCCTTGGAGAGGGCGAAAGTGGATCTACAGATAGATGCTTTCAGGAGTGCACAAGGTTTGTTTAGATATTCTAATGCTATAAATACACGCAAGAAGAGGAGTCATGGTAATGTATTCCTCTAGAGTCTCAATATATTATTCTTTGCTTTTCATTATTAAATCTAACCATATCTTACGAATTTACGACCATCATCAGCTGATTGGTGGAGGGCATTTGGAGATGATACTCCTGAGCTGACCACGTTTGCCAAAATAGTTTTGAGTTTGACATGTAGTGCATCTGGTTGTGAACGCAACTGGAGTTCATTTAATCAGGTAGTATTCTGACTTGAGTAGATCATAAACCTATTCTCTAATTATATATATTTGAAGCTTGTCCATGTATATTGGGTAGGTACATACGAAGAGGAGAAATCGTCTCACACAAGCAAAACTCAATGATTTGATTTATGTGGTGTTCAACTTGAAGTTGAATTAGAGGGAGGTCAAGAAAAAGACTGTGGAGGATCCCCTGTGCTTGGAAGATGTGGATTCTGGTGATGAGTGGATTTCAGAGCTTCAAACATGTGAACAAGATGCATATCATGAGCTTGATGCAAATACTCCTCTGGAGGTGGATGCTGCGGAAGCTGAGGAAGAACAAGATGATTCTCGTAGGAAGAAGAGAAAGAAAGGTAAATGTGATGTTAAACTTATTTCATTAGAATAAAAATACAATATACTAACAAAGTAACAAATAACATGGTATTGTATAATACAGGTAAAGCTGTGGTTGATATTGATGAGGACGAGGTTGATGAAGAAAATCTAAACTACATGGACGATTCATTGGATGATCCAATGAGCAGTAGTGAATCAGAGGATGATAGTCTTGCTGCCGCTGTTAGAGTTCACGACAATGATTAGAAGATCTCTAGGAGTCTAGAAGACGAGCATGAATCGACATTCTACTTTTTCAATTAGAAATAGGATTTGAAATCTAGAAGTTGGAACTTATTATGTTTTGTACTCTCTATTTTGTCTTGCATTTAATTCGAACAATTGGTACACTACAAGTTTACGAGTCTAAGACAACAATGGATTGCATTTGAATTCCTCTACTTGCTTTATATACTTCAAGATATGTGTTATTGTATTGCTTTCTTAATATTTATACAATAAAAGATGTTAGATTACTAAATTCTTTTGGGGAAAACTGAGGCTTACGCCTCGACCGCCTCGAGGCTACGCCTCGCCTCGATTCTGGCGGAACCGCCTTTCGTTCTTTCAAACCTTGGGTAAAACAAGTTGAATCGTAAAAATGAAGATTAGGAAATTTTAAGAAGATGATCTTCCAAGATCTAACTCATCTATAACTTTATCTACACTCCAACTTTAGTAACAATGTCCTTACAAGAGAATGGGGGTAAATAGTGAATGCTGACATGGGGCCTACTGACCATTGATCGCCGAGTTTGTGTTAATGCTCACTGCAAGGATCACTTTAGATTTGATAGCTTCTAATACTCATGCAAGGATCACTTTAGATTTGTAAAGCCAACCACACAAGATAATGTGAAATGAATCTGTAATCAAGTACGTATGTGTGATGGTGAATCAGTGATGACTGATATTTGTACCGATCATGGTGACCTGTACACATGACTGTGCGAGGGTGCGGTGACCCTCAACTGAGCGGGAGATAGGAAGCACAGTTAGGGCAATGGCCGCCAGTGCGCGGGTCTAGGATCCCAGTCTCTTGTACGGGTTTTTTTTCGCGGGCTCGTAATTTTTACGCTTCGTTGGGATACGGGTGCTTTAGTTTGACCAGTTCCACTGACCATGTTTTCAGTAAGGTGCCTAGGTTGGAGGACCCTTGGTTTTGTTTTACGAGCTCATTTTGTCCGTACACCGATCAGGCCGGATTGGAGTGACTTAGACCAGAGAGTCTCTCCCACCCGTCTCAAGGACGTAGTTGGAGTGTGCCTAGCCTTCTCCTGGATCGCTCGTTTACTGGGAAGGCGAGACGGAAGAGTCTCTTAGGAGGCTTCCTCGCTGCTTAGGTTTGGTTATTGCTCCGCCAGTAGGTGCTGGCGAGGATAAAGATTAGATCATGGAAATATCAATCATAAATCATTAATCCTCAACATTTAATAAGATCCATCATCACAGCTGACATCTCACAATAATGGAATTGAACGTAGTTTAAATCCATCACTTATGCCATCATAATCGTATAATGAAACAAGGAAGGTATTAAAGGTTGAGAGTGGAGGTGTGGTGAGTGAAAAGAGGATTCATATACAGAACAACTTGAAAACTAACTTTCCTACAAGTAGCTTGTTAAATTTAAATGTCAACACACTACTTGCTTTCTTTTGAATCCACTGAAATACATGTTATTTTAATAAATTAGATTGTACTCAACCTTTGTTGACATTCTTTTCTTCCTAACATGGATAGCAGGCTATGTCATAGTAGTATGACAACTGGATCCTGAGCTTACGCAGTTCAGACATTCGTCTTTTTACGGTACACATATTATAGCTTTCTGTACAGGATACTGTAAATGTTTATTTCTCTCTTCTGTTATATTTTGGGAAACATGTACAGAATGTCAGTTCTTTTGATACATGCAATATTTTATGGAAATTAATGCAAATATCTCTTGATGACACTTGTTGTTCTATGATTGATTATTAAACTGTAAATGTCATTCAAACGCGAAAAATTTTCCCTCATTTTCTGTAACCTAATGCGATCAATAGCAAATGTAGTACTGCAAATGATGTGTAAACAGGTAACCCGGATCTCCAGGCATCACAACAGTGGGCTTTCACTCAAGTGACTAGGGTTTCATTCCCACTACCCCAACCCCCCTTAACTACTAAAAAAACATGTTGGCACCTCCACCACTCCAACTTCCAACGCCTCTAGTACAGCCAAACCACAGCACCATACCAACAGGCCCTTAACAAAGAACAACCACCAAGGATTAACCTCCCTTGCCCCATCATGGAGTCAAGGCTTCCTCCAAAGAACCCCCGATGAACTCACCCCCATTGTTGGCAAAGAACAAAAAGATCACGTCATCCTCTATTCCCCGCACACACAGAGACGGCTCCAATAGCCATATCTCATTCTCCATGCATACTATCGCGCACTCTTCTCCAAGACCGCTAGCACCGCAAGAAGTCCCTCATGTGTCTCCTTGGAAACTAGGACACCGTCCACTAGGTTGCACTTCAAGACAGCCTCAACCTCCATCCTCACAGCAACCTTAGGAAAATCCTTTCATACATGGCCTGATCCACGACACTTGAAATAGATTGGATCCCTCGTCGAGCATCACTATACCATTTGCCCTTCCCTCATGCATGGAAAGAACCACAACCTCCTCCCACCAAGCCCTACCCAGATTCTCGCCGCCGCTTCATGACCCTCACGATCGGTGGCCCTCCAAACTTGAGGTTGCTCACTCCCCAAACCCCTGCCAACAACCTTAGAATGCGAGCTCCCCCAAACCCATTCATCTCTTGTTGAGAGATTGCCCCTCTCGGAGGGCCCCCCACCCTCCAGGCCCACACTATGCTTTCTTCTACTCCACTTAGCCATCGATTGAGGGGGAGCACACAGGATAGAGTAAATGGTTATATAGATCCACCCATAAAATCCTCTTATCTAGATACAAGTTTCAAGTCTCAACAATTTTCAAATTCCAAAGTCAGATCAAATGGATCTAATTCTACTTAGCTCTTCTTACCCAGGCACTATGTCCATCTTTTCTTTCCTTGCTAAAAGATCGCCAAAAGATGCCTGGGGTGTGGAATCTTGCTATGGTGTGTCCAGTCGTCTTGAATCCTCTCTCAAATAAGGCAGTCGAAGAAAAGATAATCCACATCCTCCTTTACTTGCACAAAGTGGGCAAGTATCCACTAACAAGGCGCATCTCAACCTATGTATCTTAGAGAAAATAAGGTCCCTTCTAATCAGCCAAGACAGCTCATTGACCATGATAAGCTTTCCAACCATTGTAAAGATGCATCATATAATGCACTCAAGTTAAAATATTCAAATATCTATGTTCAATCGAATTATAATGATTGGGCTGACGAGATATACAAGGAGAGACTGTAATATATTCCATGCAGGGAAAACAAGCGAATACGACATTCTACTCCCTAAAAAACTTCAGCATCAACATGACATTATTGTTTAAACAAATCTACAACAGTCTTAACAGTTGACAAGTTAAGACTTAAGACTGAAAATGCACCTTGTACAATGAAATGCATTTTAAATAAGAAGTTGTACCTGGATCCTGTTTGTCTGGCAGTGCCTTATGCCTGGTAGGTGCATGATCTTGTTCATCTACCTGGATTTGCTTTATCGACACATCAACTACAGGCAGGGCCGAAAAACCATTGCACAAATTGCGATCGTGAAAATCTCCCCCTGCCAACATAATGGGAGTATCTCGCACAGCATTATCTTCTTGGTCATTTATGCTAATGTTTAGATCAGTTTCACGTAATGATCTCTCACATGTCTGGGGAGTTTCAGTTTTTTCTTCTAAGTTACCGGTGTCCATCTTAATGCATTCAAGTAGTGTTGTACTGAAAGAGCATAGAGCATATTTTCTCTTATCCTCTGCAGCAGCTACAGTTTTCTCAGGAGTCACGTTGCTAGGAGGGGAAGCAACTTTTTGTGAAGACATAGCTTTGGACTCTATGTGAGAATGGCCAGAAAAGGGATTGGTTTCCATTGGACTAGCATATGATATCTCGAGAGTTTTTGGAGGCTCTAATTCGCCTTTGTCACAACTGGCTATATCAACTATTGGAGTGCATTCCATTGAAGACCCAGCATCACCAGAAAAATCATCAAAAAGCACACGAGTTTCTCCCAAATAAGAAACTACACTATCAGTGTTAAGAAGATGAACTGGTCCACTTGCCAAGTTATCATTTGGCATAGCTGGCTCGTCACTAGCACTACAGATGCTTGCCTTCAGTGAGCTGTTTGTAGGAGGTAAACCCAAAGCACGAGATAAATTATACTCGCCAGGTTTGGCAAGTTCATTTTGTTCAGCAACTGCATCAGCAGGTTTGACAGGTGTGTAGAAAGATAATACACATACCTGATCATCGGTGGTGGCAATGCTGTCGAACTTGGAATCCCCCAGGACATTGTTTGTTGTCAAACATGATACTAGTTCCGGTGTTGCAGTGACAGTATCTTCAAAAGGCATCATCAGAATATCTTGTGTGCAAGAAATTGGATCTTGCAGTGCATTTTTATTTGAAACCGTGAACAGCCCATTGAAGCTATTTTTTGATACTTTTGCAGCATTAGAAAAGTACTTGTCAAATTCCTCAACTGGCGGCAAATCACCGTCACCACTAGATATGGGATCCCAATTACTCCAATTAATAAGCAATCTGTGCCCTGAGTTCAACTGCTCAGCAGAAGGTGAAAGCTTTTCAATTCTGATGGCTTCTTTGTAAAACCGTTTCCTTGAAACTCTTTCCAGAAGTGCACTGTTCAAAAGGATGCAGTTCAAATGTCTAAAGAACATAAAATTTAAAAACAAGGCTAAGAAGATCGAACCTGCAGTTCTTTGAAACGGCTGCTTTTGCTTGTTCAGAAGACAGACAAAGTAAGCATGACAAATTTGCAACATCATAAGGCCCTCTTACTTCATCTGCTGATGTTGCTGCACTCGACAAAATTAGATTCTTCCCTCGAGTCCAATCCA
Source organism: Ottelia alismoides (assembly GCA_037367405.1). Lineage (NCBI taxonomy): Eukaryota > Viridiplantae > Streptophyta > Magnoliopsida > Alismatales > Hydrocharitaceae > Ottelia > Ottelia alismoides. The sequence goes on from JAZKJV010001704.1 coordinate 482,946, forward strand.
CTAGCAACTGTGAACTCAAATGGCAAAATATACATGTATCTCAAGTTCTCAACATCCAGAAGAACAAAACAATAATGCAAGACAAGACCAAAAACAAGTTTCTAACAAAGAGGGTGAGGGACAGGATAATTTTGCGGAATTCGGTGTAGGTGGAAAGTTATCTATGCAATATATTTCTGAGAAAAACAATTATAAATAGGGATTTATACCCACGACCATGTATACTTAGTTATCTATGCAATATATTTCTGATAAATACAATTATAAATAGGGATTTTTATACCCACAACCATGTATACTGTCAAGATTACATACAAAGCCCTCCATAAAGGTGAATTACACCTAGACAAGGTTTAGAAAGTCGGTATGCGGTATTCGTTCGGTCAAGCGATCTGAAGCGAGTAAGAGCGTAGGCAGTATATGTGGATTATGCAGTTTTTATTATTTAATTAATTAAATAATTTATTTATTGTTGGTGTTAAAGAATTAATTTATTGTTGATAATATGACACAAGCCAAAAAAAATACAAGTTAATATAAGCTATAAAATATGGATTGATCAACCTAAACATGTGGATTGATCAACCTAAACATGAGCCGAAAATAAGTAATTCTTCAATCTACAAAATATTCTTAAAACTCCGGGTATTATAAAAAAACCCCAAATAATAACCATAGCATCCCTTTAACATTGACCATGTAGTTGTCTTCCTAAAAAATCATGTATCTATAACCTTTAAAATAGCATTCCTTTAACAATAAAAACATAAAAACCCTAATTGTATTTGTGAGCCAACATTTAACTTCATAACATTAAATTAACTTCCTAACATCTAACATTCAATCTTTAAAAAAATGCCTTGACTGTGAATAACCATGTACCATTACCAATTAACAGGAGACAAAATTTGCATTCATGCTTATGCTCCTGCTCCTGCTCCAACGTTTAACTTCCCAACAAAAATATGAAGTTTACAAAAAAAATTAAAAACCTAACTTGGTCTTCTTTACATTTTAAGATTCTGTTCATATTCTTGTATTCTCAACCAAACATGTCATCAAAGTAGTATAAAGGATTCAATGGTAAAAATTTGAGAACATGTGGGGTGACGAGTTGATGGTGGCATCAATGGTGCAATATGGTCTGGGAGGAGGTTGCCGCAGGAACACTGCTGAGGTAGTGCGAGCTGGGATGATACACGACGAGGCGGCATCGAGAACTGGAGGCGAGACTCGTTGCTCGCCTCCACAGACCGCTGCACTAAACACGGTGACGGAGAGGAGTCGGGGGCAGTAGGATTTCAATGGGAGTTGGGGGCTGGAGCTTTTCGATGGGAGTCATAGAGTCATGGATTTGGGAAGGGTTTTGAATAGACAGAGAGATTGGTCGAGGGAGGGGTTTCAAAATAGGAAAAGGTTTCGACATTAATCTGATCTTTACTCGGGTCCATATCCGGTCAGAACTCATATCCACCTTATATGTGGTCGCATATATGCAGTTTTTTTTTTTTTGAGAAACGGTGGGAGGGCCATCCAAAAAATATATTAATTATAAAAAATATTTACAAACGCTAGTACTCTAAGGGCCTGTTTGGTTGCTGGGTTGGACTGGGTTGGGTTGGACTGGGTTGGGGTGGGTGAATAGTAATCTGTGAGGAGGAAGTACCCTTGTGAATAGTAACCAGGGTTGGGCCAACCCTGCCCAACCCTGCAACCAAACAGGCCCTAAGGGTTCGTTTGGTTGCAGGGTTGGGCAGGGTTGGGTTGGGCAGGGGTACCCCTGTGAATAGTAAACTGTGAGGAGGATTGGGTCGTTTGGTTGGAGGGGTAACCCGGGTTGGGCCAACCCAACCCTGCCCAACCCTGCAACCAAACGAACCCTAAAAGACCTCCAGCATGCCAAAGTACATTTTCCGGATAGAGCCTTGACCCATCAAAAATCGCACTATTTCTACCCAACCAGATGCACCATATCATCGCACACATCTTCAGTCTATCGTCCTCTGAACCACCCCACCTCCTGCAAGAGTCCCAAAAGCATGCCTTGTTGCTCCAATCAAGGCCCGTGATTGCCGCTCTCCGCCAAACATCCACCGAACTAGGACATTCGAAGAAAAGGTAGTTTACATCCTCCGCCGTGCTACCGCACCTACAGCATTCTTCCACGGCTCTGGGGAAGAGCCTTGCTCTCCTCGTTGCTGTCAATATCCTCTCCCTCCTCAGAAGCCAGAGAAAGACCTTAATTCTGATAGGGATCTGCCATGACCAGAGCATACTACAATCCCCCGAGACCACGGAATCCACATTGGAGGCCTAAGCAGTCAAAGATCTGTACGCCTTCCAAACCGAGAAGGAACCGTCCCGCCAACCCCAAGCGTCACGACCCATCGTCGGATCCGCGCGTCCAGAAAGTTGACCAGACAGACATAGAAACTCGTCCAATCTCTGATCCGACAACTCTGTCACAAAGGTAGGAGACCACGACCCGTCTCCCCACATCTCAGCCACAGTCGCATCCTTATTTGAAGCCAACGCAAACAATCTCTGGTAACGATCGCAGAAAGCACCACCGTCTGTCCAGTTGTCCCTCCAAAAACGAAACAAGTGACCATCCCCAAGCATAGGCCACAAGAATCTTGATAAATCCGGCAAAACCAAGCAGATCCCTCTCCAAAAAGTGGTTCATGCACCCCCGCCGACTGTCTGGACCGTCAGGTTGGAAGAAACACCGTAGATCACCCGGATAAGAGTGGAGCACAGATCACCTCCGGAACCCCAGATCTTCAGCACCCACTTAGCTAGTAACGCTTTATTCATAACACCCGGATTCAGAACACCCAAGCCACCCTCTCTGGTAGGCTTAGAAATCGACGACCAATCAACCAAAGCCAAGCCCATGTCACTCCGAGATGACGACCAGAAAAACCTACGCATCAAAGACTCCAGCTTGGACTGGATCCCCACAGGCAAGGCCCTCGTGGACATGAAGAAAATCGGGATGGCTGAGAAGACAGCCCTAGTCAGAACCAGGCGACCAACCCTAGATAAGAGCGCAGCCTTCCACCTCGCTAACTTCTTCTCTAACTTCTTAACCAATGGCAACCAGTCAACCTGACGCAGTCTCCTCGTCATAAGGGGCAGACCTAGGTAGGAAATAGGCAAAGCCCTCACAGGTGTATCCAGAATCATATTGCAAGTCTCCGAATCCAAAGCCGTCATGTTAAAGGGCACGAACGCTGATTTGGCGTCATTCACCCTCAGTCCCATGATATCACCAAATATATCAAGCACCGCCTTTACTGCTCTGCACTCCTCAATGTCCCCCTCCACAAAGAAAAGTGTATCGTCTGCATACTGCAAAAGAGGAACAGATAAGCCTTCTCTGGAGAACCCTCTGAAAAAACCGCCCTCCTCCGCCACCCTGGACATGACCGCCAAAGCATCAACTGTTAAGACGAAAAATAGAAGGGCCAGAGGACATCCCTGCCTCACACCCCTCTACGGTTGGAAGAAGCCACCCTCATGTTTCCCATTTACCAAAACCGACATCGAAGCGGTAGTGATGCATCTTTTCATCCAGTCTATCCAGACATCTGGCAAGCCTCTCCGCACCAAAGAGGCCCAAATGAACTTCCAACACATACTGTCATACGCCTTTGAGAAATCAACCTTCCAAAGAAAACCCGCGACTCCTCTCCTCCTCCAATCGGCGGCCATCTTTGAAGCCATAACCACCCCATCCAGGAGCTGATGCCAGGAATAAAGGCGGATTGAAGCGGAAGGACAAGGTCATCTAGCACACTGCGAAGCCGATTGGCCAACACCTTGGACAGTATGAGATAAATCGTGTTCGATAAGGCGATGGGACGAAAGTCCCCAACTCTGACAGCCCCTTTATTCTTCGGCAACAAGAACAACAAAGCTTTATTAATCTTCTCCAGCCCCCTGTTCTCCAGCCTAAACTCATTCAGCATGGCCATGACATCCTCTTCCACCACACCCCAGAACTCCCTAAAGAAACAAACCGGGAAGCCATCCGACCCTAGGCAACCATCATCATTGAGATCAAAGACCGCTTCACGGACCTCCAACCTTGAAAACTCCACCATGAGCGACTGCCGCTGCACATCCGTCAGACATTTAGAACCTCTCCCTGACTAGGTAGCCCCTGCAGATGACAGACGCCTACTGAAACCCTGAAAATGTTCCACCAACGCTCGCCCGATCTCCCTATCACCAAGAATAGTACCAGCATCCGCTCTAAGCCCATGAATCATATTTCTCCTTCTCCTTCCACTTGCTACCGCATGGAAGAATCGAGTATTCGTGTCCCCCTCTTTAACCCATTTCTGCCTGGACCGTTGTCTTCACTCTATCTCTCTACGTCTATCCTCCTCGATCACCGCTATATGCGAAGCCGCAAGCGCAATCCTTTTGTCATTGCTCAACTCACGAGAGTCCTCCAGACCGTCCAGCCTCGCAATTTTTGCCACTGCCCCGTCACGTCTCTCTGCTCTGCTCCTCCTTATCTCTACACTATGTGCCTTCAATCTTTCGCGCAGCAGCTTTAACTTCCCGGCTAGCTTTTGTGTTGCCGATCCCTCCACCCTCAAGGAGCCCCAGAACTGAGAAACCAAGTCCTTGAAGCCGTCCTCCAAAAGCCAGGACCTCTCGAATCTGAACATCGTTTGGGGGATGACCCCTCCATCTGAGTCCCAGCAAATGGGTGTGTGATCTGACCGCAACCTAGAAAGAGCCGTAGCCACCGTAAGAGGGAACCTCTCCAACATCTCAGAAGAAATCAAAAATCTATCCAGTCTCGAACGCGTAGAGGAACTACGCCAGGTGAACTTCCTATTCCCAACATCCACGACCTGTAGCCCCAAACAACTCACGCAATCGACAAAACCAACCGACCCGGGGTCCCTCCCTCCACTTTGACCCGAGCGGTCATGAGCGAACAGAGTAACATTGAAATCCCCGCCAATCACCCATGGTGCGTCCGGGAACTGTCCACTAGCCGCGCGCAACTCCTCCCACATGACCTCATTGCTGACTCCCCCGGGTTCTCCATACACTGAAGTAACCAAAAAACGGCCCTCCTCGGATCTGCACTCGAGCAGGACCGTTAAAGTCATGGACCCCAAGCACTCCTCAACCGTTGAAAACATGTCCCCACTCCACGCGAGGACCATACCGCCAACACTACCCACCGAAGCCACCGCCCTGAACTCCGACAGCTTTAAACCCACAACCGTTCGCCAAGAAATTGGCTCCCAACGTGCCATCTTTGTCTCCTGCAGTAGAGGCACATATGCACCCCCACGACCTTAAGATCTCCCCCACCGCCATCTTCTTCTCCCCATCCCCCAACCCCCGCACATTCCAAGAGACAATCTTCATTTGGATCCACTCGGAGGGTTTTTGTTGGGCACAGATACCCCAAGACATTCCGCAACCCGCACGTGAAAGTCCGACTCCGCAGTAACCAGATTTGAGATGCCCCCCTCACTGCCAGGAAACTCCCCATGAGGAGGCCTTCAGCAGCCGCATCACGGAAGACGCGGGAGTCTCCCTTGTCCTCCAACTCCCATTCCAACCAAAGCCTTGCTTCAGGCTTACGGCACTTACGCGAGAAAAGCTCGAGCGAGATAGCCCGAACCCTCCTGTCGATTCCCCCTAGGGTCAGCCTTCGATCTCTACGTTTCCTTTCTGCAGCGAGAATCCGATCCTGTATCTTTCAGCTCCGGGCCAGCGAAGCCACGCCCGGAACAATAGTTTCGCGTAACACGCCATCACCCTGACTCCATCTACCACAAGCAAACCCACCGGATATGAAGAGGTAGGAGGCGACAGCGATCCTCCCCCCTCCACAAGGCCCGGTGGGAGGACAGTTGGATCGTAGTCGCACTCCAGCACACGATCTCCCCCGTCTTTACCAGAGGCGCACCAAGATCCGTCGACACCTGTCCAGGCAAGGAGACCGGAGCCGGGACCTCGCACCCATCTGCACCACATGTTCTTGTGCCAAACCCCTCCTCCTGACCAGAACAAACCTTAGTCCGCACAGGGTCTCGCGCACCACTCCCCATCGAGGCATCTGAAGGGCCCCAATCGGATCCCCGAGAGACAGCCGGATCCACAACATAACCAAAAACCGCGCACGATCCACCCTCAGCGGCAACATCAGCATCCGGATTCGAGATGGGGGCAACCCGATCCGAAACTGCAGCAAAGTCAGCACAAGGTCCGCCAAAACTAGCAGAAGGCCCGCCAGTTCCAGCCGCCAAATCCGGAGCGATTACCGCACCCGAATCCTCATTGAAATCCACACAAGGTCTGCGGAAAACGACCACCAAATCCGGAGCAGGATTCGAATCATCACCAATCAAAGCGAAATGTGGAACGGCCGCTGAAACCATCGCAGACCCTTCCAGCGGATCCGTGGCATGGCCCACCCGCAATCCACGCGAACTCCGCAGAATTTCAACCGCAGCCTGAGACCCCAACTGGTCCGGTGAGCACATCCTGCCCGGCAACCGTCCCATAATCGAAGAAGACGACCCCTCCACTAGGGCGAGACGAAGGTGAAACACCGCCCTGATGACCTTGAACATTTTCACCGGGGGAATCTGACCGCCCACACCCATCAAGGAGGCCACCAAACCGCCACCTTCACCAGGGCGCAATCCTGATTGGAGTATGGCCTCCACCTCGCCGAACTCCCCAAGCACTTCCTTCACTGTTTCGAGCCTCTGACACCTAATCGGGAGGCCCCCAATCTCCACGTACCATATCGGAGGAGAAATCAACGCCCCATCGTGCAGACGGGGACGACGTCACCGCACCGACTGAGGGAAAACCGCGCTGCCACAGGAAAGGAATTTGTGCATCTCCACCTGCTCCACCCCTCGGATACACAACGCTGAATCGGACAGCCAGACCCCATCCTCGATGCACCCAACCGATCGGCCAATTTCCAGCACCTCCGGCACCTTTAGAAGATCCTCCTTGGGTCCCTCCACTATGAGAACCCCATCTACTGGGTCCGGAAGGACCCCCTCGATCTCCATATCCTTTGCCCCAACACCTGCACCCCATAGGTGACCGGAAGACGTCCCAGGGCAGTCTCTGTGGATATGTCCCACGCCTTGACATCCATAGCACACGCCTCCCTCAGCAAGCACCTACTCGTAAGGTGCCCCACCCTCCCGCACCTAAAGCACCTTCGACGATCAAGGAGGCCCGACTTCCCAACTCTCTCGTTGTCCTCACCAACCCCATCCCCACACACCCTAGCCGTGGAGTCTCCACCTTGGGTCAGAGATTGCTGCACCAGAGCCTTTCCCCTAACAACCCGGCGTAGCCATATCCCTTCAAGAATGGTCGCCGGAGTGTGGTTCCCAACACGATTACTCCAGGAAGTCCCTCCCAAGACTCCAACCGATGAATCGCCCATCTCCAGGGTGGTTATCTTCCTCGAGTAAATTCTCTCTTGCATATGCAGTTTATGCGGCCCGATTAGGCATTCGGGTCGCATATGTTCGCATATGACATATGTGGTTCGAAAGGGTGCTCGCATATGCATATGCGGCCGTGGTTGCATGGACCGCATTTCCGAACACTGCACCCAGAACCATGAATAAGGCATAACCATACATGGCATAACCATATGTCAAGTTCCAGCTATTTCCTCCATTTACTTTTGACCGTCAATTTTTGGTAATTTTACCCCTCGAACAGAACTACATTCCAAAAGATGCTCCCATTTTCCTCAACTCCGAGAACCGGAGCACCGCCTTCCCGTTGTCTTCCTCTTCTAATCTTGCATACGAAGGAGCTTGCCGACGATGCATGCTTTTGGTAATTATTTATATTTACAACTATATACATGCATTTGCAAAGGTTTTTGTAGCAAAAACATAAGAATAAAGAGTGATGAATGAGTATTCATCACCCCCCTATACTTAACTTTGCTAGTCCCTTAGCAAATACTTATTTAAAAAAAGAAGTGAAAAAGAAAGAAAGAAAAAGAAAAAGAGAATGTACACGGATCAAGGTTGATTATTAAACTTGCCTTCATTAAATTAAGGTATGGAGCTCGATCAGATCTTTGGATTATTAATGTGTCGAAACATTATTTGGACTTAAGTTTAAAACTCAACAGCCTCTAAGTTCCACTAATCTATAACCAAGACTCCTCAATGCTCCAGATCAGAACAAGTCATCAATCACAAACCCTGGAGACTATGAATCTTTCCTTGTCCTGTGAATGTGAGGTCTAAGCTCTCCACCTCAGAAATGGCAACTTGACAACCCTCCCCAACAAGGTAACTCTATGACCTCAATCTGGCCACTCTTTCCTCGAGGAGCGGGGTATTCCCTTCTAAGTTCAAGTTCAACCGGCTCAAGAAGAGGAGGAAGAAAAGAATGGGTCAAGGCCAGTGTAGCCATGTACCCTTGGGAGCTTGACCAGTGTAGCCAAGTCTCCCTGCTGCAAGCTACATAAGGTGGATCATGAACTCAAGCTTTGCTTATTGCACTCTATATACATACTCCGATGGGATTATCATTTTCTCTCAGACCCACCACTTTTTTGGAGTTATTTTCTTTTTGCATTTTTTTTTCAAGTGCATCTATACAACATATACATGTGCAGCATATATACAAGGAGTTTTTCCTCTCGAGCCAGTAGACTATCCCTCTTTTGAAGCTTTATTGCAACTCACAACTCCCGTCGTTAGACCTCATGGCAACCAGACCAAGTTGAGACGCACTTCCTTAACTAAAAGAAGAAGAGAGGTTCCGCCTAGAAGTACTACCCTCATATGCTACCCCAAGTCAAGGAAGACTGCCTCCTCACCACCTCATCCGTAGAGAGCTCGGTGCATAGTACTGGTGTCCAAGTAAAGCCATTGTCTATATGAGTCATGTGTTGTTGTTAAGTGCTCTACTTAGGCTCATTGAGATGACATGTGATCATAGCCTAGTGGACTCAAAGGATTAAGTCACCATGGACCTGAAAAGCCTTAAACCTAAGCCCTATAAGGTTCCTCTTAGAAGTTAGGTGGATTAAGATCTTAATCAAGCTCCATTTCTCAATTTGATTCCAGGATAGTTTAAATGTCAACTATCATCCAGGAAAACTATATACATATGTACAAAATATGCTATTTACACAAATTTTTACAAACATGCAAAATTTTTGAAAAATGTTTTGAAATCATGAATGGATGATGCATGAAGTGAAAGTTTTGCAAAAGTATTTACACACATTTACTATATACATAATTTTGATAAGAAAATATTTACACAAACTTTACACAAAAGATTTTCGAAATCATTTTTACGAAAATAATTTGTACGCTAGCTATTTATGTGCAAATAAAAGAATGTTTATGTACATGAAAAATTTTTAATTTTTGTGATTTTTAGGGATTTTAGCCATTTTATTTATTAACACACTCACAGAAAGTACGAGTTATGGCTAAAGTATATATGAAATATATACACACCCCCCTATACTTAGCTCGAACGATGTCCTCAGAGTCAAGAGCGATGAAGAAGACATAACTCGTGCTAGGTATAGGGAAGTGAAAAGGAAGGCTATATACAAAGACGAATGAATATCAAGAGACTCTCGATTTTTCCCCCTATACTTAGGATCAAGTAATCCTAAGTATAGCAGGCTGTATACGAAGGGAAAATCGAGCGGAGAATGTACAGGGTCTACCCCCCTATATTTAGGGTAAAATATCCCTAAGTATAGGCAGTGAAATCAGGGGTAGACAGAAACAAAAGAAATACCCAAAGGTCTCACATCCCACCTATACTTAGGGTAAAGTGCTCCCTAAGTATAGCATAATCAAAAGATGAAGAAAGGGATGTGGGACTAAAGAATGTAGAGATATAGACATCTGGATCTATACAAGGCGGAAGATCAGTGAAACTCAAGCGTGAGATGCATTAGATGTGAGTCAAAGACCACATCTCACGCAAAATGAATAGGGGCAAGATCAACGACCTGCGGCTCATGATCTAGAAATGGCTTGAGCCGCTGGCCGTTCACTCGAAAGGTACTCTCAGAAGACAACTCGAATATATCAATGCTACCGTTGTCGTGTACCTTTCTCACCAAGTAGGGTCCCTTCCACTTTCTCTATAGCTTCCCTGGAAATAAACGAAGCCTCACATCAAACAACCATACTCTCTGACCAGGCTCAAAATGCTTGTGGCTGATATGAGAATCATGTCACTCCTTCACTCTCTCCTTATACTGTAGGCTGTTTGAGAAGGCGGTATCTCTAAGCTCCTTCAGGGCTGCTAACTCTGCCCTCCTCTGGTCTCCTACACCATATGGATCCATAAGTATATCAGTAACTGCCCAAAGTGACCTGTGCCTCAGCTCAACAGGTAAATGGCACGGCTTGCCATATATGAGGCGAAAGGGAGATGTGCCCAATGGTGTCTTGAAAGACGTCCTATATTCCCACAAGACCGAGTCCAAAAGCTGTGACCAATCCTTTCGGTCTGGGCGGACGACTTTCTGCAATATAGTCTTGATCTCTCTGTTCGACACCTCGTCTAGACCATTCGTCTGTGGATGGTAAGGTGCAGCAACACGATGGTCTATACCGAACTCGCTAGCAAGGGCCTTCACCTGGTCGTTGATGAAATGAGACCCCCCATATGAAATCAAAACTCGAGGGACCCCGAACCGCGTGATGATGTGCTTCCTCAAAAATCTGCAAACTGTCCTCGCATCAGCGGCTCGGGCGGGGATAGCCTCAACCCAACGACTAACATAGTCCACGGCCAACAGAATGTACTCAAATCCCTGACTCTTAGGGAATGGACCCATGAAATCGATGCCCCATGCGTCAAAAACCTCACAGAAGTGAATGGGCTGCATCGGCATCATATCACGCTGTCCACAAGTACCCATCCTCTGACAGTCAGTACACCTCTTCACGAACTCATCAGAGTCCTTGAAGAGGGTAGGCCACCACAAGCTGGATTGGAGCACTTTCTGTGTCGTTCTCCTCCCAGAATGATGTCCTCCTGCCTCAAGCTTGTGGCAGTAAGTAAGGACGCTATGGTGCTCCTCCTGAGGAATGCACCGACGCTAGACGCTATCCCCTCCTTCGTGGTAAAGGATGGGATCCTCCCAGTGGTAAAACTTGGCCTTCGCAAGGAAGGTCTCAAGCCTCTGCCTGGGCCAATCTTGTGGGACTATCCCAGCAACGAGAAAGTTCACAATATCGGCATACCACGGGAGTGAGGTGATAGCAAGGATCGCCTCATCTGGGAAGGTCTCACATATGGGATCAATATGCTCAGACTCCTCAGGCTGCTCTAAACGGGAGAGATGATCCGCCACCACATTCTTGACTCCAGGCTTATCCTTGATCTCAATGTCAAACTCCTGGAGTAGAAGGATCCATCTAGTAAGTCTGGCCTTGGCATCCTTCTTTGCCATGAGGTATCGGATGGTGGTGTGATCAGTGTACAAGGTCACTCTAGATCCAATGATATAAGATCGAAACTTATCTAGGGAGAACACTACGACTAGCATCTCCTTCTCAGTGACGGTATAATTCCGCTGCGCGGAATCCAATGTGCGGCTAGCGTAGTGGATAGCAAATGGGACTCCATCCCTCCTCTGTCCCAGCACGGCTCCCACGATAAAATCGGAGGCATCTGTCATGATCTCGAATGGGAGAGACCAATCGGGTGGCTAGAGAACATGAGCCTAATAACACACTGTTGGAGAGTCGCAAAGGATGAAAGACACTTGTCATCGATAAGGAACTCTGTGTCTTTCGTCAAGAGGTCAGTCAACGGCTGGGCAATCTTGCTGAAATCATGAATGAATCTCCGATAGAAACCAACGTGCCCCATGAATGACCGTAGCTGCCTCAAATTGGACGGCGGTGCGAGTTTTCTAATGACATCCACCTTGGTCGGATCAACCTCCATGCCCCTGTTGGAGATGATATGGCCAAGCACCGTCCCTTGAGTCCATGAAGTGACTCTTCTCCCAAGAAAGCACCAAATGGACCTCTATACATCGCTGGAGTACCTGGTCTAGGCAGTCAAGACAGGAGTCGAATCCGTCACCGTAGACCGAGAAATCATCCATGAAGACCTCCAAACACTCCCCTACCATGTCCGAGAAGATCGACAGCATGCATCTCTGAAAAGTCGCAGGGGCATTGCATAGCCCAAATGGCATGCGTCGAAAAGCATATGTACCGAAGGGACAGGTAAAGGTGGTCTTCTCCTGGTCCTCAGGAGCGAGGGCCACCTGGTTGTAGCCCGAGTACCCATCCAGGAAACAGTAATGGCTCTTCACTGCCAATCTCTCAATGATCTGGTCAATAAAAGGCAGGGGGAAATGGTCCTTCTTGGTGGCCTGGTTGAGTCTCCTGTAGTCAACACAGACCCGCCAAGAGGTGGGTACTCGTGTAGCAATCTCCTCTCCTGACTCACTGATCACAGTCGTGATGCCCGTCTTCTTGGGCACCACATGCAAGGGGCTGACTCACTTGGAGTCGGAAATGGGATAAATAAAATCTACGCTCCACCATTTTGAGATTTCCTTCATGACGACCTCTCTCAGGTTGGGGTTCAGCCGCCGCTGGAACTTACGCGACGGCTTCGCCCCCTCCTCGAGATAGATATGGTGTGAGCACAACGATGGACTAATCCCATGGAGATCTGCTACGCTCCATCCGATTGCCTTGCAGTTCTTTTCAAGAACCCCCACCAAATGGGATTCTTGCTCTCCAGTCAGATCGGCGGAGATGATGACTGGATACATCTCAGGCTCGCCCGCAAGGAATCGATACTTCAGCGAAGTAGGGAGCGGCTTCAGCTCTGGACAGCTGGGTGATGGCAAATCTGGCTTCGGAAGAAGATGTGTGTATGCTGCCAAATCTGCTTGGGAGAATGAAAACGAACTCTCGCAAACTGGATCTGAAGGAGGCTGCTCAACTGCACTGTCTCTGATCTGCTCTGCATCTACCTCCTCCTCAGCTGTAGGCTCTGTGGAACTCAGGTCTGGCATGTGATCCTCGCAATCTGCCCAATCAGACTCTGAATCTGAGGGATCTGCATCAAACAAGGTGGCATCAGTACCACCGTCACACAAGGTGGCCTCAGTACCACCATCACTAAACTCCGTGTCGCGGTCGAGAACCGGCTCTGCTGCCTCTGAAGTATCCTGAACCAGGGCTGTGCTCTCCAAGCTCTCCTCGGCATCAGCGGTGTCTGGAAATGAGAGGATGGCCTGTGCTGCGGGGTCTGCCCATGCTGCCTCATCGTCTGTGATCACAAAATCACAGTCCTGGTGGATGTCTAGCCCGGCATCTGTCAGCTGCTCTGTATCTGTACTGGTCTCTGAGCATGCTCTGTCTCTGGCTCTGTAGTCCTCGACCGTCTCTATTTGTACACTTTCGCCCTCGACGCGAAAGTATACCTTCCCGCTATCATGGTCAGTCACCGCCTTGGCTGTGGCCAAGAACGGATGACCGAGAATGATGGGGGTATCGGCCACTGAATCAGGGATCTCCATGTCCAACACTACGAAGTCCACGGGGAATTTCAGGCCCTGAATAGTGACGACAACGTCTCGCAACAACCCCTTCGGCCTCTTGACATATCGATCAGCAAACTGATGGACTATCCTACTCTGTCTAAGAGTGCCCAACTCGAAGCGGTCGAGAAGGACTGCAGGAAGGAGGTTGATAGACGATCCGCTATCCAATAGAGTCCGGTCGAACCTCTGCTCTCTAATATGACATCTGACATAAGGGGCTCCTGAATCTGGCCTCTTGGCCGACAGACGGTTCTGGATCGCGAAACACGTGGCTTTCGTCAGCACATGAATCTCTGAATGGTGGTTCCTCCTCCTCCTCCTGACTGTAGTCCTGTCTCTCAAAGAACGCTGAAGAAGGGGGATGTGCTGCAAAGCCTCCTGAAGGGTCAGCTGTATATGGAATCGGTCAATCATGCTCTGACTGAACTCCTCCTGCTCTCTCTTTTTTGGATCTTTTTCTTTTTTCTTCCCCTTCCCCATCAGAAGGGCTCTAGGGAAGGGGATCACAGGGTCCTTCTCAGATGAAGGACTAGGAATAGGTCTAGACGACTCGACGGCCGGATCCGCACATACATCAAGCACCACAGTGGGACCAGAGTAAACTAAACCTTTTCCTTTATTCACAACATTGTCTAGAGGTACATCAGAATGAGGAAAGACAACAACTCTCTCAGAATGAACACCGGTGGCCTCAGTACCACCACGGGCTGGCTCTGCTGGACGTCTCGCAGCCTCAGTACCTCCTTTTTCTTTCATTACGACTCAGGTAAAGGTATCTAAAATGGTCGTTGCGACCCAAGTCACCAGACGTGGTCAATCCAGAAAAAGAGACCACCAATATAAGATAAAATCAAATCGAAATCAATAGCGGTCTTGCTATTCTATTAACCTGGTATAGCGACCAGGGTCGAACACAAGGAGCACGTGATGGCCTCGCGACCTCAGTACCGCGCTCTGGCTCGGCATCTCGGGTGGCGTCAGTACTACCTCCTCGAACTGGTGAAACGGCGGCCTCAGCACCATCGGTGGAATCAGCATCCTTGGTGGCATCAGTACCACCGTCATCATCATGAGTGGCCTCAGTACCGCTCTCCTCCTCCTCATCTGGCGCCCTGGATGTATCCTCATGTCGTCGCTCAGACGAGGCACCACCTGCTGGTGCCCTACCGCTCCTAAGTGTGACAAAATCAACATCAAAAAGATCTGAAGACATATCATCAAACAGATCACTAGGAGTGGCATGCTCAGTGTAAATTACCTGCTCAGACTTCCGCTTCATGCTGTTGGGGTTCGGCTCGATCTGGGCAGGAATAGCAGCCTTCCCTCTCACAATATCCCGCATCTCCTGGCGGAACTCGTCCATCTCCCGTCTAAAAGTAACCTGCTGGTCCGTGAGGAGGCGGGCTATGTCGTCCAAGGCGGGGCTCTCATATGGTGGACCATGGGAGCCCGACGGGTAGCCTCTCTGGTACTGAGGCTGCTGGAACTGGTGTTGCTGCTGCTGAGAGGGGTAAGAGGAAGGATGCTGCTGCTGGTGTGCCTGGTGAGGCTGCTCTCGCCTCCAAGCCTGTCCCTGCTGATAGGGACGAGGAACGTAGGATGACTGCTGCTGTGGCTGGTAGACTGGGGGCTGCTGCTGCTGGTGATCCCTCTGCTGGCTGTACTGGCCTCCCTGACCAGATGGCTGCTGCTGGGGCTGGGTACCTCCATTCCCCCACCTGAATCCGGGATGGTCCCGTCGGATTCCAGACTGAGGGTGGTCATACCAAATCCCGTTGACATCCATCAACGGCTCTGCATCGTACTGGGGTGGCGGTAGAACTGCCAGAGGCTGATCCGGCTGGTATACCACCATCTGCATGTCTGGAGATGGTGATGACTGGTAGGAGGGCTGCTGCTGCTGGTACGGCTCCGCCTGTACAAGGTGAACCTGTCTAGGCTGCTGGTGTGAGCTGGAGCGCTGGGACGAGCTGCTGCTGCCGCCGGTATCGCCTCGCGACTGAAGACGGGGCTGTGAAGCCGTCTGTGCCTCCTGGAGACACATGAGCTGGGTCTTCATGTCGCTCAGAGTCTGTGCCATCTGCTTCATCTGAGTGATGCCCTGGCACTGCTTCTTCTCTATCAGCTCCATCTGATCCAACTTCTCGCTGATACCCATATCCGCAGCGGACGACTCTGCCTGTGCTGCTGCTACTGCGGATGAATTGGATGGACCGGCGTCGACCCGTGCTATCCTCTGGTACTGCACGAGTCCTGGCTGCTGCTGGGGTCTGCCCTGAGTGTACAACCTGGTCTGAGACATCACCATGTAGTTCTCGGCCATCTCCTCGTAGATGGCCCAGACCTGGTCGTGATCCTTGGCGAAGTAAGACCCGCCACAAGAAGCGTTCACCAAAGCCCTGGAGCTCTGGTGTCAGCCCGCTGTAGAAGCTCTGCACAAGGTTGGGCTTCGAGATGTCATGGTGCGGGCATCGATCAGTCAGCTCACGGAACCTCTCCCATGCCTCATGGAACTGCTCGTTGGGGAGCATGGAGAAGTTGCTGATGAGGGCTCTCGCTGCATTGGTCCGCCCGAGTGGATAGTACTTGTTCAAGTACTCGGTGCGGAGCTGCTCCCAGGTGTAAACAAACTTCCCCAAGTGCTTCAGCCAGGTGGCTGCTCTGCCGGCCAAGGAAAAGGGGAAGGCAATCATCCGAATAGTATCATGGTCCACCTGACAATCGTGGACAGTACTGCAGATCATGAGAAACTCCTGGAGGTGGAGATGGGGCTCCTCAGTAGCGAGTCCGTGGAAGCGGGGGAGTAACTGCAAGGTGTTTGGGGGGAACTTGAAGTCCCCCACGATAGCTGGAAGTACAACCCAGTGGTGCGTCAGCGTCGATCCGGGGTTGTGTAACTCCCGCATCGGTCTCGGTGGTCCTCCTGCCGCGGCTGCTGCGGCTGCTGCATCAGCATCATCCGGGATCCTCGGCCCGTCTCTCCTCTTCTCTCGCTCTGCTCTCTCTGCTCGCATCTGCTCCATCTCTCTCCTCATGTCGAGCATGAATGCTCCCTGATCCCTCAACTGCTGGTGAACGGTCTCTAAGGAGGCGATCAGGGTGGAGTTGATCGGACCCTGGTCCAACACAAAGTGCTCAGGATGTGGACCTCAGGAGCGATCCTCGGAACTGCCGGTCATGGCATCTGCAAAATCAAATGAGCCAAACTCAGGTGCTGATAAGTCTGCTAGTCTCTCCTCTGGCTCATGTCTCTCAGAACCGAAAGAAAGGGGGTCGAGGGGGAACAAGGCTGAGTCATACTCGGGCTCGGAGAGCTGGTCTCGGCTCTCGTGGGCCAACCTAGATGAACGGGTAGACGTGCCAGAAAGCGGTGCAGCCAGAGGCTGCCTAAGAGAGCGTCTACCCATCATCGTGATCTGACTAGTAAGGCGGATGAGATCTGGAGAAACTATGATCGACAACCAAACCCTCTGTTCACCAACGTAACGCGAGCTGAAGACCGTAAAGGCTCGGTCAAATTATCTTGTCAAATTTTCTTAGGTGAACAAACAATCTATCAGAGCGCTTACGTGACCTGTTGGGATACCCGATGCTACCCCAACCGACTGGCCCGCACGGAAAAGTCGGTAATCAGTCGGGAATAGCACCGGAGGGCTCTACCTAGTGTGCGGGTCACTCTCTCGCGCAATCAAACCAACCAATGAGGGGGTTGCTCTCCCCAAGATAAATTTTTTAAGTCAGGTGTCTTTTAGGGTCAATAGCTTAAACAGTCCCAATTTTATAGTTTTTTTTAATATTTTTCAATAAAAACAAAGGCCTAACGAATTTTTCGGTTCTCCTGGTTATTTAGTCAAAAACAAGGGGGAGAAGACGAAAAAGTCGATGCGCGAAGAAATCAATGATGCATGCAAAGATAGAAATGCGTACCTTCCTCCAGCACTCTACATGCAAGTGATCCGCGCAGAAATGTAAAGACAGAAAGTAAACTACCTATATGGTGCAGCGGTGAAAACCGAGTCCTAAACAAGCAAGTCTACTCGAAGAACCGTCTAACTGGTCACCGATCCTTCAAGCCAAAGGTCCGGTCTCGTTCTACCCCTCCTCCTCCCGACACATCGGGTTCAGGAGCAGCGCTTAGCAAGGCAGGCTACGGCACGTAGGCTACGAAGGGGATGAGTCAGTTATTTTTATTAGTGAATTATTAGTAGGTCCAATTAATCGCACTATAGGAACATGCAAGCAATTAGGTGTGGGGATCCTACTAATTATGGCACAGTCAAGCAGAAAATCCTAAGTCTAGGGGCTCGATAAAAACCGCGTAAAACCATAAAAGGTAGCGAAGAAAACAAAAGCCGCGAAAAAGCCGCGAAAAATCTAAACTAGCTACTGGGTCCCCCGAGCACACCGGTGCTCGGCGAAACAGACCCGAGAAAGAAATCCAAAGTCTCTGAGTGTCCCTGTATTATTACAATAAAATATGCTAAAAGAAAACTAAGCTACTCTCCCTCTCACTCAGCTCCTCTCTCGCTCTCTCCTGCGACTCCTTGCAGAAAGGAGCCGCCTCCAAGTCCCGCGGTTGCGCCGGCCTCTCGAAAGCTGCCGCCTCGGTCCTCGAGCCCTCGCAAGAAAGAAACAAAGTGGTCAGACCAATAAAATAATCAAATATAAACAAGAAATAAAAACAGGGGTCTATATGCAAAATGGCAAATAAAAAAACAAACAAAAAACAAAGATAAAAATGAAAGAAAATAAAATAAAACAAAATAAATCAAAAATAAAATAAAAACAAAAAGCCACAAAAAACCGCGAACTCAGAAAGAGCCGTGAAAAGCCGCGAAAAAGAAAATGAAAATAATAAGAAAACTACTAAACCGTGCTCCCCGGCAACGGCGCCATTCTGATGATCACACCAAGTGACTCAGGTAAAGGTATCTAAAATGGTCGTTGCGACCCAAGTCACCAGACGTGGTCAATCCAGAAAAAGAGACCACCAATATAAGATAAAATCAAATCGAAATCAATAGCGGTCTTGCTATTTTATTAACCTGGTATAGCGACCAGGGTCGAACACAAGGAGCACGTGATGGCCTCGCGGCCTACGAAGTAGTCAAAAATAAAAATAAAAGGAAAGAAAAGGGTATTTTTGGTGGATTTTATTCTTTTTATATTTTTTGGATTTTTAATGTATTAAGAAAATGAGGAAAATAAGAACACAAGGCAATTCAACTATTTATTTAATGCACTAAAAATCAACCAAAAATTCAAATAAAAATGTTTTTGTGTATTTTATAATTTTTAATATTTTTAGTGAATTTTTGGGATTTTTCTGATTTTTATTTAATTTTCTAAAAATAAAACAATGAAAGAAAAAGGAGGTACTATCCAACAGAGCTTAAGGGACTTAGATAAAATATCTAAAAATCCCCAATAAGCCTGGAGGTAATTTTCCTATATAGAGAAAGAAACAAGGAAAATTTGGGCACCTTAATTATTATTTTTGGGTTTTTAGATTATTTATTAGAATTTTTATGAGTTTTTAGGTGTTTTGTAATTTTTATAAGTTTTATATAATGAAAAATAGCCAAAATTGGCTAGAAAATCAAGCAAGCCAAAACAAACAGTAGCTAATTTTTTTTTATAATTTTTAGATAGTTTTTAATATTTTTTGTGATTTTTCAAATCAAACAGTAATGAAAATGGATGTTTTTGAATTTTTAAAAATATCAAAACAAAACAAAAATGTCTCCAAAAAGTCCACAAAATTTTACAACATGGCGTGAGCCATGTGTTTCATTGGATTTGGAGTTGATTTGCTATTTTATTCAAAAATAAAAGTTAGGTACTGTGCACAGGGACCTGAGTGCAAATACCCAAAGCTCTGGGGGGTCCGGTGAAAAATACCCAAGAAAACACGCGCGTGGCGCGTGCCTGAGGCACTCAGGGACCTAAATGTAATAAAAACAAGTTCCAGGGCTATTTGGTAACAAGCACCAAAAGTCCGAGGGCTTGTTTGTAAAATACCCAATAAAAAGCGCACAAGCACAATTAATTCACGCACAGGGGTATAAATGCAATTATCCAAAAGTATTCATTCATTCCATAACCAACCAGAACTACAGGAACAAAGTGCAAATAGCCCAAAGAATCACGTGTCGATGCACGTGACACACCACACACAGGGGCTTATATGCAAACAAAATAAAGCTCAAGGTCCAACATGTAATTTACCTAACGTAAATAAAATCCTAAAAATAATTACAGGACTAAACTGAAATTAAACTAAAGAAAAGGACCTAAGGGTAAATTACCCTTTATTAATGAAGCCGCTGGATGGACGCCACGTGGGTGGATGAACGGCTGAGATGCGGGTGGCGCCCAACGAAGGAAGCCCTCGGGCGGATCGGACGGTCGGGGCCTCACCACGTGCTGGATCTGACGGTGGAGATGTGTCGCTGATAAGCCTCGGCCATCGGACGGCGTGGATCAGTCCTCCTGAAGATCGTGCGGTGGTTGCTGCTCCTTGAATGGAGGGCTCAGATCGAAACTGGAGCTCGGAGGAGATCCGACGGCTGCTGGAGGTCTTCGAAGAACAGGTGGCCGACAAACTTCGCCGACCCAGTATGCTCGCTCCGAGCCTCTGCGGGGGCTTCTGATGATCGAGACAGCTCCGCCTTAGCCTCCCACGCCTGGTGGTCCTATCCGATGAGTCAACGGAGCTCCAGAGAGCTCGGTCGACCTCAGCGGAGGAGGAGCTCTGGTGCTCGAAGGGGAAGGCCTTAGATAGCCTCCCTTGGACCTGCAAGGTGACACCAAAAAGCTCCTGGGTCGAGAGCAAACTGCCTCGACCCCGTGAGTGGCCGTGAAGGTGAGCGGTGCGGTGGTGCGGGCGAACCCCGACGAAGTGACGACGAAGGGATTCGAACCCCAGCTCCTGTGCGAGCTGGGTTGAGCGGAGGGGCAGAGAAGATGCACGGGGAAGGGCGAACATGGTGATAGATTCCGATGATCGAACGGAGGGGGGATATGGTCGGAATCGGCGAAAATCGACGGCGGTGCGAATTGGGGATAATCGGAAATTAGAGAAAAAGAGAAGAAATCTAAGTTACCTGGGTGGATGGATCGACTGTGGGCGAGCAAGGGATGCTCTGGGTCCTTGCCTCAAGGAGCGTCGACGTCCGAGGCTCTGGCTCCGGCTCTGGGCGGAGCACGGCTGTGGTGGCTCGCCGGATTAGTGGCCGCTTGCTCCCTCCTCGCTGCGACAGCACCTGGAGCAAGCTGTCACTCTCACTCGAGCACTGGAGGTCACTGGTGGTGGAGTAAATGAGCCAAAGATGGGCAATAGGGTGGCGGAGCTCAGCTTAAGTATGGGTGCAGGTCCGGCTAGGAGTGATCGGGTAGGGCTGCGTGAGGCGCGGATCTCGACGCGGATGTGCCGGCGAAGGTGCCGGATCTGCCATGGTTAAGATGGACCCGGGGTTTAGGGAGATGGTGATCAGGTATGGATGGGGAAAATCCAAGAAACCGGGTCTGTGAACCAAAACCCGTGGAAGGTGGTCCTGGGGGGGAGTTGACCGGGCGGTCAACAATCCCCCTGGACCAATGGGAATAAGCCATTTGGAAAAGATTTGTAAAATCATTAATAAATAGTAAATGGCCGATTTATTAAAAAGTCAAAACATGAAATATTTTTGTTTTAATTTTTCTATTTTTTAGTGATTTTTAATTAATTTTTCAAAGTAAAAATAAGGTATTTACTTTATATAGCTATACATCGGTATATGTACAATATATGGTTTTGATTTTTGATTTTTGATTTTTAATTTGTTATTTTTATACAATTTTATCCCCATTTTATATTTTATTTATTTATATCATAAAATTAGCAATAAACATATATTTTTATTTTATTTTTATTATTTATATACATAGGTGAAATAAATAGATATAAACATCTATGTACATGGTATATTTACAATGTATTTTTAAGTTTTTAATTTTGTTCTTTTTATTTTATTTTTGTTTTAAGGGATTTTATTTTATTTATTTACACTATATAATATAGAATATCTACAAAATTTTTTGAGATTAATTTTATTTATTTACAAAGCTAAATAAATCTAAGATGAATGGACTATATACATGGTGACTATGTACATAAGTGATGTTTTTGTTTTCTTTTTAATTTTACTATTTTTATCTTGATTTTATATTTATAAATATATACAAATATTCACAAGCCCTTTTGAGTCTATTTTTGGAAGGAAAATATTTTTATTTTATTTACATATTTATTTACACACATGAGCCCCTATCTCCCTCTACTTTGGCTTTTATGCGGTCAGGCCCATGCTGAGCCCTCCCTTGGGTTAGGTTGCTCAATATTTATTCTAAATATTTCCCTCTTTTTCTTTTTGATCTTTATTCTTTTATTTTTGCACAAAAAATGCTAATTATTAGTTTTTACGCAATGCATGCTTTTGGTAATTATTTATATTTACAACTATATACATGCATTTGCAAAGGTTTTTGTAGCTAAAATATAAGAATAAAGAGTGATGAATGAGTATTCATTAGTCCCTCAGTATAATTAGGGTTATGTACGATGGCCATCTTAATGATCATACAGTTGTTGATTCAATTATTGAATCATAGAGGCTGGTGCTTGGATGAATATATAAAGAGTTAGATTGATGACTAATCAAGCACCGTCAAATGATTGTTAAGAGATGATCTCCAGCCTGAGTAGGAGATGGTAATCCTTTCTCACTTGGTTGATATCTAACCGACCTCTTGATGTAGGTCCTCTGTATAGGAATAGAGATTCGGAGGTGCTAGATTAGTTAGGTCAAATAGTTGACTTAACGAGAAAACCAAAGTTCTATGCCGTATGTTGTCACGATATAGGCATGCATCCTCTAACTGAAGATTGATGTATTACTATATGTCTGAGTATGTACATTTGGCAGACCAATAGGTTGATGACCTAACCAAGGTCTATACACCAGCACGCTGGTGTGCATGCAAGGGCATGTGATTAATATGATCTCTCAAAGGGATCATACAGGTTCATTACTAAACCGGAAGACATAAGCTCACTTATGAGATATTGGGAAGAATCAAATACGACGTGCGGTCGTCTCGCTTTAGAATCTTGACTGAATTTGCAATGTTTGATACATGTTTTTGGAAAGTATATGATCAACACCTAGGTATGATATATGCTTTGGTAAAGTATATGATCGATACCAACTTCCAATGATCGAATGAGAACTTTAATGATAAAATCCTGAAGGAGACAGTCTAAAAAAGATCTAAAACTCTGGATTTATTCTGTGTCTTCCAGTATGCAGAATGTACATGTATTAGGAATGCATGAGGGTGATGTGATCATAAACGATTGTATAACCATGACGCTTCCATTTCGAGGGAGTGATGAAACATGTTTGGATTTTAGTGACTCCTCTCATAGAGAAGTAATCTGATCTTAGTCCAACTGATGGACATTGATCTGAATGTGATTCAGATGTAATAGATTTGCAGTCTTGATTTAATCAAGCATCTATGAGAGGTCTGCAAGATCTGGATTTGAGATGTGATCTCAATATCCAGGTCACTATACACGGAATAATACAATCACCATGTCCTTATCTCCAAGTATACACGGAGAAAGCACATTATCCTTGAAAGAGTTCATGGATAATTTCATTGTTGATATATGTATCCGAGTATTGAGAAAATTGATAATTAAATGTGATTTAATTATCATGAACAATATGAATTTGATCCATATTATAAAGAGAGTTATCTGAGATAATTAAATGTGATATAATTATCATTGATATGAATAATGTGGATAGCACTATCTATATTAATCATGTATATTGTAAATGTGATTTATAATATATTAAAGAGAGCATATTGTGATTTATATTTGTTAATTAATTATTGATGTGAATTAGATTCACATTGGATGATTAATTGAAAATATAATTTACATTTTATTTTGGGATGTGAATGTGATTCGCATTTTTCTAATTTCACGATTGTAATATTCACAAGATAATTATGAATTATTTTTGTGAAATAATTTACAACAAATATTAATGTAAATCTTGGAAATCTCATGAGATAATGAGATCTCACGAGATTTTGAGGAGATAGACCCATTCTATCTCAAAAGGGTAGCCCTCCCCCTTTCATTAGGGAATAAGGTAAATCTTCTCATTATCTCCAAGATTAATTAATTAATTTGATTTGAAATTAATTATATTGATATATATATATATATATTAATTTAAATTAAATTAATTATTGTTGTGTTTTTACAACAACATCATGGCCATTGAAAGAAACACAAATCAATCTCAACTGTTGATTGTGTGTTGTCCATGGATTGAGATCCATGGACTCCCAAAACCCTATATAAGAAGAGGTACCCCTTGCTTTTCGAGTTGGACAATTATAAAATCAAGTAATGCTCTCTCTCCTTCTCTCTCTCTACACACCAAGACTCTCTCCCTCTCTCTCAACGTGGTCGTCCACCATGGAGCCATTGAGAGAGTCGCCATCGCCGCAGCATCGTCATTATGCTACTAGAGTATTTGCTCGTGGATCTCTGTCTCCTTCAGTGCACCTCGCTCGTGAAGAAGACATCGGATCTCGTGTGACGAGATCAGGATATTCGCCGCTTGGATAAGCAACATGGATTGCGAGGAGCACGCATCCCATCAACACGCTCGCAAGCATCTCCTCTGTCGGATCGGACTTAAGACAAGATGTCTCTTCATTTAGAAACTCAATTGCAACCACTCTTCAAGGGAAGACTTAATACCTATTGTGATTTATATGAAATGATCCAAGAAATATTCTTGGAGCGTGTGGTTTCATCACATTAGTTTTTTTTAAATTACATTGCATCGAGCTACTAGTGCGACTAGTCGCTCTCGATCGCATACGATGTGATCCTCACGCTTCCGTGATGTGCTTAAGGATCATCCTATATCCTTCAAGTTGTATCAGAGCCATGTTTGAGGTTTTGGATACGATCCATGAACCTAGGAAGACTTGGGCTCATTAGGGATTGTGAAAATTTTGTGGCATTTCATTTTCATAGCCATGTTTTGCGATTATTTTCGGCCCTATTTAAAATGTGTAAACACGAAAATATCATTTGGATAATTTTATTCATTTATTAAGAAAATCGCAGGATTTGAGTTTGCGCGAATTGAAATCCAATAACTCAAGATATGATCATTTTAATGAACATATATCCACTGTTTCGGGGATGGTGAATCATGACGTAATTAAAGAGTTAGTTATTATTTTAACACGCCTAGAAATGCATAATAATCAATTGGGTTATGTTTTAAATCAAATTAGCAAAATTTAGAAACCAATTTTGTATGATTTGGATTTAAAATAAATGAGATATGCTAATTTTAGTAAGTTAGGGTCACTGCTGGAAATTGCTTACTTAATCAAGAACCTTGTGATTGTCATTTATTTTTTATAGAAATTAATGGTTAATTTCTCGAGATAATTATTGATAAATATTTGTGAAACATTTAAATATGATAGTTATTTCATTAAATGGCATTACCTTAACCAATAATTGATTAGATATGATCTAGATCACAAATTGGTTACATCATACACTTTCCAACAAACATGTTGCTTGAATACGTTTGGGAATTTGTTTAGCAAATTTCCTTATAATCAAAATGGTTTTGATTATTACTATATGGTATAACTTTGGTTGAAAAATCGATTATCATCTCAAGTACAAAGTGATTGACTTGACATTATCTTTTCCCGAGGCGTATATGGTGTTTAGTCGGGGAGCGTTGGGGTAGCAGGTTGCACCGTGTGCGGTATTTCACTTCCTCGGCACTGACCATGACAAAGGGTAGGGAACGGATAATGCTTGAGAGATCATGATGTATTTTTCTAATTATTAAAATTCAAAATAATACGTATTTTCTAGATAATATCATATTTCAAGTAACAATCAAAATATGTTTATTGGATATTAATTGGATCATTAGTTTAATATGATTATATTAATTAGAATCCAATTAAAATTAAAACACTCTATTATGAATAGAGTTGTTATTTCCCTTAGAAGAATTAATCATAATGAATATGATTCATAATGATTAATTAGAATTTGAATATGAGGTGGAAGATCACGTAAGTGACATCCATGGTCTCCCGTCTAGGCGAAGGGTTCCATCGCCAGGGATTGTTTGGAGGAGATGCCTGTCCGAAGTGACAACTCCTGCATACAAGCGCATCTGGATCGGGCTCTTTGCTTCTCAAAAGAGTAAGTCCGTATGAGTAGTGACCCCAATATCGGGTCCTCATATTATTGGGGCGATATTGGATTGCGCATAAAGAGTTCTAATCCTGTTGAAGGTTGGTTCAATTAATGACGGGTCAACATCACCTTAGGGGTGATGGGCCCGAGTGTTAAAGACCGAATTGGGAATGCAGTTGGACTTGCAAGACGGAATGTGTTCCCGCTTCTTTTTATCCGAGTTAAAGGTTCTCATATTATTGGGATGTGACAAAGATAAGAAAGGATTTCCCAGATCTTGATTGAGATATAATGGTAAGTATATATATTACATTGAAAGTGATTAAGGGAATGAACTTTCAGTATTGACAAGGCAAGACAACTTTGATATAAAATTCCTAAATCAAAGTAAAATAAAATATGTATATATATATATATATATATGCATGCAAATTTCTTATTTTAGATAATCCTTCATTAAACCCACTCGGTACTATAGTCAATAATAACCAGTAAAATATCATGGATTGGATCCATGATCAAGGTATTGTGCTTGCTGTTGGACACATATTGTATGTGGTTGTAATGTCAAGTTTCCTCATAATAATGAAGAATGATAATTAAATAGACAACATTATAACAACCTAGGGTTTGTATGTCTCTATAGTCTTGATCTCTCATCGAATGTACTTTGGAAGTGACATGTCGATGCAAATAATCCTTATAAAATCTAAGAAGATGTTTCTGGCGTACATATATGCTCTCGACATTTAATCGTGAATAACATGTTCATTGCATCATGCAGAATGGTAACTCTATAAGAGATGATGTATTCAAAATGTTTGAGTACCTACCTGAACCTAATTCTTTAAGAGTTATGATATATATAGATATGATGAGTGTCATCATTCTACTATCTATACTCTAGTCATTCATGAAACTTCATAGTATTCATATTGTATGAACTAATGAAGCATGTATAAATGTCGAAATACTCCTATATTGAAATCTTTTGAATTCAATATAAGAGATCCTTTGTCTTAAGCAAAGGCTGTTTATAGATGTAAGGAGCACAGTGGAAGCATGGGTCGGACCCAAGTTAGATGGAAAGTCAAAGAGTTGGTTGTACTTCTATGGTTTCCACACACATATGACATCCAAAGAGTTGGATGAATACCAATACTGCAATAACCCGATGTATTGATATTATGACTATCTAGTCTATCTTGGATCCTTAGAAAAGGACCCAAATAGTGCATCCGAATAATCTACATTTAATCATTGAAATTGACTTACTTATTATATAAGATTAAAAGTCTAACAATTGTATTTCATTCTTCTAATAACACTTGCAATTGGTTGCATATGTTTTAGAAGACTAGAAAATTTGATCATAAGGTTTAATAGTCATCTACATGGATATTGATGCAATTGTTGAAACAACCTCTATTTGATAAATAGACTTCATGATTTTAGTGGGAAAGCCCATAGTCTTAGAGAATGTATCTATGACCAAAATATTAGAATACACTCATTATTTATTTCTAAATGTTGGAAATAAATATGAATTCTAGAATAGACCTATCATAAAGAGTAATGATGTATATATTTCAGACAAGAATCTAATATCTGGATGACTCTGCTAAATTAGAAAATTAATGAATGGTTCATTAATATTTCTAAATTAAACCTTTAAAATATCAATAAGAGGATGAAGATCATTTGACAATGATCTGGCATTAAGCCTTGAACATATGTCTGTTGATGAGATCAATAGACAAGTAAGAGATGAAGCTTTCTAATGTCTAAAATTTCGAATCTTACATACTTGTGAATATTGTATTCAAAAGTAGAAAATGTCCAATTCACCCTTCTCTGAGAATGGTGTTAGATGACGAGGCATTCAAGATCTCATACATATTGATGTATGTGGATCATCTGTATCATAATAAACATTGGTGATATGTGATATCATTCGATGATTATTAGTGACATGAGATTTCTTTCCTTCACCCTAGAAAGCTTTGAAATGTTCAAAGATTTCACAATTTCGGTTTAGAATCAAAGTTTGAAGGAAGATGAAATGAATTTGATCTAACCTAGGTAACAAGTACCTATTAGATGAATTCAGAGAATACATTACTGAGAAAGGAATTTTCATTCCTATCTCAATCCTCCTAATGCACCTAAACTCAATAGAGTTGTAGGGTGATACAATTGGATCATGTATGACATGATTGATCAATGATGAATCTTAGCATAATTACTTCTTAGTTTCCATGTATAAATGTAGTAGAGACTACAATATATATCCTTATAAGGTTCCATGCCGGTAAGCTGAAATCATGCACCGGAGAGTGCCACTAAATTAGAAAAATAAAGGATGGTATTGGATACCT
This sequence comes from Ottelia alismoides, assembly GCA_037367405.1. NCBI lineage: Eukaryota > Viridiplantae > Streptophyta > Magnoliopsida > Alismatales > Hydrocharitaceae > Ottelia > Ottelia alismoides. The sequence goes on from JAZKJV010001704.1 coordinate 511,240, forward strand.
ACTTTATGACCTTGAGATTCTTAAAAGATCTCATCTCTAAGGATGTGATTCTTAGAGGATGACTCTGTTAAGAATCAAGATGAAAATGAAGTGAAGGGACTCATTCAATCTTGAGAAAATAATGAGGCTCCTGAAGTCGGAAACAAAAGGGACAATTAAAGATGAATACCTCTTCAAATGAGTTTGAGGATGGATTTCATGTGTTAGAGGAATTCAGCAATGATCAAACTTCATGTGATGAAACTTCTGAAGATCATGTCATGGAAAAATGGATGTTAGCAATAAAGTCTAATGTAGACTTCATATACAAGTGTTGTATATGGACCCTCAAGGATCCACATATATGGGTAAGATCCATTAAGGTGCAAACGGATCTTCAAGAGAAAGAGGGAACCTGATGAGAAGGTAATGACCTTCAAAGCACTGCTCGTAGCCATGAGCTACACATCGAAGAGGAGACATCGCTTGTGATGAGACTTGCTCTCCAGTGACCTTGCTTAAGCCCATCAGAATATTGCTAACTATAGCTACACAATTTGACTATGACATCTTCAAGAGGGAAGTTAATATTGCATTTCTCTATGAATACCTCTCCAAGGATATTCATATGAAGTAGCCCGACACTTCATAGTTGAGGAAAGCAAGCTGTGCAAGCTGAATAACTCCATCTGTGGACTCGAATAAGCTTCTTGTAGTTGGAACATCAGATTTGATGAAATCATAAATGTTATGATTTCAAATAGAACCTTGATGAACCATGTGAAGCTTAGTGGGAGTGCTATTGTGTTCATCGTGCTAAATGTAGATGATATCCTAATCATTTGGAATGATATAAGGATATTAATAAGTGTTTTTATAGACTGGCTATTCCATACTTTGAGATATAATCTCAAGGAAACCTCTTAAGATCTTAGTTCTGAAGTTGTTCAGAAGCAAAGAAAAGAGGGTAATGGGACCGTCACATTAGTAGTACACCTTGGACATGTTCCATTTTCTGAAAAATTTCAAGAAATGCTTCTATCCCTTAAGATATGATTCTGACCTTTCTAAAGGGATAACACCTCAAAGAGTTGAGGAAGTGAATGCTAAAACTGCTTGCCCTTGTGCATTGGTTACAAGAAGCTGAGTGTATGCTAAATGTGTACAAAAGACATGCAGTGGGAGTGGTTGCTAATCCTACTATGGTGATAAAACACTTGATTGTAGTAATAACAATATCTTCATAGATGACAAGACTTTAGAGATAGTGATCTCAAGTCTTATCTTCAAGAAATTAAGACTTTACAGATGGTGATCTAAAAGGTCTTAACTGCTGATACCTAAGGAGATAGAGATCTCCAGGAATAAGGGTATTCTGATAAGGATAATAGAAATGAAAATTCTGGTTATGATAATTATTGAGTTGTAGTGTCAAGGACACTATAACTCCGATCTCCGGGAATAAGGACTTTCTTTCTGATTGCATCATTGGATTCGGAATGATGCAATCAGAAAGAAAGTTGGTGTAGCTCCGATCGAGGATAAGATGCGATAAAACCGCTTAAGATGGTTTGGTCATTTGCAAAGAAGGTCAACTGATGCACCGGTTAGGAGATGTGAGTGTTGGGATGTTGAGCCGGCTAAGAGAGGGCGAGGACGGCCCAAGAAGTGTTGGAAAGAGACTATACGAAGGGATCTTAGTTTTTTGGATATAAGTCCGAGATTGACCCAAGTTAGATCTGAATGGAGGCGAAGAATCCATGTAGCCGACCCTACTTAATTGTGGGAAAAGGCTTTGTTGTTGTTGTTGTAGTGTCAAGGACACTATAACTAACAAAATTGAGTATTGGTTACATAAGATGCAACATTGCATTGGATGCGAGCACTGTTACTGGGGATATGCAAGTGCTGTAAAAGGACTTGGCGTAGTCTCTCGGGAACATAGTGACTGATTTACTTACCTAGCTATTTTTTAAATAGCCTATGATTGTCACATGAATGCATGTTTAAAGATTAGCCCATTAATGGCTTTTTAGGCTAGTGAGAGATTGTTGGACATGCGAGCCCACGACGAGCCATTATGCAATAAATGTTATTGCAAATATCATTCCCTGATCTGAAATGAAGAATAATTAATTTACATAATATGTCCCTTAGTACAATTAGGATTATGTACCTGGCGAATATGAAAATCCTACGTTAATATGTGAGAATTAAACTTTAATTTGTCGTTTCGTTGTAGGCGAGAATTCGGAATCGATCAAGAAAAAACCACAATTAATTAATTCAATTTTCAATCGACGCGGTTTTATGTTTATTTTACATGGGCAAGTCCCAAGGTCGAACTCAATGAGGCAAAGGAATAACCTAGAATTTTGTCTATCAAAGTTCGTGCATGGTTTTCGAGATGGTATTAATTTTTTTGTATTTTTAATGCGATTTGGGATGCAAAATGCAAATGAGGCCAATTTTGGGGACTAAAACATAATTTTCAATCAAACGATGTCCGAAAATTATGAAATTTGGCCAAGATGACAATAATGTTGAAATGAATGCACTGTAATTTTTTGAATTTTTGGATGCAAGATAAATATTTTGTGAATTTATGAATGCAAACAAAGTAAATTTCAATATTTAGTTACAATAAATATTAAACTTATTTATTTTCAAGGGATAAAATTATCTAAGATCTATCACTGGGTGATTGATATCAGAAAAATCCTAAACATCAAAAATACGAGATTTAATACCTACTAAAAACTAAAGATTGAAATATGCAAAATGATTTCTATAAGGCAAATAATGCATGCAAATGCAAATCTTTTTGGGACCGATATATCATACAACTTTTCTACAATCCATGAATTTTCAGCACTTTTCAGAGCAATGGTTAATAATTATGAATTTCCAATCACAGAATGGGCAAAATATACCAATTTTCGCAAGAACATTTTTTATTAGTTAACCACATAAAATAAATGATCACACGTATGACATGATGTAGAGAATTAATCGAAGAACACAGTGCTATTTTTGATAATAAAAATAGTGTCATGTAGTGGTCTAATACAGTGGGGGAACACAGGGGGTATAATTGCAATAATGTAAAATAAAATAATGCAGTGAAGGGACGTAAAAATAATTACCTAACCCCAAAGGGTCTGACTACAACATTTTTAGAGGGGCACGTGCAACAGGGCTCTTCTGTGGAATAAGGCTATCCTCGGGGGCTTGAATGTAAAAACTCCAGTAAGTCACGTGTGGAGCACATGACTTCTGGATAGGGCTAATGTGCGATAAAGAGGAGTTGGAGGGGCACCGATGCAAGTTCCCCTAATTGCACGTGCATAGCACGTGGGTGGGGTTCTCGGGTCTCGAACCCGACTCTGGTGGGTGTGGAGCGCATGTCTCCTTTAACAGGGCTCTGGTCGTCTAGGGTGGAGCAGCGGGGAAGATCAGAGTCAGTGGAGGTGCTGCTGACGCGGCGGTGGGTGCTGAGCCGGAGGCGTGGCGGAGCTGACGAGGAGTGGCGACCGTTGAATGTACGTTGGCCGGAGTTGATGAACTCTGTTGATGACGATGGTTGTTGGTGGTGGAACTTTGGACGTCGAAGCGCAGTGGAGGCGAGTCGTATGCGGTGGCTCGATGCGAGTCGCGACAGACCACGGTGGTGCAGTGACAGGAGCCTAGGCGGAGGGCCCCTGTAAGAAGACGGAGCGGAGGTGTCGATGTCATTGTTGGTGAAGTTCGGAGAAGCTAAGGTGAAGGAGGATGGTGCAACCGCTTCGAAGGCGGAGTTTTCGACGAAGCGGGGGTGGTGAAACTGCAGGTTGGTTGATTGGAAGGTGAATAGTGGAGGTTGGATGTTGGGATGTCGGAGCTCAAGCCACAGAGGGTGAGCGAAGCAGCCGAGCGGAGGAGCTACTTGCTGCGACAAGACCAGGAGTCTCGGATCTCACCGAGGAAGAAGGTGCCCAGTGGTGCTGTCACCACCACTTGCGATGGTTTAAGAGATTATCGATGGATAGGGAGATGAGGAGCGGCGAGGCCTTCTTTATAGAAGAAGAGTGGCGGTGGCGCCCGGAGATCGAAGGGGGGAAATCGGTGAGGATTGCGGGGATTGTGAGGCTGATCTGAGACAGGATCCGATGAGGATTTTGAGGTAATCGTGATCGGATTTGGAAGGCGGTGTCGGATTTGATTGAGGAGGAGACGGGGGTTGAGATAGAAGAGGAAGGTGGTCGACACTTGATTTGTAAGGAGGCGGTGACTATGGAAGGAAGGTGGTGCACGACCGGCATTCATGGGGGAGGCGACACATGGGAAAGAGGGAGATGAGCAGCGGTCGTCCGATCGACCGAGATCGGACGTCCAAGATTCTACCACGTGGCATATTTATTATTTATTTTCTATTTTTTATATTATTTTTTAATTTTTATAATAAAACAAATTTAAATAAGGCCAAAAATGGATGACACGTGGTGGCTCCAGGTGCTACCACATGTCAGCCCCACAAAAATCGAAAAACAAATACCATAATAAATATGTAAAAAATAGTAAATGACCTCGGATCGAAAAGTTTTCTTCACGAAAGTTGTTCGTCTTGATGAGATCTATAATTTCATGAGAGACCAAAACCAAAATCTATCATTGTGCAAAGTGATGTTTCTGGGGTATCCCATGTACATAAAATACCTTGATTTTTGGGTGTTCTAATTTTTTGACTTTTTTAAACTAGATAAAAATCTGGAAAAAATGATAAAATCAAAGATAAATATTTACACAATAATCTATTTTTTGGATTTTTATTAAGTAAGAAAAAGAAGAAATAAAATAAAATACAAAAAAGACAATTTTTGTACAAACGATTAGTGAAGATACAGACTCAGTTAGTTTCTTTGATTTCAAGCTCAGCTTGGATTTGGATTTTTGCACATTTTAAAAAAAACTTTCATCAAAGAAAATAAATGAAAAAAGAAATAAAATGAGTTAATTATGTACATAAAATAATAGGTCAAAAACCGTTGAAATACAAAATGTACAAAAGAGACCCAAAATCCAACTTTCACATATGAGATCCGATTCACTTGAACTTGGTCTTGTTTTGAAGGTAATTGAATGTACATTAGTTTAAAAATGAGTAGGATCAAATCAGACACTGGATGAGGAATATATCGAGGTTTTAATCTGAAAATCCCGCAACTAGGGTTTGGGTTTTTAGTCCACTTATTTAGGTAGTGATTTTTTTTATATTTTTTATTTATTCTTGATAGTAATATGTACACAGTAGAGTAATTTCAGGTCATTTGGAATTAGCATGAATTAGTTAAAAATTAGGGAAGTTAGGCTATTTTACAGGTTAATTGGGATGAGATTTTTGGCTTCTTATTTTGTGCAGTAATGAGTGATAAAATGCAATTCTTATCAATACTTGCATGTATGCTAATTATGCAAAATAAATGAAGAAATGCCAGTGAATTTTAGGGATTTGAGCTTAATTCATGACTTTCAAGAATATTGATTCTGAGATTCATCATCCCCCTATACTAAAACCATGCTCGTCCCTGAGTATCAAAAGAAATGCAAGTATGTGAAATGAGATTGGGTTCCATACTAAGACCATGAACAGAATATGAAAATGAAACTAGACCCGACCTTTGGATTATTAGTTTGGCAGAATTTCTGTGGCACTTAGAATTTTAAAATCAACAGCCTTTAAGTTCTACACATCATTGTCACAGTTTCGGCTCAGAAGGCATCTTAGATCAATCCTCTTCCCAAAGCATACCCCATGAACATTGAACAATCAACTCATGTGTGTGAAAGATTCTAGTTCTTCCCATCCAGAATGACAGACTACCATGCAAACCTCCTTTCCAGTAACTCATCCTCGAGGAGTAAGGTATTTCCTTCTAAGATCGAATAGAGGGAGAAATTAGAAGAAGGAGAAAAGAACTAGAGGGTAAACAATGTAGTCGCCTCTCCTTGTGAAGCCGGCCAATTTAGCCAAGTCTCCACCAAAATCTGCAGGTTTTCTTGAAGCTTGGACCCTTTTTTGGTCAAATATTTATTTGACAGTAGGCTTCTTTGTATTTTGATTTTTGGTAGCTCTGCATGGATCTTGTTGTGCCCCTAGGATATGGAATCTTTTTTTCCGTACTTGCTTTGGGGTCTTAGAAAAAAATGTGCCCAATAGTCCATCCCTTTTCCGAAGCTTTATTCCAACCAGAACTCCGATCTTTAGATGTCCACGCTACCAGAAAAGAAACTCACACAGTCTTCCAACACCCCGTCTGAGTTGAGCTAAGTGCATAAGGTGAGAGTACAAATTAATTCCTTATTCCAGAGTCATACCCAGAATGAAGAGACCATGTTAGGCACTAAGAGTCAAATGTTGCACATTGTCATGTGGAACTCGAAGAATTAAGTCAAAGACCTGAAGCTTCTAAAATCCTATTTCTCGTTGAAGTTCCTCTGAAAATTAGGTGGATTAAGGTCAAGTCTAGACCACTCCCAGTTTCTGCTCATAACTCGATTCAGAACCCAAGGGCTTCTCACAAATGCAAATGCATATAATTCTAGATGAAGTGCATGTGTGTGAAATGCAGACATAAATTTTTTGTGATTTTTTTGGAAGGATTTTTTTATGCAAAAATGAATAAGAAGCCATTTTTAAAAAAATTTTTGGGTTGGACACAGTCTGTGTTAGTAGCAAAACTTCTTTGTTTTTATTTTTTTTCAAGCTAGTTACCCACCCCGTATATACATGTAGACTTACACGAAAGTACGAGCCATAGGTAAAATATATACATGTATATACACACATCCCCTATACTTAGCGAGTGTTGTGTCCTCAGAGCACAAGAAGTGTAGAGAAGACATAGCTTGGAATAAGCGTAAGAGAGTGAAAAAGAAAAAAAAGAAAGATTGGCCCGCTTCCTAACTTAGACTGTGAATAGTATAAGTATAGAAGAAGAGTGAAACTGAGGCGGTCGGGATATGTGAATGAGGAGAGTATATGCAGATGGGCATAGGTTCCCCTTATACTTAGGCTTTGGTCAGCCTAAGTATGTAAGAAGGTGTAAATGGAGCGACAATGAGAAGGAGTTGATGAGGAGAATGGTATATACAGATGGGAATCGGTTCTCCCCTATACTTAGGCCTTGGCCTAAGTAGAGGAGGAAGATGTACAAGGAGACCGATGGGGTCGGGAGGGAGGGTGGGTAGCTGATGATTAAGGCAGTTTTCGGTCGATCTTTTTGTGAGCCTATGGTAGGAGATTGTAATCATAAGAAGGAGATGAAGCATGTGATTCCCAACCATTATCAGTGTTATCCTTAGAGAAATCATGATGGAGTGTAGATGAAGCGTATGAATAAGATGAAAGATAACCATCATCGGAGTTATCCTCAAAGGAATAATATTTGAAAGTGGAGGTACTTCATATATTCTTGTTCTTTAGTTGCTTCAGTTGTTTTCTCAGAATTCGTTCCTTCTTGGGATCAAGCGATTCGTCCTCGGATGATGAATACTCTGAAGCACTAGTCTTAGTCAGCTCATAAGAAATTAGTCCAGTATATTTAATGAGACCAGGAGAATCGACTTTGGATGAATAATAGTGAAGAACAGGAGTCGTCCAACGGGAATCGAAGTTTGGATCCTTGCGAAGATAGGGTTTTAGGACCGCGGAACAGACCTCACTCATGTAGATTACCCTTTCCGGACCAGATGAGAGATCATCAGATGATTCCTCTTCCAGAAGGTCGAAGGCGACTTTCTTTTTAGATGAAGGAGCAACCATTTTGTTTCATGAAGGTGTTGGTCCTGGGAGTGAGGTCTTGACACTTGAGTCTCCAAATGAATAACCATTTAAAATTTTCTCCTTGGTCGGTGTACGCCCCACATATTTATTCTTAGTTTTCTTAATGTTGGTGCAGTCCTGAGTTGGAATGAATTGGTCAAGGTAGTCAGAGAAGGTTTCGACCGACTCTGGGTGACCCCATGCATATGTCTCAGGATCATATAAGAAACATTTTCCCATAGTCAGAGTAGCAGGAAATGGTACAATGGGGAGAGTCTCTGCATATTTATTCTCAATTTGCTTGATGTTGGTGCATTCTGATGTCAGGTTGATTTGATCAATGTGGTCAGAGGAGATCTCGACCGACTCGAGATGTGCCCATGCATACATCTCAGAATCATATGAGAATTCATTTCCCATGGTGAGAGAAGCAAGAAATGGAATAGGGGGGAGAGTCTCTAAACCAATAGTCTCTTCAACAATCGCTATCTCAGGTGTAGCAACGGGGTAGGGCTCTTCTACCACTTGATGGTTACGACTGTTGACAGCTTCATGGGTTACCTGAGAAACTCGCGGTTCCTCAAAGATTGGTTGAGATTGAAGTGTCCCAATGTTGTAAATTTGATTTCCCGAGTCTCACACTCAATAATTGCCTTAGCCAATGCCAAGAATGGTTTTCCGAGAATGATCCGAGTCTGGGTGAATTATCCTTGATGCTCAATATCAATGATCGTGAAGTCTATTTTGAGTGGAGCACCTTGGAATGTAACGATGACTGAAATTGTTCCTCTCGGCCGCTTTATAGATCGATCAGTCAGTTGAACGATCTCTCTTATTTTCCTGACAGATCTGAGTTTAAGCTTGTCAAATACCGAGGTCGGGAGGAATTAATGAATCGTCATCGATGCGAGCATGGGTAAATTTGGTGTCTTTAATTCGACAGTCAAATCTGGGTACTCTATTCACTATGCGGCTCTTGTTTTTCTCCTCAACACCAAGGAGGAGGCCATTGACAAGATATGTCTTTCAGTCTTTGTTCTTATCCAGCCAGACTTTTTCATCATTAATTTGCTCATTACAAATCCTTTAAGGCCGGGGAAGTGTTCAATGGCATGTATCAAGGGAAGTTCAAAAATCAATATTTTTTCCAGTGCTTCCCTAAGAGAAGGATCCAAATTCTTCAAATCTTCTTCAGTTTTAATTTTTATGTATTTTTCCGGATTTTTGATTTTTTAAGTGTTTTTGAATATTTCAATTTTTTGGTATTTTCGGTGTGCTGTGTGTGATGTGTTACGTTACTTAGATGATGAGGGGCTTTGATTAGCCGAGTAAGAGTTAGAGTCCGAGTTATTCCTAGGGGAACAATATGCAGAAGTGTTGCTGTCAGAGTCATCCCTAGGGTTAACGTAGTCTATAGGTTTCTGAATATCCTCGGGGTTATCAATAATTTCATCCTCCACTTTCATACCCGAGTTTCCATAAAATGAAATTAGTCGTTCAGTGAAATTTCTGAATTTTCCTCCATTAATTCATATATCTTACTTATCCTCAAAATATTATCCTCTAAAGAATTTTCAGGATCAATCATGTGAGCAATCTATGTGGATTCTTGAATTTGAGATCCAATCATTGCATCTTCCATTTTCATGTTTGAGCTGGGAGAAGATTCTCTTGGAATATTCATTGTATGATCGTTTGAAATTTTCTCCTCAAAAATCATGGAAGGAGTCTACTCAATAGGATAGAAACCATATGTCTCATGGTGTGATTCATGTATGTATAGTCCATTCCTTTGGTCATGATTGATCGGACCCTTATACTGTGGAATCAACATACATGGTTTATGTTTGTCAATATCCTCAGTCCATTCCTCTGTATGAGTGTCATATCTGAAGATGGGATTGTCACGGTTAATCCAAGATGGAAGATTATTAGGCGTGGGCCAATCCTCTTGATATGTTTGGATCTCCATTTTATTTCCATTGGTCAAATCAAGTTGTGGATTTGTGAAGTATTGACCTGATCCAACAATATGGTGAGGCGAGATTGGAGTCAGTTGGAGTTGTTGTCTCGGCCGGTCATTCGTCTCAAAAGTGATTTGATCTTCAAGTCATTCATGAGTTCCGACGAGAGATGGGTCAATCCAAGATGGTAGTTGTTCATTTGTGGTCAAAAGTGGGAGAGGTGGAAGAATTGAAGAAGTGTTAAATTCGATTGGGTTCATCCTGTGGTTAGAGTCTCCCACGAATGATGGATTGACATTTACGTAGTATGAAGGATGAATTGTATGATCAGAATATAGATGATTGATATACGAAGAAGTGGATACCTCAGTCGGCTGTTTGTTTGTATGATCCGAATACAAAGGATCGTCATTCATGAAGTAGATCGGATTTGTAGAGAGGGTTGGATCTATTTGTTGGTGAGAGTCTCCTGTGAAAGTTGGATGATGTCTGGTGGTGGGGGGGGGTTTGGATAATTTTGGTCTGACCGAGATGAATTCATTTTCATAGTATAGATCTGACGAATACTCGGACAATTGTCTCATCATCTTCGAAGAAGGTGGATGAGTTGCCATGTTGAAAATGTTCAAGTGTTTGGGATACTCAACAATAGAAAACTGAACTTTTAAATCAAGGAGAGTGATGGCACAAGTGTATGGTTTTTGATATTTGAGATCGGTTCAAGCACACCATTGCAAACACAAATCAAACCCCAGGTTCACCAACTCACACAATGAAGCCGTAAGAGTTCAGCAAATTATCTTTTCAATTTTAGTTGGTGATAAATTCAATCTTGGAAAATAATTAGCGAGCTGTTATGTGTCGTATATTTTCTTAAAGACTGGCCCGAATTCTTACGACTAGATGCACCTATTTCAGCCAGTATGGGTGTAAGTACGGAATGTAAGACGGATACCCGTATTACTTAAGGACAAAGCCTTACGCAGTGTCCTTTAAACCACCCACTCTGTTAAGGAAATCTGGACCGTTTATCAGCTACCCGTAGATCCTCACTAAGAAGTAGCTAATCGCTTTATATAATCAATAGTCAGTATGAAAATCCGAATTTGGGCTCTAGCCTTAAGTATACTCTCTCGCTCACTTAGATAAATAAATGAATCCAAGGTCGGGGTTGCTCTCTTGCAAAAATTCTTGATTTTATGAGTTAATTAAATTCAGCTATTTTTAGCAGTCCCAATTTTAATTAGCTGATCACTGAAAATTTAAGGTGAGCACTAATGCACGTTTACCATCCAGTCCCAATTTCCTTTGATTTTTAAGTGACAAAACATGAGGGAGAAATTCGGGAAAAGCCAATGCATGTGAAACAATGATGTATGCTCAGATAGAAGACTTAAAATGATTCCTCACAATCTCCATATGGGATGCAATACAAGAATTGAAAATTTATTCTAAATGGACGCAAGCCGATAAAAACCACACCTAGCAGAAAGTTCTATTAGTTGGGATGAAATGATTTAAATTTGACTAAATTAAACGATCTAATGCATGTCTCAATTAGTGTGAAGTGTGGTCCTAGATTCTCCGAGCACAATAAAAAATCATAGAATCTCTAATAGCCGTATGTGCAGGTCTAACCTACGAACCATCAAGTCGGGCCCCACCCTCACCGGAGAGTGAAACATGCCACAACACACCACATAAAAAGTTCAAGGTCTTATTACACACGTAAGAGTCCAAACGAACACCGCTATAAATGAACAATTAATTACAAAAATTAAAATTGCAGAAAAATAAATTCTAGACTCTACACTCTCTCACAACTCGACTCGATCTTAATTTAATTGCGGTTTTTCGGGCGTCGGTGAAGATGCGTCGGTTTTGTGAGAAACCACTCCACATACGTCGGGTACCTTGTAAGAAAAATAGAATGTAAGAGAGTCACAAAAATTAATAAAAATAAAATAAGGGAATAAATGCTGAAAATAAAATAAAAATAAATGCAAGAAAAGATGGAAAATTTACAAAGAAATTCGGGGGTCATACTACCCGAATGCGGAAAATCGAACAAAAAATTTTTTTAGACAAAAAACCAAGCCATTTGCCTCCCCGGTAACAGCGCCATCTGATAAATCCGAAAACACTACATTAATCTGTGAGAATTAAGCTTTAATTTGTCGTTTCGTTGTAGGCGGGAATTCAGAATCGATCAAGGAATAATCACAATTAATTAATTTAATTTTCAATCGACGTGGTTTTATGTTTATTTTACTTGGGCAAGTCCCAAGGTCGAACTCAAGGAGGCAAAGGAACAACCTAGAATTTTGTCTATCAAAGCTCGAGCACAGTTTTCAAGACGGTATTATTTTTTTTGCATTTTTAATGCGATTTGGGATGTAAAATGCAAACGAGGCCAATTTTAGAGACTAAAATGTAATTTTCAATCAAACGATGTCTGAAAATTATGAAATTTGGATAAGATGACAATAATGATGAAATGAATGTACTGTAATTTTTTGGAATTTTTGGATGCGTGATAAATATTTTATGAATTTATGAATATAAACAAAGTGAATTTCAATATTTAATTATAATAAATACTAAACCTATTTATTTTCAAGGGATAAAATTATCCAAGATCTATCACTGGGTGATTGATCTCAAAAAAATATCAAACCTAAAAAATATGAGATTTAATACTTATTAAAAATTAAAGATTGAAATATGCAAAATGATTTTTATAAGGCAAACCACGCATGCAAATGCAAATCTTTTTGGGTCCGATGTATCATTCAACTATATCTAAAATCCGTGAATTTTCGACACAATGGTTAATTAATTATGAATTTCCAATCACAGAATGGGCAAAATATACCAATTTTCACAAGAACAATTTTTATTAATTAACCATAGAAAATAAAATGATCACACATATGCCATGATGTAGAGAATTAATCGAAGAACATAGTGCTATTTTTGAATAATAAAAATAGTTTCATGTAGAGGTCTAATACAAAGGGGGAACACAGAGGTATAATTGCAATAATGTAAAATAAAATAAAGCAGTGAAGGGACACAAAATTAATTACCTAAGCCCTAGGGGTTCTGACTGCAACATTTCCAGAGGGGCAAGTACTACACTGAACAATGTCTCACTACCCTTATTAATTTAATCAAATTAATGGTCAAATTAATGTGTTTTCGTTCGTTGCAGTCGGATAATAAGAGCTAATCAAAAACCACTTTCAAGTTAAAGCAAATTAATTTCGAGCGGTCATTTTTTTACTTGGGCAAGCCCAAGGTCAAACTCAGGGAGGCAACTGTCTCCTTAGGTAGATTTTAAGCAAATTCCAAGGTTTGATTTTCAGGGGATAATTTTTTTGGTCTTTTTCAATATATTTTATGCAAGAAAGAAAAGACACATGCACAATCAAGCCAGTTTACAAGTTAATTCTGATAAGTGATCTCAAGTCCAAAAATTATGAAACTTGGCCAGATGATGAAATGCAATGAAATTAAGCTACTCTAATTTTTTTGAATTTTTCTGACACTAAATAAATTTACTGTGAATTAAAAATGAATGCAAGGTGATTTTGACTAACTTAATTTTAATAAATATCAAATCAAAATATTTTTAGAGATAAAAATTATCCTAGATAGATCTAAGTGTGAAGAATCCAAGAAAATTAATAAACTTAAATTTCTATGTGAAATGAATCTATTAAAAATTAATTAAGAAAATCACTAAATGATTATTCAGGCCTCGAGATGCGTGCAAATGAGATGATTTTTTACACAATGTGAACTTAATTATACTAGATCTAATGTGAATTTTTGGTTATTTTTGGATTCACAGAGAAATTACTATGAATTAAAAGGCATAAATGGGCAAAATGTAACAAAATTCAACCAATTAATTAATAGAAAAATCCAATGATCTTACAAAAATGTGCCAAGTATCATATATGAAAGAGGACAAAATAAGCTATACAATGCAATTTTCAAACTTAAAAAATGATTTAAAATGACGCGTAAATATGCGTGCAAAGACAGGGGCCTAAATGTAATTACAGGAAATAAAATTGATAAATATAATACGTGCTAACATGGACCAATATGCAATTACCTATAATGTTGAGGGGGTAGATGCAAATTTCCCACAGAACACGTGCTCCTCACGTGGGGTCTCTGATGAATCTCAGATTCACCATTCTAAGTCTCATTAATTAAAGCTCAAGTCCCTCAAAATCAACTGCATTTCTGCATTTATTCTGCATAATTAGCATTCATGCATGATTTCATAAGAATTGCATTTTAGCATTAATTTCTGCATAAAATAAGAAGCCAAAAATCCAAGCAAAAATTGATCTGTAAATAGCCTAACTTCCCCTATTTTTAACTCCTTCATGCTGACACCGCATACCACAAACTCACTTCCACTGTGTACACATCACTAACAAGAATAAATAAAAAATACAAAAAAATAATTAACCCTGGTAAGTGGACCAAAAACCCAAACCCTAGTTTCAGGATTTTCGGACTAAAAGCCACATATCTTCCCCATCCAGTGTCCGATTTGATCCTACTCACTTTTGAACTAATGCACATTCAATTACCTTCAAAACAAGACCAAGTTCAAGTGAATCGGAGCTCGTATGTGAAAGTTGGGTTTTGGGCCTCTTTTTGTACATTGTATTTTCGCGGCTTTTTGACCTGTATTTTATGCATTTATTTTATTTATTAATAAAAATCCAAAAAAATTAGATTAAGGTCTCTTTTATTTATCTTTGAGTTTTCCTTATTTTTCCGGATTTTTATCGTGTTTAAAATTGACAAAAAAAATTAGAAAACCCAAAAATCAAGGTATTCTATGTACATGGGATACCCCAAAAATTCACTTTTCACATTTGAGCGAATTTGGCTTTGATGTCTTCATGAAAGTTGTAGATCTCTTCGAGACGAGCATTTTTCGTGAAGGAACTTTTTCGATCCGAGGTCATTTGCTATTTCTTTTTGATTTTACAAAGCAATTATCTTTCGAATTTTCTGGAGCTGACACGTGGCAGCCCCAGAGGCCGCCACGTGTCAGCGTTTTGTGTGGTTTTATTATATCGTTTTATAAAAAAAAAAATTTTAAAATAAAGCGCCCGCACGTGCAGCGCACGTGCCTCCCCCGCACGTGCTCCGCACGTGCTGCGGCCCTCTCTCTCCACTGCGACACGTGTCACTCTTTCGGCCGTTCGATCTCGCTTGATCGAACGGCCACTGTGTTTCTCCCCAACCTCGCGCCCTTCTCCCCTCCGTAACCTCCGCCTGCGATCTCGCAACAGCCCCGACTCCATCGCCGTTGACGCCAACCACTCCTCCGCAACCGCCGCGCCCCCTATCGCCGACTCTCTACCCTATATAAGCACGACCGCCGCCACCAAATCAGCCCATCCGCCGTTAGCAAGCAACTGAGGAGGGCGGTGACAGCGCCCCCCTCGTTCATCGGCGAGGTCCGGTGGCTCCTCCTCCCGCCTCCGTCGCCGCTCGCAGCTTCGTGCTGCCGCGCTCCCGCTCCGCCCCCTTTGGCGTTGAGCCACATCGACTTCATCGACTCCTTCAGCCGCTCAAACCTCCGCCGCTTCGTCAAACGCCTTCGACTCCGCCGTGCGCCATCGAGCAGCATCGGCTCCGCCTCATCCACGCACACGTCACCGATCGACTCCAACGATATCGTCTCCGCCGGTCGCCCTCGACGTCCCACGGCCGTGTGTCGGCCATCGCCGCTTCACCGACCAGCTGCTCCGCCTCCTCGTCACGTTCTTCCCCGACCAACGTCTTCGCCTCCCCGTCGAGCCAACCACCATCGTTCATCGCCGCAACCCACTCCTCCGCCGCGCCTCCGGGCTGGGTGCCCGAGGCCCTCCCACGTGCACTGCACGCGCGGAGGGAACGACGCCAAGGTCCATCAGCCCAGGGGTCACGTGCTACGCACGTGCCCCTTGGGCAAATTGCAAGAAGGCCCTTCGGCCTTTCTCCATTTATGCATCAGTCCAGATCCAGAAGGTCACGTGCATCGTACATGACCCTCTGGCGAAATTGCAAAATTCCCACCCGTGTTATAGGTAATTTCAAATAGGTCCCTGTTCTGCATTTTTAATTTTATCTATTTACTTAAATTGCATATGTACCCCTGTGTTCGCCATCCATTTTAGACCTCTACATTACATCATTTTATTCAATTAAAAATAGCATTTTGTTCATCTCTTAATCCTCTACATTTTGACATGCTGTGGTTATTTTTGTGATTTACGGTTGATTAATAAATAAATATTTTGTGGAAATTGAAATATTTTGCCCAATCTGTGCTTGGAAATTCGTAGTTAATTAACCTTGATTTAAAAATTCCCCAAAAATCACATATCGTAGAGATTAATTTGATTAACATTGTGCCCAAAAATCATTACATTTGCATGCACACTTTGCCCTGTAAAAATCATTTTGTGCATTTCAATGTTTGATTTTTAATAGGTAATAAACCCCACATTTTCGAGGTTTAGGATTTTTCTGAGATCCATCACCTAGTGATAGATCTTAGATAATTTTAGTTCTCGAAAATAAGTAGGTTTAATATTTATTAAAATTAAATATTGAAAAATCATTCCGTTTGCATTAAAAATTCGTAAAAAATTCATTTTGCATCTAAAAATTCCAAAAAAATTACTGTGCACTTATTCCATCATTTTTTACATCTCGGCCAAGTTTCGTAATTTTCGGACACCGTTTGAATGTATTTTACATTTTAGTCCCTAAAATAGGCCGAATTTGCATTTTGCATCTCATCTTGCATTGAAAAATTCCAAAAAAAAATACCGCCTTGAAAACCGAACTAAAAATTGGATAGACATTAATCTAGGTTGTTCCTTTGCCTCCTTGTGATCGACCTTGGGACTTGCCCAAGTAAAATAAACATAAAAACCACTTGATTGAATTTGATTAAAAATTGTGGTTATTTCTTGACTGTTTCCGAAAGCCGCCTACAACGAACGACTTCCAATCATTTTCACGATCGACGATTAAAAACGATTTCTTAACGCGGCTTTTCCGGGCTCGTCAGATGGCGCCGTTGCCGGGGAGGCAAACGGCTTAGTTTTTGTTTTGAAAATTTTTGTTCGGTTTTCCGAATTCGGGTAGTCTGACCCCCGAATTTTTCATTGTAAATCCCATTTTATTTCTTGTATTTATTTTTCAGCATTTCTTTCATTTATTTTATTTTTGATTATTTTTTGAGTCACTCTCTTACAATCTCTCTCTTATTTTTCTTGCGAGGTACCCGGCGCACGTGGAGCGGTTTTTCAAGGAACCGACGCATCTTCACCAACAACCGAAGAAACCGCAATTAAATTAAGATCGAGTTGAGTCGTGAGAGAGAGTAGAGTCTAGGTTTTTAATTTCCACATTTTTATTTTCTGCTCATTTATAGCGGTGTCCGTTTGGACTCTCGCGTGTGTACAAGGACATTGAACTTTATTTGTGGTGTGTCGTGGCCTGTTTCACTCTCCGGAGAGGGTGGGGCCCGACTTGAGTGGCGATTAGGATAGACCTGCACATACGGCTCTTAGAGCAATTTTTATTTCTGATTGTGCTCGTAGGATCTTAAGCCACACTGCACTTTAACTGAGACACACATTAGATCGTTCAACTTAGCCAAATTCAACTCAATTCTTCCCGCTAATAGAACTTTCTGCTTAGGTGCGGTTTTCATCGGCTTGCACGCATTTAGTATAAATTTTCAATTCTGTATTGCATCCCACATGGAGATTGCGAGGAGGCACTGTAAGTCTTCTAACTGAGCATTCATCATAGTTTTTCGCGTGCATCGGCTTTTCCCGAATTCATCTCTCTTGTTTTATCACATAAATCTAAAGAAATTGGGACTGGACGGTAGACGTGTATTTGTGTTCACCTAAATGCTACAGTGATCGCCTTAATAAAACTGGGACTGCTAAATATAGCCGATCTAAAAAAATCCATAAAATCAAGAATTTCTGCGGGAGAGCAACCCCGACATTGTCTGATTTAATATTGCAGCGAGGAAAGAGACGCACACTAGGATAGAGCCCAGCTCCAAACCTAACATCTCGTTTAAACGGCTTGCAAGATTGAATTTATCACCAACTAAAATTGAAAAGATAATAGCCGAATCCTTACGGCTTCATTGTGTGAGTTGGTGAACCCGAGGTTTGAATTGTGTTTGCATTGGTGTGCGTGAACCGATTTCAAGATCAATAGCCGCACATTCGATAAAAATTCTCTTTGACTATCCCGTGCAATCATTTCTTCCCTCTCTTGATAATGGAACTCTTGTCCAAATACTCTCACAGATCCAACCCCCCATTCCTCTCAAAAATGACGGAACACCCATCGAAATTATACTATGAAAATGAATTCGTGTCGGTTAGACCCAAAACACCTCCTCCAAGAAACTCTCAACCACCATCTCTTTTCACCAATTCGATAGGCTTCATGAACGACAACCCCTTCTTCAGACATGATCCACAATATCAAGGTCTGACTAATCAACGACACATGTCTGAACCTTATGAGCAGCCTCCTTCCGTTATTTTTGAGGAGAAATTTTCAGAAAATAATGAGCATATTTCGGATATCCCAAGAAGCTCTCCTCTCAGCACAAAGAGAAAAATGGAAGCTGAAATTATCGAATATACACCTACCGCTCTCATAATTAATCATGAACCGAATCTTGAGGACAATATTTCGAGGATAAATAAGAAATTCAATTCAATAGAGGAGAGGTTTCAAAAATTTACCGATCGATTCATCGCATTCTATGGTGGCTCGGACAGTAAAATGAATGAGGAAATAACTGGATCTGAGATTGAAAATTCTGAGGATATTCAGGGACCTATGGACAATTCTGAAAATGACTATAACCCTCACCCTGAACACCAGAGCCCCTCTTCGTCTGAAGAACACCCCACGCCCCCACACCACCCAGAAAATACCAAAAAAATGGAAATATTTGAAAATCACAAAAAAATTGAAAATTCAGAAAATTACATAAAAATTGAAACTGAAGATGATCTGCGAAATTTGGATCCGACTATACGGGAAGCACTGGAAAAACGCTTGATATTTGAACTTCCCTTTATACAGGCCATTGAACACTTCCCTGACCTTAAAAGATTTATAACAGATAAATTAATGAACAAAAAGTCGGGCAGAATACGAACAAAGACTGAAAGACATATCTTGTCAATGGCCTCCTCCTTGGTGTTGAGGAGAAAAACCAAGAGCCGCATAGTGAAGCGGTTGCCCAGATTTGACTGCAAAATCAAAGATACAATTTTCACCCATGCTCGGATTGATGATGATTCACCAATTAATATCCTCCCGACCTCTGTCTTTCACGAACTCCAACTCGGACCGATTCGGAAGATACGAGAGATTATACAATTAGCGGACCGATCGATAAAGCGGCCGAGAGGAACTATTTCTGTCATCATGAAATTCCAAGATGCTCCGCTCAAGGTAGAATTCACGATCATCGATATTGAGCATCAAGGAGAATTCACCCAGTCTCCAATCATTCTCGGAAAGCCATTCTTGGCATTGGCCAAGGCGAGTATCGATTGTGAGACTCGGGAAATCAATTTCACAGCATTGGAAGCACTTAAATCTGACCCTATCTTTGAGGAACCACGATCTTCTGAGGCAACCCACGAAGTCCCCAACAACCGTAACCATGAAACGGTAGAAGAGCGCTACCCCGCGACCACACCTGAGATAGCAGTTGTTGATGAGACTATTGGTTTAGAAAATCTCCTCAATATTCAAATCCCCGAGGATCTAAAAATTGACAAATCTTTCTACTACGATCTAGAGACATATGCATGGTCACACCCTGGAGCAACATTCTCTGAATATCTTGACCAAATCATCCCAAATCGAGAGTGCTCAAACATTCGGGAGACTGAGAGCAAGCACGCAGACCAAGCACCGACCAAGGAGAATTTGAATGGCTATTCATCTGGATACTCAAGTGAACCGACACCTTCACGACGAAATAAAAAGAAAGTCACCTTTGACCATTCGGAAAAGGAATCAGTTGATGATCCCTCATCAGGTCCGGAAAAGATGGTTTACATGAGTGAAGTCTGTTCGGCAGCCCTAAAGCCATATCTTCGTAAGGATCCAAAATTCAATCCGCGTTGGACAACTCCCGTTCCTAACTACTACTCATCCAAAGCTGATGCTCCTGCATTCTTCAAGTACACTGGAATTCTTTCGTATGAGCTGACTGAGACCGGTGCTTCTGAGCATTCATCCGAGGACAAGCTGATTGACCCCAAGAAGGAACGAATTCTGAGAAAACAATTGAAAAAACAAAAAGACAAGAATACTTGGAGTATGCCCACTTTCAATTACTACTCCTCTGAGGATAATTCCGATGATGGATATCTTTCATCTGACTCAAACAATTCATCCACTATCCATCATAATTTATCTGAGGATGACACTGACAATTGTTGGGAATCATATGCCTCATCTCCGACTCATCATTACGATCTCCCACCGCAGGCTCACAAAAAGATCAGCCGAAAACCGCCTTAATCATCGGCTACCCACCCTCCCTCCCGACCACATCGGTTCCCTTGTACAGCTTCTTCCTCTACTTAGGCCAAGGCCTAAGTATAGGGGGGGACCGATGCCATCTGTATATATCATTCTTCTCCTGACTCCTAATCGCTCCATTTCCACCCTTCTTCCATACTTAGGCTGTCCAGAGCCTAAGTATAGGGGGAACCGACATCCACCCGTATATACTCTCCTCATTTCCTGACCGCTTTTCTTTTCATTCTTTTTCTTCTTTTCTTTTTTCTTTCTTTTTTCTCACTCTCTTACGCTTAGCCCGAGCTATGTCTTCTTTACGCTTCTTGTGCTCTGAGGACACAACACTCGCTAAGTATAGGGGGGTCTGTATATATACTTTGTATATATTTTACCCATATCTCGTACTTTCGCGTAAGTCTATATGTATTTACGGGGTGGGTACTAACTGAAAAAAAAAAAGAAAGAAGAACACTGAATTGCCCTAATTTTCTGAAAAAAAATGAATGAAAAAGAGGCTTCTTATTCCATTTTCTGCATAAAAAAATCCCTTGCATAAAAAAAAAGTGTCTGCATTTCACGCACCTGCACTCCATCCAACATCACATGCACTTGCATCTGTGAAAAGTCATTGGGTTCTGAACCAAGTTATGAGCCGAAACCGAGAGTGGTCTGGGCTTGACCTTAATCCACCTAATTTTCAGAGGAACTTCACCGAGAAATAGGATTTTAAGAGCTTCAGGTCTTTGTGACTTAATTCCTTAAGTTCCACATGACAATGTGCAGCGTTTGACTCTTAGTGTCTAACCTGGTCTCTTCATTCTGGGTACAACTCTGGAATAGGGAATTAATTCGCACTCTCGCACTATGCACTTAGCTCAACCCAAACGGGATGTTGGAAGACTGTGTGAGTCTCTTTTCTGGTAGCGTGAAAATCTAAAGACCAGAGTACGGGTTGAAATAAAGCTTCGGAAAAGGGATGGACGGCTGGGCACAATTTTTCTAAGACCCCAAAAAATGTACGGAACAAAAGATGCTATATCCGTAGGGGCACAACAAGATCCAAGCAGAACCACCAAAAATTCCAAATACATAGAAGCATTCTACCAAATAAAAATCCGACCAAAAAGGTCCAAGCTTCAGAAACCTGCAGATCTTGGTGGAGACTCGGCTACACTGGCCATCTCCACAAGGAGAGGTGAATACACTGGCCACCCTCCAGTTCTTTTCTCTTTCTTCTATCTTCTCCCTCATTCGATTGTGAACACAGCACGACAGACCTTAGAAGGAAATACCTGACTCCCCGAGGACGAGTTACTGGAGAGGAGAGGAGCATGGTAGTCCGGCATTCTAAATGGGAAGAGCTAAAACCCTTCACACACATGAGTCGGTTATTCAATGTTCATAGGGTATACTTTGGGAAGAGGATTGATCTAAGATGACTTATGAGTTGAAACTGTGTCAATGATGTGTAGAACTTGAGGGCTGTTGATTTTGAAATCCTAAGTCTCACAGAAGTTCCGCCACACTAATAATCCAAAGGTCGAGTTTAATTTCACTTTCACCTTCAGTTCATGATCTTGGTATGGAACCCAGTCTCATTTCACTTCATGGCATTTCTTTTTAATGCTCAGGGACGAGCATGGTTTAAGTATAGGGGGATGATGAATCTCAGATTCACCATTCTAAGTCTCATTAATTAAAGCTCAAGTCCCTCAAAATCAACTGCATTTCTGCATTTATTCTGCATAATTAGCATTCATGCATGATTTCATAAGAATTGCATTTTAGCATTAATTTCTGCATAAAATAAGAAGCCAAAAATCCAAGCAAAAATTGACCTGTAAATAGCCTAACTTCCCCTATTTTTAACTCCTTCATGCTGACACCGCATACCACAAACTCACTTCCACTGTGTACACATCACTAACAAGAATAAATAAAAAATACAAAAAAATAATTAACCCTGGTAAGTGGACCAAAAACCCAAACCCTAGTTTCAGGATTTTCGGACTAAAAGCCACATATCTTCCCCATCCAGTGTCCGATTTGATCCTACTCACTTTTGAACTAATGCACATTCAATTACCTTCAAAACAAGACCAAGTTCAAGTGAATCGGAGCTCGTATGTGAAAGTTGGGTTTTGGGCCTCTTTTTGTACATTGTATTTTCGCGGCTTTTTGACCTGTATTTTATGCATTTATTTTATTTATTAATAAAAATCCAAAAAAATTAGATTAAGGTCTCTTTTATTTATCTTTGAGTTTTCCTTATTTTTCCGGATTTTTATCGTGTTTAAAATTGACAAAAAAAATTAGAAAACCCAAAAATCAAGGTATTCTATGTACATGGGATACCCCAAAAATTCACTTTTCACATTTGACCGAATTTGGCTTTGATGTCTTCATGAAAGTTGTAGATCTCTTTGAGACGAGCATTTTTCGTGAAGGAACTTTTTCGATCCGAGGTCATTTGCTATTTCTTTTTGATTTTACAAAGCAATTATCTTTCGAATTTTCTGGAGCTGACACGTGGCAGCCCCAGAGGCCGTCACGTGTCAGCGTTTTGTGTGGTTTTTATTATATCGTTTTATAAAAAAAAAAAATTTAAAATAAAGCGCCCGCACGTGCAGCGCACGTGCCTCCCCCGCACGTGCTCCGCACGTGCTGCGGCCCTCTCTCTCCACTGCGACACGTGTCACTCTTTCGGCCGTTCGATCTCGCTTGATCGAACGGCCACTGTGTTTCTCCCCAACCTCGCGCCCTTCTCCCCTCCGTAACCTCCGCCTGCGATCTCGCAACGGCCCCGACTCCATCGCCGTTGACGCCAACCACTCCTCCGCAACCGCCGCGCCCCCTATCGCCGACTCTCTACCCTATATAAGCACGACCGCCGCCACCAAATCAGCCCATCCGCCGTTAGCAAGCAACTGAGGAGGGCAGTGACAGCGCCCCCCTCGTTCATCGGCGAGGTCCGGTGGCTCCTCCTCCCGCCTCCGTCGCCGCTCGCAGCTTCGTGCTGCCGCGCTCCCGCTCCGCCCCCTTTGGCGTTGAGCCACATCGACTTCATCGACTCCTTCAGCCGCTCAAACCTCCGCCGCTTCGTCAAACGCCTTCGACTCCGCCGTGCGCCATCGAGCAGCATCAGCTCCGCCTCATCCACGTACACGTCACCGATCGACTCCAACGATATCGTCTCCGCCGGTCGCCCTCGACGTCCCACGGCCGTGTGTCGGCCATCGCCGCTTCACCGACCAGCTGCTCCGCCTCCTCGTCACGTTCTTCCCCGACCAACGTCTTCGCCTCCCCGTCGAGCCAACCACCATCGTTCATCGCCGCAACCCACTCCTCCGCCGCGCCTCCGGGCTGGGTGCCCGAGGCCCTCCCACGTGCACTGCACGCGCGGAGGGAACGACGCCAAGGTCCATCAGCCCAGGGGTCACGTGCTACGCACGTGCCCCTTGGGCAAATTGCAAGAAGGCCCTTCGGCCTTTCTCCATTTACGCATCAGTCCAGATCCAGAAGGTCACGTGCACCGCACGTGACCCTCTGGCGAAATTGCAAAATTCCCACCCGTGTTATAGGTAATTTCAAATAGGTCCCTGTTCTGCATTTTTAATTTTATCTATTTACTTAAATTGCATATGTACCCCTGTGTTCGCCATCCATTTTAGACCTCTACATTACATCATTTTATTCAATTAAAAATAGCATTTTGTTCATCTCTTAATCCTCTACATTTTGACATGTTGTGGTTATTTTTGTGATTTACGGTTGATTAATAAATAAATATTTTGTGGAAATTGAAATATTTTGCCCAATCTGTGCTTGGAAATTCATAGTTAATTAACCGTTGATTTAAAAATTCCCCAAAAATCACATATCGTAGAGATTAATTTGATTAACATTGTGCCCAAAAATCATTACATTTGCATGCACACTTTGCCCTGTAAAAATCATTTTGTGCATTTCAATGTTTGATTTTTAATAGGTAATAAACCCCACATTTTCGAGGTTTAGGATTTTTCTGAGATCCATCACCTAGTGATAGATCTTAGATAATTTTAGTTCTCGAAAATAAGTAGGTTTAATATTTATTAAAATTAAATATTGAAAAATCATTCTGTTTGCATTAAAAATTCGTAAAAAATTCATTTTGCATCTAAAAATTCCAAAAAAATTACTGTGCACTTATTCCATCATTTTTTACATCTCGGCCAAGTTTCGTAATTTTCGGACACCGTTTGAATGTATTTTACATTTTAGTCCCTAAAATAGGCCGAATTTGCATTTTGCATCTCATCTTGCATTGAAAAATTCCAAAAAAAAATACCGCCTTGAAAACCGAACTAAAAATTGGATAGACATTAATCTAGGTTGTTCCTTTGCCTCCTTGTGATCGACCTTGGGACTTGCCCAAGTAAAATAAACATAAAAACCACTTGATTGAATTTGATTAAAAATTGTGGTTATTTCTTGACTGTTTCCGAAAGCCGCCTACAACGAACGACTTCCAATCATTTTCACGATCGACGATTAAAAACGATTTCTTAACGCGGCTTTTCCGGGCTCGTCAGTCTCCTGGCATGGACTGAAATGCAAATATGGAAACCTTGAGGGGCCTCGCTGCAATTTACCCAGGACGCACATGCAGATCACATGGGGGTCCCAGGCTCGGTGGTCTTCGGAGGCTCGGACCTGGCTCAGAGTAGCTTCGGGGGATCCGAGCCTAGTGGTTGGGGAAGAGGCTCGGATCAGGCGACGTGGCTCGATCCAGACCGTGGATCAAGTGAAGATCCAACGGTTAGTGGAAGCTGAGGCGTGGCGCGACTGGATCCGTTAGATCTCAAGTGATCCAACAGTGATGGTTCGCTCTTGAGACGAAGGCGTGGTCGATCAATGACCGTTGGATCTAGATTGATCCAACATCATCTGGAGCGCGGAGAAGCGGTGACGTGGCTCGATCAGATGCGTAGGATTTGCCTAATCCTACGACTGCGGGACGTGGGCGACGTGGCGTGTTCCTGACCGTTCGATCAAGGAGATCAAACGGTTGCTATTCTTCTTCCTCAACCGACCCACCGCCTCCTGCAGCGGAGAAGGCTGGGCTCCAGCGAAGGGGGCCTGACTCCGCCTCATCCTTTGGGCGTCAGTAAAGCTCGTCGGAGGCTCCCAAGTAGCTGGGAAGACTCGTGGAGGTATCGGGGATCCTCTGGCGGTCTCAAAAGTGGTTGAGCAGCTCTGGGTTGCGTGGGCGGAGAAGCTCGATGGCAGCTTCGATGAAGTTCCGGCTAGTCGAAGTAGGTGTACCTACAGGGGGTTAGTAGTATAGACAAGGCGTGTAACGTGTACGTGGAGTGGTCGGGAGTGAGGTGCGAGGCCTGTGGTGCAGTGATAGTGTCCGGTGAAGCTGCTCCGCCAAGGTGGCGGAGCTTTGGTCGGAGTAAGGCATGGTGCATCGTCTGAGATGATGGAGGGGCTCGCGAAGATGCCAGTTCCGAGGCGGAGCTCGGAAGATGCTCAACGGAGAAGGAAGAGAAGGGATGACGGCAAATAAAATCGGAGAAAAAGAAGAAAAATTAAGAAGAAGATCGGAGAGAAGGTGGAGGTGTCTACCTGGGGTCAGAAGCTCGGATGGAGCTTCCGGGTCATCGCTCGAAGGCCGGTAGAGGACCTGAGCTTGTGCAGCTCATGAGGGAAGCTGCGGCACGACGGGGTTGGTCGTGGATCTCGTCGGAGAAGGATCACCGTCTTCGCTCGTCGTCATGTCAAATTGCTGTCACCAACTTGAAGGTGGGAGGTTGGGGATTCTCTTCGTGATGGCGGATAGGAGTGAAGGTGGACGGAGGCGATGTATTTATAGGATGAAGGTGACGACATAGATGGAGAAGAGGTGGAGTTGGTGGGGATCGTGGAGCGAGGTTGAGGGCGTTCATCGTGAACGAGGGGATTGGAGAGGATGAGGGAAGTGTGGCTGTTTAGTGGTGGTGTCAGGGGGCGGAGATGGTGGTCGGCGTGGCGCCCAAAATAGAAAGGGGGCGGCCCCTTGCGCACGGTGGAAGATGTGGGTCGCGGGGTGTGCGGGAGGTAGACGACGAAGCATCGACCGTTGGATCGAGCGATCCAATGGTTAGGAGAGGGGCAGAAGTGGAGGGTGAGGATTGAGGGCTTCTGGCGATGATCGGAAGGCGGAGGCATCGCCACGTGGCGCAAGGAGGGCGCGGCGCTGGCAAGCGGTCTGGTCTAGATGAGATCAGAGGTTCGATCGGGCGGCTGGAAATCATTGTGATGATGAACGGATCTGATCAAGGGAGAGAAAGGGTGATCTGAAGGTTGAGATACAAGGGCACGTGGCGCGCAAAGAAGCGAGCCGTGTGGCGCAATCAGAGGGTGCCACATGGCCTGCTCTGAGTGGCTGAGAAGAAGAAATGAATTTAGAGAGAGAAGGAGACCGAATTTGGAAAAATTCAAAACATGAAAGTTGTAGATCTCGATGAGATCTACAAGTTTTATGTTGACCAAAAATGGAGATGAGGTCAAACATGATACAAAAATACAAGAGTACAAATATACATATATGTAGTATACAAGGGGGCCCAGAAACCCAAGTTTTGCCTACGAGCTCCGAATTGAATGAAATTAGTCTCATTTTAAAGGTCTCTCAATGTGTATTAATCTGAAGGTGAGTAGATCTAATTCAGAGTTTGTAAGAGAGGGATATTGGCATTCTAAGGTCCAGGGGGTTTGAGGCTTTATTGGGTATTTTACAAGATAGGAATTCTGGCCTTCTTCCTTATATTATTAACTAATGATGTACACATTATAAGGAAGGTGTTATTTCATTTTGGAGGGGATATAAAATGCAAATAATTAGGTGAGTTATTGGTGGATATTTTACAAATGAATTGGCTTCTTATTTAATGCAAATATGAATGCTAAAATGCATATATTGTGGATTGATGCATGAATGCTATTTATGCAATATGCTGCTAAATACCCGGGGACAGAGCTCTATTTTCAATTTTAAGAGTGATGAATCACAGATTCATCAACCCCCTATACTTAAACCTTGCTCGTCCCTGAGCAACTAAAATGAAATGCAAGAGTGAAATGATTTTGGGTTCCATACCAAGGTCATGAACAAAAGTTGAAAATGGAGCTTGACTCGTCCTTTGGATTAATTGTGTGGCGGAACCTCATTGGGACCTGAACTTAAGACCTAACAGACTTCAAGCACAAGTCATCTATTCAAGACTCTTCAATAGTCAGGTCAGAACAAATCCTCAGACGCAAATTTCTGATGACTATGATTCTTACTTGTACTGTGTAAGTGAAATGTAACTCTTCACATCAGAAAAGGCTCAGAAACAACCTCCTCTAACAAGGTAACTCAAATAACCCGGTCCAGTAACTCTTTCCTCGAGGAGCGGGGTATTCCCTTCTAAGTTCAAGTGCAACCAACTCAAGAGGAGGGGGTAGAGAAAAGAATGGACGGTAGCCAGTGTAGCTACCTATCCCAGGATGCCTAACCAGTGTAGCCAAGTCATCCAGCTACATTTTACTTACTCCGACAGGTATTTCTTTTTCTCTTGGACCTGTCTGATTTTTTTGGAGTTTTTGCATTTTTTGTATATAGGGTGCAGTATGTACATCAGGAGTTTTTTCTCTTGAGCCAGTAGACTATCCGTCTTTTGAAGCATTATTGCAACCCACAACATCCCGTCCTTAGCTGTCAACACCACCAGACTAGGTTGAGATGCACTACCCTCCCTAGAGGAGGACGGTTGTTTCCACCCGTGTGCTACTCCAAGCTAAAGGATTCTACTTCCTCATCACCTCATCAATGAAAAGCTACGTGCATGGTGCTTGTCCAAGTTAGGTCATTATCTAAAAGAATTATGCGTGTGCACGAGATATTCTACTTAGACTGATTAAGATGACATGTGAACATAGACTTGTGGACTCAAAGAATTAAGTCACTTGACCGGAGAAATCTTAACTCCAGCTCCTATAAGGTTCCTCTGAAATTAGATGGATTAAGGTCAAATCAAGTCCATCCTCGATATATACTCATAACTTGGTTCAGAACCCACTAACGTTTCACCTTGCATACACAAGATATGCGGATGAGATGCAGATGACATGCTATGTAAATGAAATGCAAGACTCTTTTTCTTTCTTTTCTGATGCAAGAGTAAATAAGAAGCCTTTGAATTTTTCAATATTTTTTTCAAGAATTTGGTATACTTCCTACGTTACAAAAATTACAAGGGTTATATAAGTATTATACAGATTATACAAGTGCATTTTACAAAAAAATTTCTCCATATTTTACCCAGCCCATAATTATTGCGTAATATATACAAAAATATGTGAAAGTACGAGCTATGGGTAACGTATATATGTAATATATACATGCCCCCTATACTTAGCGTGTGCTATGTCCTCAGAGCACGAAAAGCAAGGAAAAAGACATAGCTCGTGCTAAGCATAAGAGAACCAAAATGAGCGAAAAGAAGTCGTTCTGCCCCCCCTATACTTAGGCTCTGGCAGCCTAAGTGTAGAAGAAGGTCAAAAAATGGGGCGGACGAGGTCAAGAAGAGAAGTGGATGAATATATACAAGGTGGGCATCGGTCCCCCCTATACTTAGGCTCAGGTCAGCCTAAGTATAGGACTGGAGTGAGTATGGGGACCAATGTGATCTGGAGGATGTACAGAGAACATACTCAGGTGGTTCATCCCCCTATACTTAGGATCTAGTCGTCCTAAGTATAGTCCAAGATGGTGATCAATGAAGCTGGTATGAGTTACTAGAGCCGTGGGGGAAAAATGACAGAATGTACAAGAATAAAGGGTATATACAAGGGTGTCGGTCTGAATCTTTCAAGATGCTGCTGATGGCTAGAGCTCACTGCTGCAAGGTCTCATGCATGGCTCGATGTGTATCTGCTGAATCTGTCTCGCGCATGAATACATTCTCCTCAACATAGACTAACTGCTCATTGGATTCGACGAAGTGCTTCAAAAGTTGTCCATTCACTAGGAATGTCGGTGCATCATCTGCGAGATCTGAGATCTCGACACATCCACTATCGTGCACCGCACGGACGACGAATGGGCCCGTCCACTTGGACTTCAACTTGCCTTGGAAGATCTTCAGCCTAGCATTAAACAACCATACCTTTTGTCCAGGAACAAAGGTCTTTCGTCTGATATATCTATCGTGCCAACGCTTAACCTTGTCCTTGTACACCAAACTGTTGTCGTATGCACGGTTTTTGACTTCCACAAGCTCATTCAGATCCATTTCTCTCTGCTTCTACCCAAGATGCGTGTTCCAGTTGACCTTCTTGATTGCCCATTCTGATTTATGCACTAACTCTGCGGGCAAATGGCACGGCTTTCCGAATACCATTCGGAATGGGGAGGTCCTTAACGGTGTATTGTAAGCTATCCTATAAGTCCATAGGACTTGATCCAAGATCTGAGACTAGTACTTCCTGTCTGGGCGGACAAGTTTTTGCAATATAGTTTTTACCTCCCTATTCGACACCTCAGCCATACAATTAGTCTGTGGGTGGTAGGGACTAGCGATACGGTGTTCGATGCCATAGTCCTTCAAGAGTTTCTTCACCTCTCGATTTACAAAGTGTCTACCCCCATCTGATATCAACACTTTGGGGATCCCGAATCTAGAGATAGTATGCTCTCTGATGAATTTACAGACAATCCTGCTGTCTGCGGCTCGGGTCGGGATAGCCTCCACCCACCTGGATAGGTAGTCTACTGCAAGAAGGATATACTCGAACCCGTGGCTAACAGGGAATGGTCCCATGAAATCGATGCCCCAGGCGTAAACATCAAAAATGATGACAGACTACATCGGTATCTCATCCTTGGAACCAATGGTTCCTCCCATTCTCTGGAATACTAGGCATGACTTTGCAAAGGTGATGGCATCGTGAAACAGAGTCGGTCAGTAAAACCACACTGAAGTACCTTCCATACGATCCTCTTCCCGGAGTGGTGTCCTACTGCCTCCAAGCTGTGGCATAAAGAAAGCACACTCTGGTATTCCTCCTGAGGAATACACCGTCTCCAGACACAATCCGGTCCTTCAAAGAAAAGGATCGGATCCTCCCAATGGTAGTGTCTAGCATCCGACTTCAGTCGGTCGATGTGGCTCTTAGGCCAACCTTCTGGAACCTTCTTGGAGACAAGATAGTTCACGATGTTGGCATACCATAGGAGTGAGTCGACAACAAAAATCAACTCGTCAGGGAAGGAGTCTCGAATAGGTGAATCCTTGGAAGTATTAAGATCTTCGAGATGAGAGAGATGATCGTCTAATACGTTCTTCTTTCCAGGTTTATCACGAATCCAAATCAAACTCCTGGATAAGAAAAATCCACCGAAGAAGATGCGCCTTCGCGTCCTTCTTTTCCATCAAGTATCGTAGCACCGTGTGGTCAGTGAACACAATAACCTTGGATCCAATTAAATGAGATCTGAACTTGTCCAAGGCAAACACTATCACAAGCATCTCCTTTTCCGTAACTGTATAGTTACGCTGAGTGGTATCAAGCACTTTGCTTGCATAGTGGATTGCAAATGGAATGCCATCCCTCCTTTGTCCTAACACAACCCCAACATCAAAGTCTGAGACATCGGTCATGATCTCAAAAGGTAGAGACCAATCTGAGGCTTATAGGATCGGGGCATCCATGATCATCCCTTGCAATAGCTTAAAGGCTTCAAGACATTTGTGATCGACAATAAACTCCATGTCCATGCCTAAAAGCTCAGTCAGCGGTCGGGAAATCTTAGAAAAATCCTTGATGAATCTCTGATAGAATCCGACATGCCCGAGGAACGACCGCAACTGCTTAACGTTGGTTGGTGTCTAGAGTCGTCTGATCACATCCACCTTGGTAGGGTCAACCTCCATTCCTCTCTTGGAGATGACGTGCCCCAACACAATGCCCTCCGTCACCATGAAGTGACTTTTCTCCCAAGAGAGCACCAGATTAACCTCACAACAACGTTTGAGTACTTGGTCCAGATTCCTAAGATAGGAATCGAAGGAATCACCATGGATCGAGAAGTCGTCCATGAAGACTTCCAGGAATTCGCCGACCATTTCGGCGAATACATCAATCATGCACCTTTGAAAAGTACCTAGAGCATTGCATAACCCAAAGGGCATGCGCCTGAATGCATAGGTACCAAAGGGGCATGTGAATGTGGTTTTTTCCTGGTCCTCCGGAGCTATGGCTACTTGATTTTAGCCTGAGAACCCATCTAAGAAGAAGAAGAATTCTTTCCCCGCTAATCTCTGTAGGATCTGATCAATAAACGGTAGGGGGAAATGATCCTTCTTCGTCTCGGCATTCAGGCGTCTGTAATCCATACAGACGCGCCACGACGTGCGCGCCATAATCTCCTCTCCGTCCTCGTTGATGGTCGTCTAAATTCCCGACTTCTTCAGGACAACATGGATCGGGGTCACCCATTTAGAGTCGGAGATGGGATAAATGAAACCCACGTTGCACCATTTCTCTATCTCCTTCTTCACTACCTCTCGTAAATTTGGGTTCAAGCGACGTTGGAATTCATGAGAGGGTTTGGATTCATTCTCCAAGTAGATATGGTGTGAACACAGAGCGGGATTTATCCCATGGAGATCGGAAATGCTCCAGCCTATTGCCTTGCGGTTTTTCTCCAGGATCTCTAGCAAGCGAGATTCCTGCTCCTCAGTCAATCGCGAACGGATGATGACAGGATATTTCTTCTCCTGACCTGCAAGGAAGGCGTATTTTAGTGTTGTGGGTAAAGGCTTGAGCTCAGGTAAGGTGTGATTGTCTAGGAAGTCTGGCTCAATCGAATCTAGTTCAGTGTTGAAAGTGGCTGGATCTATCTCTATAATTGCTGCCACCAACTTAGTCGGCTCTGGAGTCAGATCGTCAAAGGTCTCCATGAAATCGGCAAAAGCCACGTTCGACTCGTCATCCTCATCTTCTGATTGTCCTAAAGAGGGAAGGACTGACAGGCCCAGCTGAGCCTCTAAGTCATCGAAGATGTAGGGGGATGCAGGTTCTGAGCTGTACTCGTCTCTGAGGACCTCGCAAACTGACTCATGCACAAGATCATCTCTGGAGGGAGGGACTCATCGGTGCTGGCTGGGTTCTCTCTCCATGGCCCAACTATGTCTACATGGTCGCAGTCTGCTTCGGTTGAAGAGTACTCGGTGCTGGATTCAGAATCCGGTCTCTGCCATATGGTTTGCTTCATCTCAAGTTCCTCATCTCCGCCTGGAGTTTGGAACTGGATTTTCCCGATCTTGTAATCAAACAAGGCCCCCCTGTTCTGAGGAAGGGTCTGCCTAAGATGATATGGGAATCTCTCCAATTACGAGGGGTTTCCATATCTAGGACAGTAAAGTCCACCATGTATTCTTGACCCTCGACTTTGATGACAACATTCCTCAATTCTCCTTGGGATCTTTTGGTTGATTTATCAGCGAACTGCATGAGGGCTCTAGATTTCCTAAGCGGTTCGAGATTAAGCCGCTCATAGAGGGCTGTAGGCATCAAGTTAATTGAGGAGCCATTGTCTAGGAGAGTACGTGCAAACACAATGTCATCAACATGACTCACTACATAATGTGCACCCATGTCTCTTCATTTCCTTGGAAATGAGTTCTTTATTGCACAAGTCGTGGCTACTGACAGAACATGTTTCTCAACACGGCTTTTGGTCTTCCTGCTAACCCTAGTAGGTGTGCATCTCACCTTAAGGTATTTATGAAATGCAGGAGTCATTTCCACATACTTGTCATAGGGGATTGTGACCTTGATATGTTTGTTGCAAAACTCTGCCATCTCAGGGCCATCTTTTTGGATTTTTTAGTTTTATTCTTTCCACCCTTAAGAGCTCGGGGGAAAGGGATTATTGACTCCAACTCAGCTTCTGAAATTGAAATGTTTCCATTCAAAGCGGGAACTGAGTTCTGTACAAGACTCGGACTCTGAAACAGACTCGGACTCTGACTCTGATTAAAAGGAAAATGCTGTTGCGAAACCGGTGATGCGTCTTACGCAACTTCTGGACCATCCTCCTCAGATGGAGGTGCGGGATCTTCATCGGTTTCGGTGGACTCTCTGCTGGTATGGGTTCGTTGCTTCTTTGAGGACCCAGAAGTCCTCTTCTTCTGCCGGTGGTGGTGATGGTGGTGTTGCTCCTCTTCTGCCTCCAAGTTCTCGTCAGGTAGAGACTTACGGCTTCTTCCTCCAGTGCCCGTACCCGATCAGGTACGATCACGGTCCTTCCACTCCTGAGGGACATATGGTTTACATTATCATACGAAAGGATCTCATGTTCAGATAAAGAATTTTCTGAATAGTATACCTGATCACGAGGTCGATTGTGGCCTTGAGTTAAGCTGTTCGGGTTGGCCTGAACCTGAGCGAGAATTGGGGTCTTTGGCACCATTTGTTGATCCTGGGTACGAGAAACATGATTCAGATCGGTTTTCATATCCAGATAGTCATTCTGGATCTGTTGGACCCTATCAGACAGGGTCTGGATCGCCAAGGTGAGGGACTCCAATTCGGTGGGCTGGACTGGCTGATGCTGACTTGCGGATGAGGTTCTGTACTGACCCTACTGGCCATGCCGATACTGTTGCTGGTGATGGGACGGTGACGGGCCCTGCTGGCCCGAATAGAACGTGCGCTGCTACTGGTGCTGGTGAGGCTGGTACCCTCTTTCGGGCCTGGACTGAACAAAGCGTAGTGCGGGGACAAAGCTGGTTTCCTGGTAAGCTGGGGAAGGTCGGTGAGGCTGATCGTTCCCCATCCCCAACTGTCTGCCGACGGGGTCATGGCTGTACCACAACCCGTTGATCTCAAACACCTACGGAGGCTCCTCGTATCCGGTTTCCACTTGTGGGGGTGCATGCTGGTCCTGCTAGGTGTAAGTCTCCTCCTCTACCCAACCACTCTGAGGCCCCGGTGCATGTTCCTATACAAGATGGACTCGGTGTACAGGAACATGTGGTGCAGAAGGGGCAAGTAGCTTTATCTTAGCTACCCTTTCAGTAAATTCCTCGACTTGCTTCGGTAAACGCGAGAGAGATTCAAGGTCAGTGACCCTCTTGCGGATCTGCTCGACCATGGCTAACTTGTCAGCTATCATCCCCATGCTGGGAATGAGGTCCTCTATCAGATCCGCTACAGTCCTCCTAGTTGTCTCGCTGGATAGAATTGATGGAGACAACTGATAGGCCCTGGTGGCATGCGACCTGCCTGTTTCCGCCATCTGCTCCAGAATTTTCCATACAACATTCTCATTCTTGTTCAGATAGCTTCCTCCACAGGCGGTACTTACTAACCCCTGCATCTCTGGGGTCATGCCACATAACAAGGTCTGGACTAAGATCACCTTAGAAATGCCATGGCAGAGACATTTCTGAATTAGGTCATTAAAGCTATCCCAGGCTTCATGGAATGGTTCACTGGGTCCCTGGGAGAAACTAGCGATCTTTGTTCTCATTTGATTAGTCCTACTAAGGGGGTAGAACTTCTTCAGGAATAGGTCCTTGAACTGCATCCAGGCTGTAAATATCACCCCTAGGTTCTTTAGCCAATGTGCTGCCTTATCTCCTAAGGAAAATGGGGTGGCCTTCAGTCGAATGTAATCCTCCCAACCCTAGGATGACTAAGGTTGTTGCAAACCAACTCGAAGTCTCTGAGGAAGGCATATGGTTCTTCATTGGCATGTTAAACTTCAGTAGCAGGCTAAGGAAGTCGGGCTTGAGCTCGAATGCTTCGGGGGGAACTGCTGGTGCCAACCAACTGTGCATCTCATTCTCTGTTGGATTATAGGCATCAACCATTGGTCTGTCGATTCCTCCTGCCGCAATGATCTGTCCCATTCTGGCTGTAAGATCTGCATTCTGTTGTTCGACTATGGCGAGGCGATTAAGAATTTGTCACAATGGGTCCTCATCTGATGGCTGCTTAGGTGGCATCTTGTCCTCTAATCCTGGGTATGAAACATGGTCTGAGTTAGAGGTCAAATCAAGGAAGGGATTCTTACCGAAGCGATGGTCTTCCTTGGTAAGTTCAGAGGAGAGGAAAGGGTTGGTTTGAGAGTAACCACCCTGGGTGTGAGGGGTCCAGAACTCAAGAGGGTCATGAGTTCTGGGTGGTCCAAGTTGCGCTTGGGTCAGTGAAGATGAGTTTCGTGGGAGGCTCAGAGAGAGATTGGCGAATAAGGAGTCGATATATCCCAGTCACTCATCTTGGTTTGGCGAGAAGAATCGGGAGTTCTAAGTGAAGATATGATTTGACTCCTACCTGAAGCAAGCAATTCAATCCAAAACCTTGGATTCACACTCACACAGTGAAGGACCCGAAATCGAGTCCAATTGATCTTGTTAATTTTAAGTGTGATTTTCAAGCAAGATAGCAAGGAGTTACACGACCTATAGGGAAGTCAGCTCAGAGCCAGATGCGTCTTCTCTGTTTAACCTATCGGGAGTTCCTTTCTTGTTAATTTTAAGGGAGATGATGACTGGGTACATCTCAGGCTCGCCCGCAAGGAATCGATACTTCAGCGAAGTAGGGAGCGGCTTCAGCTCTGGACAGCTGGGTGCTAGCAAATCTGGCTTTGGAAGAAGATGTGTGTATGCTGCCAAATCTGCCTGGGAGAATGAAAACGAACTCTCGCAAACTGGATCTGAAGAAGGTTGCACAACTGCACTGTCTCTGATCTGCTCTGCATCTACCTCCTCCTCAGCTGTAGGCTCTGTGGAACTCAGGTCTGGCATGTGATCCTCGCAATCTTCCCAATCAGACTCTGAATCCGAGGGATCTGCATCAAACAAGGTGGCATCAGTACCACCGTCACACAAGGTGGCCTCAGTACCACCATCACTAAACTCCGTGTCGCGGTCGAGAACCGGCTCTGCTGCCTCTGAAGTATCCTGAACCAGGGCTGTGCTCTCCAAGCTCTCCTCTGCTATCAACTCGGCATCAGCGGTGTCTGGAAATGAGAGGATGGTCTGTGCTGCGGGGTCTGCCCATGCTGCCTCATCATATGTGATCACAAAATCACAGTCCTGGTGGATGTCTAACCCGGCATCTGTCAGTTGCTCTGTATCTGTACTGGTCTCTGAGCATGCTCTGTCTCTGGCTCTGTATTTGTACACTTTCGCCCTCGACGCGAAAGTATACCTTCCCGCTATCATGGTCAGTCACCGCCTTGGCTGTGGCCAAGAACGGACGACTGAGAATGATGGGGGTATCGGCCACTGAATCAGGGATCTCCATGTCCAACACTACGAAGTCCACGGGGAATTTCAGGCCCTGAATAGTGACGACAACGTCTCGCAACAACCCCTTCGGCCTCTTGACAGATCGATCAGCAAACTGAAGGACTGTCCTGCTCTGTCTAAGAGTGCCCAACTCGAAGCGGTCGAGAAGGACTGCCGGAAGGAGGTTGATAGACGATCCGCTATCCAATAGAGTCCGGTCGAACCTCTCCTCTCTAATGTGACATCTGACATAAGGGGCTCCTGAATCTGGCCTCTTGGCCGACAAACGGTTCTGGATCGCGAAACATGTGGCTTTCGTCAGCACATGAATCTCTGAATGGTGGTTCCTCCTCCTCCTCCTGACTGTAGTCCTGTCTCTCAAAGAACGCTGAAGAAGGGGGATGTGCTGCAAAGCCTCCTGAGGGGTCAGCTGTATATGGAATCGGTCAATCATGCTCTGGCTGAACTCCTCCTGCTCTCTCTTTTTTGGATATTTTTCTTTTTTCTTCCCCTTCCCCATCAGAAGGGCTCTAGGGAAGGGGATCACAGGGTCCTTCTCAGATGAAGGACTAGGAATAGGTCTAGACGACTCGACGGCCGGATCCGCACATACATCAAGCACCACAGTGGGACCAGAGTAAACTAAACCTTTTCCTTTATTCACAACATTATTCCGAGGTACATCAGAATGAGGAAAGACAACAACTCTCTCAGAATGAACACCGGTGGCCTCAGTACCACCACGAGCTGGCTCTGATGGACGTCTCTCGGCCTCAGTACCTCCTTTTTCTTTCATTGCGACTCAGGTAAAGGTATCTAAAATGGTCGTTGCGACCCAAGTCACCAGACGTGGTCAATCCAGAAAAAGAGACCACCAATATAAGATAAAATCAAATCGAAATCAATAGGGGTCTTGCTATTTTATTAACCTGGTATAGCGACCAGGGTCGAACACAAGGAGCACGTGATGGCCTCGTGGCCTCAGTACCGCGCTCTGGCTCGGCATCTCGGGTGGCGTCAGTACCACCTCCTCGAACTGGTGAAACGACAGCCTCAGCACCGCCGGTGGAATCAGCATCCTTGGTGGCATCAGTACCACCGTCATCATCATGAGCGGCCTCAGTACCGCTCTCCTCCTCCTCATCTGGTGCCCTGGATGTATCCTCATGTCGTCGCTCAGACGAGGCGCTGCCTGCTGGTGCCCTACCGCTCCTAAGTGTGACAAAATCAGCATCAAAAAGATCTGAAGATATATCATCAAACAGATCACTAGGAGTGGCATGCTCAGTGTAAACTACATGCTCAGACTTCCGCTTCAGGCTGTTGGGGTTCGGCTCGATCTGGGCAGGAATAGCGGCCTTCCCTCTCACAATGTCTCGCATCTCCTGGCGGAACTCGTCCATCTCCCGTCTAAAAGTAGCCTGCTGGTCCGTGAGGAGGCGGGCTATGTCGTCCAAGGCGGGGCTCTCATATGGTGGACCATGGGAGCCCGACGGGTAGCCTCTCTGGTACTGAGGCTGCTGGAACTGGTGCTACTGCTGCTGAGAGGGGTAAGAGGAAGGATGCTGCTAGGGTGTGCCTGGTGAGGCTGCTCTCGCCTCCAAGCCTGTCCCTGCTGATAGGGACGAGGAACGTAGGATGACTGCTGCTGTGGCTGGTAGACTGGGGGCTGCTGCTGGTGATCCCTCTGCTGGCTGTACTGGCCTCCCTGACCAGATGGCTGCTGCTGGGGCTGGGTACCTCCATTCCGCCACCTAAATCCGGGATGGTCCCGTTGGATTCCAGGCTGAGGGCGATCATACCAAATCCCGTTGACATCCATCAACGACTCTGCATCGTACTAGGATGGCGGTAGCACTGCTAGAGGCTGATCCGGCTGGTATACCACCATCTGCATGTCTGGAGATGGTGGTGACTAGTAGGAGGGCTGCTGCTGCTGGTACGGCTCCGCCTGTACAAGGTGAACCTGTCTAGGCTGCTGGTGTGAGCTGGAGCGCTGGGACGAGCTGCTGCTGCGGCCGGTATCGCCTCGCGACTGAAGACGGGGCTGTGAAGCCGTCTGTGCCTCCTGGAGACACATGAGTTGGGTCTTCATGTCGCTCAGAGTCTGTGCCATCTGCTTCATCTGAGTGATGCCCTGGCACTGCTTCTTCTCTATCAGCTCCATCCAATCCAACTTCTCGCTGATAATACCCATATCCGCAGCGGACGACTCTTCCTGTGCTGCTGCTACTGCGGATGAACTGGATGGACCAGCGTCGACCCGTGCTATCCTCTGGTACTGCACGGGTCCTGGTTGCTGCTGGGGTCTGCCCTGAGTGTACAACCTGGTCTGGGACATCACCATGTAGTTCTCGGCCATCTCCTCGTAGATGGCCCAGACCTGGTCGTGATCCTTGGCGAAGTAAGACCCGCCACAAGAAGCATTCACCAAGCCCTGGAGCTCTGGTGTCAGCCCGCTGTAGAAGCTCTGCACAAGGTTGGGCTTCGAGATGTCATGGTACGGGCATCGATCAGTCAGCTCACGGAACCTCTCCCATGCCTCATGGAACTGCTCGTTGGGGAGCATGGAGAAGTTGCCGATGAGGGCTCTTGCTGCATTGGTCCGCCCGAGTGGATAGTACTTGTTCAAGTACTCGGTGCGGAGCTGCTCCCAGGTGTAAACAAACTTCCCCCAAGTGCTTCAGCCAGGTGGCTGGCTCTGTCGGCCAAGGAAAAGGGAAGGCAATCATCCAAATAGTATCCTGGTCCACCTGACGATCGTGGACAGTACTGCAGATCATGAGAAACTCCTGGAGGTGGAGATGGGGCTCCTCAGTAGCGAGTCCGTGGAAGCGGGGGAGTAACTGCAAGGTGTTCGGGGGGAACTTGAAGTCCCCCACGATAGCTGGAAGTACAACCCAGTGGTGCGTCAGCGTCGATCCGGAGTTGTGTAACTCCTGCATCGGTCTCGGTGGTCCTCCTGCCGCGGCTGCGGCGGCTGCTGCCTGCTGCTGCGGCTGCTGCATCAGCATCATCCGGGATCCTCGCCCCGTCTCTCCTCTGCTCTCGCTCTGCTCTCTTTGCTCGCATCTGCTCCATCTCTCACCTCATGTCGAGCATGAATGCTCCCTGATCCCTCAACTGCTGCTGAACAGTCTCTCAGGAGGCGATCAGGGTGGAGTTGATCAGACCCTGGTCCAACACAAAGTGCTCAGGCTGTGGACCTCGGGAGCGATCCTCGGAACTGCCGGTCATGGCGTCTGCAAAATAAAATGATCCAAACTCAGGTGCTGATAAGTCTGCTAGTCTCTCCTCTGGCTCATGTCTCTCAGAACCGAAAGAAAGGGGGTCGAGGGGGAACAAGGCGGAGTCATACTCGGGCTCGGAGAGCTGGTCTCGGCTCTCGCAGGCCAACCTAGATGAACGGGTAGACGTGCCAGAAAGCGGTGCAGCCAGAGGCTGCCTAAGAGAGCGTCTACCCATCATCGTGATCTGACGAGTAAGGCGGATGAGATCTGGAGAAACTATGATCGGCAACCAAACCCTCTGTTCACCAACGTAACGCGAGCTGAAGACCGTAAAGGCTCGGTCAAATTATCTTGTCAAATTTTATTAGGTGAACAAACAATCTATCAGAGTGCTTACGTGACCTGTTGGGATACCCGATGCTACCCCCAACCGACTGGACCGCACGGAAAAGTCGGTAATCAGTCGGGAATAGCACCGGAGGGCTCTACCTATGTGCGGGTCACTCTCTCGTGCAATCAAACCAATCAATGAGGGGGTTGCTCTCCCTAAGACAAATTTTTTAAGTCAGGTGTCTTTTAGGGTCAATAGCTTAAACAGTTCCAATTTTATGGTTTTTCTTTTTTTTTAATATTTTTCAATAAAAACAAAGGCCTAACGAACTTTTCGGTTCTCCTGGTTATTTAGTCAAAAACAAGGGGGAGAAGACGAAAAAGCCGATGCGCGAAGAAATCAATGATGCATGCAAAGATAGAAATACGTACCTTCCTCCAGCACTCTACATGCAAGTGATCCGCGCAGAAATGTAAAGACAGAAAGTAAACTACCTATATGGTGCAACGGTGAAAACCGAGTCCTAAACAAGCAAGTCTACTCGATGAACCGTCTAACTGGTCACCGATCCTTCAAGCCAAAGGTCCGGTCTCGGTCTACCCCTCCTCCTCCCGACACATCGGGTTCAGGAGCAGCGCTTGGCAGGGCAGGCTACGGCACGTAGGCTATGAAGGGGATGAGTCAGTTATTTTTATTAGTGAATTATTAGTAGGTCCAATTAATCGCACTATAGAACATGCAAGCAATTAGGTGTGGGGATCCTACTAATTACGGCACAGTCAAGCAGAAAATCCTAAGTCTAGGGGCTCGATAAAAACCGCGTAAAACCGTAAAAGGTAGCGAAGAAAACAAAGCCACGAAAAAGTCGCGAAAAATCTAAACTAGCTACTGGGTCCCCCGAGCACACCGGTGCTCGGCGAAACAGATCCGAGAAAAAAGTCTAAAGTCTCTGAGTGTCCCTGTATTATTACAATAAAATATGCTAAAAGAAAACTAAGCTACTCTCCCTCTCACTCAGCTCCTCTCTCGCTCTCTCCTGCGGCTCCTTGCAGAAAGGAGCCGCCTCCAAGTCCCGCGGTTGCGCCGGCCTCTCGAAAGCTGCCGCCTCGGTCCTCGGGCCCTCGCAAGAAAGAAACAAAGTGGTCAGACCAATAAAATAATCAAATATAAACAAGAAATAAAAACAGGGGTCTATATGCAAAATGGCAAATAAAATCAAACAAACAAAAAACAAAGATAAAAATGAAAGAAAATAAAATAAAACAAAATAAATCAAAAATAAAATAAAAACAAAAAGCCACGAAAAACCGCGAACTCAGAAAGAGCCGCGAAAAAGCCGCGAA
Organism: Ottelia alismoides; assembly: GCA_037367405.1. Classification (NCBI taxonomy): domain Eukaryota; kingdom Viridiplantae; phylum Streptophyta; class Magnoliopsida; order Alismatales; family Hydrocharitaceae; genus Ottelia; species Ottelia alismoides. Next base: position 552,824 of record JAZKJV010001704.1, read on the forward strand.
AAAGAAAATGAAAATAATAAGAAAACTACTAAACCGTGCTCACCGGCAACGGCACCATTCTGATGATCACACCAAGCGACTCAAGTAAAGGTATCTAAAATGGTCGTTGCGACCCAAGTCACCAGACGTGGTCAATCCAGAAAAAGAGACCACCAATATAAGATAAAATCAAATCAAAATCAATAGCGGTCTTGCTATTTTATTAACCTGGTAATAGCGACCAAGGTCGAACACAAGGAGCACGTGATGGCCTCGCGGCCTACGAAGTAGTCAAAAATAAAAATAAAAGGAAAGAAAAGGGTATTTTTGGTGGATTTTATTCTTTTTATATTTTTTTAGATTTTTAATGTATTAAGAAAATGATGAAAATAAGAACACAAGGCAATTCAACTATTTATTTAATGCACTAAAAATCAACCAAAAATTCAAATAAAAATGTTTTTGTGTATTTTATAATTTTTACTATTTTTAATGAATTTTTGAGATTTTTCTGATTTTTATTTAATTTTCTAAAAATAAAACAATGAAAGAAAAAGGAGGTACTATCCAGCAGAGCTTAAGGGACTTAGATAAAATATCTAAAAATCCTCAATAAACCTGGAGGTAATTTTCCTATATAGAGAAAGAAACAAGGAAAATTTAGGCACCTTAATTATTATTTTTGGGTTTTTAGATTATTTATTAGAATTTTTATGAGTTTTTAGGTGTTTTGTAATTTTTGTAAGTTTTATATAATGAAAAATAGCCAAAATTGGCTAGAAAATCAAGCAAGCCAAAATAAACAGTAGCTATTTTTTTTATAATTTTTAGATAGGTTTTAATATTTTTTTTGTGATTTTTCAAATCAAACAGTAACAAAAATGGATGTTTTTGAATTTTTAAAAATATCAAAACAAAACAAAAATGTCTCCAAAAAGTCCAGAAAATTTTACAACATGGCGGGAGCCATGTTTCCAATTTTCATTGGATTTGGAGTTGATTTGCTATTTTATTCAAAAATAAAAGTTAGGTACTGTGCATAGGGACCTGAGTGCAAATACCCAAAGCTCTGGGGGGTCCGGTGCAAAATACCCAGGAAAACACGCGCGTGGTGCGTTCCTGAGGCACTCAGGGACCTAAATGTAATAAAAACAAGTTCCGGGGCTATTTGGTAACAGGTACCAAAAGTCCGAGGGCTTGTTTGTAAAATACCCAATAAAAAGCGCACATGCACAATTAATTCACACACAGGGGTATAAATGCAATTATCCAAAAGTATTCATTCATTCCATAACCAACCAGAACTACATGGAACAAAGTGCAAATAGCCCAAAGAAGCACGTGTCGATGCACGTGACACACCACACAAAGGGGCTTATATGCAAACAAAATAAAGCTCAAGGTCCAACATGCAATTTACCTAATGTAAATAAAATCCTAAAAATAATTACAGGACTAAACTGAAATTAAACTAAAGAAAAGGACCTAAGGGTAAATTACCCTTTATTAATGAAGCCGCTGGATGGACGTCACGTGGGTGGATGAACGGCTGAGATGCGGGTGGCGCCCAACGAAGGAAGCCCTCGGGCGGATCGGACGGTCGGGGCCTCACCACGTGCTGGATCTGACGGTGGAGATGCGTCGCTGCTAAGCCTCGGCCATCGGACGGCGTGGATCAGTCCTCCTGAAGATCGTGCGGTGGCTGCTGCTCCTTGAATGGAGGGCTCAGATCGAAACTGGAGCTCGGAGGAGATCCGACGGCTGTTGGAGGTCTTCGAAGAACAGGGGGGCGACAAACTTCGCCGACCCAGTATGCTCTCTCCGAGCCTCTGCGGGGGCTTCTGATGATCGAGACAGCTCCGCCTTAGCCTCCCGCGTCTGGTGGTCCTATCCGATGAGTCAACGGAGCTCCAGAGAGCTCGGTCGACCTCAGCGGAGGAGCTCCGGTGCTCGAAGGGGAAGGCCTCAGATAGCCTCCCTTGGACCTGCAAGGTGACACCAAAAAGCTCCTGGGTCGAGGGCAAACTGCCTCGACCCCGTGAGTGGCCGTGAAGGTGAGCGGTGCGGTGGTACGGGCGAACCCCGGCGAAGCGACGGCGAAGGGATTCGAACCCCAGCTCCTGTGCGAGCTGGGTTGAGCGGAGGGGCAAAGAAAATGCGCGGGGGAAGGGCGAACGTGGTGATAGATTCCGATGATCGAACGGAGGGGGGATATGGTCGGAATCGATGAAATCGACGGCGGTGCGAATTGGGGATAATTGGAAATTAGAGAAAAAGAGAAGAAATCTAAGTTACCTGGGTGGATGGATCGACTGTGGGCGAGCAGGGGATGCTCTGGGTCCTTGCCTCAAGGAGCGTCGACGTCCGAGGCTCTGGCTCCGGCTCTGGGCGGAGCACGACGGTGGTGGCTCGCCGGATCAGTGGCCGCTTGCTCCCTCCTCACTGCGACAGCACCTGGAGCAAGCTGTCACTCTCACTCGAGCACTGGAGGTCACTGATGGTGGAGTAAATGAGCCAAAGATGGGCAATAGGGTGGCGGAGCTCAGCTTAAGTATGGGTGCAGGTCCGGCTAGGAGTGATCGGGTAGGGCTGCGTGAGGCGCGGATCTCGATGCGGATGTGCCGGCGAAGGTGCCGGATCTGCCATGGTTAAGATGGACCCGGGGTTTAGGGAAGATGGTGATCGGGTATGGATGGGGAAAATCCGAGAAACTGGGTCCGTGAACCAAAACCTGTGGAAGGTGGTCCTGGGGGGGGAGTTGACCGGGCAGTCAACAATCCCCCTGGACCAATGGGAATAAGCCATTTGGAAAAGATTTGTAAAATCATTAATAAATAGTAAATGGCCGATTTATTAAAAAGTCAAAACATGAAATATTTTTGTTTTATTTTTTTTTCTATTTTTTAGTGATTTTTAATTAATTTTTCAAAGTAAAAATAAGGTATTTACATTATATAGCTATACATAGGTATATGTACAATATATGGTTTTGATTTTTGATTTTTAATTCGTTATTTTTATACAATTTTATCCCCATTTTATTTTTTATTTATTTATATCATAAAATTAGGAATAAACATATATTTTTATTTTATTTTTATTATTTATATACATAAGTGAAATAAATAGATATAAACATCTATGTACATGGTATATTTACAATGTATTTTTAAGTTTTTAATTTTGTTCTTTTTATTTTATTTTTGTTTTAAGGGATTTTATTTTATTTATTTAAACTATATAATATAGAATATCTACAAAATTTTTTGAGATTAATTTTATTTATTTACAAAGCTAAATAAATCTAAGATGAATGGACTATATACATGGTGACTATGTACATAAGTGATGCTTTTGTTTTCTTTTTAATTTTACTATTTTTATCTTGATTTTATATTTATAAATATATACAAATATTCACAAGCCCTTTTGAGTCTATTTTTGGGAGGAAAATATTTTTATTTTATTTACATATTTATTTACACACATGAGCCCCTATCTCCCTCTACTTTGGCTTTTATGCGGTCAGGCCCATGCTGAGCCCTCCCTTGGGTTAGGTTGCTTAATATTTATTCTAAATATTTCCCTCTTTTTCTTTTTGATCTTTGTTCTTTTGTTTTTGCACAAAAAATGCTAATTATTAGTTTTTACACAATGCATACTTTTGGTAATTATTTATATTTACAACTATATACATGCATTTGCAAAGGTTTTTGTAGCTAAAATATAAGAATAAAGAGTGATGAATGAGTATTCATCAGTCCCTCAGTATAATTAGGGTTATGTACGATGGCCATCTTAATGATCATACAATTGTTGATTCAATTATTGAATCATAGAGGCTGGTGCTTGGATGAATATATAAAGAGTTAGATTGATGACTAATCAAGCACCGTCAAATGATTGTTAAGAGATGATCTCCAGCCTGAGTAGGAGATGGTAATCCTTTCTCACTTGGTTGATATCTAACCGACCTCTTGATGTAGGTCCTCTGCATAGGAATAGAGATTCGGAGGTGCTAGATTAGTTAGGTCAAATAGTTGACTTAACGAGAAAACCAAAGTCCTATGCCGTATGTTGTCACGATATAGGCATGCATCCTCTAACTGAAGATTGATGTATTACTATATGTCTGAGTATGTACATTTGGCAGACCAATAGGTTGATGACCTAACCAAGGTCTATATACCAGCACGCTGGTGTGCATGCAGGGGCATGTGATTAATATGATCTCTCAAAGGGATCATACAGGTTCATTACTGAACCGGAAGACATAAGCTCACTCATGAGATATTGGGAAGAATCAAATATGATGTGCGGTCGTCTCGCTTTAGAATCTTGACTGAATTTGCAATGTTTGATACATGTTTTTGGAAAGTATATGATCAACACCTAGGTATGATATATGCTTTGGTAAAGTATATGATCGATACCAACTTCCAATGATCGAATGAGAACTTTAATGATAAAATCCTGAAGGAGACAGTCTAAAAAAGATCTAAAACTCTGGATTTATTCTGGGTCTTCCAGTATGCAGGATGTACATGTATTAGGAATGCATGAGGGTGATGTGATCATAAACGATTGTATAACCATGACGCTTCCATTTCGAGGGAGTGATGAAACATGTTTGGATTTTAGTGACTCCTCTCATAGAGAAGTAATCTGATCTTAGTCCAACTGATGGACATTGATCTGAATGTGATTCAGATGTAATAGATTTGCAGTCTTGATTTAATCAAGCATCTATGAGAGGTCTGCAAGATCTGGATTTGAGATGTGATCTCAATATCCAGGTCACTATACGCGGAATAATACAATCACCATGTCCTTATCTCCAAGTATACGCGGAGAAAGCACATTATCCTTGAAAGAGTTCATGGATAATTTCATTGTTGATATATGTATCCGAGTATTGAGAAAATTGATAATTAAATGTGATTTAATTATCATGAACAATATGAATTTGATCCATATTATAAAGAGAGTTATCTGAGATAATTAAATGTGATTTAATTATCAAAAGATGTGAATAATGTGAATGTGATTCATGTTATTTGGACACTTGAGAATAGTGATCCAAGATGATTAAATGTGATTTAATTATCATTGATATGAATAATGTGGATAGCACTATCTATATTAATCATGTATATTGTAAATGTGATTTATAATATATTAAAGGGATCATATTGTGATTTATATTTGTTAATTAATTATTGATGTGAATTAGATTTACATTGGATGATTAATTGAAAATATAATTTACATTTTATTTTGGGATGTGAATGTAATTCACATTTTTCTAATTGCACGATTGTAATATTCACAAGATAATTATGAATTATTTTTGTGAAATAATTTACAACAAATATTAATGTAAATCTTGGAAATCTCATGAGATAATGAGATCTCACGAGATTTTGAGGAGATAGACCCATTCTATCTCAAAAGGGTAGCCCTCCCCCTTTCATTAGGGAATAAGGTAAATCTTCTCATTATCTCCAAGATTAATTAATTAATTTGATTTGAAATTAATTATATTGATAAATATATATATATTAATTTAAATTAAATTAATTATTGTTGTGTTTTTACAACAACATCATGGCCATTGAAAGAAACACAAATCAATCTCAACTGTTGATTGTATGTTGTCCATGGATTGAGATCCATGGACTCCCAAAACCCTATATAAGAAGAGGTACCCCTTCCTTTTCGAGTTAGACAATTATAAAATCAAGTAATGCTTTCTCTCCTTCTCTCTCTACACACCAAGACTCTCTCCCTCTCTCTCAACGTGGTCGTCCACCATGGAGCCATTGAGAGAGTCGCCATCGCCGCAGCATCGTCATTATGCTACTAGAGTATTTGCTCGTGGATCTCTGTCTCCTTCAGTGCACCTCGCTCGTGAAGAAGACGTCGGATCTCGTGTGACGAGATCAGGAGATTCGCCGCTTGGATAATCAACATGGATTGCGAGGAGCACGCATCCCATCAACACGCTCGCAAGCATCTCCTCTGTCGGATCAGACTTAAGACAGGATGTCTCTTCATTTAGAGACTCAATCGCAACCACTCTTCAAGGGAAGACTTAATACCTATTGTGCTTTATATGAAATGATCCAAGAAATAATCTTGGAGCGTGTGGTTTCATCACATTAGTTTTTTTTAAATTACATTGCATCGAGCAACTAGTACGACTAGTCGCTCTCGATCGCATACGATATGATCCTCACGCTTCCGTGATGCGCTTAAGGATCATCCTATATCCTTCAAGTTGTATCAGAGCCATGTTTGAGGTTTTGGATACGATCAATGAACCTAGGAAGACTTGGGCTCATTAGGGATTGTGAAAATTTTGTGGCATTTCATTTTCATAGCCATGTTTTGCGATTATTTTCGGCCCTATTTAAAATGTGTAAACACAAAAATATCATTTGGATAATTTTATCCATTAATTAAGAAAATCACAGGATTTGAGTTTGCGCGATTTGAAATCCAATAACTCAAGATATGATCATTTTAATGAACATATATCCACTGTTTCGGGGATGGTGATTCATGACGTAATTAAAGAGTTAGTTATTATTTTAACACGCCTAGAAATGCATAATAATCAATTGGGTTCTGTTTTAAATCAAATTAGCAAACTTTAGAAACCAATTTTGTGTGATTTGGATTTAAAATAAATGAGATATGCTAATTTTAGTAAGTGAGGGTCACTGCTGGAAATTGCTTACTTAATCAAGAACCTTGTGATTGTCATTTATTTTTTATGGAATTAATGGTTAATTTCTCGAGATAATTATTGATAAATATTTGTGAAACACTTAAATATGATAGTTATTTCACTAAATGACATTACCTTAACCAATAATTAATTAGATATGATCTAGATCACAAATTGGTTACATCATACACTTTCCAACAAACATGTTGCTTGAATACATTTGGGAATTTGTTTAGCAAATTTCCTTATAATCAAAATGGTTTTGATTATTACTATATGGTATAACTCTGGTTGAAAAATCGATTATCATCTCAAGTACAAAGTGATTGACTTGACATTATCTTTTCCTGAGGCGGATATGGTGTTTAGTCGGGGAGCGTTGGGGTAGCAGGTTGCACCGTGTGCGGTATTTCACTTCCTCGGCACTGACCATGACAACGGGTAGGGAACGGATAATGCTTGAGAGATCATGATGTATTTTTCTAATTATTAAAATTCGAAATAATACGTATTTTCTAGATAATATCATATTTCAAGTAACAATCAAAATATGTTTGTTGGATATTAATTGGATCATTAGTTTAATATGATTATATTATTTATAATCCAATTAAAATTAAAACACTCTATTATGAATAGAGTTGTTATTTCCCTTAGAAGAATTAATCATAATGAATATGATTCATAATGATTAATTAGAATTTGAATATGAGGTGGAAGATCACATAAGTGACATCCATGGTCTCCCGTCTAGGCGAAGGGTTCCATCGCCAGGGATTGTATGGAGGAGATGCCTGTCCGAAGTGACAACTCCTGCATACAAGCGCATCTGGATCGGGCTCTTTGCTTCTCGAAAGAGTAAGGCCGTATGCATAGTGACCCCAATATCGGGTCCTCATATTATTGGGGCGATATTGGATTGCACATAAAGAGTTATAATCCCGTTGAAGGTTGGTTCAATTAATGACGGTTCAACATCACCTTAGGGGTGGTGGGCCCGAGTGTTAAAGACCGAATTGGGAATGCAGTTGGACTTGCAAGACGGAATGTGTTCCCGCTTCTTTTTATCCGAGTTACAGGTTCTCATATTATTGGGATGTGACAAAGATAAGAAAGGAGTTCCCAGATCTTGATTGAGATATAATGGTAAGTATATCTATTACATTGAAAGTGATTAAGGGAATGAACTTTCAGTATTGACAAGGCAAGACAACTTTGATATAAAATTACTAAATCAAAGTAAAATAAAATATGTATATATATATATATGTGCATGCAAATTTCTTATTTTAGATAATCCTTCATTAAACCCACTCGGTACTATAGTCAATAATAACCAGTAAAATATCATGGATTGGATCCATGATCAAGATATCGTACTTGCTGTTGGACACATATTGTATGTGGTTGTAATGTCAAGTTTCCTCATAATAATGAAGAATGACAATTAAATAGACAATATTATAACAACCTAGGGTTTGTATGTCTCTATAGTCTTGATCTCTCATCGAATGTACTTTGGAAGTGACATGTCGATGCAAATAATCCTTATAAAATCTAAGAAGATGTTTCTGGCGTACATATATGCTCTCGACATTTAATCATGAATAACATGTTCACTGCATCATGCAGAATGGTAACTCTATAAGAGATGATGTATTCAAAATGTTTGAGTACCTACCTGAACCTAATTCTTTAAGAGTTAAGATATATATAGATATGATGAGTGTCATCATTCTACTATCTATACTCTAGTCATTCACGAAACTTCATAGTATTCATATTGTATGAACTAATGAAGCATGTATAAATGTCGAAATACTCCTATATTGAAATCTTTTGAATTCAATATAAGAGATCCTTTGTCTTAAGAAAAGGCTGTTTATAGATGTAAGGAGCACAGTGGAAGCATGGGTCGGACCCAAGTTAGATGGAAAGTCAAAGAGTTGGTTGTACTTCTATAGTTTCCACACACATATGACATCCAAAGAGTTGGATGAATGCCAATACTGCAATAACCCGATGTATTGATATTATGACTATCTAGTCTATCTTGGATCCTTAGAGAAGGACCCAAATAGTGCATCCGAATAATCTACATTTAATCATTGAAATTGACTTACTTATTAGATAAGATTAAAAGTCTAACAATTGTATTTCATTCTTCTAAAAACACTTGCAATTGGTTGCATATGTTTTAGAAGACTAGAAAATTTGATCATAAGGTTTAATAGTCATCTACATGGATATTGATGCAATTGTTGAAACAACCTCTATTTGATAAATAGACTTCATGATTTTAGTGGGAAAGCCCATAGTCTTAGAGAATGTCTCTATGACCAAAATATTAGAATACACTCATTATTTATTTCTAAATGTTGGAAATAAATATGAATTCTAGAATAGACCTATCATAAAGAGTAATGATGTATATATTTCAGACAAGAATCTAATATCTGGATGACTCTGCTAAATTAGAAAATTAATGAATGGTTCATTAATATTTCTAATACTGAAAATTAAACCTTTAAAATATCAATAAGAGGATGAAGATCATTTGACAATGATCTGGCATTAAGCCTTGAACATATGTCTATTGATGAGATCAATAGACAAGTAAGAGATGAAGCTTTCTAATGTCTAAAATTTCAAATCCTACATACTTGTGAATATTGTATTCAAAAGTAGAAAATGTCCAATTCACCCTTCTCTGAGAATGGTGTTAGATGACGAGGCATTCAAGATCTCATACATATTGATGTATGTGGATCATCTGTATCATAATAAACATTGGTGATATGTGATATCATTCGATGATTATTAGTGATATGAGATTTCTTTCCTTCACCTTAGAAAGCTTTGAAATGTTCAAAGATTTCACAATTTTGGTTTAAAATCAAAGTTTGAAGGAAGATGAAATGAATTTGATCTAACCTAGGTAACAAGTACCTATTAGATGAATTCAGAGAATACATTACGGAGAAAGGAGTTTTCATTCCTATCTCAATCCTCCTAATGCACCTAAACTCAATAGAGTTGTAGGGTGATACAATTGGATCATGTATGACATGATTGATCAATGATGAATCTTAGCATAATTACTTCTTAGTTTCCATGTATATATGTAGTAGAGACTACAATATATATCCTTATAAGGTTCCATGCCGGTAAGCTGAAATCATGCACCGGAGAGTGCCACTAAATTAGAAAAATAAAGGATGGTATTGGATACCTACTTTATGACCTTGAGATTCTTAAAAGATCTCATCTCTAAGAATGTGATTCTTAGAGGATGACTCTGTTAAGAATCAAGATGAAAATGAAGTGAAGGGACTCATTCAATCTTGAGAAAATAATGAGGCTCCTGAAGTCGGAAACAAAAAGGACAATTAAAGATGAATACCTCTTCAAATGAGTTTGAGGATGGATTTCATGTGTTAGAGGAATTCGACAATGATCAAACTTCATGTGATGAAACTTTTGAAGATCATGTCATGGAAAAATGGATGTTAGAAATAAAGTCTAATGTAGACTTCATATACAAGTGTTGTATATGGACCCTCAAGGATCCACATATATGGGTAAGATCCGTTAAGGTGTAAACGGATCTTCAAGAGAAAGAGGGAACCTGATGAGGAGGTAATGACCTTCAAAGCACTGCTCGTAGCCATGAGCTACACATCGAAGAGAAGACATCGCTTGTGATGAGACTTGCTCTCCAGTGACCTTGCTTAAGCCCATCAGAATATTGCTAACTATAGCTACACAATTTGACTATGACATCTTCAAAAGGGAAGTTAATATTGCATTTCTCTATGAATACCTCTCCAAAGATATTCATATGAAGTAGCCCGACACTTCATAGTTGAGGAAAGCAAGCTGTGCAAGCTGAATAACTCCATCTGTGGACTCGAATAAGCTTCTTGTAGTTGGAACATCAGATTTGATGAAATCATAAATGTTATGATTTCAAATAGAACCTTGATGAACCATGTGAAGCTTAGTCGGAGTGCTATTGTGTTCATCGTGCTAAATGTAGATGATATCCTAATCATTTGGAATGATATAAGGATATTAATAAGTGTTATTATAGACTGGCTATTCCATACTTTGAGATATAATCTCAAGGAAACCTCTTAAGATCTTAATTTTGAAGTTGTTCAGAAGCAAAGAAAAGAGGGTAATGGGACCGTCACATTAGTAGTACACCTTGGACATGTTCCATTTTCTGAAAAATTTCAAGAAATGCTTCTATCCCTTAAGATATGATACTGACCTTTCAAAAGGGATAACACCTCAAAGAGTTGAGGAAGTGAATGCTAAAACTGCTTGCCCTTGTGCATTGGTTACAAGAAGCTGAGTGTATGCTAAATGTGTACAAAAGACATGCAGTGGGAGTGGTTGCTAATCCTACTATGGTGATAAAACACTTGATTGTAGTAATAACAATATCTTCATAGATGACAGGACTTTAGAGATAGTGATCTCAAGTCTTATCTTCAAGAAATTAAGACTTTACAGATGGTGATCTAAAAGGTCTTAACTGCTGATACCTAAGGAGATAGAGATCTCCGAGAATAAGGGTATTCTGATAAGGATAATAGAAATGAAAATTCTGGTTATGATAATTATTGAGTTGTAGTGTCAAGGACACTATAACTCCGATCTCTGGGAATAAGGACTTTCTTTCTGATTGCATCATTGGATTCGGAATGATGCAACCAGAAAGAAAGTTGGTGTAGCTCCGATCGAGGATAAGATGCGAGAAAACCGCTTAAGATGGTTTGGTCATTTGCAAAGAAGGTCAACTGATGCACCGGTTAGGAGATGTGAGTGTTGGGATGTTGAGCCGGCTAAGAGAGGGCGAGGACGGCCCAAGAAGTGTTGGAAAGAGACTATACGAAGGGATCTTAGTTTTTTGGATATAAGTCCGAGATTGACCCAAGATAGATCTGAATGGAGGCGAAGAATCCATGTAGCCGACCCTACTTAATTGTGGGAAAAGGCTTTGTTGTTGTTGTTGTAGTGTCAAGGACACTATAACTAACAAAATTGAGTATTGGTTACATAAGATGCAACATTGCATTGAATGCGAGCACTGTTACTGGGGATATGCAAGTGCTGTAAAAGGACTTGGCGTAGTCTCTCGGGAACATAGTGACTGATTAACTTACCTAGCTATTTTTTAAATAGCCTATGATTGTCACATGAATGCATGTTTAAAGATTAGCCCATTAATGGCTTTTTAGGCTAGTGAGAGATTGTTGGACATACGAGCCCATGACGAGCCATTATGCAATAAATGTTATTGCAAATATCATTCCCTGATCTGAAATGAAGAATAATTAATTTACATAATATGTCCCTTAGTACAATTAGGATTATGTACCTAACGAATATGAAAATCCTACGTTAATATGTGAGAATTAAACTTTAATTTGTCGTTTCGTTGTAGGCGAGAATTCGGAATCGATCAAGAAAAAACCACAATTAATTAATTCAATTTTCAATCGACGCGGTTTTATGTTTATTTTACATGGGCAAGTCCCAAGGTCGAACTCAATGAGGCAAAGGAATAACCTAGAATTTTGTCTATCAAAGTTCGTGCATGGTTTTCGAGATGGTATTAATTTTTTTTTGTATTTTTAATGCGATTTGGGATGCAAAATGCAAATAAGGCCAATTTTGGGGACTAAAACATAATTTTCAATCAAACGATGTCCGAAAATTATGAAATTTGGCCAAGATGACAATAATGTTGAAATGAATGCACTGTAATTTTTTGAATTTTTGGATGCAAGATAAATATTTTGTGAATTTATGAATGCAAATAAAGTAAATTTCAATATTTAGTTACAATAAATATTAAAGTTATTTATTTTCAAGGGATAAAATTATTTTAGATCTATCACTGGGTGATTGATATCAGAAAAATCCTAAACATCAAAAATACGAGATTTAATACCTACTAAAAACTAAAGATTGAAATATGCAAAATGATTTCTATAAGGCAAATAATGCATGCAAATGCAAATCTTTTTGGGACCGATATATCATACAACTTTTCTACAATCCATGAATTTTCAGCACTTTTCAGAGCAATGGTTAATAATTATGAATTTCCAATCACAGAATGGGCAAAATATACCAATTTTCGCAAGAAGAATTTTTATTAATTAACCACATAAAATAAAATGATCACACGTATGCCATGATGTAGAGAATTAATCGAAGAACACAATGCTATTTTTGATAATAAAAATAGTGTCATGTAGTGGTCTAATACAGTGGGGGAACATAGGGGTATAATTGCAATAATGTAAAATAAAATAATGCAGTGAAGGGACGTAAAAATAATTACCTAACCCCAAAGGGTCTGACTACAACATTTTTAGAGGGGCACGTGCAACAGGGCTCTTCTGTGGAATAAGGCTATCCTCGGGGGCTTGAATGTAAAAACTCCAGCAAGTCACGTGTGGAGCACATGACTTCTGGATAGGGCTAATGTGCGATAAAGAGGAGTTGGAGGGGCACCGATGCAAGTTCCCCTAATCGCACGTGCATAGCACGTGGGTGGGGTTCTCGGGTCTCGAACCCGGCTCTGGTGGGTGTGGAGTGCATGTCTCCTTTAACAGGGCTCCGGTCGTCTAGGGTGGAGCTGTGGGGAAGATCAGAGTCAGTGGAGGTGCTGCTGACGCGACGGTGGGTGCTGAGCCGGAGGCGTGGCGGAGCTGACGAGGAGTGGCGACCGTTGAATGTGCGTTGGCCGGAGTTGATGAACTGTGTTGATGACGATGGCTGTTGGTGGTGGAACTTTGGACGTCGAAGCGCAGTGGAGGCGAGTCGTATGCGGTGGCTCGATGCGAGTCACGACCGACCACGGTGGTGTAGCGACAGGATCCTAGGCGGAGGGCCCCTGTAAGAAGACGGAGCGGAGGTGTCGATGTCATTGTTGGTGAAGTTCGGAGAAGCTAAGGCGAAGGAGGATGGTGCAACCGCTTCGAAGGCGGAGTTTTCGAAGAAGCGAGGGTGGTGAAACTGCAGGTTGGTTGATTGGAAGGTGAACAGTGGAGGTTGGACGTTGGGATGTCGGAGCTCAAGCCACAGAGGGTGAGCGAAGCAGCCGAGCGGAGGAGCTACTTGCTGCAACAAGACCAAGAGTCTCGGATCTCACCGAGGAAGAAGGTGCCCAGTGGTGCTGTCACCACCACTTGCGATGGTTTAAGAGATTATCGATGGATAGGGAGATGAGGAGCGGCGAGGCCTTCTTTATAGAAGAAGAGTGGCGGTGGCGCCCGGAGATCGAAGGGGGGAAATCGGCGAGGATCGCGGGGATTGTGAGGCTGATCTGAGACAGGATCCGATGAGGATTTTGAGGTAATCGTGATCGGATTTGGAAGGCGGTGTCGGATTTGATTGAGGAGGAGACGGGGGTTGAGATAGAAGAGGAAGGTGGTCGACACTTGAATTGGAAGGAGGCGGTAACTATGGAAGGAAGGTGGTGCACGACTGGCATTCGTGGGGGAGGCGACATATGGGAAAGAGGGAGATGAGCAGCGGTCGTCCGATCGACCGAGATCGGACGTCCAAGATTCTACCACGTGGCATATTTATTATTTATTTTCTATTTTTTATATTATTTTTTTAATTTTTATAATAAAACAAATTTAAATAAGGCCAAAAATGGATGACACGTGGTGGCTCCAGGTGCTACCACATGTCAGCCCCACAAAAATCGGAAAACAAATACCATAATAAATACGTAAAAAATAGTAAATGACCTCGGATCGAAAAGTTTTCTTCACGAAAGTTGTTCGTCTTGATGAGATCTACAATTTCATGAGAGACCAAAACCAAAATCGATCATTGTGTAAAGTGATGTTTCTGGGGTATCCCATGTACATAAAATACCTTAATTTTTGGGTGTTCTAATTTTTTGTCTTTTTTAAGCTAGATAAAAATCTGGAAAAAATGATAAAATCAAAGATAAATATTTACACAATAATCTATTTTTTGGATTTTTATTAAGTAAGAAAAAGAAGAAATAAAATAAAATACGAAAAAGACAATTTTTGTACAAACGATTAGTGAAGATACAGACTCAGTTAGTTTCTTTGATTTCAAGCTCAGTTTGGATTTGGATTTTTGCACAATTTAAAAAAACTTTCATCGAAGAAAATAAATGAAAAAAAAAATAAAATGAGTTAATTATGTACATAAAATAATAGGTTAAAAACCGTTGAAATACAAAATGTACAAAAGAGACCCAAAATCCAACTATCACATATGAGATCCGATTCACTTGAACTTGGTCTTGTTTTGAAGGTAATTGAATGTACATTAGTTTAAAAGTGAGTAGGATCAAATCGGACACTGGATGAGGATTATATTGAGGTTTTAATCCGAAAATCCTACAACTAGGGTTTGGGTTTTTAGTCCACTTATTAGGTAGTGATTTTTTTATTTTTTTATTTATTCTTGATAGTAATATGTACATAGTAGAGTAATTTCAGGTCATTTGGAATTAGCATGAATTAGTTAAAAATTAGAGAAGTTAGGCTATTTTATAGGTTAATTGGGATGAGATTTTTGGCTTCTTATTTTGTGCAGTAATGAGTGATAAAATGCAATTCTTATCAATACTTGCATGTATGCTAATTATGCAAAATAAATGAAGAAATGCCAGTGAATTTTAGGGATTTGAGCTTAATTCATGACTTTCAAGAATATTGATTCTGAGATTCATCATCCCCCTATACTAAAACCATGCTCGTCCCTGAGTATCAAAAGAAATGCAAGTATGTGAAATGAGATTGGGTTCCATACTAAGACCATGAATAGAATATGAAAATGAAACTAGACCCGACCTTTGGATTATTAGTTTGGCAGAACTTCTGTGACACTTAGAATTTTAAAATCAACAGCCTTTAAGTTCTACACATCATTGTCACAGTTTCGGCTCAGAAGGCATCTTAGATCAATCCTCTTCCCAAAGCATACCCCATGAACATTGAACAATCAACTCATGTGTGTGAAAGATTCTAGTTCTTCCCATCCAGAATGACAGACTACCTTGTAAACCTCCTTTCCAGTAACTCATCCTCGAGGAGTAAGGTATTTCCTTCTAAGATCGAATAGAGGGAGAAATTAGAAGAAGGAGAAAAGAATTGGAGGATAAAAAATGTAGTCACCTCTTCTTGTGAAGTCGGCCAATTTAGCCAAGTCTCCACCAAGATCTGCAGGTTTTCTTGAAGCTTGGACCCTTTTTTGGTCAAATATTTATTTGGCAGTAGGCTTCTTTGTATTTTGATTTTTGGTAGCTCTGCATGGATCTTGTTGTGCCCCTACGGATATGGAATCTTTTTTCCGTACTTGCTTTGGGGTCTTAGAAAAAAAATGTGCCCAATAGTCCATCCCTTTTCCGAAGCTTTATTCCAACCAGAACTCCGATCTTTAGATGTCCACGCTACCAGAAAAGAAACTCACACAGTCTTCCAACACCCCGTCTGAGTTGAGCTAAGTGCATAAGGTGAGAGTACAAATTAATTCCTTATTCCAGAGTCATACCCAGAATGAAGAGACCATGTTAGGCACTAAGAGTCAAATGTTGCACATTGTCATGTGGAACTCGAAGAATTAAGTCAAAGACCTGAAGCTTCTAAAATCCTATTTCTCGTTGAAGTTCCTCTGAAAATTAGGTGGATTAAGGTCAAGTCCAGACCACTCCCAGTTTCTGTTCATAACTCGATTCAGAACCCAAGGGCTTCTCACAAATGCAAATGCATATAATGCTAGATGAAGTGCATGTGTGTGAAATGCAGACATAATTTTTTTGTGATTTTTTTGGAAGGATTTTTTTATGCAAAAATGAATAAGAAGCCATTTTTAAAAAATTTTTGGGTTGGACACAGTTTGTGTTAGTAGCAAAACTTCTTTGTTTTTATTTTTTTTCAAGCTAGTTACCCACCCCGTAAATACATATAGACTTACACGAAAGTACGAGCCATGGGTAAAATATATACATGTATATACACACATCCCCTATACTTAGCGAGTGTTGTGTCCTCAGAGCACAAGAAGTGTAGAGAAGACATAGCTTGGAATAAGCGTAAGAGAGTGAAAAAGAAAAAAAAAGAAAGATTGGCCCGCCCCCTATACTTAGACTGTGAATAGTATAAGTATAGAAGAAGAGCGAAACTGAGGCGGTCGGGATATGTGAATGAGGAGAGTATATGCAGATGGGCATAGGTTCCCCTTATACTTAGGCTTTGGTCAGCCTAAGTATGTAAGAAGGTGTAAATGGAGCGACAATGAGAAGGAGTTGATGAGGAGAATGGTATATACAGATGGGCATCGGTTCTCCCCTATACTTAGGCCTTGGCCTAAGTAGAGGAGGAAGATATACAAGGAGACCGATGGGATCGGGAGGGAGGGTGGGTAGCTGATGATTAAGGCAGTTTTCGGTCGATCTTTTTGTGAGCCTATGGTAGGAGATTGTAATCATAAGAAGGAGATGAAGCATATGATTCCCAACCATTATCATTGTTATCCTTAGAGAAATCATGATGGAGTGTAGATGAAGCGTATGAATCAGATGAAAGATAACCATCATCGGAGTTATCCTCAAAGGAATAATATTTGAAAGTGGAGGTACTTCATATATTCTTGTTCTTTAGTTGCTTCAGTTGTTTTCTCAGAATTCGTTCCTTCTTGGGATCAAGCGATTCGTCCTCGGATGATGAATACTCTGAAGCACTAGTCTTAGTCAGCTCATAAGAAATTATTCCAGTATATTTAATGAGACCAGGAGAATCGACTTTGGATGAATAATAGTGAAGAACGAGAGTCGTCCAACGGGAACCGAAGTTTGGATCCTTGCGAAGATAGGGTTTTAGGACCGCCGAACAGACCTCACTCATGTAGATTACCCTTTCCGGACCAGATGAGAGATCATCAGATGATTCCTCTTCCAGAAGGTCGAAGGCGACTTTCTTTTTAGATGAAGGAGCAACCATTTTGTTTCATGAAGGTGTTGGTCCTGGGAGTGAGGTGTTGACACTTGAGTCTCTAGATGAATAACCATTGAAAATTTTCTCCTTGTTCGGTGTACGCCCCACATATTTATTCTTAGTTTTCTTAATGTTGGTGCAGTCCTGAGTTGGAATGAATTGGTCAAGGTAGTCAGAGAAGGTTTCGACCGACTCAGGGTGACCCCATGCATATGTCTCAGGATCATATAAGAAACATTTTCCCATAGTCAGAGTAGCAGGAAATGGTACAATGGGGAGAGTCTCTGCATATTTATCCTCAATTTGCTTGATGTTGGTGCATTCTGATGTCAGGTTGATTTGATCAATGTGGTCAGAGGAGATCTCGACCGACTTGGGATGTGCCCATGCATACATCTCAGAATCATATGAGAATTCATTTCGCATGGTGAGAGAAGCAAGAAATGGAATAGGGGGGAGAGTCTCTAAACCAATAGTCTCTTCAACAACCGCTATCTCAGGTGTAGCAACGGGGTAGGGCTCTTCTACCACTTGATGGTTACGGCTGTTGACAGCTTCATGGGTTACCTGAGAAACTCGCGGTTCCTCAAAGATTGGTTGAGATTGAAGTGTCCCAATGTTGTAAAATTGATTTCCCGAGTCTCACACTCAATAATTGCCTTAGCCAATGCCAAGAATGGTTTTCCGAGAATGATCGGAGACTGGGTGAATTATCCTTGATGCTCAGTATCAATGATCGTGAAGTCTATTTTGAGGGAAGCACCTTGGAATGTAACGATGACTGAAATTGTTCCTCTCGGCCGCTTTATAGATCGATCAGTCAGTTGAACGATCTCTCTTATTTTCCTGACAGATCTGAGTTTAAGCTTGTCAAATACCGAGGTCGGGAGGAATTAATGAATCGTCATCGATGCGAGCATGGGTAAATTTGGTGTCTTTAATTCCACAGTCAAATCTAGGTACTCGATTCACTATGCGGCTCTTGTTTTTCTCCTCAACACCAAGGAGGAGGCCATTGACAAGATATGTCTTTCAGTCTTTGTTCTTATCATGCTAGACTTTTTCATCATTAATTTGTTCATTACAAATCCTTTAAGGCCGGGGAAGTGTTCAATGGCATGTATCAAGGGAAGTTCAAAAATCAATATTTTTTCCAGTGCTTCCCTAAGAGAAGGATCCAAATTCTTCAAATCTTCTTCAGTTTTAATTTTTATGTATTTTTCCGGATTTTTGATTTTTTAAGTGTTTTTGAATATTTCAATTTTTTGGTGTTTTCGGTATGCTGTGTGTGATGTGTTGCGTTACTTAGATGATGAGGGGCTTTGATTAGCCGAGTAAGAGTTAGAGTCCGAGTTATTCCTAGGGGAACAATATGCAGAAGTGTTGCTGTCAGAGTCATCCCTAGGGTGAACGTAGTCTATAGGTTTCTGAATATCCTCGGGGTTATCAATAATTTCATCCTCCACTTTCATACCTGAGTTTCCAAAAAATGAAATTAGTCGGTCAGTGAAATTTCTGAATTTTCCTCCATTAATTCATATATCTTACTTATCCTTAAAATATTATCCTCCAAAGAATTTTCAAGATCAATCATGTGAGCAATCTATGTGGATTCTTGAATTTGAGATCCAGTCATTGCATCTTCCATTTTCATGTTTGAGCTGGGAGAAGATTCTCTTGGAATATTCATTGTATGATCGTTTGAAATTTTCTCCTCAAAAATCATGGAAGCAGTCTACTTAATAGGATAGAAACCATATTTCTCGTGGTGTGATTCATGTATGTATAGTCCATTCCTTTGGTCATGATTGATCGGACCCTTATACTGTGGAATCAACATACATGGTTTATGTTTGTCAATATCCTCAGTCCATTACTCTGTATGAGTGTCATATCTGAAGATGGGATTGTCACGGTTAATCCAAGATGGAAGATTATCAGGCGTGGGCCAATCCTCTTGATATGTTTGGATCTCCATTTCATTTCTAATGGTCAAATCATATTGTGGATTTGTGAAGTATTGACCTGATCCAACAATATGGTGAGGCGAGATTGGAGTCAGTTGGAGTTGTTGTCTCGGCCTGTCATTCGTCTCAAAAGTGATTTGATCTTCAAGTCATTCATGAGTTCCGATGAGATATGGGTCAATCCAAGATGGTAGTTGTTCATTTGTGGTCAAAAGTGGGAGAGGTGGAAGAATTGAAGAAGTGTTAAATTCGATTGGGTTCATCCTGTGGTTAGAGTCTCCCACGAATGATGGATTGACATTTACGTAGTATGAAGGATGAATTGTATGATCAGAATATAGATGATTGATATACGAAGAAGTGGATACCTCAGTCGGCTGTTTGTTTGTATGATCTGAATACAAAGGATTGTCATTCATGAAGTAGATCGGATTTGTAGAGAGGGTTGGATCTATTTGTTGGTGAGAGTCTCCTGTGAAAGTTGGATGATGTCTGGTGGTGGTGGGGGGGGGGGGTTTGGATAATTTTGGTCTGACCGAGATGAATTCATTTTCATAGTATAGATCTGACGGATACTCGGACAATTGTCTCATCATCTTCGAAGAAGGTGGATGAGTTGCCATGTTGAAAATGTTCAAGTGTTTGGGATACTCAACAATAGAAAACTGAACTTTTAAATCAAGGAGAGTGATGACACAAGTGTATGGTTTTTGATATTTGAGATTGGTTCAAGCACACCATTGCAAACACAAATCAAACCCCAGGGTCACCAACTCACACAATGAAGCCGTAAGAGTTCGGCAAATTATCTTTTCAATTTTAGTTGGTGATAAATTCAATCTTGGAAAATAATTAGCGAGCTGTTATGTGTCGCATATTTTCTTAAAGACTGGCTCGAATTCTTACGACTAGATGCACCTATTTCAGCCAGTATGGGTGTAAGTACGGAATGTAAGACGGATACCCGTATTACTTAAGGACAAAGCCTTACGCAGTGACCTTTAAACCACCCACTCTTTTAAGGAAATCTGGACCGTTTATCAGCTACCCGTAGATCCTCACTGAGAAGTAGCTAATCGTTTTATATAATCAATAGTCAGTATGAAAATCCGAATTTGGGCTCTAGCCTTAATTATACTCTCTCGCTCACTTTAATAAATAAATGAATCCAAGGTCGGGGTTGCTCTCTTGCAAAAATTCTTGATTTTATGAGTTAATTAAATTCAGCTATTTTTAGCAGTCCCAATTTTAATTAGCTGATCACTGAAAATTTAAGGTGAGCACTAATGCACGTTTACCATCCAGTCCCAATTTCCTTTGATTTTTAAGTGACAATGTAGTCACCTCTCCTTGTGAAGCCGGCCAATTTAGCCAAGTCTCCACCAAGATCTGCAAGTTTTCTTGAAGCTTGGACCCTTTTTTGGTCAAATATTTATTTGGCAGTAGGCTTCTTTGTATTTTGATTTTTGGTAGCTCTGCATGGATCTTGTTGTGCCCCTACGGATATGGAATCTTTTTTCCGTACTTGCTTTGGGGTCTTAGAAAAAAATGTGCCCAATAGTTTATCCCTTTTCCGAAGCTTTATTCCAACCAGAACTCCGATCTTTAGATGTCCACGCTACCAGAAAAGAAACTCACACAGTCTTCCAACACCCCGTCTGAGTTGAGCTAAGTGCATAAGGTGAGAGTACAAATTAATTCCTTATTCCAGAGTCATACCCAGAATGAAGAGACCATGTTAGGCACTAAGAGTCAAATGTTGCACATTGTCATGTGGAACTCGAAGAATTAAGTCAAAGACCTGGAGGGTAAAACAATGTAGTCACCTCTCCTTGTGAAGCCGGCCAATTTAGCCAAGTCTCCACCAAGATCTGCAGGTTTTCTTGAAGCTTGGACCCTTTTTTGGTCAAATATTTATTTGGCAGTAGGCTTCTTTGTATTTTGATTTTTGGTAGCTCTGTATGGATCTTGTTGTGCCCCTACGGATATGGAATCTTTTTTCCGTACTTGCTTTGGGGTCTTAGAAAAAAAAATGTGCCCAATAGTCCATCCCTTTTCCGAAGCTTTATTCCAACCAGAACTCCGATCTTTAGATGTCCACGCTACCAGAAAAGAAACTCACACAGTCTTCCAACACTCCGTCTGAGTTGAGCTAAGTGCATAAGGTGAGAGTACAAATTAATTCCTTATTCCAGAGTCATACCCAGAATGAAGAGACCATGTTAGGCACTAAGAGTCAAATGTTGCACATTGTCATGTGGAACTCGAAGAATTAAGTCAAAGACCTGAAGCTTCTAAAATCCTATTTCTCGTTGAAGTTCCTCTGAAAATTAGGTGGATTAAGGTCAAGTCCAGACCACTCCCAGTTTCTGCTCATAACTCGATTCAGAACTCAAGGGCTTCTCACAAATGCAAATGCATATAATGCTATATGAAGTGCATGTGTGTGAAATGCAGACATAATTTTTTTGTGATTTTTTTGGAAGGATTTTTTTATGCAAAAATGAATAAGAAGCCATTTTTAAAAAAATTTTGGGTTGGACACAGTTTGTGTTAGTAGCAAAACTTCTTTGTTTTTATTTTTTTTCAAGCTAGTTACCCACCCCGTAAATACATATAGACTTACACGAAAGTACGAGCCATGGGTAAAATATATACATGTATATACACACATCCCCTATACTTAGCGAGTGTTGTGTCCTCAGAGCACAAGAAGTGTAGAGAAGACATAGTTTGGAATAAGCGTAAGAGAGTGAAAAAGAAAAAAAAAGAAAGATTGGCCCGCCCCCTATACTTAGACTGTGAATATTATAAGTATAGAAGAAGAGCGAAACTGAGGCGGTCGGGATATGTGAATGAGGAGAGTATATGCAGATGGGCATAGGTTCCCCTTATACTTAGGCTTTGGTCAACCTAAGTATGTAAGAAGGTGTAAATGGAGCGACAATGAGAAGGAGTTGATGAGGAGAATGGTATATACAGATGGGCATCGGTTCTCCCCTATACTTAGGCCTTGGCCTAAGTAGAGGAGGAAGATGTACAAGGAGACCGATGGGGTCGGGAGGGAAGGTGGGTAGCTAATGATTAAGGCAGTTTTCGGTCGATCTTTTTGTGAGCCTATGGTAGGAGATTGTAATCATAAGAAGGAGATGAAGCATATGATTCCCAACCATTATCAGTGTTATCCTTAGAGAAATTATTATGGAGTGTAGATGAAGCGTATGAATCAGATGAAAGATAACCATCATCGGAGTTATCCTCAAAGGAATAATATTTGAAAGTGGAGGTACTTCATATATTCTTGTTCTTTAGTTGCTTCAGTTGTTTTCTCAGAATTCGTTCCTTCTTGGGATCAAGTGATTCGTCCTCGGATGATGAATACTCTGAAGCACTAGTCTTAGTCAGCTCATAAGAAATTATTCCAGTATATTTAATGAGACCAGGAGAATCGACTTTGGATGAATAATAGTGAAGAACGGGAGTCGTCCAATGGGAATCGAAGTTTGGATACTTGCGAAGATAGGGTTTTAGGACCGCCGAACAGACCTCACTCATGTAGATTACCCTTTCCGGACCAGATGAGAGATCATCAGATGATTCCTCTTCCAGAAGGTCGAAGGCGACTTTCTTTTTAGATGAAGGAGCAACCATTTTGTTTCATGAAGGTGTTGGTCCTGGGAGTGAGGTGTTGACACTTGAGTCTCTAGATGAATAACCATTGAAAATTTTCTCCTTGTTCGGTGTACGCCCCACATATTTATTCTTAGTTTTCTTAATGTTGGCGCAGTCCTGAGTTGGAATGAATTGGTCAAGGTAGTCAGAGAAGGTTTCGACCGACTCAGGGTGACCCCATGTATATGTCTCAGGATCATATAAGAAACATTTTCCCATAGTCAGAGTAGCAGGAAATGGTACAATGGGGAGAGTCTCTGCATATTTATTCTCAATTTGCTTGATGTTGGTGCATTCTGATGTCAGGTTGATTTGATCAATGTGGTCAGAGGAGATCTCGACCGACTCGGGATGTGCCCATGCATACATCTCAGAATCATATGAGAATTCATTTCCCATGGTGAGAGAAGCAAGAAATGGAATAGGGGGGAGAGTCTCTAAACCAATAGTCTCTTCAACAACCGCTATCTCAGGTGTAGCAACGGGGTAGGGCTCTTCTACCACTTGATGGTTACGGCTGTTGACAGCTTCATGGGTTACCTGAGAAACTCGCGGTTCCTCAAAGATTGGTTGAGATTGAAGTGTCCCAATGTTGTAAAATTGATTTCCCGAGTCTCACACTCAATAATTGCCTTAGCCAATGCCAAGAATGGTTTTCCGAGAATGATCGGAGACTGGGTGAATTATCCTTGATGCTCATAATCAATGATCGTGAAGTCTATTTTGAGTGGAGCACCTTGGAATGTAACGATGAATGAAATTGTTCCTCTCGGCCGCTTTATAGATCGATCAGTCAGTTGAACGATCTCTCTTATTTTCCTGACAGATCTGAGTTTAAGCTTGTCAAATACCGAGGTCGGGAGGAATTAATGAATCGTCATCGATGCGAGCATGGGTAAATTTGGTGTCTTTAATTCCACAGTCAAATCTGGGTACTCGATTCACTATGCGGCTCTTGTTTTTCTCCTCAACACCAAGGAGGAGGCCATTGACAAGATATGTCTTTCAGTCTTTGTTCTTATCCTGCTAGACTTTTTCATCATTAATTTGCTCATTACAAATCCTTTAAGGCCGGGGAAGTGCTCAATGGCATGTATCAAGGGAAGTTCAAAAATCAATATTTTCTCCAGTGCTTCCCTAAGAGAAGGATCCAAATTCTTCAAATCTTCTTCAGTTTTAATTTTTATGTAATTTTCCGGATTTTTGATTTTTTAAGTGTTTTTGAATATTTCAATTTTTTGGTGTTTTCGGTGTGCTGTGTGTGATGTGTTGCGTTACTTAGATGATGAGGGGCTTTGATTAACCGAGTAAGAGTTAGAGTCCGAGTTATTCCTAGGGGAACAATATGCAGAAGTGTTGCTGTCAGAGTCATCCCTAGGGTGAACGTAGTCTATAGGTTTCTGAATATCCTCGGGGTTATCAATAATTTCATCCTCCACTTTCATACCCGAGTTTCCATAAAATGAAATTAGTCGGTCAGTGAAATTTCTGAATTTTCCTCCATTAATTCATATATCTTACTTATCCTTAAAATATTATCCTCCAAAGAATTTTCAGGATCAATCATGTGAGCAATCTATGTGGATTCTTGAATTTGAGATCCAGTCATTGCATCTTCCATTTTTATGTTTGAGCTGGGAGAAGATTCTCTTGGAATATTCATTGTATGATCGTTTGAATTTTTCTCCTCAAAAATCATGGAAGGAGTCTACTTAATAGGATAGAAACCATATGTCTCGTGGTGTGATTCATGTATGTATAGTCCATTTCTTTGGTCATGATTGATCGGACCCTTATACTGTGGAACCAACATACATGGTTTATGTTTGTCAATATCCTCAGTCCATTCCTCTGTATGAGTGTCATATCTGAAGATGGGATTGTCACGGTTAATCCAAGATGGAAGACTATCAGGCGTGGGCCAATCCTCTTGATATGTTTGGATCTCCATTTTATTTCTAATGGTCAAATCAAGTTGTGGATTTGTGAAGTATTGACCTGATCCAACAATATGGTGAGGCGAGATTGGAGTCAGTTGGAGTTGTTGTCTCGGCCGGTCATTCGTCTCAAAAGTGATTTGATCTTCAAGTCATTCATGAGTTCCGATGAGAGATGGGTCAATCCAAGATGGTAGTTGTTCATTTGTGGTCAAAAGTGGGAGAGGTGGAAGAATTGAAGAAGTGTTAAATTCGATTGGGTTCATCCTGTGGTTAGAGTCTCCCACGAATGATGGATTGACATTTACGTAGTATGAAGGATGAATTGTATGATCAGAATATAGATGATTGATATACGAAGAAGTGGATACCTCAGTCGGCTGTTTGTTTGTATGATCCGAATACAAAGGATTGTCATTCATGAAGTAGATCGGATTTGTAGAGAGGGTTGGATGTATTTGTTGGTGAGAGTCTCCTGTGAAAGTTGGATGATGTCTGGTGGTGGGGGGGGGGGTTTGGATAATTTTGGTCTGACCGAGATGAATTCATTTTCATAGTATAGATCTGACGGATACTCGGACAATTGTCTCATCATCTTCGAAGAAGGTGGATGAGTTGCCATGTTGAAAATGTTCAAGTGTTTGGGATACTCAACAATAGAAAACTGAACTTTTAAATCAAGGAGAGTGATGACACAAGTGTATGGTTTTTGATATTTGAGATCGGTTCAAGCACACCATTGCAAACACAAATCAAACCCCAGGTTCACCAACTCACACAATGAAGCCGTAAGAGTTCGGCAAATTATCTTTTCAATTTTAGTTGGTGATAAATTCAATCTTGGAAAATAATTAGCGAGCTGTTATGTGTCGTATATTTTCTTAAAGACTGGCCCGAATTCTTACAACTAGATGCACCTATTTCAGCCAGTATGGGTGTAAGTATGGAATGTAAGACGGATACCCGTATTACTTAAGGACAAAGCCTTACACAGTGACCTTTAAACCACCCACTCTGTTAAGGAAATCTGGACCGTTTATCAGTTACCCGTAGATCCTCACTGAGAAGTAGCTAATCGTTTTATATAATCAATAGTCAGTATGAAAATCCGAATTTGGGCTCTAGCCTTAAGTATACTCTCTCGCTCACTTTAATAAATAAGTGAATCCAAGGTCGGGGTTGCTCTCTTGCAAAAATTCTTGATTTTATGAGTTAGTTAAATTCAACTATTTTTAGCAGTTCCAATTTTAATTAGCTGATCACTGAAAATTTAAGGTGAGCACTAATGCACGTTTACCATCCAGTCCCAATTTCCTTTGATTTTTAAGTGACAAAACATGAGGGAGAAATTCGAGAAAAGCCAATGCATGTGAAACAATGATGTATGCTCAAATAGAAGACTTACAATGATTCCTCACAATCTTTATATGGGATGCAATACAAGAATTGAAAATTTATTCTAAATGGATGCAAGCCGATAAAAACCACACCTAGCAGAAAGTTCTATTAGTTGGGATGAAATGATTTAAATTTGACTAAATTGAACGATCTAATGCATGTCTCAATTAGTGTGAAGTGTGGTCCTAGATTCTCCGAGCACAATCAAAAATTATAGAAGCTCTAATAGCCGTATGTGCAGGTCTAACCTACGAGCCATCAAGTCGGGCCCCACCCTCACCGGAAAGTGAAACATGCCACAACACACCACATAAAAAGTTCAAGGTCTTATTACACACGTAAGAGTCCAAACAAACACCGTTATAAATGAACAATTAATTACAAAAATTAAAATTGCAGAAAAATAAATTCTAGACTCTACACTCTCTCACAACTCGACTCGATCTTAATTTAATTGCGGTTTTTCGGGCGTCGGTGAAGATGCGTCAGTTTTGTGAGAAACCGCTCCACATACGTCGGGTACCTTGTAAGAAAAATAGAATGTAAGAGAGTTACAAAAATTAATAAAAATAAAATAAGGGAATAAATGGTGAAAATAAAATAAAAATAAATGCAAGAAAAGATGGAAAATTTACAAAGAAATTCGGGGGTCATACTACCCGAATGCGGGAAATCGAACAAAAAATTTTTTTAGACAAAAAACTAAGCCATTTGCCTCCCCGGTAACGGCGCCATCTGATAAATCCGAAAACACTACATTAATCTGTGAGAATTAAGCTTTAATTTGTCGTTTCGTTGTAGGCGGGAATTCAGAATCGATCAAAGAATAACCACAATTAATTAATTTAATTTTCAATCGACGTGGTTTTATGTTTATTTTTCTTGGGAAAGTCCCAAGGTCGAACTCAAGGAAGCAAAGGAACAACCTAGAAATTTGTCTGTCAAAGCTCGTGCACAGTTTTCAAGACGGTATTATTTTTTTTGCATTTTTAATGCGATTTGGGATGTAAAATGCAAACGAGGCCAATTTTAGAGACTAAAATGTAATTTTCAATCAAACGATGTCTGAAAATTATGAAATTTGGATAAGATGACAATAATGATGAAATGAATGTACTGTAATTTTGTGGAATTTTTGGATGCATGATAAATATTTTATGAATTTATGAATATAAACAAAGTGAATTTCAATATTTAATTATAATAAATACTAAACCTATTTATTTTCAAGGGATAAAATTATCCAAGATCTATCACTGGGTGATTGATCTCAAAAAAAATATCAAACCTAAAAAATATGAGATTTAATACTTATTAAAAATTAAAGATGGAAATATGCAAAATGATTTTTATAAGGCAAACCACGCATGCAAATGCAAATCTTTTTGGGTCCGATGTATCATTCAACTATATCTACAATCCATGAATTTTCGACACAATGGTTAATTAATTATGAATTTCCAATCACAGAATGGGCAAAATATACCAATTTTCACAAGAACAATTTTTATTAATTAACCATAGAAAATAAAATGATCACACATATGCCATGATGTAGAGAATTAATCGAAGAACATAGTGCTATTTTTGAATAATAAAAATAATTTCACGTAGAGGTCTAATACAAAGGGGGAACACAGAGTTACAATTGCAATAATGTAAAATAAAATAAAGTAGTGAAGGGATACAAAATTAATTACCTAAACCCCAGGGGTTCTGACTGCAACATTTCTAGAGGGGCAAGTACGGCACTGAACAATGTCTCACTACCCTTATTAATTTAATCAAATTAGTGGTCAAATTAATGTGTTTTCGTTCGTTGCAGTCGGATAATAAGAGCTAATCAAAACCCCTTTCAAGTTAAAGCAAATTAATTTCGAGCGGTCATTTTTTTTACTTGGGCAAGTCCAAGGTCAAACTCACGGAGGCAACTGTCTCCTTAGGTAGATTTTAAGCAAATTCCAAGGTTTGATTTTCAGGGGATAATTTTTTTGGTCTTTTTCAATATATTTTATGCAAGAAAGAAAAGACACATGCACAATCAAGCCAGTTTACAAGTTAATTCTGACAAGTGATCTCAAGTCCAAAAATTATGAAACTTGTCCAGATTATGAAATGCAATGAAATTAAGCTACTCTAATTTTTTTGATTTTTTCTGACACTAAATAAATTTACTGTGAATTAAAAATGAATGCAAGGTGATTTTGACTAAATTAATTTTAATAAATATCAAATCAAAATATTTTTAGAGATAAAAATTATCCTAGATAGTGTGAAGAATCCAAGAAAATTAATAAACTTAAATTTCTATGTGAAATGAACCTATTAAAAATTAATTAAGAAAATCACTAAATGATTATTCAGGCCTCGAGATGCGTGCAAATGAGATGATTTTTTACACAATGTGAACTTAATTATACTAGATCTAATGTGAATTTTTGGTGATTTTTGGATTCACAGAGAAATTACTATGAATTAAAAGGCATAAATGGGCAAAATGTAACAAAATTCAACCAATTAATTAATAGAAAAATCCACTGATCTTACAAAAATGTGCCAAGTATCATATATTAAAGAGGACAAAATAAGCTATACAATGCAATTTTCAAACTTAAAAAATGATTTAAAATGAGTGCCTAAATATGCATGCAAAGACAGGGGCCTAAATGTAATTATAGGAAATAAAATTGATAAATATAATACATGCTAACATGGACCAATATGCAATTACCTATAATGTTGAGGTGGTAGATGCAAATTTCCCACAGAACACGTGCTCCTCACTTGGGGTCTCCAGGCATGGACTGAAATGCAAATATGGAAACCTTGAGGGGCCTCGCTGCAATTTACCCAGGATGCACATGCAGATCACATGGGGGTCCCAGGCTCGGTGGTCTTCGGAGGCTCGGACCTGGCTCGGAGTAGCTTCGGGGGATCCGAGCCTAGTGGTCGGGGAAGAGGCTCGGATCAGGCGACGTGGCTCGATCCGGACCGTGGATCAAGTGAAGATCCAACGGTTAGTGGAAGCTGAGGCGTGGCGCGACTGGATCCGTTAGATCTCAAGTGATCCAACAGTGATGGTTCGCTCTTGAGACGAAGGCGTGGTCGATCAATGACCGTTGGATCTAGATTGATCCAACATCATCTGGAGCGCGGAGAAGCGGTGACGTGGCTCGATCAGATGCGTAGGATCTGCCTAATCCTACGACTGCGGGACGTGGGCGACGTGGCGTGTTCCTGACCGTTCGATCAAGGAGATCGAACGGTTGCTGTTCTTCTTCCTCAACCGACCCACCGCCTCCTGCAGCGGAGAAGGCTGGGCTCCAGCGAAGGGGGCCTGACTCCGCCTCATCCTCTGGGCGTCAGTGAAGCTCGTCGGAGGCTCCCAAGTAGCTGGGAAGACTCGTGGAGGTATCGGGGATCCTCCGGCGGTCTCAAAAGTGGCTGAGCAGCTCTGGGTTGCGTGGGCGGAGAAGCTCGATGGCAGCTTCGATGAAGTTCCGGCTAGTTGAAGTAGGTGTACCTGCAGGGGGTTAGCAGTATAGACAAGGCGTGTAACGTGTACGTGGAGTGGTCGGGAGTGAGGTGCGAGGCCTGTGGTGCAGTTACAGTGTCCGGTGAAGCTGCTCCGCCTAGGTGGCAGAGCTTTGGTCGGAGTAAGGCATGGTGCATCGTCTGAGATGATGGAGGGGCTCGCGAAGATGCCAGTTCCGAGGCGGAGCTCGGAAGATGCTCAGTGGAGCAGGAAGAGAAGGGATGACGGCAAATAAAATCAGAGAAAAAGAAGAAAAATTAAGAAGAAGATCAGAGAGAAGGTGGAGGTGTCTACCTGGGGTCAGAAGCTCGGATGGAGCTTCCGGGTCGTCGCTCGAAGGCCGGTAGAGGACCTGAGCTTGTGCAGCTCATGAGGGAAGCTGCGGCACGACGGGGTTGGTCGTGGATCTCGTCGGAGAAGGATCACAGTCTTCGCTCGTCGTCATGTCAAATTGCTGTCACCAACTTGAAGGTGGGAGCTTGGGGATTCTCTTCGTGATGGCGGATAGGAGTGAAGGTGGACGGAGGCGATGTATTTATAGGATGAAGGTGACGACATAGATGGAGAAGATGTGGAGTTGGTGGGGATCGTGGAGCGAGGTTGAGGGCGTTCATCGCGAATGAGGGGATTGGCGAGGATGAGGGAAGTGTGGCTGTTTAGTGGTGGTGTCAGGGGGCGGAGATGGTGGTCGGCGTGGCGCCCAAAATAGAAAGGGGGCGGCCCCTTGCGCACGGTGGAAGATGTGGGTCGCGGGGTGTGCGGGAGGTAGACGACGAAGCATCGACTGTTGGATCGAGCGATCCAATGGTTAGGAGAGGGGCAGAAGCGGAGGGTGAGGATTGAGGGCTTCTGGCGATGATCGGAAGGCGGAGGCATCGCCACGTGGCGCAAGGAGGGCACGACGTTGGCAAGCGGTCTGGTCTAGATGAGATCAGAGGTTCGATCGGGCGGCTGGAAATCATTGTGATGATGAACAGCTCTGATCAAGGGAGAGAAAGGGTGATCTGACGGTTGAGATACAAGGGCGCGTGGCGCGCAAAGAAGCGGGCCGTGTGGTGCAATCAGAGGGTGCAACGTGGCATGCTCTGAGTGGCTGAGAAGAAGAAATGAATTTAGAGAGAGAAGGAGACCGAATTTGGAAAAATTCAAAACATGAAAGTTGTAGATCTCGATGAGATCTACAAGTTTTATGTTGACCAAAAACGGAGATGAGGTCAAATATGATACAAAAATACAAGAGTACAAATATACATATATGTAGTATACAAGGGGGCCCAGAAACCCAAGTTTTGCCTACGAGCTCCGAATTGAATGAAATTAGTCTCATTTTAAAGGTCTCTCGATGTGTATTAATCTGAAGGTGAGTAGACCTAATTTAGAGTTTGTAAGAGAGGGATTTTGGCATTCTAAGGTCCAGGGGGTTTGGGGCTTTATTGGGTATTTTACAAGATAGGAATTCTGTCCTTCTTCCTTATATTATTAACTAATGATGTACACATTATAAGGAAGGTGTTATTTCATTTTGGAGGGGATATAAAATGCAAATAATTAGGTGAGTTATTGGTGGATATTTTACAAATGAATTGGCTTCTTATTTAATGCAAATATGAATGCTAAAATGCATATATTGTGGATTGATGCATGAATGCTATTTATGCAAGATAAAGGAAAATATGCTGCTAAATACCCGGGGACAGAGCTCTATTTTCAATTTTAAGAGTGATGAATCACAGATTCATCAACCCCCTATACTTAAACCTTGCTCGTCCCTGAGCAACTAAAATGAAATGCAAGAGTGAAATGATTTTGGGTTCCATACCAAGGTCATGAATAAAAGTTGAAAATGGAGCTTGACTCGTACTTTGGATTAATTGTGTGGCGGAACCTCATTGGGACCTGAACTTAAGACCTAACAGACTTCAAGTTCCACAAGTCATCTATTCAAGACTCTTCAATAGTCAGGTCAGAACAAATCCTCAGACGCAAATTTCTGATGACTATGATTCTTACTTGTACTGTGTAAGTGAAATGTAACTCTTCACATCAGAAAAGGCTCAGAAACAACCTCCTCTAACAAGGTAACTCAAATAACCTGGTCCAGTAACTCTTTCCTCGAGGAGCGGGGTATTCCCTTCTAAGTTCAAGTGCAACCAACTCAAGAGGAGGGGGTAGAGAAAAGAATGGACGGTAGCCAGTGTAGCTACCTATCCCAGGATGCCTGACCAGTGTAGCCAAGTCATCCAGCTACATTTTACATACTTCGATAAGTATTTCTTTTTCTCTTGGACCTGTCTGATTTTTTTTGGAGTTTTTGCATTTTTTGTATACAGGGTGCAGTATGTACATCAGGAGTTTTTTCTCTTAAGCCAGTAGACTATCCGTCTTTTGAAGCATTATTGCAACCCACAACATCCCGTCCTTAGCTGTCAACACCACCAGACTAGGTTGAGATGCACTACCCTCCCTAGAGGAGGACGGATGTTTCCACCCTTGTGCTACTCCAAGCTAAAGGATTCTACTTCCTCATCACCTCATCAATGAAAAGCTACGTGCATGGTGCTTGTCCAAGTTAGGTCATTATCTAAAAGAATTATGCGTGTGCACGAGATATTCTACTTAGACTAATTAAGATGACATGTGAACATAGACTTGTGGACTCAAAGAATTAAGTCACTTGACCTGAGAATCTTAACTCCAGCTCCTATAAGGTTCCTCTGAAATTAGCTGGATTAAGGTCAAATCAAGTCCATCCTCGATATATACTCTTAACTTGGTTCAGAACCCACTAACTTTTCACCTTGCATACGCAAGATATGCGGATGAGATGCAGATGACATGCTATGTAAATGAAATGCAAGACTCTTTTTCTTTCTTTTCTGATGCAAGAGTAAATAAGAAGCCTTTGAATTTTTCAATATTTTTTTCAAGAATTTGGTATACCTCCTACGTTACAAAAATTACAAGGGTTATATAAGTATTATACAGATTATACAAGTGCATTTTACAAAAAATTTCTCCATATTTTACCCAGCCCATAATTATTGCGTAATATATACAAAAATATGTGAAAGTACGAGCTATGGGTAACGTATATATGTAATATATACATGCCCCCTATACTTAGCGTGTGCTATGTCCTCAGAGCACGAAAAGCAAGGAAAAAGACATAGCTCGTGCTAGGCATAAGAGAACCAAAATGAGCGAAAGAAGTCGTTCTGCCCCCCCATACTTAGGCTCTGGCAGCCTAAGTGTAGAAGAAGGTCAAAAAATGGAGCGGACGAGGTCAAGAAGAGAAGTGGATGAATATATACAAGGTGGGCATCGGTCCCCCCTATACTTAAGCTCAGGTCAGCCTAAGTATAGGACTGGAGTGAGTATGGGGACCAATGTGATCTGGAGGATGTACAGAGAACAGACTCAGGTGGTTCATCCCCCTATACTTAGGATCTAGTCGTCCTAAGTATAGTCCAAGATGGTGATCAATGAAGCTGGGATGAGTTACTAGAGCCGCGGGGGAAAAAGGATAGAATGTACAAGAATAAAGGGTATATACAAGGGCGTCGGTCTGAATCTTTCAAGATGCTGCTGATGGCTAGAGCTCACTGCTGCAAGGTCTCATGCACGACTCGATGTGTATCTGCTGAATCTGTCTCGCACATGAATACATTCTCCTCAACATGGACTAACTGCTCATTGGATTCGACGAAGTGATTCAACAGTTGTCCATTCACTAGGAATGTCGGTGCATCATCTGCGAGATCTGAGATCTCGACACATCCACTATCGTGCACCGCACGGATGACGAATGGGCCCGTCCACTTGGACTTCAACTTGCCTTGGAAGATCTTCAACCTAGCATTAAACAACCATACCTTTTGTCCAGGAACAAAGGTCTTTCGTCTGATATATCTATCGTGCCAACGCTTAACCTTGTCCTTGTACACCAAACTGTTGTCGTATGCGCGGTTTCTGACTTCCACAAGCTCATTCAGATCCATTTCTCTCTGCTTCTACCCAAGATGCGTGTTCCAGTTGACCTTCTTGATTGCCCATTCTGATTTATGCACTAACTCTGCGGGCAAATGGCACGGCTTTCCAAATACCATTCGGAATGGGGAGGTCCTTAACGGTGTCTTGTAAGCTGTCCTATAAGTCCATAGGACTTGATCCAAGATCTGAGACTAGTTCTTCCTGTCTGGGCGGACAAGTTTGTTTTTACCTCCCTTTCGACACCTCAGCCATACCATTAGTCTGTGGGTGGTAGGGACTAGCGATACGGTGTTCGATGCCATAGTCCTTCAAGAGTTTCTTCACCTCTCGATTTACAAAGTGTCTACCCTCATCTGATATCAACACTTTGGGGATCCCGAATCTAGAGATAGTATGCTCTCTGATGAATTTACAGACAATCCTGCTGTCTGCGGCTCGGGTCGGGATAGCCTCCACCCACCTGGATAGGTAGTCTACTGCAAGAAGGATGTACTCGAACCCGTGGCTAACATGGAATGGGCCCATGAAATCGATGCCCCAGGCGTAAAGACATCACAAATGATGACAGGCTACATCGGTATCTCATCCTTGGAACCAACGGTTCCTCCCATTCTCTGGCATACTGGGCATGACTTTGCAAAGGTGATGGCATCGTGAAACAGAGTCGGTCAGTAAAAGCCACACTGAAGTACCTTCCATACGGTCCTCTTCCCGGAGTGGTGTCCTCCTGCCTCCAAGCTGTGGCATAAAGAAATCACACTCTGGTATTCCTCCTGAGGAATACACCGTCTCCAGACACAATCCGGTCCTTCAAAGAAAAGGATCGGATCCTCCCAATGGTAGTGTCTAGCATCCGACTTCAGTCGGTCGATGTGGCTCTTAGGCCAACCTTCTGGAACCTTCTTGGAGACAAGATAGTTCACGATGTTGGCATATCATAGGAGTGAGTCGACAACAAAAATCAACTCCTCAAGGAAGGAGTCTCGAATAGGTGAATCCTTGGAAGTATTAAGATCTTCGAGATGAGAGAGATGATCGTCTACTACGTTCTTCTTTCCAGGTTTATCACGAATATCCAAATCAAACTCCTGGATAAGAAAAATCCACCGAAGAAGATGCGCCTTCGCGTCCTTCTTTTCCATCAAGTATCGTAGCACCGTGTGGTCAGTGAACACAATAACCTTCGATCCAATTAAATGAGATCTGAACTTGTCCAAGGCAAACACTATCGCAAGCATCTCCTTTTCCGTAACTGTATAGTTACGTTGAGTGGTATCAAGCACTTTGCTTGCATAGTGGATTGCAAATGGGATGCCATCCCTCCTTTGTCCTAACACAACCCCAACATCAAAGTCTGAGACATCGGTCATGATCTCAAAAGGTAGAGACCAATCTGAGGCCTATAGGATCGGAGCATCCATGATCATCCCTTGCAATAGCTTAAAGGCTTCAAGACATATGTGATCGACAATAAACTCCATGTCCATGCCTAAAAGCTCAGTTAGCAATCGGGAAATCTTAGAAAAATCCTTGATGAATCTCCGATAGAATCCGACATGCCCGAGGAACGACCGCAACTGCTTAACGTTGGTTGGTGTCTAGAGTCATCTGATCACATCCACCTTGGCAGGGTCAACCTCCATTCCTCTCTTGGAGATGACGTGCCCCAACACAATGCCCTCCGTCACCATGAAGTGACTTTTCTCCCAAGAGAGCACCAGATTAACCTCACAACAACGTTTGAGGACTTGGTCCAGATTCCTAAGATAGGAATCGAAGGAATCACCATGGATCGAGAAGTCGTCCATGAAGACTTCCAGGAATTCGCCGACCATTTCGGCGAATACATCAATCATGCACCTTTGAAAAGTACCTGGAGCATTGCATAACCCAAAGGGCATGCGCCTGAATGCATAGGTACCAAAGGGGCATGTGAATGTGGTTTTTTCCTGATCCTCCGGAGCTATGGCTACTTGATTGTAGCCCGAGAACCCATCTAAGAAGAAGAAGAATTCTTTCCCCGCTAATCTCTGTAGGATCTGATCAATAAACGGTAGGGGGAAATGATCCTTCTTCGTCTCGGCATTCAGGCGTCTGTAATCCATACAGACGCGCCACGACGTGCGCGTCATGATCTCCTCTCCGTCCTCGTTGGTGGTCGTCTAACTTCCTGACTTCTTCGGGACAACATGGATCGGGGTCACCTATTTAGAGTCGGAGATGGGATAAATGAAACCCGCGTTGCACCATTTCTCTATCTCCTTCTTCACTACCTCTCGTAAATTTGGGTTCAAGCGACGTTGGAATTCATGAGAGGGTTTGGATTCATTCTCCAAGTAGATATGGTGTGAACACAGAGCAGGATTTATCCCATGGAGATCGGAAATGCTCCAGCCTATTGCCTTGCGGTTTTTCTCCAGGATCTCTAGCAAGTGAGATTCCTGCTCCTCAGTCAATCGCGAACTGATGATGACAGGATATTTCTTCTCCTGACCTGCAAGGAAGGCGTATTTTAGTGTTGTGGGTAAAGGCTTGAGCTCAGGTAAGGTGTGATTGTCTAGGAAGTCTGGCTCAATCGAATCTGGTTCAGTGTTGAAAGTGGCTGGATCTGTCTCTATAATTGCTGCCACCAACTTAGTCGGCTCTGGAGTCAGATCGTCAAAGGTCTCCATGCAATCGGCAAAAGCCACGTTCGATTCGTCATCCTCATCTTCTGATTATCCTAAAGAGGGAAGGACTGACAGGCCCAGCTGAGCCTCTAAGTCATCAAAGATGTAGGGGGATGCAGGTTCTGAGCTGTACTCGTCTCTGAGGACCTCACAAACTGACTCATGCACAAGATCATCTCCGGAGGGGAGGGACTCATCGGTGCTGGCTGGGTTCTCTCTCCATGGCCCAACTATGTCTACATGGTCGCAGTCTGCTTCGGTTGAAGAGTACTCGATGCTGGATTCAGAATCCGGTCTCTGCCATATGGTTTGCTTCATCTCAAGTTCCTCATCTCCGCCTGGAGTTTGGAACTGGATTTTCCCGATCTTGTAATCAAACAAGGCCCCCCTGTTCTGAGGAAGGGTCTGCCTAAGATGATATGGGAATCTCTCCAATTACGAGGGGTTTCCATATCTAGGACAGTAAAGTCCACCATGTATTCTTGACCCTCGACTTTGATGACAACATTCCTCAATTCTCCTTGGGATCTTTTGGTTGATTTATCAGCGAACTGCATGAGGGCTCTAGATTTCCTAAGCGGTTCGAGATTAAGCCGCTCATAGAGGGCTGTAGGAATTAAGTTAATTGAGGAGCCATTGTCTAGGAGAGTACGTGCAAACGCAATGTCATCAACATGACTCACTACATAATGTGCACCCATGTCTCTTCATTTCCTTGGAAATGAGTTCTTTATTGCACAAGTCGTGGCTACTGACAGAACATGTTTCTCAACACGGCTTTTGGTCTTCCTGCTAATTCTAGTAGGTGTGCATCTCACCTTAAGGTATTTCTGAAATGCAGGAGTCATTTCCACATACTTGTCAAAGGGGATTGTGACCTTGATATGTTTGTTGCAAAACTCTGCCATCTCAGGGCCCTCTTTTTGGATTTTTTTAGTTTTATTCTTTCCACCCTTAAGAGCTCGGGGGAAAGGGATTATTGACTCCAACTCAGCTTCTGAAACTGAAATGTTTCCATTCAAAGCGGGAACTGAGTTCTGTACAAGACTCAGACACTGCAATAGACTCGGACTCTGACTCTGATTAAAAGGAAAATGCTGTTGCGAAACCGGTGATGCGTCTTCCGCAACTTCTGGACCATCCTCCTCAGATGGAGGTGCGGGATCTTCATCGGTTTTGGTGGACTCTCTGCTGGTATGGGTTCGTTGCTTCTTCGAGGACCCAGAAGTCCTCTTCTTCTGCCGGTGGTGGTGATGGTGGTGTTGCTCCTCTTCTGCCTCCAAGTTCTCGTCAGGTAGAGACTTGGAGGCTTCTTCCTCCAGTGCCCGTGCCCGATCAGGTACGATCACGGTCCCTCCTCTCCTGAGGGACATATGGTTTACATTATCATACGAAAGGATCTCATGTTCAGATATAGAATTTTCTGAATAGTATACCTGATCACGAGGTCGATTGTAGCCTTGAGTTAAGCTGTTCGGGTTGGCCTGAACCTGAGCGAGAATTGAGGTCTTTGGCGCCATTTGTTGATCCTGGGTATGAGAAACATGATTCAGATCGGTTTTCATATCCAGATAGTCATTCTGGATCTGTTGGACCCTATCAGACAGGGTCTGGATCGCCAAGGTGAGGGACTCCAATTCGGTGGGCTGGGCTGGCTGATGCTGACTTGCGGATGAGGTTCTGTACTGACCCTACTAGCCATGCCGATACTGTTGTTGGTGATGGGACAGTGACGGGCCCTGCTGGCCCGAATAGAACGTACGCTGCTACTGGTGCTGCTGAGGCTGGTACCTTCTTTTGGGCCTGGACTGAACAAAGCGTAGTGCGGGGACAAAGCTGGTTTCCTGGTAAGCTGGGGAAGGTCGGTGAGGCTGATCGTTCCCCATCCCCGGCTGTCTGCCGACGGGGTCATGGCTGTACCACAACCCGTTGATCTCAAACACCTACGGAGGCTCCTCGTATCCGGTTTCCACTTGTGGGGGTGCATGCTGGTCCTGCTGGGTGTAAGTCTCCTCCTCTACCCAACCACTCTGAGGCCCCGGTGCATGTTCCTGTACAAGATGAACTCAGTGTACAGGAGCATGTGGTGCAGAAGGGGCAAGTAGCTTTATCTTAGCTACCCTTTCAGTAAATTCCTCGACTTGCTTCGGTAAACGCGAGAGAGACTCAAGGTTAGTGACCCTCTTGCGGATCTGCTCGACCATGGCTAACTTGTCAGCTATCATCCCCATGCTGGGAATGAGGTCCTCTATCAGATCCGCTACAGTCCTCCTAGTTGTCTCGCTGGATAGAATTGATGGAGACAACTGATAGGCCCTGGTGGCATGCGACCTGCCTGTTTCCGCCATCTGCTCCAGAATTTTCCATACAACATTCTCATTCTTGTTCAGATAGCTTCCTCCACAGGCGGCACTTACTAACCCCTGCATCTCTGGGGTCATGCCACATAACAAGGTCTGGACTAAGATCACCTTAGAAATGCCATGGCAGAGACATTTCTGAATTAGGTCATTAAACCTATCCCAGGCTTCATGGAATGGTTCACTGGGTCCCTGGGAGAAACTAGCGATCTTTGTTCTCATTTGATTAGTCCTACTAAGGGGGTAGAACTTCTTCAGGAATAGGTCCTTGAACTGCATCCAGGCTGTACATATCACCCCTAGGTTCTTTAGCCAATGTGCTGCCTTATCTCCTAAGGCAAATGGGGTGGCCTTCAGTCGAATGTAATCCTCCCAACCCTAGGATGACTAAGGTTGTTGCAAACCAACTCGAAGTCTCTGAGGAAGGCATATGGTTCTTCATTGGCATTTCCGTTAAACTTCAGTAGCAGGCTAAGGAAGTCGGGCTTGAGCTCGAATGCTTCGGGGGGAACTGCTGGCGCCAACCAACTGTGCATCTCATTCTCTGCTGGATTATAGGCATCAACCATTGGTCTGTCGATTCCTCCTACCGCAATGATCTGTCCCATTCTAGCTGTAAGATCCGCATTCTGTTGTTTGACTGTGGCGAGGCGATTAAGAATTTGTCACAATGGGTCCTCATCTGATGGCTGCTTATGCGGCATCTTGTCCTCTAATCCTGGGTATGAAACATGGTCTGAGTTAGAGGTCAAATCAAGGAAGGGATTCTTACCGAGGCGATGGTCTTCCTTGGTAAGTTCAGAGGAGAGGAAAGGGTTGGTTTGAGAGTAACCACCCTGGGTGTGAGGGGTCCAGAACTCAAGAGGGTCATGAGTTCTGGGTGGTCCAAGTTGCGCTTGGGTTGGTGAAGATGAGTTTCGTGGGAGGCTCAGAGAGAGATTGACGAATAAGGAGTCGATATATCCCAGTCACTCATCTTGGTTTGGCGAGAAGAATCGGGAGTTCTAAGTGAAGATAGGATTTGACTCCGACCTGAAGCAAGCAATTCAATCCAAAACCTTGGATTCACACTCACACAGTGAAGGACTCGAAATCGAGTCCAATTAATCTTGTTAATTTTAAGTGTGATTTTCAAGCAAGATAGCAAGGAGTTACGCGACCTATAAGGAAGTCAGCTCAGAGCCGGATGCGTCTTCCCTGTTTAACCTATCGCCTAAGATACCGCCGGTTCTTCCTTTCTTCGCTCCTATCCCAAGTTGATGGATTCAAAGACCTGCCCCTATCTACATGCAAGCAGGCGGAGGCTGACAAGGCCGGAACTTCACCCCGGGGGGTTACTGGCAACTTGTCGTGAAGTACCGCAATTTCGCCCCTATCTACCTGAGACAGGCGGAGGCTACTTGGTACTAGTCAGTGAACCTTAATAATTCAACTTGTGATATTTGTTAGGATTAGTCGGAACGTGATATGGAAGGCGAGGATTTGAGCTCTGCCTTAAGGTGTTCCCACACACTCAAGTACCCTCACTCAGCCTGAAAACAAGGTCGGGGATTAGTCTCCCGCAAGCTGATTTTCCAATTTTATTTATTTATTTGGTCAATAATGTTAGCAATCCCGGTTTTAAGTTAAGTTATCACTTGTTAGTCCAACCACACAGCACGCCTATCATCCAGTCCCAATTTCCGTTTAACTTAAGTTTGAAAAACAGAGAGGGAGAAATCAAGAAAAGCCGATGCACAAAAAACAATGATGTGTATGCTGAGTGAAGAATACTTACAGTGATCCCTTCGCTTTTATGCATGATGCTAAACAGAATTGAAATCTTTTTACACTATATGCAAATGTAGAAGATAAAATCCGCTCCTAGACAAGCAGAACTATTAGCGAGTGAAACACAGGTTGATTTGACTAGATCTGCGGTCTAAGTGTGTCTTTTAAGTGTATTGTGTGGTCCTAAAGATTTACGAGCATAAGCAAATCCTAGAGTGGCTCGAGGAGCTGCTAGTGCAAGCCTAATCTACAATTCAATCCACACAACACACGGGGACACGGTTCCACTATGTTTGCATACGTGAGAACCCAAACGGGAACCAGTGGAAATAATGCAAAAAATAAAAAAAAATGAAAAATGCAAGTCCTCTCAAATCACTCAAAGAATTAAAATGCAGATTCCTCGAAGCGTCTTTGACTCCTCGCGTTCCTCGCGCAAAAATAAGTTGAGGTCAGATAGAGAACGCCACAAAAATACAAAAATTAAAAGATAGAAAATTATTCACAAGAAAACCGGGGGTCAGACTACCCGGGGACAGGAAATCAAACACTCAGAAATTACTGCAAATTAACCTAAGCCGTGCCTCCCTGGCAACTGTGCCATTTTGAACAACGTCTCACTACCCTTATTAATTTAATCAAATTAATGGTCAAATTAATGTGTTTTTGTTCGTTACAGTCGGATAATAAGAGCTAATAAAAAACCACTTTCAATTTAAAGCAAATTAATTTCGAGCAGCAATTATTTTTACTTAGGCAAGCCCAAAGTCGAACTCAGGGAGGCAGCTGTCTCCTTAGGTAGATTTTAAGCAAATTCCAAGGTTTGATTTTCAGGGGATAATTTTTTTGATCTTGTTCAATATATTTTATGCAAGAAAGAAAAGAGACATGCACAATCAAGCCAGTATACGAGTTAATTCAGATAAGTGATAAAATCAAGTCCAAAAATTATGAAACTTGGCCAGATGATGAAATGCAATGAAATTAAGCTACTCTAATTTTTTTGGATTTTTCTGACACTAAATAAGTTTACTGTGAATTAAAAATGAATGCAAGGTGATTTTAACTAAATTAATTTTAATAAATATCAAATCACAATATTTTTAGAAACAAAAATTATCCTAGATAGATCTAAGTGTGAAGAATCCAGGAAAATTAATAAACATAATTTTCTATGTGAAATGAACCTATTAAAAATTAATTAAGAAAATCCCTAAATGATTTATTCATGCCTCGAGATGCATGCAAATGAGATAATTTTTTTATACAATGTGAACTTAATTATCCTAGATCTATTGGTGATTTTTGGAGTCACAGAGAAATTACTATGAATTAAAAGACATAAATGGGCAAAATGTAACAAAATTCAACCAATTAATTAATAGAAAAATCCACTGATCTTACAAAAATGTGCCAAGTGTCACATATGAAAGAGGACAAAATAAGCTACACATGCAATTTTGAAACTTGAAAAATGATTTAAAATGAGTGCCTAAATATACGTGCAAAGACAGGGGCCTAAATGCAATTACAGGAAATAAAATTGATAAATATAAAATGTGCTGACATGGGCCAATATGAAATTACCTATAATGTTGAGAGGGTAGATGCAAATTTCCCATAGAACACGTGCTCCTCACGTGGGGTCTCCTGGCAGGGACTGAAATGCAAATATGGAAACCTCGAGGGGCCTCACAGAAATTTACCCAAGAAGCACATGCAGATCATGTGAGGGTCCCAGACTCGGTGGTCTTCGGAGGCTCGGATCGAGGCTCGGTTGGCCTCGGAGGCTCGGACCTGGCTCGTAGTAGCTTCGAGGGATCCGAGCCTAGTGGTCGGGGAAGAGGCTCGGATCAGGCGACGTGGCTCAATCTGGACCGTGGATCAAGTGAAGATCCAATGGTTAGTGGAAGCTGAGGCGTGGCACGACTGGATCCGTTAGATCTCAAGTGATCCAACGGTGATGGTTCGCTCCTGAGACGAAGGCGTGGTCGATCAATGACCGTTGGATCTAGATTGATCCAACGGCATATGGAGCGCGGAGAAGAGGTGACGTGGCTC
This sequence comes from Ottelia alismoides, assembly GCA_037367405.1. Classification (NCBI taxonomy): domain Eukaryota; kingdom Viridiplantae; phylum Streptophyta; class Magnoliopsida; order Alismatales; family Hydrocharitaceae; genus Ottelia; species Ottelia alismoides. Next base: position 595,904 of record JAZKJV010001704.1, read on the forward strand.
GATCAGATGCGTAGGATCCACCTGATCCTACGGCTGCGGGACGTGGGCGACGTGGCGTGTTCCTGACCATTCGATCGAGGAGATCGAACGGTTGTTGTTCTTCTTCCTCAACCGGCCTGCCGCCTCCTGCGGTGGAGAAGGCTGGGCTCCGACGAAGGGGGCCTGACTCCGCCTCGTCCTCTGGGCATCGGTGAAGCTCGTCAGAGGCTCCCAAGTAGTTGGGAAGACTCGTGGAGGTGTCGGGGATCCTCCGGCGGTCTCAAAAGTGGCTGAGCGGCTCTAGGTTGTATGGGCAGAGAAGCTCGAGGGCAGCTTTGATGAAGTTCCGTCCAATCGAAGTAGGTGTAGCTGCAGGGGGTTAGCAGTATATCCAAGGCATGCAACGTGTACGTGGAGTAGTCGGGAGTGAGGTGTGAGGCCTGTGGTATAGTGACGGTGTCCGGCGAAGCTGCTCCGCCAAGGTGGCGGAGCTTTGGTCAGAGTAAGGTGCGATGCGTCATCAGAGAAGATGGAGGGGCTCGCGAAGATGCCAGTTCCGAGGCAGAGCTCGGAAGATGCTCAACGGAGCAGGAAGAGAAGGGATGGCGGTGAATAAAATCGGAGAAAAAGAAGAAAAATCAAGAAGAAGATCAGAGAGAAGGTGGAGGTGTCTACCTGGGGTCAGAAGCTCGGATGGAGCTTCCAGGTCATCGCTCGAAGGCCGGTAGAGGACCTGAGCTCGTGCAACTCACGAGAGAAGCTGCGGCACGACGGGGTTGGTCGTGGATCTCGCCGGAGAAGGATCGTGGTCTTCGCTCGTCATCACGTCAAATTGTTGTCACCAACTTGAAGGTGGGAGCTCGGGGATTCTCTCTGTGATGGCGGATAGGAGTGAAGGAGGACGGAGGCGATGTATTTATAGGATGAAGGTGACGACATAGATGGCGAAGAGGTGGAGTTGGTGGGAATCATGGAGCGAGGTTGAGGACGTTCATGGCGAAAAATGGGATTGGCAAGGATGAGGGAAGCGTGGGCTTTGTAGTGGTGGTGTCAGGGGGCAGAGATGGTGGTCGGCGTGGCGCCCAAAATAGAAAGGGGGCGGCCCCTTGCGCATGGTGGAAGACGTGGGTCGCAGGGGTGTGCGGGAGGTAGACGATGAAGCATCGACCGTTGGATCGAGCGATCCAACGGTTAGGAGAGGGACGGAAGCAGAGGGTGAGGATTGAGGGCTTCTGGCGATGATAGGAAGGCGGAGGCATCACCATGTGGCGCAAGGAGGGCGCGGTGCTGGCGAGCGATCCATATGAGATCAGAGGTTCGATCGGGCAGCTGGAAATCATTGCGATGATGAACGGCTCCGATCAAGGGAGAGAAAGGGTGATATGACAATTGAGATGCAAGGGCGCGTGGCGCGCAAAGAAGCGGGCCGCGTGGCGCAATCAGAGGGCGCCACGTGGCCTGCTCTGAGTGGCAGAGAAGAAGAAATGAATTTAGAAAGAGAAGGAGGCCGAATTTGGAAAAACTCAAAACATGAAATTATAGATCTCGATGAGATCTACAAGTTTCATGTTGACCAAAAATGGAGATGAGGTCAAATATGATACAAAAAAACAAGAGTACAAATATACATATATGTAGTATACAAGGGGGCCTAGAAACCCAAGTTTCTACTTGCTCCGAATTGAATGAAATTAGTCTCATTTGTCTCTGGATATATATTAATCTGAAGGTGAGTAGACCTAATTCGGAGTTTGTAAGAGAGGGATATTGGCATTCTAAGGTCCAGGGGGTTTGGGGCATTATTGGGTATTTTACAAGATAGGAATTCTGGCCTTCTTCCTTATATTATTAACTAATAATGTACACATTATAAGGAAGGTGTTATTTCATTTTTGAAGGGATATAAAATGCAAATAATTAGGTTAGTTATTGGTGGATATTTTACAAATAGATTTTACAAATGAATTGGCTTCTTATTTAATGCAAATATGAATGCTAAAATGCATATATTGTGGATTGATGCATGAATGCTATTTATGCAAGATAAAGGGAAATATGCTGCTAAATACCCGGGGACAGAGCTCTATTTTCAACTTTAAGAGTGATGAATCACAGATTCATCAGGCACATGCGTCGCTCGTACCCTATGGTCGGCGTGGCTCTTCTGTGGAATAAGGCTATCCTCGGGGGCTTGAATGTAAAAACTCCAGTAAGTCATGTGCGGATCACGTGACTTCTGGATAGGGTTGATGTGCAATAAAGAGGAGCTGGAGGGGCACCGATGCAAGTTCCCCCAATCGCATGGGCATAACACATGAGTGGGCATCTCAGATCTCAAACCCGACTCTAGAGGGTGTGGTGCGCAGGTCTCCTTTGGCGGGGCTCTGGTTGTCTAGGGTAGAGCAGAGGGGATGATCGGAGTGTGGAGGCTCTGCTGAAACGATGGTGGGTGCTGAGGCGGAGGCGTGGCAGAGTTGAAGAGGAGTGGCGGTCGTTGAATGTATGTTGGCTAGAGTTGATGAACCGTGTTGATGACGATGGCTGTTGGTGGTGGAACGTTGGACGTTGAAGCGTAGTGGAGGCGAGTCGTAGGCGGTGGCTCGATGCGGAGACGTGGTCGACCATGGTGGTGCGACGACAGGAGCCTAGGCAGAGGGCCCCCGGAAGAAGGCAGAGCGGAGGTGTCGATGTCGTTGTTGGTGAAGTCCGGAGAAGCCAAGACGGAGGAGGACGATGCAACAACTTCGAAGGCAGAGTTGTCGAGGAAGTGGGGGTGCTGAAGCTGCGAATTGGTTGATTGGAAGGTGAACGGTGGAGGTTGGAAGTTGGGATGTCAGAGCTCAAGCCATAGAGGGTGAGTGAAGCAGCCGAGCGGAGGAGGTACTTGCTGCAACGAGACCAAGAGTCTCGGATCTCATCGAGGAAGAAGGCACACAATGGTGCTATCACCACCACATGCGATGGTTTAAGAGATTATCGGCGGATAGGGGAGATGAGGAGCGACTGAGCCATCTTTATAGTAGAGGAGTGGCTGTGGCGCCCGATGATTGAAGGGGGAAATCGACGAGGATCACGGGGCTGATCTGAGATGGGATCCGATGAGGATTTTGAGGTAATCGTGATCGAAAGGCGGCATTAGATTTGATTGAGGAGGAGACGAGGGTTGAGATAGAAGAGGAAGGTGGTCGGCACTCGATTTGGAAGGAGTGGCACGTGACGTTCGTGGGGAAGGCGGCACCCCCGCCCAGATTGGGAAAGAGGGAGATGAGCAGCGGCTGTCCAATCGGTCGAGATCAGACGACCAAGATTCTACCACGTGGCATATTTAATATTATTATTTTTAATTCTGTATATTATTTTTTAATTATGTAATAAAAAGAATTTAAATAAGGCCAAAAATGGGTGACACGTGGCGGCTCCAGGAGCGGCCATGTGTCAGCCCCACAAAAAATGAAAAATAAATACCATAATAAATACATAAAAATAGTAAATGACCCAGATCGAAAAGTTCTCTTCAGAAAAATTGCTCGTCTTGATGAGAACTACAACTTTCTTGAAGAGACCAAAACTAAAATCGATCATTTGTGCAAAGTGATGTTTTTGGGGTATCCCATGTACATGGAGTATCTTGATTTTTGGGTGTTCTAATTTTTTGTCATTTATAAACTAGATAAAAATCCGGGAAAATATGATAAAATCAAAGATAAATATTTACACATTAATTTATTTTTTGGATTTTTATTACATAAGAAAAAGACGAAATAAATGAAGAAATGCCAATGATTTTTAGGAATTTGAGCTTAGTTCATGACTTTTAGAGCGATGAATATGAAATTCATCGGTACCATGGCCATCTTAATGCTCATACAGCTTTTGATTCAATTATCGAATCATAGAGGCCGGTGCTTGGATGAATATCTGAGGAGTTAGATTGAGGACTCATCAAGCACCGCCAAATGATTATTAAGAGATGATCTCCTGCCAGAGTAGGTGATGACAATCCTTTCTCAATACGTTGATATCTAACCGACAACTTGATGCAGGTCCTCTACATAGGAATAGAGATTCGGTGGTGTTAGATTAGTTAGGTCAAAGAGTTGACTTAACGAGATTGAGGT